>BLBF01000039.1:32288942-32323851 GCA_015471245.1 Laticauda colubrina | reverse complement strand
AATAGGAATTAACAGAATTACAAATAAACTAATACCAAGAGAAATCTAGTTAAAATTATTCTGTTACTCTATTATTATTATTGTTAATAGACTAGAATAGAGAATGGGAATAGAATAAAATAGAATTATTGATTGGAGAATGGGAATAGAATAGGGAACAGAATAGAATTGAATTGATTAGAGAATGGGAATACAACAGCAGAACAGAATAGAATAGAATAGAAAGTAGAGAATAGAATAGAAACTAGAATAGAAAATAGAATAGAATAGAAAATAGAATTGAATTGAATTGCTTAGAGAATGGGAATAGAACAGAACAGAATATAGAATAGAATAGGGTAGAATAGAATAGAGAATAGAATGGAATAGAAAATAGAGAATAGAATGGAATAGAAAATAGAACAGAATAAAATAGAATAGAATTCAATTCTTTATTGGCCAAGTGTGATTGGACACACAAGGAATTTGTCTTGGTGCAAATGCTCTCAGGGTACATAAAAAAAAGATACATTCGTCAAGAGTCAAGAATCATCAGGTACAACAATAATAGTCATAGGGTATAATAAGCAATCGAATCATAGGAGGAAGCAGTCAATATGAATCGTCAGGATACAAGGGACAAAGTTACAGGCATACAGTCACAAGTGGGAGGGGATGGGTGATAAGGAGTGATGAAAGGATTAACAGTAATAGTAGTGTAGACTTTTGTAAATAGTTGGACAGTGTTGAGGGAATGATTTGTTTAACAGAGTGGTGGCTTTCGGGGAAAAAACTGTTCTTGTGTCTTGTGGTTCTGGTGCGCAGTGCTCTTATCGTGTGGTTTTGAGGGAAGAAGTTGAAACAGTTTATGTCCAGGATGTGAGGGGTCTGTAAATATTTCCACAGTCCTCTTTTTGATTCGTGCAGTATACAGGTCCTTGATTGAAGGCAGGTTGGTAGTAACTGTTTTTTCTGCAATCCTAATTACTCTCTGAAATCTGTGTCTGTCTTGTTGGTTTGCAACCAATACTATTAGTATACATGTTAATACTTTTGTCTGTATTCCTTTTGCTTTTTCGTAAATGATAGGGCCCTGACAAAACACTATCTTCAAAATGTTTATGAATAAAAACAAAACATATACCAGGAATAGGAATAGAATAGAGAGTTGGGACCTTGGAGATCTTCTAGTCCACCCCCTGCTTAGGGAGGAAACCGTATACCATTTCAGAAAAATAATTGTCCAATTTCTTCTTAAAAACTTCCAGTGTTGGAGCATTCCAATGTTGGAAGATGAATTGTTCTGTCAGGAAATTTCTTCTTTATTTTAGATTGCTTCCCTCTTGATTAGTTTCCACCCATTGCTTCTTATCCTACCTTTGGAGTACTTTGGAGAATAGCTGACTCCCTCTTCTTTGTGGCAACCCCTGAAATATTGGAAGATGTTATCATGTCACCCCAGTCCTTCTTTTCGTCAAACAAGATATACCACATTCCAGCAACTGTTCTTTATATGTTTTAGCCTCCAGTCCCCTAATCATCTTTGTTGCTCTTCTCTGCACTCTTTGTAGAGTCTCAACATATTTTTTGCACTGTGGCGACCAAAATTGGATGCAATATTCCAACTGTGGCCTTCCCAAGGCATGATAAAGTGGTATTAATACTTCAGGTGATCTTGATTCTATCCCTCTGTTTATTCAGCCGAGAACTGTGTTGGCTTTTTTGTCAGTTGCAGCACAATGTTGGCTCATATTTAAGTTGATTGTTCACTAGGACTCCAAGATCCATCTCTAAGGGGGATGAGAAATTATAGGTAGTCCTCAACCTACAACGGTTCATTTTAGTGACTGTTCAAAATTAAAATGGCAGTGAAAAAAAAGTGACTTATGACTTTTTTACAAACTTTGTGGCAACTGGTTCATATTTATGACCGTTGCTGTGGCCTGAGCTCATGTTATTCCTGTCTTGCAGAGCTTCTGACAAGCAAAGTGAACGAAAAGGCAAATTCATTTAACACCCAGGTTACTTACTTATCAGCTTCTGCGATTCACTTAACAATTGAGGCAAGAAAGTCATAAAATAGAGCAAAATTCACTTAATAAATGTCTTGCTTAACAACAGAAAATTTGGGCTCAATTGTGGTCATAAGTCAAGGATTACCTGTACAGTCTCCTTCTTTCTAGCCTTGATCCTTGACCATTACTTATTCCACCATTACACCAAGCTGGCTATATATCAGAGGTGGTGTTCAGCAAGTTCTGACCAGTTCTGGAGAACCGGTAGCGGAAATTTTGAGTAGTTCAAAGAACTGGCCAATCCCATCTCTGACTGGCCCCACCCCCATCTATTCTTTACCTCCCGAGTCCCAGCTGATCGGCTGGATCTTCTTTTGTTGCCCTGCACAGGAGAAGGGAGCTGGAAAGCAGGTTAGTGGGGTGAGGGAATAGGATTTTGCAGTATCCTGTCCCTAGAGTGGGGGGGAAATGGAGATTTTGCAGTATTCTTCTCCTGCCGCACCCACCAAGCCACATCACGCCCACAGAACCGGTCGTAAAAAATTTTCAATCCCCCACTGCTATATGTGCCACTAAAGGCTGCATCCCAAAGTGGGGAAGGAAATATATCCTGCATACAGCTTAGTAGCAAACCATATGCCAGAGAGTTCCAGGTGTCACTGCTTTTCTTTTAGCCAGAGATACCTGAATAATAGCTTTATTTTAATACAGTTAGTCCTTGACTTACAACGGTTCATTTAGTAAGCATTCGAAGTTACAGCGGCACTGCAAAAAGTGGTTTATAACTGTTTTTCACGCGACCATTGCAGCATCACCATGGTTATGTGATCAAAATTTGGGCACTTTGGCAACATGCTTATGACACAGTGGTAGGATTCAAACATTTTTACTACCAGTTCTGTGGGCGTGGCTTGGTGGGCATGGCCATGTGACTGGGTAGGCGTGGCTTTTTGTTTTTTTGCAGCCACCCCCCCCCACACACATCTGGTTTTGGGGCCTTCTGGACCTCAGAGGACCCTCTACGGGAGTTTTTGCTCCTATAGGGCTCATCTGAAGCTCTGGAAGAAAAGGAACAGAGCATGGGGAGGAGCACGCAGTATTTCTCCACGCTCCGTTTTGGAGCTTCCTGGCCTCAGAAGAGCCTCTGGGGGGGGACATTTTTGCTCCCATAAGGCTCCTCAGGAAGGCAAGGGGGGTGAAGGGGGGTGCTGAGCCATTTTTTACCTTCCTGGGCCTCAACAAGGGGAATCCTGGCACAGTTGATTGTTGAGAGGGAAAAAAAAAAGAAATACTGTAGGCGAACATCAGGTGGGCGGGGTGAGTGAGCATCGGGCAGGAGGGAGACTGCGTCAGTCGTGGCCAGCCAGAACTTACTGCCGGTTTGGCGATGCACACCAAATCCTTGCTACTGGTTCGCCCGATCTGGTGCAAACCGGCTGAATACCACCACTGTTATGACAGTAGCTGTGTCATTGAATCTAAGTATACAAAACCATACATTGCAATGTCCTACCTGTCAATAAATACTTCAGCTTCAACCATAACAATACAAGAGCACACAATAGAAACAAACTTGACCGCACCAAACTTGATTGAAGGAAATACGACTTCAGCAACAGAGTGGTCAATGTCTGGAATATTCTATTCTATTCTAATATCTATTCCTGACTCTGTGGTTTTTTTCCCCAAACACCAAAAACTTTAACCTTAGACTGTCTACTATTGACCTCACCCCTTTCCTAAGAGGTCTGTAGGGGGCGTACATAAGCGCACCAACGTGCCTACTGTCCCTGTCCTATTGTTTCTTTTATTTTTCTTATATGTATCCATGTATTCACAACTATGTTTTTACTTATACCTATTATCTTATCAAGCAATTGACAAACCAAATAAAATAAAAAATAAAAAAATAAAATATGATTTGCTTGTGAACTGACAAGTAAAGTCAATGGGAAAACCCAATTCACTTAACAACCATGTTACTAACTTAACAACTACAGTAATTCACTTAGCAACTTTGGTCAAGAAGGTTGTCAAAATTCACTTCTGTCTTGTTTAGCAGTATAAATTTTGGGCTCAATTGTGGTCATCAGTCAAGGACTACCTGTAACAGATTCAACAGTTACGAAGAAGGGGATGTGAGGACCTGGAATGTAAAAGCAAATGCAACAAAATCCAAAACTTAAATAAATGTTCTTTAATGCCTCCAACTTGGCCCCACTGTTCAATAATTCTCAGTTGGAGATAACACTTATGCAAAAATAGTCTTCAAAAGAAAGCAATACAGTCTGAATTAATGAGCAGATAGAGGTGAAATAAAAAATCAAAACAAACTACAATGAAGGAATTTCCACAACGGACCAGGATAAGTAATTACCAACTTCCAGGAGATAACAAGGCACAGTCTTTTGGAAGGACGCCAACCAAGATAACTTCAGCCCAAAATAAAACATGTTTTGCTCCTAGAAACGCGATGTTTTAACCGTCGCTCTTATATACTAGTCTCCCAGCTGCAATCAATGAGGAGGATCATGGCCACTTCCTATCTCGTAAGCCAAGTTGTTTCCTTCTCTGTTCCTCCCTGAGTGTCCTAGGATGAAGAGGGGATGGGCCTGGTTCTTCCTCTGACTGCCCAGCCAGCCTCTGTCATTCCCCAGTCTTCTCCACAACCTCCGGAGCCATACCTCCACTCCCTGTCGATTGTTCCTCCTCTCCCTCAGAGTCTGACTCCAACAAGGACATGACAGGGGAGTTGGAAAAAAATATGGAAAAAGGCAATGCCGAATCACTTTCATATTGTTAACAAGAAAAATGCACGAACGTGTGCACAAAGCTACCAGAAATTCAGTCACAATTTAGAGGAAACCTACCTCTTAAAGTAGATGTAGATTATGTTCATCTGGTATTTTTGAACAATTTTGGAAAATTGGATAATTAAGAAACATTCTGATATGCTTTTGCAACGATGATGTATCGAAAAAATATATGAGAAAGATTTTATATGTTCTGTGGTTCCCTTTTTTCTACAGATATATTGAACGAAGCCCACTTGTGCAATGGGCAATATTGCAGCTGCAGCTGCAGATGAACATCAGAGGCGAACTTTTGTTCAATTTCAGGGATTATTCTAACAAAAAAGTTGTGAGTATTTCCAATGTTTCCTACATTTATTATTTATTAATTAATGGTCCAACGGATTAAAATCCATTCAGCCATTTTAAACAATTGTATATAATTTATACAAAAGCAAAGACAATCGAAGTTGTGAGGGAAGTCACCAATTGATTCTAATGAGCTGAAGCTATAGGCAAAAATTTAGCAATCACCTTGGAAGGTTTAAAAATTGATCCCTTAAAAGCAAAGCAATGATTTTCTCATTACGATGGAAATTGAACTTTGCGGTAATTGAGGTTATAAATTTTAATAATCATTTTCTATAAAATTGACATTTTAATAGACTGTGGGATATAGATTAAATCTCCTTATCTGATATACAAATATGATTTTTCCTAGAAAGGTTGAACTATATTCCAGTTCTCACCTTAATGCATAGTACATCAATTTGGACAAGAGAACAAAAGCCTGGAATATGTGGAACGTTCATATTTTCAATATATTTTTTATTTTTTTTACCCATACTTTTTTGTTATAAATACCTCAAAGTGGTGAACATATCTAATATTCCTCTGGCCCATTTTTCAGCTGCATTGACCTGTGGATGTCTGCTATGTGTTGTCCAGTTGCTATTTTATATTATGTATAGTTTCAGCTTACTGCTTTTATTTTCTGTATAATTTTAAGGACTCTAGTCATGCATTTGAGATGGGGAGACACACATTTAATAAATAAATAAACATTTGGAATGACATGTTTCTGGAAAAGTGAAACAGATCATGCAAAAAAAGATTATATTAATCACTAGCAAGAGATGATAAAACACTATTAATATATTTTTAATATATAAAAAATAATATAGTGATATATACTGATATCTGAGGAAAATGAGAGGTTATGAAATATAAATAATAAATAAATAAACATTCCTTTTTAAAAATAATTAAATTTATATCACATTCTTCAAACTAATAGTTCTACATTTCTTGATTATTTTGATTCTAATCCAGAAGTTGATAAGTACATTAGAGGAAAACATTAATCACACCCCATATTTCTTTGGCAACATGGTGGTCAGAGTGAAGCTTGAAATTGGATGTGCTTCTAATAAACTAATTGTGGCCCATTTCCAGATAGTGGAGAGCACTTTCCTGTAAAAGAGATCTCTAAGTATAGCTCCCCATAAAGTAGCAATACACAGTTCCAAGACATTTTCTGACTCTTGGGAATGGCTCTTGAGAGAGTCAGAAATGGAAAAGGTGGAAGCAGAAAACATACACATATTATTAAATGAAATTTGGCATGTTCAATTTCAATTAATTTGTTCAGAATAATGCTCATATTATTATCAAAATTATAATGTCAAACAAATGCAAGACACCTACATTTAAGTTCAATCTTATACATTGGAAAATATTGTTGTGTAGCACTTGAAAACCTGCTGCTACACAATGGCATAACTCTACCTGGAGTCTCTTTGTGAGGGAGATGGGTGGTTCAAATATGTGTGATAGATAGATAAACGTGTTGGCTATCTTGATCTTTTTTGACTATATTTGTAAACATCTCAATATCACATACTAATTAAAATACGTATTTATACATACACTACAGTAAAAAAATACAAAAATAAGGGTTGAGAAGCTCACTTAAAGGATGTAAATTAAATACTATAAGCATTCATATTAGTAATGCATAATCAGATATGCTTAAAGATTTGCTACAACAATGCTTGTTGGTAGCATTTTTTTTGAAGTTTCGTTGATACAGATTCTTATCCATTAAAAGAGTGGTCGCCAAATTTTAGTCGTCCGCAGAGAAATGTCACCCCCAAAGCACCCCCAAAGCAATTAATCCAGGCTGCACTGGAACACAAGGCTGTGCCACCCACACGGCCCCCGGGAACACAAGATTTGTGTCTCTTGCATTGAGAACAACACGAAGTAGCGAGGGGAGGGAGGAAAGGGTGGAGTGGGAAATTGCTTCACTTGCTCCACGCACCTCGCCTGGCCACATAGCTGCTTCTTTCTGCTTCTTTCTTCTTCTGCTTTTGGCTGCATGCAAGGAAAGCAGCAAAAATCTTTCTTTCTCTCCCCCAAACTCCTCCAGAAATGAGTCTTTGGGATCCTGCAAGGCATCCTGCTCCAAGAGGCTGCGCCGGCAAAGATTAATTTCTGGCAGAGTTTGAGGCAGAGTTTCTGTTTCTGCTGCTTTCCTTGCATGAAGCCAAAAGTCTTTCTTTCCCCCCTCCCCCCCCCGAGAACGGAGCTAGAGATGGTATCCTTCGATCCAAAATAAAAATCGATGGGAAGGAAAGCGGGTTGGGGAATTTTCCTGCAGACGTTTCTGGGGATTATCCCAGGGTCTCTGGTCCGTGGATTTAAAATTATGAGTTTTGTGGTCCCTGAGGTCCAAAAGGTTGGCGACCCCTGCATTAAAACATATGCAAAGCCATTTGTTTTTTGTTGCTTTATCATAACAAGGTTTTCATCTACTTTGAAAATCACTTCCACTGAACTACAGACTAAAGTTTTACTCTATGGATATTTAAATGATATTTTAATTTTACTTTAAAATATAAAATAAACCTGTGAAACTTATTGTGTATCCACACCCAATATATATATAAAAATACACAAACTACACCCTTGGAATAGTGTCCAGTTCTGGTTATCATGATACAAAAAACATGTTAAGGCCCCAGAAGGATGTAGGGAAGGTAGCAAAAATGATAATGGGTCTGGGGGGGCTAAACCATATGATGAACGGCTAATGGAACTATGTATGTTGAGAACAAAGAGAAGGATTAGGGACGGGTGGGATTCAAAATTTTTAACAACCGGTTCTGTGGGCATGGCTTAAGTGGTGGGTGTGGCTTGGTGGTCATGTGACTGGGTGGACATGGCTTGTTTATTGGCTGGGGGAGGGTGAAAAACGGGCCTCCCGGAACTTTGGGAAGGCCAGAAATGGGCCTGTTTCCAGCTTCCGGAGAGCCTCCGGAGCCCAGAGAGGCATTTTTTGCCCTCCCACAGGCTTGAGGAAAGCCTCTGGAGCCCGGGGAGGGCAAAAATGTCCCCCTCACCATGGTGCAGGAGGCCGACTAGACCACGCCCACCATGGCCACACCCACCCAGCAACTGGGCAGAGAACCCTTTGCTGAAATTTTTGAAGCCCACCCCTGAGTAAGGATGATTAGTCAATGGAACAACTTGCCTCCTGGAAGTGTGGGTGCTCCATCACTGGAGGTTTTCAAGAAAATATGAGGCATCCATTTCTCTGGGATGCAGTAAGGTCTCCGTTCTTGGGCAAAGGGTTGGACTAGAAGATCTCCAAGAATCCTTCCAGCCATGTGATTTTATGACCTTATAATGTGCTATTATTTATTTCTTGAATGTAGTAGTCAAACCAAGCTAAACACAGACCTGAAACTAGCTGTGACTGCAACGCACACTTGGGTATTGTTCATATTCTCATGTCACTAGGGGAACTGTTTACTTACTGTAAATATTCCGAATAATGTTTACATTTTCTTTATGTAGCAAAATAAAGATTTTGAAAAACTTATACATCTGTTCCGTATATGTCCAAATGAAAGAACACTGAAGGACATTCTGCAGCTTGCATTTTGTATTTGGAACAGATTTCTTTTCAGGTGGGACAGGGAGTAGAACTCCTTAGCATCAGAGCATGTTAATAACAATATAGGAAATACTAATGCTCTGATGGTCATTTTGAAAAATCCTTTCTTTCTCAGAAAAATCTGAGCACCTAGAAGCCAAGAGGAACATACGTACCAAATTTGAAGTTTGTAGGCTTTACGTTCTGGAGATTTTGTGATGATGCATGAGTGGTATTTCACTTTTTTATATATAGATTTGAATTCAATCATCTCTTCTATGCATTCTGTCACCCTTTTTCCCAAGTGTCTCAAAAGGTAGTAGCCATTATTGTATGTAAATGTTGAATCATATTATTCATTTATTAAGTGAAACATCATTTACTTCCAATGATGTCTGTTCTAAACATTTTATCTTTTAAATTAATCCTTCCTTCCAAGAGAAAAGAAGTTATGTGATTGGAGGGGGCTTTTTAATACCCAAGAAATATTATTTCTTCACAGTAAGCTGCATGTAAATAATTCGACCACTGCAGTGATAATTCTCAACTGATTTCTCTAACAACAAGAGTCTGTTGTTACAAATTTTTACAAATAATAGTATAGCATTATGGTAATGGACGTGAGAGATCTTTTTAGTTCTTTCATCTCTTTTTCTATGAAGAGATCCAACAAATATATATGTTGTTGTTCTATTTTAACATACTTGAAATACCCTCTTCTGATTGGACCAGAAATACTACTTGCTGATTGGTCCAGAAATGCGATCCTGATTGGTTCGCATTACCACCCTGTGATTGGCCTGCCGGATTGGCGGGGGATTCAAAGACCCATCATTGGCCGTGAGCCGCTAGCAGCCACTATAAAAGAGGCTGCCGCGGCTCCACAGCCAGAGCAGATTCAAGCAACTAAATAAAGAGCTGAAAAGTCACACTGGTCTCAAGTCTCTTTTCCCGCGATCAAACAGTTGATTTGATGGCTACAACTTGCATAGCACATACTATATTACAGGAGAAATGCCTAGTTTTCCATTTGACAGAGAAATAGGAGGGGATATTTGACTTTAGAGAATCCTGTCTCTGATTTTGGAAGAAGGTGTTATTAGGAAATCCTATGGCTTTTGGGATACTATCCAACAAAAACTAGCTTTTGTAGTTTTAATATGCTATGTAATTACTTTCATGTGCTACTATATAAAGACACATTCTGTTAACTCTACAATAGACAAGCTTTTAGATCTCATAGATTTTTTATTTAAGCGTTTCAATATAAAAGCTTTTCTGTAAAGCTGGTAAATATTGACAAGCATTTTATCTTTTAACATTACATTATGAAATGTAGCCTTACATATTGGGGCATTAACTGACAAGCTATGGTCTGTTTATATCAAAACCTATGCCAGAGATTTGTTTGACTCAATAAATATGTTATTTACAAATCATTATTACTTGAAACAGTGACAATATAGCAAAGTAAAAATATCCATCAGCTAATAATTGGCCTTGCTAATGTAATTATTTGGATTTTTCCATTGGTAATTTGTCCATGGAAATCATTTTAAAGAAATGACTCCCTCATTGGGAGTTCCTTGACAATGAAAGCTGCAACTGTCAATCTATAGTTGTCTTTTTTCATATCTATTCTCTTTACTTACTATATGTCATGAAATTCTGAATATGTTAGGGACTCAAGAAAAAAAATATTTCCCTGATTTTTAATACGAAGTGAAATAGGACTTTAATTTGTTAAAAACATTGTTTTGGTTGCATTACAATAAACCTTCCCTAAGTTGCTGCATCATAGTTGTGTCATAATTGCAAAAACTGTAAATTTCTGTCTTCAGTCAAACTAGAATTAGAATTAGAATATTTTATTAAATACATGGAATTTGGGGAATTCCAATTATCACACATTTGGATCGTGCTTCACAGTGGAGATTATATCTGATTTTTGTTATTTCTGCTTTATGGACACTTTAGAATAATCCCCATTCAGTTCTCATGTGTTTTTTATTATTAATTATAATTTATAAAGTATTCTGCTTATTTAAACTCTTCATTAGAAAATAATATCATCTTTCAACTTCACTCCTGTATTTTAGAAACCATCTGCTTATAGGAGTGATATTGCCATCTTAAAAACATAAATGAAAACCTTCAAGAAACAATATATATATAACAATATATATATAACAATATATATATAAAACAATATATATATAACAATATATAACAATATATATATTACTATATATATATATATAACTATATATATATATAACTATATCTGCAACGTTTCAGCAGAATTTCATCTGCCATCATCAGGCTTCTGTATTGAGTTCGTATATAACTGAGAAGCTCCATAGCTTCAGCTGAAACTTGACTGAAATCTTGCATGATTTTAAGTGAAAATGACAAAATCTCATCAAATTATGAGCAGTATGGTGTGTGTATGAAAATGCCCAAATGTCACATATGTTGTTGTTATGTGGAAAGAAAAATCTTTACACCACTGGTTACTTGTAGCGGACGACAGATTACGAACAGTTACCTGTCATGCCCTTGGTAGAGTCAGACCCTGAGGGAGAGGAGGAAAAACCAACAGGAAGTGGAGGTGTGGCTCCGGAGGTTGTGGAGGAGGCTGGGGAAGGGCAGAGGCTGGCTGGGCAGTCAGAGGAAGAACCAGGCCTATCCTCTCTTCATCCTAGGACACGCAGGGAGGAACGGAGAAGGAAACAACGTGGCTTACGAGATAGGAAGTGGCCATGATCCTCCTCATTGATTGCAGCTGGGAGACTAGTATATAAGAGAGACGGTTAAAACATCGCGTTTCTCGGAGCAAAACATGTTTTATTTTGGGCTGAAGTTATCTTGGTTGGCGTCCTTCCAAAAGACTGTGCCTTGTTATCTCCTGGAAGTTGGTAATTACTTATCCTGGTCCGTTGTGGAAATTTCATCACTGTAGTTTGTTTGGTTTTTTATTTCGCCTCTATCTGCTCATTAATTCGGACTGCACTGCTTTCTTTGGAAGACTATTTTTGAATACGTTTTATCTCCAAGTGAGAATTATTGAACAGTGGGGCCAGGTTGGAGGCAATAAAGGACATTTATTTACATTTTAGATTTTGTTATGTTTGTGTTACACTCTGGGTCATCACAGTTAGCTTAGAAAACTCACCCAAGTTATATTGAGGTAATGCAGAACAAAAATGGGATTCTATGGGTTCATCCCGGTTCTATAGAACCGGTAGCTCCGAAGAGCAGCTGTCACCGAACCGGTTTGCTGCAACGAGGTTCCGTTCTGCTGTTTGGCCCATCTGCCCGCCCACCCGGGCTTTCATACTCAACCTTTATCCTCTGTTTTTGAAGCGCAACTGCTTTGTGCGGCACAGTAGAATGCCGCATAGTAGAATGCTGCACTCTGTTGAAGGGAGAGTGCAGGCATGCAGACGGTGAGGTGGAACGCCTTTGCGTCTGCACAAGCACCTCTGCACCGGCGCAAAATGTGAGGATGCGCGCAAAGCGTGCCCACCAAGCCACACCCATCAAACTGGTGGCAAAACAGTTTGAATCCCATCCATGGTGCAGAGCCAGTTTCATAAACCGAATATAGTTGTGATATGTGAGCTTGTTATCTTACACTAATAATTCTATTTAAACATTGTTCCTTGGAATTGAATGTGTCATTTGGGATATGTCACAGAGTGCTTGTTACTCCATTAAAACAGACTTCCGCTAGACTCAGACAGTCTGAGAAAAGAGATGACAATTTAAAAGGACAGACATTGGTAAAGCTAGACATACACAGGAACAAACAATTATTGATGTGCATCCAAACTGCAGGATTTTTTTTTAGCAGAAAGAATAAAAGCACAAAGAACAGTTGCCTGTTTTTTTTTTTTACAAAGGTAGTACTCGATTTACAATAGTTCAGTTAGTGACTGTTCAAATTTACAATGGTACAGAAAAAAATGACTTATGACCTTTTTTCACAGTTACAACCTTTGAAACATCGCCATGATCATGTGATCAAAATTCAGGCGTTTGGCCCCCAATTCATACGACCGTTGCTATGTCCCAAGGTCATGTGATCTCCTTTTGCAACCTTTCCACAAGCAAGGACAATGGGGGAAGCCAGATTCATTTAACAACCAGGTTACTAACTGATCAACTGCAGTGATTCGCTGAACAAGTGAATGGGGAAAGAAAGTTGGTAAAAACAGGGCAAAGCTCACTTAACAAATGCCTCACTTAACAGAAATTTTGTGCTCAATTGTGGTCATAAGTCAAGGACTACCTATACTTTTTCATGATACAATCACCTGGGTGCAAAGGAGACAATTGACGGTTAGGAAAAAGAAGAAACTTTTGAGAGAAGAAACCAGAAAGGATATAGATCAGTGATGGGATTCAAACATTTTTACTACCAGTTCTATGGGCATGGTGCAGTTTGGTGGGCATGGTGTGGCTTGGTGGGCGTGGCTTGGTGGGCATGGCAGGGAAAGGTTACTGCAAAATCCCCATCCCCACCCCACTAACCTGCTTTCCAGGTCTGTTCTCCAGTTCAGGGCAATAAAAGAAGACTGAGCCAATCAGCTGGGACTCAGGAGGCGGAGAATAGATGGGGGTGGGGCCAGTCAGAGATGGTATTTGCTGGTTCTCCAAACTACTCAAAATTTCCACTACCAGTTCTCTAGAACTTGTCAGAACCTGCTGAATACCACTATCTGATACAGATGTTATATGTAGAATGGAAGATTACCTGGCTTCAAAATGAGTAATGGAAAATGACGCTTTAGAAATTAATTTAGAAATTAATCTGGAGATAATAACCTTTGAAGGGGTCTTGGCAGATAGACATGAAAAAATAGAAGAGTTTGAATGATGGAAATTAATCTGGCCCCTCTTTTTCCTTTTCAAATGAATGGTTTTGGTTCCAGAATTGTTCATGTGGCAATATTCTGAAAGAGGAATTTGGTAGTACAAAACAGAAACTCATTTGCTTATCCTACACTTCTGTTTCCTTGTCAGGAAACAGAAAGCACTGGTACTTTCCCTGATTTTGGATGAGATCTGAGAATAAATACTAAATTCACAGTTTCTGCCAAGAGTCACTGAGAGTTGGATGAAGGCATGCAAATTATGGTTCATCGCACAGTCAGTCAGATATTCAGACTGGATTTGGCATTATTATCTACCTATTAAGTCCTTCGCAAGGACCTGAGATAGGCAGATGTTGATGCTCTTTTACGGCAGAGATCCCCAACCCCCAGGCTGTGTCCCACTACTGGGCCATGGCCTATTTGGAATTGAGCCATGCTAATGGCAGGTTGGAGCACACGTGCACAACTCAGTTTGCATGTGCACGCTGGCCTGTCACTCCTGCAAGTTCTGTGTTTATGTGCGCACCAACCCATCGCTTGTGCTGCCCAGTTCCCGCTCCTCTCCCTGAACCAAGTCCCCAAGCCCCAAAGGTTGGGAACCGCTGGTTTATGGTGTTAGAAGTATCATCACAGGATGCAAGCTGTTTGGAATAAAGCTGCCTTTTGCAATTGACTGATGGTGATTTTGTCAGTGCTGATGGTGTTCAAGTAATCCTCCAATTGTTTTGGGATTAAACCCAAAGTGCCTATTACTGTTGGTGCTACCTTTTTTTTACTTTTGCCACAGTTATTCTGTCTATTTCTGTTTGCAGACTTTTGTATTTTGTTATCGTCTCCAGTTCCTTCCCTTCCACTCTGCTGTCTCCGGGTTATTATTATCATTCTGGAGTACTTAGAAATGTCACCATATCAGGGTGTTTAATTAAAAAAAAAACATTGCTCCAGGGGTGAGATTCAAATTTTTTAACAACTGATTCTGTGGGTGTGGCTAGGTGGGCGTGGCTAAGTGGGCATGGCCAGGTGACTGGGTGGATGTGACTTCTTATTCTTTTACCTCCTGGGCCTCAGGGAAGCCTTCTGGGCAAAGCAGTGAGACAGCAGGGAGGATCCCGGCACAACTAATCATCAGAACAGCTGATCTTTGGGAGGGGATAAAAAAAAGAAATACCTTAAGGAGTATTAAGAGAGAACTCCTTAAGGAGTTATCTCCCTGTGTGGGAGAGAACGCAGTCAGCGATGTCAGGCATGGACATGATGTTGTGCATGCGCAACAAGGGCTGACTGGAAGGGGAGGAGCGGGTGGAGAGGGGTGGGGCCAGCCAGAGGCATGATTTGCCAGTTCTCCGAACTGCGCAGAATCATAACAACCAGTTCTATAGAACTGGTCCGAACCGGTAGAATCCCACCTCTGCATTGCTACCCTGTTACATTTTGAAAATGGTGAATTTTAAATCTGCGAATTTTTAAACTTTTGTCATTTAGTTCCTTAGGTAGAAAATAAAAATTCTTTACATTCAGTTGTAATAAATAACTACCGATTATTTAAAAAGGAAAACACACACCTCTCCATTTGCCATGCACTGAGGAAGAAAAGAGGTAGCCCAATAATCGGAATGGCTTAGTCTCATATAGCTAAAATGAATCAGGCCACAATATTTAGAACATTCAGATTTTGAAGTTGTGCATAGTGATACATTGCCTTGCCTTCAATACCTGTATTGCTTATAAAATATGTTCTCCCCCTGCCCCCACAGATGCAATTGTGCTTGAAGACAAACAGAGCCTTTCACAGCTTCCCCAGCAATGCACAACAGAAGCTCTGCCAAGCTTTCATCTACCAAAAGTAAGTAAGAAGCGTGGGTGATACTATTGGAAGCAAATGAGATCCACTCATGAGCTCTCTTCAGAAAGCTAGGTCAGAAGGTGAACTTTTTTCAAGAAAGCTGAAATTTTTCCAATTAAATATTTATCGTTCTTCAGAAATGACCTGCCCCATTAAAATAAAATATTGACAAATGAAAGCTACATAATATTACTTTGATATTCCACGATTCAACAGCCGCCTTCTAATGGAGAACTACTAGACTTTTGGTGACTAAGAAAAATACAACAGTATAGATGGCTGTTACTTTGAAAGATAATGTATAAAGCTCATTAAAGGTGACGATTGTTTTTTCCTAGCTGGCACTTTACAGCTTGTCTATAAAGTTTCCAACAGACCTTCGTTTAGTAGAGTGAACATTTTCAAGATGAGGACAAAAATCAAAAGAGATTCTTTAGCTATGGTGCCAAGTTTCATTTGCACTTTGCAAAATTCCACAGATGTATCTGTTGGCCCAGTCATCGGATGCTTCGAATACCCTTTAAAAATAAATGAATTCAAGCCCTTTTTAAAATTTGGCCTTTCCTATTTTTTAAATGGATTTTCAAAAAAATGCTGTAGGATTATTTTAGCAATGTAGCAGGACCCTGATTTTATAAATGTAAGGAAATATATTCTTTCCAAAGACGGATCCTCTTGATTAATGCTAGAAATGAACACTTTTTCAGATTAGAAGCAGAAAATGTAATTTTCCTGAAAGAAGCTATGCTGAATATATATTTGAATAGATGGAAGTGATCATGCTGAAATCAGATACATGACAATAGCAATAGTACTTAGACTTATATACCACTTCACAGTGCTTTCCAGCCTTCTCTTAGCTGTTAACAGAGTCAGCCTCGTGCCCACAACAATCTGGATGCTCATTTTACTCACCTCAGAAAGATGGAAAGCTGAGTCAACCTTGAGCAGGTCAGAATCGAACTCCTGACCTGTTGGTAGTCAGCAGAATTAACCCGCAATACTCCATTCTAACCACATTCTCTTCATGGCAAAGCAGTGAAGTTCAGGAATATTTTGTGTCACATTATGAATTTTGTGTCACATTGTGTCACATTTCTAAAATTGAAAAAAATATTATTTTCCACTTAATGAAGGAAAATCCCTTGTAAATATTACTGTAATAATGCCTTAATACAAGTAGAATTAATAACAGAGCACTTATTTTGCTAGGATTCCCTGCATTGTATCCAATCAGAAGCAAGAAAAATCTTTGCAGAGGGATGCCCAAAAAAGATGCATTTAACATATCTCTGCATTCTTTCTAGCTTCCATATCAAAATTTCATATTCAAAATTCCATATTGTCTTTTTTTGACTATAAATATAGATCTTTGCCTTTATTTTCTGCCTAGAAACATAAAGATTTTTAAAAATAGTTAAGTGTAATTTAATTATATCAAACATCCATTGTTTCCCCCAAAGAGATGAAGCTGGTAGCACTTTTACATTACAACTTTGTGTTTAGAAAACATTTACCTGGGTGAGGGCTTCAGGTTGGCTTGACATGAATAATTGAAGTACTTAAATGTACAGGGTGAGATTTTCTCTTATAGATATTCATGCTCATATTGCCAGTAAATCTTGTGTCCTAATGAGTTGCCTGATTTCTGTGCTTTGACCTAAAATATCATGAAGCAAATTTATTCAATATTATATCTATCCACATCAACTTTTCCAAGTGCCTGACTTGAAAATGTCTGCTTCTAAACGTATTACTGAATTTCATGAAGCAGTAGAATTAAGTAGATAGTTTTTTCATGATAAGAAACATAAATTTTTATTTTATCAGGCCATATTTCTAAAGATACAGTACTCAATTACTACTGAGTAAATCCAATGAAACTAAATAATATTTAAAACAAGTTTATATGATTGTTCTATGATCATAGAAAGAAGATATAAAAGTGCCAAATATTTAAAATATTTAAAAATAATTATTAATATTTCTAAATATTTATCATATACTCCATACAAGGATATCCCTTTTTAAAAATCAGTTGCTGATTGCATTCTAAATATTATAGAAAATGACTTCTAAAATATTGTTCTTATAGATACATAGCTGGAACAGTCATTATGAGACAAGGACATAAGGCAACTGAATGTTACTTATTGTTGTCTGGCAAACTAAAAATTATGATAACTGATGAAAATGGGATTTTTGCCCCTGAAACATTGTATGAACTGGAAGAAAATTTCATAGGGGTAATGATTTCCCTCTTTATAAATAAAATAATTTGTGCAGATGCTACTTCTCAGTGTAGAGTTAAAACCATGAAGAAGAAATGTGTCAAGAATAATTTAAAACTTGTATAAAGGAAGTATGAACAACAATTGATTACTAGGGTTTTTAAATGTTTCCAATAAGTAACCCCATTTCTATGGCAGTGTAAATCGTTTTCATGAACAAAAGAATGCCCGCACTAAGAAAGGAATCATAGCAGAATGAGATTTCCAACTTAGGAAAGTAAAGATGAAGGTTCCCCTTGCACATACGTGTTAGTCATTTCCGGCTCTAGAGGGAGGTGCTCAGCTCCATTACAAAGCTGAAGAGCCTGAGCTGTCCAAAGACATCTCTCTGGTCATGTGGCCGGCATGAGTAAATACCAAAGGTGCATAGAATGCTGTTCCCTTCCCTCCAAAGTGGTCCCTATTTTTCTACTTGCATTTTTACATGCTTTCGAACTGCTAGGTTGACAGAAGCTGGGACAAGTAATGAGAGCTCACTCTGTTATGCGGCACTAGAGATTCGAACTGCCAAACTGCCGACCTTTCTGACCAAAAAGCTCAGCATCTTAACCACTGAGCCATCACATCCAACCCATTAAGGCAGACCAATAAGATATCATGGCCAACAATACAAAAAGTTGCCAAGAGGACATATTCCCATTATTCAGGTCCCAACATAAATCTTTCAGGAGAATGACCAATGCCACCTCTGGCCCCATCCAAGGGGCTTGGCTTGAACCCAGACCAAAAAGAATCTAAATAATTCATTTATATAGTACTGTGCAGCTGATTGGCCTCCTCATCTCAGCAACCTTCTCCAAAGAAGAGACAATGGATACAGAATGAAAAGAGTAATTTTGATATAACCAACAAGTACACTTGTGTACATTTTCTAAATTTACTATACAATATAGTAAATGTATAGAAAGGTAGACTAAAACTACTCTTGTTTTTCAAGAAATCTGTCTGCTGACAAACATGAGATATCCTGCTTCAGTTATCTGTAAATCTGATACCAAACTTCTTGTGATTGACAAAAAGATATGGAATATAGATTTCTTTTTCCTACAAAATATTTTAAATTTGGCAGTGTTAATATTTGCTTGGAGAGATCTATTCTAGCTGTGACATTGATGAACACAATATCACTTGCTAAATTCTGTTTTTGTTTCATCTATTTCCGAGATGCAGCAGCAAAAACAAAAAATTGTTTTGTAGCATGGTAAGGTCTAATGCATGAGTTAAAGCAAGGGTCTTCAAACTTGGCAAGTTTAAGACTTGTGGACTTCAACTCCCAGAATTCCTGAGCTAACATGACCAGAGGAGGAATTCTGGGAGTTGAAGTCCACAAGTCTTAAAATGTCAAGTTTGAAGAGCCCTGAGTTAAAGCATACATTTTTGCAGACCTTTTTCGTGCAACAGTTTAACTGGATGATGGATTATTTGGGAAGGAAAGGAAACTAATTCTGTTTGTGATAATGCTAATTGTAGCAACATGGATTTTTTTTTTTTAAATTGCTGTGGAAGAAAAGCATTAAAATGACAGGAAGTGCTAACCTACCAGCTGTACCTTCAGCAGTTGAACGGAACAGCAAAATAGATAACTGTGTTCAGTCTTTAAAGCCCATGTCACACTGCACCAACGGATGCAAAGAGGATGTAAAATGTTAAAAAAAGCTTGCCATCCGTTGGAAAACGCGATGTATCCATTGTGTACTCACTGCATACATTTTTCATGCTCTCTATCCGTCCAGCATCCGTCTACTGTGATTTCATCCGCTCAAAAAGTTTTGAGCTGCACAAAACTTTTTGAGCGGATGAAGTATCCAACGTGTCCGTTATACATCCACTACACATACGGGGAACATCCGTAATACATCCGTCGTCATCCGTTACTCGTCCGCTATATCCGCTAGGCATCCACTGCGTATCCGCGCAACTCAAATCTGCTCCAGCGGAAAACGGACACGGAGGAAGTGAAACGGACGCAGAATGGACACACAGCATTAGTAGCACAGACGTAGAAAGGATGAAAGCGGATGCAGCTTGTATATAAAGCATTAAAATGGAAAAAACGTTCGTATAGGGGACGTATCTCGGATATTTAGGATGTCTGGAGGATGTCTGGAGTATGTGGAAGGACACCTAGTGGAAAACCGACATTTCCTACAAAAAGGGGGAGGAAATCACCTGGATCTCACTTTCAGTCCAGTAGCCCTGGTGTGCAGACCTCTTCAGCCTTGCTCTTGCTCTTCCACAGCATCCATTCTTCTCCACCATGGATCATCGCACGCTCCTTTTGGTAGCCACCATCATTAACACCAGAACCAAGCCCTCTTCAGGCTCTTTCACCTTTTCTATGGGAAGAAAAGAAGGCGGCCAAGAAGTGTCTGGGTCCGACGATGGATTGGGAGAAGAGTGGAGTTTGGACTCTATGACAAGCTGATGGTGGAGCTGAGGAACGAAGACCCTCGTGCATTCCAGAACTTCATGAGGATGCCGCCAGCCATGTTTGATGAAGTTGTGGACGTCTGAGACCAAGGTTGACCAAGGCAAACACCAACTTCCGTCCCAGCCTGGACCCTGGGCTGAAGGTGGCACTGACTCTGCGCCACCTGGCCTTCGGGACCACGTACAGAAACATGCAGTACACCTGGAGGGTGCCACACAACACCATCAGCATTGTGGTCAGAGAAGTGGTGCAGGCCATCAATGAAGAATACGTGGAGGAACTCCTGCAGAGTCCCTCCACTGAACAAGGCTGGAGGAAACTTGCAGAACAGTGGTATCAGAGGTGGAACTTCCCCCACACCATTGGAGCTATAGATGGGAAGCACGTGGCCTGCAAAGCTCCAGTCAAGTCAGGGTCCACTTATTTCAACTACAAGGGCTTCTTCAGCATCATCCTCTTCGCCATGGTCGATGCTGACTACAAGTTCATGTACATTGATGCTTCAGGCAACGGGTCAGCGTCAGATGCCCAGATATACAATGCCAGTGACCTCAAGGAGGGGCTGGAACGCAACCTCTTCATGGGCTTCCCAGATCCAGAACCCCTGCCCAATGACACACAAGTTGTGCCCTAGTTCATCGTGGGGGATGACACCTTCTCCCTCAGAACCTACCTCATGAAGCCCTACACTTCCAGATGCCTCACCCGTGAAGAGAGGATCTTCAACTACAGGCTGTCCAGGGCAAGGCAGGTGGTGGAGAACGCCTTTGGCATCCTGACCAACAGGTTCCAGGTACTTCTCACCACCATGCAGCATCATCCACGGACCGTGAGGAGGATCGTGGAAGCTTGCTGCATCCTGCACAATCTCATGCGCACCCGCTACCCAGTGTTGCAGAACAGGCTTGTGGACCTCCAACAAGGCAATGGGAACATGGAGCCTGGTGAATGGAGGCAAGGGCGAAACCCGAACGACACTGTGGATGTACCAGGCCTCAACAGAGCTTCACGTGAAGGGAAGAAGCAGCGCAACCTCCTGAAACACTGGTGCAACTCCCCAGCTGGAGCAGTGGAGTGGAAAGACAGGATGGTAGATGCTTAATGGATGCTTCCTTGAGCCTGTCTCATCACACTGATGAGATTGTGCCATGTATGTTGAGTGGCCTTACAATGAATAGGTCATTAATAAAGAGTTTTGTTTATGTTGAAATGTGTGGATCAATGATTACATTGTTATTGATAATAAAGGGCCATAGGTGTGGCAGCTGGGAGGGTGGACCATACAGTCCCACTATGCTTGCACTGGAGGCTTATCTATCCCACAGCTTTTACCCATCCCACAGCTATTACCCATCCCACAGGTATCCCTGCCCATCCCATAAGCATGCAAAGGCTTAACCATTTTGTAAAACTTTCCACCAAGACTTTATTAAGTAAAAGAAATGACCCAAGTATGTGAAGCAAATAAAACCTTTATTAATAACAGTAAAGTGTAGGACTTTATTTAAAAAGCAAAAGGAACCAAGAAAAGTGTCCCAAGCAATGATAAAGTCAACAGGTAACAACTCAGTCTCTGGCACTCTTCTCAGTCACTCTGAGGCGTGCCCATGGTCTCAGGTGTAAAGGGGACAGGGACTGTGGAGGTGGCAGTGGCTGGAGTGCTGGTCTGAGGCGCCATTGGGGTGCCTGGCCCCAAGAGGACAACAGGAGATGGTGTGTTCAGGAAGCTCTCAGAAAGCTGGCTCAGCCCAGTGAGGTTGAGAGGCCCTTCATCCAGGACCTGGGATGTCAGGCACAGGACCGATGACAGATGTTCTGAGGCCGGGCTTGGCTGTGGGGTGGAGGAAGGAGGAGTGTAGTGGGGATGTCTGGTGTGCAGCTGGGCGAGGTGAGGTGTCTGTGGTGTGCAAGGAAACATCTGTGGCGTCAGTGGCATCTGTGGCGTCGGTGGCATCTGTGGCGTCGGTGGCATCTGTGGCATCTGTGGTCGGTGGCATCGATGGCACCTGTGGCGTGCGAGGAATCTGTGCCTGGACTGGGAAGGGCTGCCTGTGCTGCTGGAACTCCTGGTAGCCGTAGTCTTGGTAGGAGAGGGGCTGTTGAAAACCTTGGAAGGGCTGTGACATCGCCTGGGGTGGAGGAGCAGACTTGGAGTGGGTGGGAGCAGGTTCAGCTGGGCCTGGAGGGTGGTGCAGCAGCGCCGTTATCCTCTCCTTCATCACCTGGTACCGAGGCTCAGGCATGTCCATGAGGGTCTGGGTAACGTAGGTGAGGAAGGGCTTGCGGTTTGAGGATGGAATCTCGAAGTGTACCAGCTGAGAGAGGAGATCTGCGCTGTTCTTGATGGTGTCCCTGATCTCCAAGAGGACAGTGTGGCTCTGTCCCTCCGGTCTGCCTCTCTGCCTGCTTTCTGTGGAGGTGGAGTTGAGGGTGGGTGTGGGTTGGTCCCTGGTGGTCGCTGCTTCTTCTTGCTCCATGTGTGTGAGAGAATCCTCCACGTCCTCCGGCATAGGGTGTGCAGCTGTCGGGGGGGGTCTCTGTCGCGGGGCGCTCTGTGGACACCTGCCCGGACACGGTCTCTGTCTCCTGGCCAGAAGAGGACTGGCTGTCTGTGGGCTGCCTGAGAGTGAGGGTAGACAAAGGGGCTGCTCCTCAGTGGCGGACCTCACCCTCCAGGAAGCTGCACTTTGCCATGACATCGGTCTCCCGGTCGGTGAGCTTGACCGCAGCCTGGCCAGACTTCTTCAGGTGCAGCTTCCCGTACCAGATGTGCATATGCTTCCACCACCCGAGGAGGACATCTGAAGTGTAGCCCAGGCTCTCCGCCTTCTGTCTCCAAGCTGCCTGCTTCCACTTGGTGTCTCGATAGAGCCTGTGACCCTTCCTCCACATATACTCGTTCTCCCTCAGCCACTCCAGCACCTCCTCCTCATGCTCCTCTGTGATGGAGTACTGCTTCCTCTCTCCCTTCTCCTTCTCCTTGCCTTGCCTCTTCCTCCCTCTGACAGGGCCTTCAGCATCAGGGTTTCAGGGCTTTGGGGCTGGTCCACCACAGCAGCAGCAGGAGAAGCAGCAGGAGAAGCAGCAGCAGCACCAGCAGCAGGAGAAGCAGCAGCACCAGCAGCAGAAGAAGCAGCACCAGCACCAGCAGCAGGAGAAGCAGCAGCAGCAGCACCAGCAGCACCAGCAGCAGAAGAACCAGCACCAGCAGCAGAAGAAGCAGGAGCAGGACCAGCAGCAGAAGAAGCAGCAGCAGCAGAGTCAGCGCCAGGGGGTGGGATGGTGGATCTATCCCTCTTGCCAGGGCTGGCAGAAGATGGCACAGGCTTCCTCTTCTTCCCCATGGTCTCTGATGAAGATGTCTGTGGCAGCAGGTCTTTCCTCTGAATGGTGACCTGCTTGCGAGCTTCCTCCTTTTATATCCGTGGGGTTGACGCAATGCATCCTCCCCGCATGCGCAGTGATCCACTAGGCATCCGCTACACATCCGCTCTGCATCCACTACGCATCCACGTCATCCGCTCTGCATCCGCTCTGCATCCGCTCTGCATCCGCTTCGTCCGCTATGCATCCGCTCTTTCCGCTATGCTTCCACTTTGCTATGCTCCCCCAGAAGCCCTGTGGACGTGCCATCCGCACACCCACGATACGTCCTCCCCCCGTCCGTTCTTTTCCGTTCTCTTTATGCAAATTTCGGGCACTTTTGAGAGCGGATAACAACGGATGGAAAATTTGCTCATCCGCTGTGTCCTTTTTACATACGTTTTGCATCCGTCGGGCAATGTGACCTGGCCTTAACTTGCTGGCTGAATATAAAGACAGTTAGATAAACTCTACATAGGCTTCCATACAAAGTTTCTTTGTCGACACCTGCTGCCGGCTAACCTCAACAGGTGTTAAACATAAGGTGGTACAGCATAAATTTAAGCTATGTTGGTAAGTGCCTTGTATACTTTACACGTTCCAAGCAATAATGGACATTCCCTGTAGCACTATCATCACATCAACATTTTCCTCCTGTATGAATATTCATAACTATAACAGCAGTACCTGTTACAGGTGAATGAATTATCAGTCACAATTGTCCTTGAACAGCAAGGCTGAAGAAGAGAATCCTACAAGATTTTAATTATAAGACAGAAAAAATACTTGTGGTATTTTATATTTCTATCAACACTCTAATCTTTAGCAATTCATGTTTTTCCTCTGTGTTATAAGTTTAAGATTAACTGCTGTAATAAAAATATATTTCTAATTCATTAGCTATATTTGTAGATTTTATAATATCTTGTTTTACAGTTATGTTAACATGGTAAAGCATATGATAGGGAAATCAACCTTCCTTGATTTTTTTTTTTCATTTGTACTTTGTTGCTGAGCATAATCAACATAGACTTTATTTCTGTCATCCTACCAACACAAAAATCTGAACTGGAATAATTTAGAAACTATTTCATCAAGTTTTGAAGAACAAATTTTGAAATAACAATGAAAGTAACAACTTACTTCATTGTATAACCAGCCTGCAAATGTTTATACTGTATTCTGTTACAGTAATCCACAAAGCTTTTATATTGCTAATGTGTTTTTATTTAGCAGTTGTGGCCTAGATTGTTGACACATTAGGGAAGAATTTGACATGTGCAGATTTAATTTAATTAAACAACACTTTTGAAGAAGTTATATTGAGCTGTCTGTATAGTAAAGATTTCTTGACATGGCAATAAAAATATTCCTCTGGTTTAAATTATAGATATGTGTAATACTGTAATATGTTTTTATGTGTGTTATGTTGTAATAAGACATTGAAAAAGCTCATTCAGAGAAAATAAGAGTTGGATTTTCTTCCTTTAGTCCTTAATTCTATTCTGGTCTAGATCCAAAATGCATTTTAATATACTAGAAGTGAAGGTTGATGGTTTCTCTTTTGCACATGGGGTACATTTATAATCCATTAGCTTGCCATATTGTTCATATATTTCTATAATGATTCTCATCAGAGAATGTTGTGCAGAAGTGCAAATGGGAATGGCGAAAGAACATTACTCTTTAATGCTTTAATAATCCCTAAAAACAACACAAATGTATTTATCATTCAACCTCAGCATTTATGGAAGAATTTTCTTGTGAGCCTGGAAGCTCTGAGATATACTTTGAAAGGCTCTTCATATTCATTTTCGCTGATGTGCTTTTTTGACTAATAATCAGGAGATAGCCAGATGTTTCATGCAGTTGTATGTTGATTTGTTAATAAGTTTGTCCATCAAATTGAAAGTAAGTGGTTAGGCAGGAGGTGGATAAGATTCATGATCCTGGGTGTTTCAATCTTTGTGCATTTGGTTAAGTATGTGTGTCCTGTGGAGCAATATTGTCATAAATTCTTTGGCTTATTCTGGATCTATAGATATGAAAAGGGCTGTGACATCAAATGAGACCATGATTTCATCCTCACCTATTGCCACGTCGTTGACTCTCTGACCATCCTAGGCCAAGCCAAGTCCAAAAAATGGTGAGAAATTCCTGGAACTCTGGCATTTCTGACAAATTGGCCATCACTAGAAGCATATAGACATAAACAACATCTACATAAGATACAACAGAGACAATCCACAAGCCAAAAAAGGATCAAAAAGACCAAAACACCTCCCCACCAGCAATCAACACCCAGATGATCATAGATTAACATCAGACCAACTGTTGGAAGAAATATCCATCTGGTTCAGTTCCAAGCCAGGAGGAAGGCACTGGAAATAAAATGGAGACTGGAGGCTGATTGGAAAGAGGGTCCATTTATTGATGAAGCAACAGCACCAGTGTTGGTGGTTCTGGGCAGCTGACAAATGGAGTTGAGAGTGGGGGTGGGGTTTTTACCTTTTCTGGGCTTTGTATTTCAGCTTCCTGCTCTTGATGGTCATTTTGAAAAATCCTTTCTTAGTGAGCACCTAGAAGCCAAGAGGAACATTAGATGCCAAATTTCAAGTTTGTAGGCTTTACGGTTCTGAAGATTTTGTGATGATTCATGAGTGGTATTTCACTTTTATATATATAGATTGGTGCTTCAAAAACAGCAGTAATAATGGTTTCAGGCCAATTGTTTCTGTGCAAGAACATGTCCTTTAATATTCTATTGGCTGTTGTCAGATTCCTATGGGGTCATGTAGGGGTCATAGCGGGCTCTATAGGCAAAAGAAAAAATGCAAATCTTAGGTGCTTGTCTGAGCTAATCTGCCTTATTTTTTATCTGAGCTCCCAGGTGAAATTTGGACTGCTCTGGGGTGGTGCAATGAAAGGGCTTGTGTTCTGAAAGGGTGTTGGGCAAAATCCTTTCTTAATGAGTACCTAGAAGCCAAGAGGAACATATGTGCCAAATTTCAAGTTTGTAAGCTTTATGGTTCTGGAGATTTTGTGATGATGCATGAGTGCTATTTCACTTTTATATATATAGATTGGTGCTTCAAAAACAGCAGTAATTGAAACAGGACAGACAAAAAGTATAAATATAAGGATTTGAATCGAGATGAGATAATTAAAATTAAGAAAATTAAAAGAGGGGAGAAGCTATGTAGAAAATGTAAAACAATAATAAGATATGGAATTGAACATAAAAATGAGCATGAAATTGAATTTGTGTCTGTACGAAGAAATGTAATCCGGGATCATGCTACTTTCAAAAAAGATGTTTTATTTGTATTTCTTTGTGAAAACTCAAAATTTACCAAAAAACCCCCAGCAGTAATAATGGTTTCAGACCAATTGCTGTGAAACCATTATTACTGCTGTTTTTGGTTTTTGATTCAGGTTCTGGAATGTGAGGAAATTGTGTGATTTAAGGTATTTTAAGTGTTTAATTCTCAGAGGAAACAACCACATTAAGCAGGTGAAAAAGACTTATGAAAGAAAAATAAATAAATCACACTTTGCAACATGGCCTGTGTTGAAATAAATAAATACAGAATGAAAGTGCTAATAGTTTAAAATTTCTCTTACATTTTTAATATATTCTAGCTTTGGTAGCTGAACATATAATAAACGAAGATACAAAAGGATGAGTCATCAGGCTGATAATACTGCCAGCATCAGTCATTAACTTTAAATATTTATGTTTTTTCCATGATAAAAATTGTGACATGCACTTTAAAGAGTGGAGCAGATTCTCCCTGTTCAACGCGAGGTATTGTGGCAGAAATTGATAAGAGATGGAAATATTTTTTCCGCAGTTGTTTCCAAATCCCCATTCCCTCCCACCCCACTAACCTGCTTTCCAGCTCTGTTCTCCTGTGCAGGGCAACAAAAGAAGATCCAGCCAATCAGCTGGGACTCGGGAGGCAGAGAATAGATGGGGGCGGGGCCAGTCAGAGGTGGTATTTGCCGGTTCTCCAAACTACGCAAAATGTCTGCTACCAGTTCTCCAAAACTGGTCAGAACCTGCTGAATGCCACCTCTGAGTGGTAGGATTCACACATAGCTATCATGACAAATGGAAGAAAGAATTGGCAACCACAATCTATGTCATGGTGAAGAGGACGATTGTGAAGCACAAAATAGCTGGTTATAAACAGACTTGTTGTTTCTTCTTCATTTAACAGGTTTTTGAATGTGCTCTTGCCATCATAAGGTATGAATAGTGCTATGCAACTTGCTGCTTCTTAAGGTAACTGCTTTTTCTTAATGTGTGCTTTAGATAAGAGGTGAACAGCCACAGACTTATAAAAGCAACTTCATTGTTTGAGAAAATATTTGAGATTAAGCATTCAGGCTAAATTGCAGTAAATCCCTTTGCATTCTGTGAGTCTTATGAACAGAACAGGTACATTTGGTGGGCGCAAATCTTAATTTCAGATAGTTTAGATCATATATAATAATATATCTGTCTCAGAACGTAGAAATATAAAATAAGAATCACTGAAAATAAAGGAGAGACAATAAAATACTGAACCATGTAATAATAGGAACAGTGGTGGGATTCAAAAATTTTTACTACCTGTTCTGTGGGCGTGACTTGGTGGGCGTGGCTTGGTGAGCATGGCAGGGGAAGGTTACTGCAAAATACCTTTTACCTCCTCACCCCACTAACCTACTTTCCAGCTCCGTTCTCCTGTGAGGGCAACCAAAGAAAACCCAGCCAATCAGCTGGGACTCGGGAGGAGGAGAATAGATGGGGCGGGGCCAGTCAGAGGTGGGATTTTCTGGTTCTATTCATTCTATTCATTTAGGCTGGTATACCTGTGAAATAGAAAGGTGGCCAAGTTGTAATTTTCATCAGAGATAGGCGGGGGCAGAGGGAATGTCAGGAAGACGATAGCTAGTGGAGTGTTATTTCCATGTTGTGGTTCACCGGCAGCAGGTGCAGAACAGCTGAGGTCTCAGAGAGCGAGGACTTGGATGAAGGACCTGCGTGTGATGCAGGGATGGGGCCAGGACCATCAGGGAGTGGAATTCTGCCTTCGGGGATTGTGGAGGCTGGCAGCAGTGATGAAGAGGTCCCTGAGGAGCCTGTGCCCAGTGCACATGCGCTCAGGGCTGCTCAAAGGGAAGAGCAGCTGCAGCAGCACGGGCAACTTGGGAGTAAGACTGGAAAGAAATGGCCCCTCCCTGAGAAGATAAAAGTCAGCTGAGAAACTGCAGTTCTTTGCAGAAGGCAAAGAAGTTTGATACTTGAGGCCTGGTGGACATTAGAATATCTGAGTTGGTATTTGGAGACTCTTTGATTTATTGTTTAGGAACTTTATCTGTTATTCTTGGCAGCCTTGCGAAAACTTGGCAAAGCTCTTTCTTGTCGGAGCTCATTAGTCGGAAGCAACCTTTTATCTGGGAAGAAACAGGATTCGTAAATGAAACAGTAAAAGGTTATGCTGTTACCTTTGTCTTGTGTTTACTCTCTTGGAACCAGGTTTGGGTCAGAACATTCCTAATTCGATCACTGTTACTAAACACAACAGACCAGAGCACCTTTTATTGTTCACAAATTGCGCCCCACAATCTGCACATTCCACAATATCTGCCACAATTCTGTCGAAGTGAAACAGATCAGGCCACTGGCCCAAAATATTGAGCTGTATTATCAATACTAATCAGCAGCAACTCTCCAAGATTTTAGACTGATTTTTTTTCAGGGTATTTCTGGAGACGCTAGAAATTGAATCTGGGCCTCTTTTTAGTTTAGTTTACTTTACCTTATTGTCATTGCATCTCGTACAACAAAATCAAACACCATCTTCAGTGTACATCATGACTATGAAAATAAGCACAAACACACATCCTTCACACTCCACACATTGAACCAGAAACCCCCAACACTGCACAAACGCTGCACTATGCAGTAGAATTCAACAGAGCTATTGCCCTGGGATAGAAGCTGTTTTTCAGCCTATTTGTCCTTGTTTTATTATCCTGTACCGTCTGCCAGATGGTAATAGTTCAAAAGAAAGAGTTCCCAGGATGAGATGGATCTTTGAGGATGTTTTGAATTGTCTTAAGGTAGCGGAAGCTATAAAGCTCTTCCAAAGAGGAGAGAGGACAACCCATGATCTTCTGGGCAATGACATTAACCCTCTGGAGTGCTGTTCTGTCTGCTACTGTGCAATTGGCAAACCATATCCAGGTTCAGTAATTTAAAATATTATTTATGGTGCAGTTGTTTTGGCACGCATATAGTGTGTTTTCTGACAACAAACCGTAAATCGGTATTTCAAGTTTAGTAGATCACTGATTTCAAAAACTTAAGCACAGTCTGGCCTGGTTATTATCTACATAGAAAAACTACCGGGGCTGTAGGCTAAACCATAAATTTATAATAAGAGATAATTATTCTAAACAATTATGATGATTATAACGGTTAAGTGAATCTTGTTTCCCTGTTTGACTTTGCTTGCCAGAAGGTCGCAAAAGGGGATCACACGACCTCAGGACACTGCAACTATCATAAATATGAGTCAGTTGCCAAATGTCTGAATTTTGATCACGTGACCATGGGGATACAGTAAAAAATTTTCATAGGTCACTTTTTTCAGTGCCATTGTAACTTTGAATGATCACTAAACGAACTGTTGTAAATTGGGATTTATCTGTATTGTTTAATTTTCTTAAGATACATAAAGAACACATCAATAATGTAAAAAATAAAGCAAAACAAAGGCAGCTATGAAGGTTAGATACATTCCAAAGATACATCCAGAATTATAATGCTGTTTTAAAGAGACAGGTCTTGATTTTTGGAAAGGTAGGAAATAAAATGTCTGTATGGATTTCAGAGGACAACATGGGGTTTGAAAAAGTATTAACCAATCCAGGAGGGAATGCTCAAAGCATTCTTTTTGAGTTAATTGAGATTGGAAGGTTTTCTGTGTAGGACCTAACTCTAGTCTTATAAGTAACCTGGAACTAAGCCATAAATAGCGACCAGTACCTTGAATTATATCCAGGTACAGATTGGTAAGCAGTATACGGTATATATACTGTAGCGCTACTGTATTTGTTCTTATATATCACCATGATGGGCTGCTGCATTTTGCATCTGCTGAAGTTTCCCAGAACTTTTTAATGAGAGCCCCAAGTAAAGCATGTGCAATCCAGTTTTGAAGTAACAAGCATGAGTGTTTCTCACGAAACTTTCCTCTTCTAAGAAGGTCCACCAAACTGATGGGTCAACCACAAGTGGATAAAACCTTTGCTAGCCCTGACCTCCACCCAGTGGTGGTAGGCTACCAGCTCACACCAGTTTACCCGAACCAGTAGTAAAAAAAAAAAGTCTCCGAGGATCAGCTGAAAGGAGGGAAAAAATCCTGGACAATCAATAGAGATTGTCCTCTCAGCTGATTGGCGCTGCAGGCCTCAGCTGGTGTGGAAAGCTGCGCATGGAGGTTAGGTAGTGCGCATGTGCACACATGCGCGATCACGGAACCAGTAGTGAAACAGGTAGGATCCCATTGCTGCCTCCACCTTCTCAGAAGTTCTACAAGATCAAACACTAACTGAAAAATTGGAAATATTTTCCTTTTGTGGCAGTTTAATTACATTTGAAAACTTGGGGGCAACTGAGAACCAGCCAGATTCTGTGCATACCATTACTCTCTCTTGCTGAAATTCAGTTTTATTATATTTTATCGTATCCAAAGCCTTACAGCTTCTTAAAAACAGAAAACGTTCAGGAATTTAATGTTCATTTTCTCTTTGACGCCTAATTGTTTTCTTCATTACACGTCTGTCCACTAGAGGGCATCAGACACCACTTTATAAAATCATGTTTATTTAGAAGAGGAAAGACTAGAAGCAAAGGATCGAAATAATTCAGATATCTAAAGTTACTGGAAAACAACATGAAAAAACAAAATGCTTTCTAACAGCTAGTAAAGAATAGAATTCTTCATTCTCCGAGTGAGATTAGATAACAATGTCTCCAATGTATAAACTCTCCAGTTCATAAACTCTTAACATACAAACAAGCAACATAGTATTCATAGTGCAGGGTTAACTCCATAGCTAATAAAAGATTCTACAAACTATTAAGTTAAATTAGATAACACTTACAGTTGAGTAAAGGGCTGCGTTCCATAACCTTAAAGTCCCCCAAACTCAGTAATTTTGTGAAAATCTGTACTAATCTTTTGTTCTGCCATTAACAGAAACATATTTTATAATCGTTCATTGTCTCGAATTTTTGCATCAGACCTGCAAGGAATTAAGCCACTGTTGGAAGAAATATCCTTCTGGGTTCAGTTCCAAGTGGAGAAAAAGACACTGGGAACATGGAAGCTGTTTGGAAAGATGTTCCGTCCGGAAAAGACGCGTGGTAGACTGGGTTCCAACAAATAACTCTTTATTAGTTAACAGCAACAGTAACGGAACATTGGCTCAAGCCACAGCAGCCCTTTTTATAGAGGCTTACCTGCCAGCTTGTAGCCAATGACATTGTTTTAACTTTGCCGCCTTTGAGCGGCACCTTGGATTGGTTCCTAATGAACCAATCCACGACTGGCCTTTCTGGCCAATCAGAAAAGACTACTTGAAACCTTCCAAGTTATACAGAACACTCCTCCCCCTTTAGTTCAGTCCTACGTGAGTGACGTCATGCAGGTGGGTGGGGCTTCTTCTGGTCATAGTTGACCTACGCGGCTCATTCTCGCCTAGGACTTCAAACGGTTCGGTCAGGATCGCTGTCTCTCTGGCTCGTCTCCATGGAACCACCTGGAAGGGTGAGTCAGCATTGCCACTACCGCTTGAGTTGCTCAGGCCGGTGGTTTTGCCGCTCCCTCCTGGTTCAACTGGGCTGGTTGAGCTGGCCTGGCTGGACCCTTCCAGGACGGCTTCCCTTTCACTTGGTCTACCTCCGATGGTTTTATATAACCATAAGTACTCTTTTTGGTTGGTTAGATGTTCTAGATTTAATTTCAATGGTTCATTTTCACACCCTTTTTTATTTGTTTGTGTTTCCCCCCCCCCCCTTGGTTTTGTTTTCGTCGATTTTTATTATTTGAGGTTGCATGGTCGTTTGATGCTCGATGTTTCGGGAACGAAGCTGGTCTGTGTGCCGCTTCCATTCTCTTCCATCGTCCATGGTTAGTCGGTAGGATCGGGGGCCTGTTATTTGTGTGATAGTGGCTGGAAGCCAGAGAGGGTCCCCGGTAAAATTCTTTGCATAGACGAGGTCGCCGATTTCAAAAGTGCGGTTTCGGTTGGACGAGTCGGGGGGGTTCTCACAAGTATAATTTGGGTGCAGTCTATCTAAATCGGATCTGAGTTTCCTCCCCGTTAACAATTCTGCTGGGCTCTTGTTTGTTGTGCTACTGGGAGTGATGTGTTGTAAGTAAGTGGTTCAGCTTGTCTTGGACATCCCCACGGTCCATTTTTTCTAGGCCTTCTTTGGTAAACCTGACCATTCGTTTGGCCCTACTATTCGCCGCCGGGTGGGCCGGCGCTGTTAGTGCATGGTGTATACCCAGGGATGCTAAGTACTGTTCGAATTGTATAGCCATTAGTTGTGGCCCATTGTCGGATACCAATACATCAGGTAAACCATGAGTTGCAAACAATTTGTTTAGCTGTTTTATAACAGCGTCGGTTGTTGTGGATAACATTAGTATAACCTCCAACCAATTTGAATATGCATCCACGACTATTAAAAACATATTGCCCCTGGTTGGTCCTGCAAAATCAATATGGATTCGAGACCAAGGGCCTCATGGGGTCTCCCAGTTCCATATGGGCGCTTGCGGTGGTGTGGGTCTAGCTCTCTGACACTTGTGGCATGCTGCAACCCAGCGTTCAATATCCTTGTCTATACCAGGCCACCAGATATAGCTCCTGGCCAGGCTTTTCATTTTTACTATGCCTGGGTGTCCCTCATGTAGCATACCCAACACCTCTTCCTGCAGTCTGGATGGAATTACCACCCGATCTCCCCACAATAAACACCCCTTCTGTATTGACAGTTCAGTATGTCTGGTCCGAAAAGGTTTAAAACCTTCAGTCTTTTGGCTTTCCGGCCAGCCTTTACCTACCCAAGTCAAAACGTGGGCAGTCACTGGGTCTTTCGCCGTGGCTCTGGCGACATCATTAGCAGACAATGGAAGTTCAGGGCAGATCTCTACTTATAGGGTGGCGGTGGTTGGAGCCAGGTCATCCTCTATGGTTGGTAATGGTGCTCGGCTTAAAGCATCTGCATGGGTGATTTGTTTCCCGGGTCGATGCAGCAAGGTATATGAATAGGCGGCCAGGAATTCTGACCACCTAGTCATCTGTGTGAATAGAATGTTCGTTGTGGGTATGTTCCCCACCGAAATCCCCAGTAACGGTTTATGGTCAGTCACAATGGAAAATGTCCTCCCATAGAGGTATTCGTGAAAATGTTTAACTCCGGCGACGATTGCCAGGGTCTCCCTGTCTAGCTGGCTATAGTTGCGTTCCACTTTGGAGAGCGTTTTCGAGTAAAAGGAGACGGGTGCCTCTCTCCCATCAGGTAATTGGTGGCTCAGGATGGTACCGACTCCGAAAGGTGAGGCGTCACAGGTGACCATCAATGGAAGTGTTTTACTAAACTGCATTAGAACGGTGTCTAAGGTTAATAAGTGTTTTATGCTTTGGAATGCTTTTTGTTCTTGATGACCCCAGGTCCAGACAGTTTTTTTTATCCAGCAAACGGTGTAATGGTTCTGCTATTGTTGCTTTGGGGGAGAGGAATATGTTATAAAAGTTTATCAGACCCAAGAATGCCTGTAAGTCCGTTTTATGTATTGGCCTTGGTGTGTCTTTAATTTATTTGACTTTTTTGTCTGTTGGGTGAATACCTTGTTAGTCAATTAAGTACTCTAAAAATTTGACACGGTTGGTGGCCAGGCAGCATTTTTCCTTTTTTCCTTTTAGGCCAGATTCTCTAAATTTGGTTAGCACTTCTCTTAGTCTTGCTTCTAATTGGGTCGTGTTTTTCACTGAAATTAGGACGTCATCAAAGTATGGAACGACCCCTTTTATTCCATTTCATAGGCATTCCATGAGGCTTTGGAAGACGCCTGGGGCAATGCTTACTCCAAATTGAAGCCTGTTACATTTGAATGCCCCTCGATGCGTTACTATTGTTTGTGCCTCGGCCGTTATTGGGTCTTCTGGAAGCTGCTGATATGCCTGAGCCAAATCGAGTTTTGCAAAAAAATTTCTTCCCCCAAGTGAATGCAGTAAGTGCTGTACAACTGGTACCGGGTGTTAAGCCTGGGTTCCCCAACCAGGGTTAGGGAGACAAGCTAAAC
>BLBF01000039.1:32268093-32288932 GCA_015471245.1 Laticauda colubrina | reverse complement strand
TATTATTTCACCTAAACCAGTTAGGGTAAACAATGTTATCCCTAACACCGGGTATGCGCTTTGCTGCAGCGCATGGTTCAGGGTAGCCTTGTAGTCTCTGCAGATGCGCACAGACCCGTCAGGTTTTACAGGTGTTTACTATTGGTGTCTCCCACCTAGCATGGTCAATTGATCTATGACCCCTTGTGCAATCAATTTGTTTAATTGCTCATCTATTTTGGGCTTTAATGCAAAGGGGACTCGTCTGGCTTTTAACCTTCTTGGTGCTATCTAGGGATCTAAGCTAAAGGAAATTGGGGTCCCCCGGTACCTGCCTAGAGTGCCATCGAAGACATCCTGGAATTCGTGTAGCAGGTTCTCTTCCCAATCGCTTGCAGCTATTCGGCTTACTCCGGTCATCTCGATGCCCAATGGTGCGAACCATTCAATGCCCATGAGGCTGGGACGGTCTCGGTCAACTATAGTCAGCGGCAGGACTTCGGCGTGTTGTTTGTAAGTGACTTTGAAGTGTCCTCGACCTACCCGGGAATTCTATTTCCCTGGTAGTCTTTGAGAATTAATTTTTGTTTCTTGAGTTCTTTTTGTTTTATGTTTGGAACCAACCGCCTATTTGTGTTCCAAGACACCATTGATAGGAAAGATCCTGAGTTGACCTCCATTTCACAAGGGCTTCCTTCAATGGTTACTACAATTTTGACTTTTCTCCCACTTTCCGTCTGTGCGCTTCTGATAGTGACAGTCTGGTGAATTTTTTCTCGGTTGCTGGTTCCCTTGCTGCGCTCCCATTTTCTATTGGTTTGCCTCGGGTTAGTTCTTTCTGGGGAATTACCGTGTCTGCTCGGCTGCTGTTCTTACGATTGCGGCAGACTCTTTCGATGTGTCCCCTCTTCTTGCAAGTCCGACAGATGGCATCAAGGAACCTACACTCGGCTCGGGGGTGGTTTCCTCCACAGCCAACGCATTCCCGCCAATTTCTTCTTTTTTCGTGCCTCTTTTGGTTCGCGTACAGGTGATGGACCTCATCGTCATCTTCTTCCGTTTCTGATGATTCGTCTAGTGTGGTTGTTTTCTCGCTGTGTGCTTGGTCTCTGCTTTAGGACGATCCCACCCTCGTCGCCAGTGTTCTGTCCGGAAAAGACGTGCGGTAGACCGGGTTCCAGCAAATAACTCTTTATTAGTTAACAACAACAGTAACGGAACATTGGTTCAAGCCGCGGCAGCCCTTTTTATAGAGGCTTGCCTGCTGGCTTGTAGCCAATGACATTATTTTAACTTTGCCGCCTTTGAGCGGGTCCTTGGATTGGTTCCTAATGAACCAATCCACTACTCGCCTTTCTGGCCAATCAGAAAAGACTACTTGGAACCTTCCAAGTCATACAGAACAGTTTAATGGTGGACAGGACCACATGGCTTGGAGCCCCAAAGTGAAAAGGATGATCACATGCTTCAAGATGTTGGGTGAAGGAAAAGAAGGGCTGATATGCTGAGAGTGCAATTGTTTTATACTCTCTGTTGGGATTTGAATTTGAGCTTGTCTTCTGATTGGTTGTCAGACTCCCATGGGGCCATGCAGGGGCAACTCTGTAGGCTGTCCTGAGTCCCAGGCTTGATTGAGCCTTGCTGGATGATGATGTAATGAAAGGGCTTTTCTATTCCTATTATAGCTCTACCTGGAGTAGATCTTTGTTATGTAAAATAGACTGACCCAGGCCAGAGGAATGGTCCATTAGCAAAGGTGGGGGGGGGGGAGCTGAGTTTCAGCCTTTTTGAGTTTCTACTTTTCTTTTTAGGGGAAATATTCTGCTTTTTTCGTATACCCTAAAATATTTCCTTTTCCTAGGAGAAGGGTGGGTTTTAACTTCCAATAGCTCTAAATAGAAATGATCCTTGGTTCCATTTGTTGAGAAAGGTATCATTTTATTAGAAGTCAAGTGTATCGCAGTAATGCATAGCTGGAACTGACCATTGCATGCCAAAATTGTTAAGTCCAACTTTTCCCTTCCTTACTACCTCCCATTGCTGATCCCCACCCCATGACGAATCAGGTTCACAGAAACTCAGCCCACACTTGAAATAGACATGTTTTGCATAAATTAGATGATAAAATGAGCACATTACCTTGGATTAAGTATGAGAATTTATAAACCATGTTGGATGAAACTTAAGAGACCTACAGTCAGGGGTGGGATTCTACCAGTTTGCACCCATTCGCTAGAACCGGTTGATAACATTCTAAGCAGTTCGGAGAACCGGTTATTAGAAAAAATTACTGACCTAATCCTGAAAGGAAGGCAGGAAGGAAACATTCTGGTGTTGCTTACAGAAACTGCCTCTCTGTTAACCCTTATTATATTGGCAGGACGAGACTTCCTGTCTCTGGAACTTCTCTGGAGCTTTTTTTTCCTCCTTTGCTTGTATGGAGTGACCATTCAAAGTTACAATGGCACTGAAAAAAGTGACTTATGACTGTTACAGCATCCCCACTGTATGTATAAGTCATGAGAGGCCAGGCAAGGAGATGTGTGCCTTGATGTGAGTGATATTGAGTTGGCCATGCCCAGCTAATAACATGACCACCTAGCCATGTCCACTCAGTCACATGACCACCAAGCCACACCCACCAACTAAGCCATCCCCACAGAAACATTGTTAAAATTGTTGAATTCCCACCCCTGCCTATGATGGCCAGTCAGACATGTTGCAGAAGATGAGTATTTAGTAGTTTCCCACTAAATGTGTTTATTGGAGATAATATACAATATAGCTGTCTTGATTTGTACTTTTATGAAGGATTAGTATATGGAGACCCCTACATATTTCTGAAATACTAACAAGTAGATATTGGAAAAATGTGGTAGCCAAGCATTTAACCCAATAATTTGTGATACTTACTCTTCATCTGTTGTTGTTCGCCGGCAGCCTGTGCAGACAGCAGCTAAATCGGACAGTGGGGAAGAATGGGGACCAGTCAGGGAGACCAGGGAGGACTTGGATGAGGGTCCTGTGTCTGATGCAGAAGTGGAGCCAGGACCATCGGGGAGGGGTGCTGACTCCAGAGCCTCCAGAGTCTGACAGCAGGAAGGCAGAGGAACAAGGGAGGCCTGTTCCCAATGCGTGTGTGCGCAGAGCTGCTAGAAGGCAAGAGCAGCTGAGACAAAAGGGGCAACTCGGGAATAAGGCTGGGAGGTGATTGCCCCTCCCATAAGGTATAAAGGAAGTGTAAAGGTAGAGAAATCTTTGCAGGAAGCAAAGTCATTTGCCTATTTTGATTAAGCCTTGAATCTCTTTGTGGACTTTATACTTTGCTGGGGGGGGGGTTCAGTTCATTTGGCCCTTTAGTTGTTGGCAGCAATTCAAAGGAGAGAAAGGTGGGTGCTTATCTCGAGGGACAATTTGGGACTCATTAAGGACTGGGAATGAACATAATTCCCAGTATTGAAATAAAACGAGTTGTTTGCACTAAGCATGTGCTTAATGACAATCTCAGGAAGCCTTGGTCAGAACATCATCTTCCTATAATTCTACATTTATCACCATATCAATGTACATTCTTAACCAGCAGATATCAATGTATAGTATTATCTTGTTATTTAAAATTAATTACACTGAGTCGTGTAATCCATTGATAATAGCTAAGATGCAGTGAGACAACCTCAGATGGTTAAAGCACTGTAGGCCTTAGCCCAACTAAAAATTCAGATTAGATCAAAAAATATCCTGAAGCAAGACACTCTCAGAGGAATGAGTAATCTCACCAAGAACTAAGATTTGAATAACTAGAGCCGTGATGGTGAACCTATGGCAGGTGTGCCACAGGGGGCACGCAGAGCCACTTGTGCGGGCACGTGAGCCCCAACCAAACCTACCTGCACTGCGCTGTACATGTGCACATCTCTCAGCTGATTTTTTGGCCTGTTTGAGGCCTTTTTCACCTTCCCAGGGGCTCGAAGGAAGCCTCTGCAGCCTTGGGAGGCCAAAAAATAAGCCTTCCAGAAATTCCAGAAATGCTGAAACGGGCCCGTTTTTCGGCAGAGGCTGGCTGAGCAGTCAGAGGAGGACCCAGGCCCAACCCCACTCCATCCTAGGGTACGAAGGGAAGAGAAGATAAGGGAGAGTCGTGGTCTACTCTGGAGGAGAAGGCCTTGATCCTCTTCATGGGCTGCAGCTGTGACAACTGGATAAGAGGATAAACTTGCATACTGGCGAGTGCTGGAAACAAAGCATGGAAATATCTCTAGTTTACAGTTCCTTTCTGAGTTTGGAGTCCTTCCCAGTGTGTGTTATCTGTGGACGTCTTCAAGCCCTTATCTTGCCTGGTTTGTGTTGCTTTTTTCCTCCTTCTTGTAACTGTTTGTGTGGGAGTTTTTTGTCTTCCGTCAAGAATATTCGGAGCTTGGAAGCAAAGTGAAGGAATAAAAGAGGCTTCACCTGTTTTCTGTCACTGTGTTTGTTTTGTATCCCACCCTGAGTCATCACAGTTCAGATTAAAAAAAACATACAATTCAGAAAATTGAAGAAACAAACCAATTATGTATGATGCAGACTTTGGACAGAGTAGCTGTTATAGTCAGTACTAATGGCAAACCTCTAAAATGGTTGAAATACCTACCATTCTGAAGCAAAATATGGTTGTAATTTATTGGAGGAATGTATATCATATCCTTCCCTATGGAAAGATCTCATTGTGGTTTACCATAAAGATTTCTAACAAAAAGATAGTGAATAATAGTAGTCAGTATTAAAATAGAAATATCAGTATGCTAAATAAAACAGCAATTGAAATTCAACATTGTTTTTAGCAAATTTCAAATACTTTCAGACCATGGCATGAATTAATGATGCTGTTGAGTAAATATCTACGTACTGAGTAAGCTCTGATAGTCTGTTTTTCCCCTGTATTTATAAAGCAGGAACAACTGTTATAATGGACAACCTGAATTCTTACTTCATTGTTATTGTAAAATCAGTAAGTATCTTATAAAAGAAAACACAACAGTGTTATGAATGTATCACTTTATTTCCTAAAATTAATATTCACTCCAGCAGTTTATCAACCTTGGATACTTTAAGCTGATGGCTGGGGAATTAAAGTCCATATATCTTAAAGTTGCCAAAGTTGGAGTGATCTAAAATGAGAATACATATTTAAAACTCTGAAAGAAACTTTCGGTGTAGTGGTTAAGGCGTTGGATGAAGTCTGGGGATACAGATTTATTTCGGCCAGAGAAATTCATTGGAGATTTTGGAGCTCACCTAACCTTTCAGGCACTTTTGTTCGGGGAATAAAATGAAAATGTATTCTTGTGTGAAGCCCACTGAACTCCTGGAAAAAAAAAAAAGATGGGATGCAAAACTAAGAGATAAAACTTAATTGACACACCTTGAACGAATCAACTGTGTTTCCTATGTTTCTTTTTATTTTTCTTATTTTTAATTAAAACCAAATTTAGCCAAAATCTACAGGCGTCACGAACTGATTCCTGCAGGTTTCACATTATAAACCTTTTGTGTTTGTAGTAGAATCAAAGGGGAAAAAAGAAAGGAATGGAAAAAGATAGCATTAAAAATTAATTCAACAATTGTTATTCTTTTAGACATATTCTTTAGAAGATTATATACATGTCTATGTGAATGTGTGTACACAATTTTAGATAAATAATAATTTTAAAATATTTAAATATAAATAGGTCAGTAAGTTAATTTCAACATATACATTTTCAAAAGATCTCTAAGCCTGTTCTTAGACGCTATTCATTGTTTAATTGTGATTTACATCTTTTTGATCACCCAATAAACCTACATGGGAAGTGACTCCGAAATGCAAGCCTGAGGAACAAGGACTACAGATAGGACGGATGGATGTATACCTTTATGGATGGATGTGTACCTAGAAAGTTCTGCAATCATAGTTTGTTATTTTATGGGGGGAAAGTTAAGACACCAACAGACAGTATTTATGGATAATGTTAGGAAAGCTAGTGTTGGAAGAAATATCCTTCTGGGTTCAGTTCCAAATGGGGAAGAAAGACACTGGAAACATGGAGGCTGTTTGGAAAGATGATTTAATGGTGGACAGGATCACATGCCTTGGAGCTCTGGGACAAAGAAAAAGGGGAAGACATACTGAGAGTCCCTGGGTTTTATGCCCTCTCTGGGCTTTGAACTTCCTGGGACACAGAAAGAATATCCTGACTGGTTGCTGTCAGAGGTCATAGCTAGCTTTGTAGGTTGTTTGTGTGCTAAGTTTGGTGGAAACTTGCTGGGTGATGCAAAGAAGGGGCTTTGGGCAATTCCTATTATGGTTCTGCCTGAAGGAGGTAGATCTTTGTTATGTGGAATAGACTGGCCAGGATCTTAATGGCCCATTAGCAAGGTAGGGGGTCTGAGTTTCTGCCTCTCTGAGTTTCTAATTCTCTTTTAGGGGAAATATTCTGCCTTTTGAATATATCCTAAAATATTTCAATTTCCTAGGAAAGGGGTAGATGCTAACTTCTAACGCTAGAAAGTTACAGTAAGACAATAGTCTCCTTTTACTAAAAGCAAAATCACCAGAGATTTATCAGTTGAATTTTATATATGGTTATAGTGATTGAAAATGGCCTTAACATGTACACTAAAGTGACATTTGACAAAGGATTGTTTTACAACTGATAAGGAGTACAGATGGGGGTTCAAAGAAATATAGACATCCCTATATCTAGAAAAGTGGCATTTAGCCTTTGAGGAGTATGAATGTCAAAATTATTACTATTCAAACTGTTTGATCCTGCATCGCACTTCTAAGGAAGAACAAGTAAATCAGTATCTAGGAAGAACAAGTAAATCAGTATCCTTGAAAATGTTGCTGCTTTTGGAGACATATGGTCCAACTGATGTACAAAAGAAGATGCATCTCTTGAGGGACAAGTCAGGTCACATTCCATGGGGAAAATGGTTTTGCAATTAAGCTGTCGTACTAGATTCCTTGACTTTTACATTAAACAAGCAAGCAAAAGCAGAAATATTCACACTAGGCCAAAGGCATATAGAGCAATAAAAAAAGAAAACAAGGCTAATCAATAATATTGTATTAATAATAATAATACACAGTAAAAAAATTAGATTCTCATTCAAGAGAAATGTTTTGAAATAGTGTTGAAACAATTAAACACCCTCCAAAGAAAATCTTTCAGGCCCAGCAGTTCTATAAATGTCCCTGACTGAGAATGCCTCATATGGAAATTCCTCCAACCACATTCTAGTAGTAGCAGTTGTTGTTGTACAGGATATTTGAAGATAATTAAAATGAATAGGTTGCAAACATTTTCAGAGTTAAACATGTTCTTATTTTGAATTGTGCAGATCCAAGGACTTCTCCATTTCTTTCATGTTAGTTATACACTTACCAAACTATTTTATTGATTGATTTTATTTTATTTTATTTTATTTTATTTCATTTGATTTGATTTATTTGTCAATTGCTTACAAGATAATAGGTATACGTATAAACATAGTTATGAATACATGGATACATATAAGAAATTAACAGAAACAATAGGACAGGGACAATAAGCACTTTGGTGCACTTATGCACACCCCCTACAGACCTCTTAGGAAAGGGGTGAGGTCAATAGTAGACAGTCTAAGGTTAAAGTTTTTGGGGTTTGGGGAAGAAACCACAGAGTCAGGTAAAGTATTCCAGACATTGACCACTCTGTTGCTGAAGTCATATTTCCTGCAATCAAGTTTGGTGAGATTAACCATGAGTTTGTATCTATTGTTTGCTCTTGTGTTGTTATGGTTGACGCTGAAGTATTCATTGACAAGTAGGACATTGCAATGTATGATTTTATATACTATACTTAGATCGGACCGAAGGCCGATTTTCTAGGTCTAGAATTTCAACTCTGGTGGCATAAGGTATTTTGCAACGAATAGAGGAGTGGAGAACTCTTCTTGTGAAATATTTCTGGACTTTCTCTACTGTGTTAATATCAGACATGTAATGTGGGTTCCACAAATTAAATTAAACAAAATATTCCCCAGTATAATCAGTTGTTACCAATTTAGTCACAGTGGAATTCTTAATAATTAAAAGGCTGCAAACTATAATAAGGAAAAATTGTTTCATTTAACACACTTTTTTTCTTTTCAATGCAGAGAGCTTCCTTAGCTTCCCAGTTGCTAAAGATAAGAACTCTTCAGCAAGGTGATATCTTTGTGAGTATTAGAAATGTACAAGTTGGTTGAACTAGAAAACATATCCATACTCTTTTAAAATGCTGCAGATATAAAGAAAATTTATTTTTTTTAAAAAAAGATTATGTTATGTTACATGCATATAGTTAGAAATTAGCATCCAGTCCAAAAGTTGTCACAGGTAATCCTCATTTACGATAACAATTGAGCCAAAATTTGTGTTGTTAAGTGAGAAATTTGTTAAGTGAGTTTGGCTCCATTTTACAACTATTTTGCCAGATTTGTTAAGTGACTCACTGGAGTTGTAAAATTAGTAACACAATTGTTAAGTGAATCTGACTTCCCCATTGATTTTGCTCAGGTCACAAAAGGGGATCATATGATGTCAGGATCGTGTGACTATCATAAATAAGAGTCAGTTGTCAAGCATCCTTGGTGGTGGGATTCAAATTTTTTTACTACTGGTTCTGTGGGCGTGGTGTGGTTTGGTGGGCATGGCAGGGGAAGGTTACTGCAAAATCCCTTTTCCTTCCCTACCCCACTAACCTGTTTTCCAGCTCCGTTCTCCTCTGAGAAGAGACCCAGCCAATCAGCTGGGACTCGGGAGGCAGAGAATAGATGGGGCGTGGCTAGTCAGAGATGGTATTTGCCAGTTCTCCGAACTATGAAAAATCTGGTCAGAGCCTGCCAAATACCACCTCTAATCCGAATGTAAATCACATGGCTACGGGCATGTTACAACTGTCATAAGTGTGAAAAATGATTATAACTCACATTTTTCAGTGCCTTTGTAACTGTAAACAGTCACTAAATGAACTTGTTGTAAGTTCAGGACTACCTGTACAGAAAATAAAAATTTGAACAGGGCTTCTGCTGTCCTCAAGCTTTCTCTCATGGAAGGTTTGACCTCATGGAGCAGGTGAGAGATTCACTTGGCTGCTTTTCTTTTGGCATTCCAAAAGCAAAGAAGACCATTTTTAAAATGTAGTCTTTGATAGTTAATTTGAGAGTGAACAGCCTATTTAACTATGCTAAAGCTGACTCTTAGGAGTTGGTTGGTTGGGATACATGGTATATATATCCTGATTAGAAGTTCCTGAGTGGACCACGTAGTGATCACACAAACAAATAATAAATTCTTATGAACAGCTTCTCCTGCAGATTCAACAGACTTAGACAAAATTACATATTGATTCAATAAATACCTATTTCCCTAATTTGACCAAAACACAGGAGGCAATAATTAATAGGCGGGAACTACATAAGGCAATGCCTCATCCTTTCTAAAAGGGACGTGGTGGCTCAATGGCTAAGACGCTGAGCTTGTCGATCAGAAAGGTCAAATCAGTGGTTCAAATCCGTAGCTCCGCATAATGGAGTTACTTGTCCCAGCTTCTGCCAACCTAGCAGTTTGAAAGCACATAAAAAAATGCAAGTAGGAAAATAGGGACCACTTTGGTGGGAAGGTAACAGAGTTCCATGCGCCTTCGGTGTTTAGTCATTCCAGCCACATTACCACGGAGATGTCTTCGACAGCGCTGGCTCTTCAGCTTTGTCATGGAGATGAGCACTGCCCCCTAGAACTGGAAACAACTAGCACGTATGTGCAAGGTGAACCTTTACCTTTACATCCTTTCTACATGAGCTAATGCGTTCCTACAAACCACTTCACTTATTTTTGAAATCAGACTTATTTCCAGTCTTGGTAACCAGCTAAAACGACAAGACATATTCTTGTTGGGTTTGTTTGTTTGTCAGTGAAACATCTTCAGGTATGGATACAGTAGAATTACCTCTTGTTCATTATTTCTCGCTCCTCTGCATTTCTTTTATGTGCTTCCATTTCCTTCATCTTGTTAAAGCAAACTAAATTTTGCCTGGATTTTGTTCACCCTTGTTTTAAAAAGTTATGGTCCACAATAGGGACCTGGTTGGATGCCCTGTCAACTTTTTAACTCAAAGATCTTCAAAACAATAACTCTATGTTAACATCTCTCTAGCTTATAATATTCATAAATGTAGAAGTATCTCCAAGGCTAAATGAGTTTGGCTTGAGGAAATAGATAACTTTCAGCTAACACTCAAGTCTCAATTTACACCACAATGCAATATATATTTATGATTGATCCAAAATGAATAGAATGCTGAAGAAAATAAGAGCACGTTTAATCTTTCTATTGACCCCAATCTGGGAGAAGAAATACAATACTCTTCTTTTTTTAGTATATGTTTTATTTTTATTTGTAAATATTTTGAATACAGTGTATTGTCATGGCATATCATTTACAAAAAATCAAGAAGAAAACAAACAGATATTGACATGTATACTAATAACAATAATAATAGTGTAACAGTTTTAAATAGATTTAAACAGTTTTAAATAGATTTCTCTTTATCTTAGCTTGTTTATAATTCTGTTAATTATATCAACATGTTTTAATGGTAAACTCTCTTTATATTTAATTCATACATAACAGTAGTCTTTCCTTGCCAATTTGCTGCCTCTTATCTCTAATCAAGAAATACAATACTCTATTAACAAGTATAAAAAAGATGGATAGAAAGAACTGAAAATATAGACTTCACCCGCAGTAGCTAGACATGGTCCCTATTATGAAAAGTGGGAGTAGCAACTCCAATTCCTACTCAGAAAACCTAAATATCACCATCTCAGAAAACTTTACACATAAATGTTCCTTTAGATCAGGGGTGTCAAACTCAAGGTCCGCAGGCTGGATCTGGCCCACAGGGTGCCTAGATCTGGCCTGTGGGGCTACCGTGGAAACAGTGGAGGACTGACCCGCAGTGCATCTGCCAGCCAAAACGGAGCTCCAGGGGCTCCCCAGCTCTGTTTGTGCTGGCAGAGGGTTACAGGAAGTTGTCGCAGCCAAAAACGGAATTCAGGAGCCCATTTTCGCTGGCAGGGGGCTTGGGCCACCACAGGTGCTCCCAACACAAATGATGTCAAGCTGGCCACACCCACCCTGCCCTCCTGAGATAAAACACAATCCTCAATAAAACCGAGTTTGACACCCCTGCTTTAGATCCTCAGTTTGAAAAATGGGTGAAACAACGAACCAGCTATTTCAATTAACAAACCTTAGAAAACACACTTCTTTTTTCCTACAATATTCTCAGAAGATGAATCAGAAAAACCTAAAAGAGGTCTCAAAGTAAGGGAAGCCTGACGGGATGTTCCCAGAGTGTTGTGGTTAGCCGGCATCAGGTGCGGACGGCTAAGGAGAGCGAGGACTCAGATGAGGGGCCAGGACCATTCGGGAGTGGACTGCTGCCTTCAGAGATTGTGGGGGCTGGCAGTAGTGATGAGGAGGTTCCCGAGGAGCCTGTGCCAAGTGCGCATGTGCACAGGATTGCTCACAGGAAACAGCAGCTACAACAGCATGGACAACTCAGGAGTCAGGCTGCAAGGTAATGGCCCCTCCTTCAAGAAGATAAAAGCCAGCTGTGAAACAAACGTACTTTGCAGAAGGCAAAGACGTTTTGAAACTCCAGCCTCGTGGAATTCCAGTATCCTGAGTTTGTATTTGAAGATTCTTATTTTGCAAATTATTTCTTGTCTCTTATCTTTTGGCAAGTCTTTCACAGTTTGGCAAGACCTGTGCTTATCACAGCTAATTATTTTGTAAAAGCATTACAAAGTTTCTTACAAGATATCCTAAAATCCAGAAAACCACAGAACGATCCAGCAAGCTACCACCTATAGCTCTACTGTGCATTTGCCATAAACCTCTGGAATGATTACTTCATAACAGAATATACCACTGTTGATAGAGTAGTTCCTTCTTTCCAGTCTGGATTCCACACCAAGAGAAGCTGCTGCGAGCAAATTCTGGTTCTTACTTTGTTCATTTATCAAAGTCAGTCTCCAAAAAGGACTAAACATTTCCTTGGCTTTTATTGATTTGACTGCAGCTTATGACATAGTGCTCGAACTGAAGAAAATATTCTGTGACTTAAAGTAACAACCCTTCTAGACAACATGTTAAAAATCAATACTTCAAGAGTAACTGTAAGAGGCACCACTAGTAAATCCTTTTCTATTAAGGATGGGTTGCCACAGTGAGTAGCCCCCACTCCTCTGTAATCTACATCCTAGTGATTCATCAGGAACTAACTGTGAAAAATTTTGCTATGCCAATGATATGGCAATAACTATTCAAACCCATGACTTTGAGGAAGCGAAATATGTTCTTACTAAGGATCTGAGGTCACTAAGAGAACATTATGAGAAGCTGGATTTTCTCCAACCCAAATAAAACTGAAGTACGGGCCTTCCATCTTAGCAATCATACAACAAAGAAAGAAAGAGCATAAAACACAATTGTAGAAAGAGCATAAAACACAATTGTAGAAAGAGCATAAAACACAATTGCCATATCAAACATCTCGGAATAATCCTTGATCCCTTATATTTGGAAAACACCTTGAAGTAATCAAACAAAAATTGAAAACAAGAAACAACTTGATTAGAAAATGATGGAAGCAGGCTGGGGAGCTCAAGCAAAAATATCGCACAAAGAGGCCCAATTATTAGTATATTCTGTCACCAAATCCTGCACACATGTATGGGAAGAAGTTGTCATGTCGACAAGACTGACATTCATCTTAATGACCCAATGAGAATAACATCTGGAATCCTTTATCCACAGTATTCTCATGGCTCCATGTTCTTTCTAATATTTTCCGTCCTGATCTCAGGCGACAACAACAGACAGTTCGGGAGTGGAAAAAAACATAAATATGTCTTTGGCTCCCAGAGATATTATATTCCAATACATAAAATATTAAATTCTCTATTGCAGGGGTCGCCAACCTTTTGGACCTCAGGGACCACCAAACTCATAATTTTAAATCCCACGGACCACTAATATGACTTTTGATTGACGGTGGCTTGCTGACCTTGGTGGGAAAGTCAGTCCCATATTCCAGAGCTGCAGTAGTCACAAGACTGGCTCTTTGGTCATCCCAGAGCAGCAGAAGTCTTTCTTTCTCTACCCCAAACTCTGCCAAAAAAGAGTCTTTGTGAGACTTGTTGTGCTGGCGCAGCCTCTTGAAGCAGGATGCCTTGCAGGGTCCCAAAAACTCATTTCTGGAGAAGTTTGGGGGAGAGAAAGAAAGACTTTTTCTGCTTTCCTTGTGTGTAGCCAAAAGCAGAAGTGGAAAGAAGCAGCCCAGTGGCCAGGCAAGGCGTGTGGGGCAAGTTCTCCCCCTCCATCCTTTCCCCCTCCCCTCACTACCTCGTGTTGTTCGCAATGCAAGCCTTGTGTTCTCGCAGGCCATTTGGGCGGTGCAGCCTTGTGTTCCTGCGCAGCCTGGATTAATTGCTTTTGGGTGGAGTGCTTTGGGGGTGACATTTATCTGTGAACCACCAAAACTTTATCGTGGACCATCAGTGGTCCACGGCCACTGATGGTGACCACTGCTCTATCTCTCACCAGGCTTAGGTCTAGGAAACCAATTTAGAATAACATACTATCATCGTACAATCTAGATCACAGGTGTCAAACTCGTGGCCCGCAGCCCAGATGCATCACATGCTGGCCCTGCCCCCAGCCGGTTTAGCAAGGGGGGAAAGAGTCCCAATATGTTATATGATGATGTGAGTTTGACATGCCTGATCTTGGTGAAGAATGGCGATTAAGATGGGTGACTTTTAATAACCACCACCAAACAAACCAAAGCCATTTTCAGGAATGCAGTTGCCCTGAAAAATATGGAGCCACCTGAATGGAGTCAGGACAGGCCATGCCAGAACTGAGGGAAAGTTCTATGTGGGGAATGGCTGAGAGCTCACAATGTGACTAGGATGCTTCAGAACAATGAATAACACATATAGTTCAAGACTGTCCCCTCAGGAAATTTCAAGACACTTAGGATGTGGGATGATCTCATCTCACCACCACCAAAAGCAATTAGATGTACCTTCCTGAGATATCAAACTGTAATATTTTTCCCACTGCAATTCTGTGACTCTGTAATATGGTGAATTTATTATGGTTTTATCTTAATTTAATATTTTATCTCCTATATTGTATTGTCCACATCTATCTATCTATCTATCTATCTATCTATCTATCTATCTATCTATCTATCTATCTATCTATCCACACACAAACATACATACATACTGTATATACACTGCTCAAAAAAATAAAGGGAACACTTAAACAACACAATGTAACTCCAAGTCAATCACACTTCTGTGAAATCAAACTGTCCACTTAGGTAGCAACACTGACTGACAATCAATTTCACATGCTGTTGTGTAAATGGAATAAACAACAGGTGGAAAGCATAGCAAGACATCCAATAAAGGAGTGGTTCTGCCACTCCAATAAAGGAGTGGTTCTGCCACTGTGGTGGTGACTACAGACCACTTCTCAGTTCCTATGTTTTCTGGCTGATGGTTTGGTCACTTTTGAATGCTGGCAGTGCTTTCACTCTAGCAGTAGCATGAGATGGACTCTACAACCCACACAAGTGGCTCAGGTAGTGCAGCTCATCCATGATGGCACATCACATCACATCACATAATGCGAACTGTGGCAAGAAGGTTTGCTGTGTCTGTCAGCGTAGTGTCCAGAGCATGGAGGCGCTACCAGGAGACAGGCCAGTGCATCAGGAGATGTGGAGGAGGCCATTGGAAGGCAACAACCCAGCATCAGGACCGCTACCTCCACCTTTGTGCAAGGAGGGACAGGAGGAGCACTGCCAGAGCCCTGCAAAATGACCTCCAGCGGGCCACAAATGTACATGTCGCTGCTCAAACAGTCAGAAACCGACTCCATGAGGGTGATATGAGGGCCCGATGTCCACAGGTGGGGGTTGTACTTACAGCCCAACACCATGCAGGATGTTTGGCATTTGCCAGAGAACACCAAGATTGGCAAATTCACCACTGGCACCCGGTGCTCTTCACAGATAAAAGCAGGTTCACACTGAGCACATGTGACAGACGTGACAGGGTCTGGAGACGCCATGGAGAACATTCTGCTGCCTGCAACTTCCTTCAGCATGACTGCAACATCCTCCAGCCCTCCATGCACTCGCCAGAGGTAGCCTGACTGCCATTAGGTACCGAGGTGAGATCCTCAGAACCTTTATGAGACCATATGCTGGTGCGGTTGGCCCTGGGTTCTTCCTAATGCATGACAATGCTGGACCTCATGTGGCTGGAGTATGTCAGCAGTTCCTGCAAGATGAAGGCATTGATGCTATGGACTGGCTCACCCATTTCCTAGACCTGAATCCAATTGAGCACATCTGAGACATCATGTCTCGCTCCATCCACCAACGCCACGTTGCACCACAGACTGTCCAGGAGTTGGAGGATGTTTTGGTCCAAATGTGGGAGGAAATCCCTCAGGAGACCATCCGCCACCTCATCATGAGTATGCCTAGGTGTTGTAGGGAGGTCATACAGGCATGTGGAGGCCACACTACTGAGCCTCATTTTGGTTTGTTGTAAGGACATTACATTAAAGTTGGATCAGCCTGTAGTTTTTTTTCCACTTTAATTTTGAGTGTAACTCCAAATCCAGACCTCCATGGGTTGCTAAATTTGATTTCCATTGATAATTTTTGTGTGATTTTGTTGCCAGCACATTCAACTATATAATGAATGAAGTATTTAATAAGAATATTTCATTCATTGAGATCTAGGATGTCTTATTTTTGTGTTTCCTTTATTTTTTTGAGCAGTATATATACATATTTGTTGGTTTTTTAATTAAATTTTATTGAGTATACACATTAAAAACATTGAACATAGCAGTCCTCTCTGACATTTTTGTCAATACATTTTGTATTTAGAAAGATAAAGAAGTTATGTACATTTATGTACATATATACATTTAATTTTTGTAATTTTTAGATCTTTCTCATTGTTCCTCAAATATGAGGTCACCTCTTCCCTATTTCACCTTATTTCTTATTTCAATTTTATGAATTCCTTTTCATGTCCCTCCAGAAATAAAATTCATTACATATTTTATGGTATTCTGATTCATCTTGATCCTTCAATTCTTATGTCAACCTATCAATTTTGGTGCATTTTAATATCAATCATAACATCCTCACTAGGGATTTCACTTCCTTTCCAGTTTTGGGCAAATATCATTCTTGTTGCCATAATTACATGCATATATACATATTTGTTGATGCTTTATTTAAACTAAATTTGTATATCAGTGATTACAGATATATGGCTGATGCTATATGCTAAATAAATAAAATGATCTTTCCACTGCAACTAATTTTTAAAATACCTGTTATATAAAGAAAAGTAAAATAAATAAATGATTCCTTTTAGCAACAGGACGGTATTCTGAAGTAGGAAGAATGAGAGTCAGGACCAGCTGGCACAACACTGCCCAAAGTCACTTGGCATTGACATGGGTAGCATATAAATTTAATAAATAAAGTAAAATAAATAATTCTTAAAAATAGAAACAATATTATTTGAATGAACTTGTTCATTTTCTTAATCTGTTTATCATTACAGGGATTGGCCAATTTAATGGACAAGTCTTCTTCAACTCAGTTTGGTAAGGTAATATTTTAGAAAAAAAGAAAATATGTTTATCTTACTTTAAAAACAATGTTAAGGCTATAGATCGGAATCTATTTTCCAAAGCACCTGAAGACAAGGCAAGAAACAATGCATGGAAACTACTCAAGGAGAGAAGCAACCTAGAACTAAGAAGAAATTTCCTCACAGTTAGAACAATTAATCAGTGGGATGGCTTGCCTCCAGAAGTTATACTGGAGGTTTTTAAGAAGAGAATGAACAACCATTTATCTGAATTAGTATAGGGTTTCCTGCCTGAGCAGGGTGTTGGACTAGAAGACCTCAAAGGTCCCTTCCAACTCTGTTATTTTTTTATTCTGTTTGTCCTATTTGTATTACAAAAAGATTTGGAAATCAGGCTATACTACCAGACTACTCCACTTGCATTTGTAAAATGAACATTTATATTAATAATAGATTATGGGATAACAGAGTTGTGCTAGTTTTTCTTCTTCACTTGCTAACTTAAAAGTGAACATGGTATAACAATCATGGTAATTATTAATATGGAAGCAGCCAGTTCCACTGAGGAAAAGGTTTTTCTTACCAAAGAAGTTTTCTGAGGAAAAAACCCTAGTTTTTTGGCCTTGGTAACATATAGATAATTCTAAAAGTACTGATTTGATCTCCTTATATCAGAATATTTCTTGCTAAAGCATAACAATATAATTAGTTTTGAATTACATTCTTTTTATGGTACTATATTGACTATCAAAACAATGTAGTAGTTATGAGTAGGCATCTTTTTTTCCCTGTTTCTTCATTTGACTTTATTTCAATAACATTAAGTTGCCACTAGGTTCCCCAGAGCCTAGTGACTTTATGAAATTAATGAACAAGAAATATAACGAAGAAATTCTGTAGGAAATGATACAATTCTGGGCTTTAAGCTTAAGCACCACAGAATTGTTGTGCTCTTTCTTTTCCACTTCAGTTTGAGTAGTAAATTCAAACAATAAATACAAGACGAGAGCTTCAGCAGAGAGCATACTTATTTGTGTTCCAAATAAAACTTTTTTGTGGAATAACTTGTGCTTCAAATTCTCGCCATTGCTACAATTTGTTGTGAAATAACAAAACAGAAAGCAATAAATGTTTAAAATAACTGATAAAGTACTTTCATACATGTTCACATTATATTTGCTGCCTAAAATGTGTCTTCAGAAACATAATATACAAATCAATTAAATCAGAACTGCTGTTATGAAACAGTTGTTGGTTCATATATGTATGTTTTCCTACTTTGAAACCAGGTATTAAATGTTTGTTGTTTGCTGTTGTTGTTTTGTTCCTGGTTAAAAGAAAACTTTGGGTGGTGTTATTCTCTAATTAATATCAGCCCAAAATAAGTTTTAATTTTAATTATGAGTTAGAAAAATCAGACACAAAGAATGCACATCTGATAGTCATTTATTTTTTTATTTTATTTTTTTATTTTTGTCAATTGCTTACAGGATAATAGGTACTGGACATTAACATTTCCTCTGAAAGTTCATTTTATTTGGAAGTTGGAATATATCATTCTTTAGATAAGCCATCTTCTTGATAAAAATTCTCTTATTTGGATAAGATCGTAACAGTTAAAAAACTCTTCTATTGTGGGCTAAATTTAAATAAGTGTTTTGGCAAGCATATATGTGTACCGATTAATACTTTAACTACCTTGGTACCTTTTCTGGAGATCTCAGATTTATTTTATACATAACACAATAGCGAGTAGCCTTAAAATATGGATTATTTATCTTGCTTAGAAAAAAAGATTATTATTATTATTTTCCTGTTTCCATAGATCAGTGAAAGTGCAGAGTGCATATTTATTCTCAAACGGCTGGTTCTGGAAGGAGCAACTGCTAAATCCAGGCAGTTAGCATTACAGATGCTTAGCAGTTATCCCACAGAGAGTATGATCCAGGAGAATTACAACATAGACCAAACATGGAACAGATACAAGAGCAAACTTATTAAACAACAACTTAAATGGCATCAAAAATACTAATGGCTGGTAAATATATTTTATATGTGTTGCAAGCCAACCTTTTCTCCTGATAAGAAAATACTTAGTTTTGAAAATATATGACAATAACTATTTTTAAAAATTCATTTTCTTTTCTATATCGTAAAATAGATTTATATTCACTGGTGCTTTTATATCAGTTTGTCAGATGTTGGTAAAAAAAATACCTTAAAAGACTTAAGGGATGCACATTGGCATAAGATGAGCAATTATTAATTTATTTTAGAAATAAGAATTAGAAAGTGTGTGTGTGTGTGTGTGTGTGAATGAAATATAAAGAGAAATATCCTGAAGTCCATTGGGACTATAGCAAATTAGAAGCATTGTAAAACATATACATCATACATACATGCTTATACACATACATACCAAAAATTTGTGTACTTGAATGTAGGATGAAATTTGGGGTGGGTTTTTTTTGCTTACAACTAGCTCTGGCTTCTTTTTTCCAGGATAGTTTTAGATTCCCTGGAGGAAAGTTCCTGAGACTGGGGATAGATGTGTAAAAAAAGGTTGAACCCGAATATGAACACACTCTAGGATAAGAATAGGGCAGTGGTGGGACTCTACCGGTTTGGCACGGTTCGGTCAAACTGGTAGCTCCGAAGATCATCTAGGAGCGAACTATTTCACTCTGACAATCAGGTCCTGGGGTCGGCTGGCCAGCCTGGCTCCGTGCTGATTATTTCCTGCTTTTGAATCTCAGCTGCATCACGCGGTGCAGCGGTTTGCCATGCATCAGCTGTTGAAGGCACAGGGAGAGTGCAGGAGAAGGTCAGTAGGGAAGCCTCTGCATGGGCGCACAAAGGTTGTCCCCCAAGCCACGTCCACCAAACTATTATTATTTTATTATTATTCATTTGGTTTTTCAATTCCTTACAAGATAATAGGTATAAGTAAAAACATCGTTATGAATACATTGATACATATAAGAAAAATAAAAGAAACAATAGGACAGGAATGGTAGGCACGTTGGTACGCTTATGCACGCCCCCTACAGACCTCTTAGGAAAGAGGTGAGGTCAATAGTAGAAAGTCTAAGGTTAAAGTTTTTGGGGATTGGGGAAGAAACCACAGAGTCAGGTAGAGTATTCCAGACATTGACCACTCTGTTGCTGAAGTCTTATTTCCTGCAATCAAGTTTGGTGTAGTTAACCTTGAGTGTGTATCTATTGTTTGCTCTTGTCTTGTTATGGTTCAAGCTGAAGTATTCATTGACAGGTAGGACATTGCAATGTATTATTTTATGTACTATACTTAGATCAGACCGAAGGCAGCGTAATTCAAGGCTTTCTAGGTCTAGAATTTCAAGTCTGGTGGCATAAGGTATTCTGCATCGAGTAGAGGAATGGAGAACTCTTCTTGTGAAATATTTCTGGACTTTCTCAACTGTGTTAATATCAGATACATAATGTGGGTTCCAGACTGTAGTAAAACTACCACTGGATTAGGGGTGGAATTTTATGTTTAGAACTGGTTATGCATTCTCTCTTCTGGAAGGGCCAATTTTGAGTCCTTGGAAATAAAATTCTGTATGCTGTATGCTATAAGTGCGCAGGGAGAAAAAAAAAACCCTTCAATTCAAATGCAAAAATGGAGGATAAGATAAGATCCCAGGGAAGGGGTGGGAGGGTAGTAGTGATCATCTGGGATACTATGGAAGGCATCTGCTCCATAGATTGCCAGATGCAAGATGTTAATTTCTTATGTTGGGCATGAGGAGAGGTCAGTTAGGACTGTTGCTGTTGTACCAGCTCCTTGCTACATAGCATTATACCTACCTGAGCTCCTTGATTTTGCAGCTGGACTGGACTTAAGATGCTGGGGGATTTCAAACTGCTGTTCCTACTTGTGGAATCAGAGGCAGCTGGGGAGTTTAAAGCTATTTTAGCTGTAATATATCTTTCTGAATTGTAAGCCACCCAGGGGCCATAGAAATCAAATGGATGGATGGATGGATGGATAGATTAGATTAGATTAGATTAGATTAGATTAGATTAGATTAGATTAAGATAGATAGATAGATAGATAGATAGATAGATAGATAGATAGATAGA
>BLBF01000039.1:32222115-32241983 GCA_015471245.1 Laticauda colubrina | reverse complement strand
TAGAATAGAGTAGAATAGAATATAACAGAATAGAATGGAATTAGGGGTAGAATAGAATAGAATAAGGGATAGAATAGAATAGAATATGGGGTAGAATAGAATAGAATACAATACAATAGAATAAGGGGTAGAATAGAATAAGGAGTAGAATAGAATAGAACAGGAATAGGAATAGACAATGGGAATGGGACTAGAATAGAATAGAATAGAATAGACAATGGGAATAGAATAGAATAGGAGTAGAATTCTTTATTGTGTGGTTGGACACACAAGGAAATGCTCTCAGTATACATTAAAAAAAAGATACATTTGTCAAGGATCATAATCTACAACCCTTAATAATAGCCATAGGGTACAATAAGCAATCAAATCATACTAGGAAACAATATAATCCCCAATTTATACAAAATTATAGGCTGATTTCTTTCTTAAATACTGATTACAAAATATTCACTTCTATTATAGCAAGTGGACTAAAAAGAATGTTAAATGAGCATATACATGAAGACCAAAATGGATTTCTCCCACACAAATGACGAATAACTTCAGAATAGTTTTAGATGTTTTAGAATTTTATGAAGCCCACCCCGAAATACAAATTGCACTTGTGTTTTTAGACCCAGAGAAGGCCTTCGATAATTTAAATTGGCAATTTTTAATCCAAAACATTTATAATATGAATTTAGGCACCACATTTGAAAATATTATAACAACCATTTATGATACGCAACAGCCTCATATTATAATAAACGGGGAATATACCCACCCAATAAAAATAGAAAAAGGAGCCAGACAGGGCTGCCCACTCTCACCCCTGCTCTTCATATTATCATTAGAAGCATTATTAATGCAAATTAGACAAAACTCAGACATAAAAGGATTAAAGGTTAAGGAAGAATATAAGTTGCAAGCATTTGCGGATGATATGATTTTTTTTCATTGAAGAACCAATAGAAAGAGGACAAAAATTGATGAATGAATTAGAACAATTTGGAGCAGTAGCAGGACTAAAAATTAATAAGAAGAAAACAAAATTAATGACCAAAAATTGAACAGAAAAACAGAAATTAGAACTAGAAGAAGTTATGGGAATATAAGTGATAAAGAAAGTTAAATACTTAGGAATTTGGTTGACAACACATTGTAAGACACTTGAGGAAAATAATTATGATAAATTGATGCAACAGGTGAAGGATTTAGAAACATGGGGCAAGCTGCAACTTTCATTTTTAGGCAGGATCGCTGCAATTAAAATGAATATTCTTCCAAAATTCCACTATATATTTCAGATGATCCCAATCAAAGTACACATTTTTTTTTGAAGAACTTAATAAAATAACTGTAAAATTCATCTTAAGAATAAACTTAAAGGCAATGCAGGATATGAAGAGCAGGGGAGGGCTGGCACTTCCAAATTAGGAGTTGTAGTATAGTGCGGCCTCTTTAGTACAGTTGAAGGTATGGGTGAATTTAACCAATAAGATAATAATATTCTTAGAAAGCCATGACTTGCAGAAGGGGTGTCATGCTTTTTTATGGGATGTTGGGAAAACTAGCCAGAAATATTTTCAGACACCTAATCAGAGATTCATTATTGACTAATTGGAAGAAAATACGGAAAAAACACTATTTAAAAATACCAATTTGGATCTCAACAATGGAGGCGATGATTCACCCAAATAATCTGGATATTACAAAAATGATTAAATATAAGGACCTATTGGATATGTAAGGAAATCTGAATTGTGGCAAGAACTTCCAAGATCTGGGATTAAAAAGTGATCAGTGGGCATATCTTCAAATTCAAAGTAGATATAAACAGAACAAGAAAGAATTTGGAATTAACAATAAACTCCAGCAATTAGATAAAATTTTATTAGGATCAGGCAAAAAAAATATAACAAAAATTTATAATTATTTATTAGAAGTAGAATTAGAGGAAGAAATTGTAAAAGGGAACATGATAGCCTGGAGTAGGAATATAGGACGTAGTATCACCATAACAGAATGGGAAAAGGTCTGGAGTAGAAATAATAAAATTACAAAATCGGTAGCATACAAAGAAAATGCCTATAAAATGTTTTATAGATGGTGTGCAATGTTCTATAGCGTCGTTTTGATGGAAGGAGTTGAAACTGTTTATGTCTGGGATGTGAGGGGTCTGTAAATATTTTCACAGCCCTCTTTTTGATTCATGCAGTACACAGGTCCTCAATGGAAGGCAGGTTGGTAGCCATTGTTTTTTCTGCAGTCCTAATGACTCTCTGAAGTCTGTGTCTGTCCTGTTGGGTTGCAGAACCAAACCAGACCTTTATAGAGGTGCAGATGAGAGACTCCATCATTCCTCTGTGGAACTGGATCAGCAGCTCCTTGGGCAGTTTGAGTTTCTGAGCTGGTGCAGAAAGAACATTCTTTGTTGTGCTTTTTTGATGAAGTTTTTGATGTTAGGTGTCCATTTTAGGTCATGTGATATGATAGAACCTGGAAATTTGAAGGTCTCCACTATTGATACTGTGTTGTCTAGTATTGTAAGAGGTGGTAGTATTTCTTCTGAAGCTATGCTGGCTGGAGAATTCTGGGGGTTGAAGTCCACAAGTCTTAAAGTTGCCAAATTTGAAGATCCCCTTATCCAGTGTGTGTATGTGTGTGTGTGTGTGTGTGTGAGACTTCATCACACAGGTCCGTCCTCAATGTACGGTTGCCAGGGAATACCAACATGGTGAAGCGAGACAGTTGTTAAGTGAGTTTTGCCCCGTTTTACGACCCTTCTTGCCCCCCCCCCTTAAATCCCCTAAAGGTGTTAAGTTGGTACTGTGCTTGTTGAGCAAACCTGGTTCCCCCCTCCCATTGACTTTGCTTGTAGAAAGGTGGCCAAAGGGATCATCGGATGATTCTGGGGCCCCACACTGCAACCGTCGTAAATAGGGGTCAATCAATGAGCTTGTGTACCCGCACCCGGAAGGCAATGCATGGTGGGCCCTCCCCCATGCCCCCTGTGCATGCGATTCCCCCCTCATGTGCTGTGTGTCTGTGTATGTGTGCGTATTTCCCCCATGCATGCGCATTTCCCCCCAGCACTTCTGCGCATGCCCACGTGATCCCCTCGTACTCAGGATATTCTGTCCTGTACAAAGACAGATAGATAAATTCCACAAAGCATCCATACAGAGTCCTTTTTATTGGTTCATCAGGCATCCTCAATAATTCACAGTTATGATGAGATTCTTCTCAATGTCCAATCCTTTGCATATCTGTCTTTCTGGGTAAAAAGATGGTATCTCTTATCCCTTTCATCCTATATCATAGAGGCAGGGGGTAGAGATGCTACCATGAGGCTGTGAAAAAATCTCCCCCGATCCACCAAGGGTCAATTCAGTGACCAATCAGGGTTACAGATGTGGCCACATGACATGAACTACATTTCCCAGGATACCTTAACTACATTTACCATGATGCATTCCCTGAAGGGGACAGCTCTCAATTCCGAACTAACTATCCCAAATCCCATGAACTCTAAACTGTCCGGATGCGCGCATGTCTCCCATGAACTCCCCCTCCACCCCCTTCAAATGCGTGCCAGATACCGGACAATCAGCTGTCAGGCAGCTCATGCACAGTCGAGCTCTTCCAGGCGACCTCTCACATGCCGGGGGAAATGACTCTGCGTGCCACTTCCGGTACGCGTGGCGTAGGTTCACCAACACGGCTATATACCATTTCAGACAAGGGACTGTCCCAGTCTCTTCTTAAAAACCTCCAGTGATGAAGCACCTACAGCGTCTGAATCTTGTTCATGTGACCATGGGGATGCTTCAATGGTCATTAAGTGTGAAAAATGGTCATAAGTCACCTTTTTTTTTCAGTGCCGTTGTAACAGTCACTAAATGAACTGTTGTAAGTCCATTGCTTCCTGCGTGTTGCTATTAGCGTGTTGCTATTTTGAGTGGAAAAACACCGAGCCTTTCCAATGCTATATTCTTGAGCTGAGGATTCCCCTCTTTAAAATGGCCATTAAAATGGGGAAGGGTGTCCCCCATCTTTCAAGTCTTTCCAAATAGTTGTATAGTTGTATATTCCCAAATAAGTTTCCTATCCAAGCATCCCTTCCTCTTATTCAAAGTTTATGTTTCTTGCTTTAAGGCAATTGGAAAAGTTTGCTTGTTTCCCCTCCCAAAATAATTCACCAGGGTTTTAATACACGAGGTTTTACTTAGATTTTGGGATAGGTATCCCGAAGTATACAATAAGCAAGGCAAACTCTTGAGTGACTTATCTATTTTCTTGATAGAGGGCTATTAAGAGGGTGGTCTCTGAGCAAGCTTGGTTTCTTGCAGACGTTTCATTACCCAACTAGGTAACATCATCAGTGCTAGCATTTCATTACCTAGTTAGGGTAATGAAACATCGGAAAAAAAAAAAAAACAAGCTCAGAGAGCAGCAAAGAGACTTCTCTTGTCAACCTTCAGCTGCAAATATTCTCCTTTTATCTGGGATGTTAAATTTATGCATTGCAATAAGCTGCTTTTCTTACACTGTAACGTAATGTTAACCTAATCCTACGTAGCTTTTTCTCTGGTAATATCACACTACCAACTAGAACATACAAAACATTTGCTAGACCAATACTCGAATACAGCTCATCGGTTTGGAACCCGCATTACGTATCTGATATTAACACAGTGGAGAAAGTCCAGAAATATTTCACAAGAAGTTCTCCACTCCTCTACTCGTTGCAGAATACCTTATGCCACCAGACTCAAAATTCTAAACCTAGAAAACTAGAATTACTCTGCCTTTGGTCTGATCTAAGTAGAGTATATAAAATCATACATTGCAATGTCCTACCTGTCAATGAATACTTCAGCTTCAACCATAACAAAACAAGAGCACACAATAGATACAAACTCAAGGTTAATTGCACCAAACTTGATTGCAGGAATAAAACTTCAGCAGCAAAGTGGTCAATGTCTGGAATAATCTACCTGACTCTGTGGTTTCTTCCCCAAACCCCAAAAGTTTAACCTTAGACTGTCTACTATTGACCTCACCCCTTTCCTAAGAGGTCTGTAGGAGGCGTGCATAAGTGCACCAACGTGCCTACCGTCCCTGTCCTATTGTTTCTTTTATATATTTTTTTTCTTATATGTATCCATGTATTCATAACTATGTTTTTTACTTATACCTATTATCTTGTAAGCAATTGACAAAAATAAATAAATGAAATAAATATGAAAAGTTTCAAAAGGTGTGCCATTTTATACCTATCAAACTTGGCTGGGGAATTCTGGGAGATGAAGTCCAGAGGGTTTAAAGTTTCCAAGGTTGGGCTCCCCTGTTCTAAATGGAATACTGCCAGAGGTGGGTATTCAGCAGGTTCTGACCAGTTCTGGAGAACCGATAGCAGAAATTTTGAGTAGTTCGGAGAACTGGCAAATACCACCCCTGACTGGAGATTTTACAGTATCCTTCCCCTGCCATGCCCACCAAGCTATGCCCACAGAACTGGTTGTAAAAAAATTTGAATCCCACTACTGAATACTTCCTCTGTTTCCAACTCTGTTCTGTGCCCTAGGAATTTCTTATCAATTGTGTTAAGCTATGTTTTGGTCTTAAAAAAGAAAAATAATCCAATTTTGGTCCCGCATGATATACATACTGTATGTTATGCAGAGCTTTAAGTCAGATCTGGGGGTTCTTTCTTGTTATAATTATAGCAATAAGAATGTAATTCCAGTTTTAAAACTTGGTCTCATTCTAGTTTAATTCAAACAATGAATGTCATTTCCAATGCAAAGTCACTTATTACCAAAATGTAAGTCCCTCTAGAGAGCAATGGTGCCTTTTTTTAGGTCAACTAAAAATAATCTGCAAAATATTAAATTTTCAAATAATAGTTGACAGAATAAATAATGTGATACCAATGAATATTATACATTAATTTTAAATAGAAGCCACAACAGAAATAAATCCCTGCAATAGTAAACAGGTTATAGGATTTCTTCACACAATGCAGGCATTATAGCTTTGAGATACCAAGAAGGTCAAGCAATTTGTATTTCCCTTTCTAAATATTTTCAAGTATATCTATAGTATGCTCATTTAATGAAATGTTTGGATTTAAAACAAAGTTAAATTTGCTAGTAGATTCTGAAGATATGTATTTTAAGGCAAGTAGATAAAATACATTTTAAAATATCCCAGTTATTTATTTGCAAACCATTCCATGGTTTAGAGTCCTAATTTCACTGATAAATAACAAAAATGACAGCATTTGTCAAAGCACGTAAAGAAATGCAATTATATGGAATGTTCATATTTAATATTATCTATCCTGATCTGTATTACTTGCTTCGTAATCCTAAATGAAATCATGTTCATATTTACAATTTCAAAATATATTTAAAGAAGCCTAAAAATGAAAATGTAATGAAGAGAATGTTAATAATGGCAGAGACTTGTTTGTATCTTCTCTTTGTGCTTCTACACAAAGTATGAACAAAGCATAGACATTGTCCGGTTAGAATTTTAATATGGTGCTTAGCTCAGATTTTATTCTTTGTGCAGTTCCCTTCCATTTCTTTGTTGCTTCTTCTGTGACTTTTTTCTTCCTTTAAAAACAGAAATATGTGGAAGAGTTGCAAAATGCTTTTTTTAAAATTTGTGATGCTAAGAGTAGTATCCAGAGTCCAACTAGCAAGCTCATGTGCACAATACAATATTCTACTAACAAGCTGTAAATGGGTATATTCTTTCTGCCCTCATTTTACAATTTGAATTCTTTCTAGCTTTCTGTCTGTCTGTCTGTCTGTCTATCTATCTATCTATCATCATCTGTCATTTATGTTCTATCACCTACCAATATCTATCTGTCTGTCTATGTAACTGTCTGTCTGTCTGTCTGCCTACCCACCTATCTATCTATCTATATCTAAGCACACATGCATACATACATATACATATATACTGTACATATATACATTCATGCTGCAGTTTTCTGGCAGCAAAGTCCACTGACTACAATTTCCTTCAGAATAGATAGATATAAATAAGATTATAAAAAACTCAGAACTGTTTAATTTTATCTTTTTGATGCTTTTATTTATTTGTTTTCTCTAGGAATGATGAAAACACCATGTTAATATAATTCTTCTTGCCTACATACATAAATGTCATGCTATTCCCTTTTGGGATGTGTGATGCAAAGCACAAAAAAATAATATAAAGTAGTAAGATAGGAAATTAACTGCATGAGATAAGAAGAGGAAACAGGTTTAAACCTGGATTTCACCAACACTATTCACTATATTCTCCATACCTTTTGTATTTTTGCAAATAATTCTGGCTGCCATTATATCTGGACCTCACTTTCTCTTTCTGAGAAAGAGAAATTATTGGACTCATTATCTTGCCCTGCTGAAGTGATTGATTGCAGTCATTCTGCTTACAGCGTTTAGACTGGAGTATCTGCAGCCAGAGGCTGTTGCAGATTCGTGGGAGAGCTTTTCTCCAGGAGGGACAGTAAATGGGACATTGGGGGCAAAACTGGAGCAAATAAAGGGACTCATACCTGATCTCTGGCTGTGTTGCTTTTGTGCCATGCCCCGGGTCATCACAGCGTCATGTGCTGGTCATGCCCATGCCCAGTTTAGCAAAGGGGGGAAAAGTCCTGACATGTCACATGACACTGTCATGATGACATGATTTGATACCTCTGCTCTAGAAAATGTTAATCTATGATATATTTCTTGATCATTTGTTCCATATGCTTATGATTCCTTATCAACAAGGAACCATAAAAATTCCTTATTCATAAATTGTTGAAATATTGATTAGTTTTGAATATATGTCTTTTAGAGAAGGAAAGAGTCAGAAAAACATAGCATATTTTTCCCTATCATCATTTAAAAAAATAAAGTTCTGCATTCAAATATATGCAGATATTTATGGGACGGATCACATTTCAAACTCAGTATTGTTGGGATTAGGGATTAAAATAAAACATGTTTGAAAACATGTATTTTACATAACCCAACGTATACTGCTATGCAACTCAGATTCAAAAGTATGGAAATTTCAATACTCCATTCACAAATTTTTTGGCACTGAAATTATTGAAAAGCATGAAAAAATAATGATGTATGCATATAATATTTCATAAATCACACCTGAAGTGAACTGTTTTTGGACTCTGAATATCAGCTTCTTGTATATATTCAATATCTTGCCCGCTTTTTTGTTACGAACACTTTCACTCTGCTTTCTGAGTTACAGTATTTGTTTATTCATTGACATATTCAGAGTTGATAAACTTTGCAGAGCTGGTGATATCATAAATAAAAAATTTTAACCCTGATCATTGTTTTTCCTTATTTCCAGGAGCACCAGTGATGTCCCATGTTCTCCAAGGAGAAAAAGTATGGAATGAGGTAAAAAACAGTATTCCTCATATTACTACATTCAGTGTTGTTTTATTTAACACAAAAGTGTTACCTATGCTATTTGTATTATATGTTTTTTTTTTAAACCAGATTTAATAACTGAGGAGACTGGCATATACTTTATTTGTAACACTCAACAAAAAAGCTTAAATTTCTTTCATTTTTGTTCAGTTGAAAACATAACTGAATCTACTTTCCTGTCAATCTTGATAGATAGATGACATGTGTTCTGCCATTCCAGCTAGAGATTCTGTGCCTCAGGTCAGTTTAATTTAACATTTTAAATAATGTAAATGTGTGTTGTTGTTTTTTAAGGAGGTGTCATGCCCCTGTCGGAATCTGACTGGGAGGAGGAAGCTGAATAGCTGACAGGAAGTGGGAGTGTGGCTCTGTTGGCTATGGAAGAAACTGGGGAAGGGCAAAGTCCAGCTGGGCAGAGCAGGGAAGAGGTAGAACAAGGGAGAGGGAGTTCAGAGGAAGACCCAGGCCCATCCCCTCTTCATCATAGGGCATGCAGGGAGGAACGGAAAAGGGAGCAATGTGAATTGAGTGGCTGATAAGGGAGGAAAGAGCCCTGATTCCCTTCATTAGCTGCAGCTGGAAACACAGTGTATAAAAAAAGGAAGTTGTGTGCAGCAGGCTGTTCGGAGCAAACATAACTTTATCTTATATCATCATGGCTTATCTGTGTTCCTGGTGTCTCCCAACTGTGTGAGCTTTGCCGTGCTTTCAAGTCTGAAATTCCTGTTCCTGCCATGCCAAACTAATTACTTCAGTTTGGTTTTTTTGGATTTTAAGTTACAGTTTGTGTATACTTTGTTTTGGACTGAATTTTCTATAGTCAAAGGCTGTTCCTGGGAGAGTTTTTCTCCAGCCCAAAGGTAACCTAGACATTGGGAGCAAAGTTGGAGATAACAAAGGGACTCTTATTGCTTATCTGACTGTGTTGCCTTTGTGCCACGCCCCAGGTCATCAGAGGAGGATGCTTTCGGTTCATTAATCTAGTCTCTTTTGTTTTTAGCCATCCAATGCGCTTGAAGAATTTTGCTTTATGGTTCTGGAATTGCTACAGAAGGATAAGGTAATAACAGTTACCACTGTATTTTTTTAAATATGGTAGTCAGATTATTCTGTTCAGGTAGTTTTTGATTTATGACTGGTTGCTTAGCAAATGCTCAAGTTTCTGATGGCCCCTTCTAATGCAATACTCAAGAACCAGTCCTGAAGTTGTAACTGCTGTCTCCCCATCACATGACCTCATTTTGAGTGCTTAGTAACCAGTTCATATTTATGGCCATTTGCAGTGTTTTGCGGTCCTGAAACCACCACAATTTATGACGTTTTGGACAAAACATGACACTGACTTCCAGTTTTCAGAAAAAACACACCCCATAGCGAACAATGGGTTCCTTTAATGACTGCCACCAAGGTCATAAAATGTGATAGTTCTCTTTACAAATGTCATGACTTACAACAATAATGGGCAAGATGCATTCCGGTCGTAAGCTGAGGACTACTTGCAATGTTTTATCATTAGTTTTCAAGCAAATGATGGATGCTAATGGATTCTCAGCTTTGGGGTTCCCTGATACCAGCTGTTGCAAGGCTACTCACAGACGGATACATTTAAATAAGGAATATGCAAAACCATATGGTCTGTTTTTCTTCTTAAACATGTCGATATTACTATATCAAGAATGACTGTTCTAGTGGGTTTTTTCAAAATATAATCTTTTAGATTGGAAGTTGCTGGCAGAATGTTCAGTTCTATATATATATTTAGCTTAAATTGTTAATTTATTTATTGTTGAATTTATTTGCCACCTATCTCACCAATATAATGTATGTGGGTATATGTATAATATTAATTTTTTTGTTTAGTTCATGCTTATGTAGTGTATATTGAAGGTGGGTGATCCTTTGAGAGCTGTATGCAACGAAAATTCATTTTAATGTGTGCTGATTAATATCCATTCAAAGTGACAATAAAGTTATTTTAAGACCTAAGTCTAATGGGGCTTCTTCTCTCATGGGAAGCTGATTAGCAGAATCATTGCTCAAATTTTAAGTGAGCCAGGTAATTTAAAAATCTGAAAGGTTTAGTTTAGTTCTGTTTAGTTTAGTTCACTTTAGTTTAGTTTATTGTCATTGCACATTGTACAATGAAATTAAATACCATCTTCAGTGTACTATGCATTAGAATTCAATAGAGTTGCTGCCCTGGGATAGAAGCTGCCCTGGGATTTTCAGACTATTTGTCTTTATTTTTATTATCCGTCTGCCAGATGGTAATAGTTCAAAAAAAGGGTGCCCAGGATGACATGGATCTTTGAGAATGTTTTGAACTTTCTTCAGGCAGCTGGAGCTATAAATAAACTAGCAGATACCGATAAGCCATTTCTAATTTAGAAATGTATCTGAGGTAATTGAAGGGGAAAGTACCATGCAGAATCTGATTGAAAAGGTATATATCTGTAGTTGTTAGAAGATGATTGTTATAAATGTTTAAGGGGATAATTAAAAGTTGAATGTTGAATGGGATTTCAAAGGGAATTAATTATAAGCTATAGGGGTGGCAATTGCGGGGAAAATCTTTGTTTTGAAATGTTTTAATTGAGGTGGAATTTTTGAAAGGATGAAATATGAATATGCGATGAAATTGTAAACATGACAGATAAAAGTATAAATTTAATGAATATGAAGATATGAGAATTATTTAAAAATAAAGAAATAGATTAAGAAATGTATGGAAAACTTATAAAATAAGCCTGAGGGAAGTATTTGAGAGAAATAATAGAGAACACATATAGTGGTAAGATCCGAAATTAAATATGAAAGATGAATATGTAATTAAACCTATGTCTGTATGGAGATGTGAAAATCTGAAATCATGCTGTTCACTAAAAAAAAGATGTTTTTTTCCTTTTGTTTTAAATGTGGAAAATTGAAATAAAAGATTATTTTTAAAAAGCCATTTCTAATTTGCATAAGCCTTGAAATGAATTTAAATTCAATATTTTCTGAATTACATAGCAAGACAAGCTTTACTAGGCAACTTCTTTGTATGGTTGAAACAGTTCAGTGTTTATTCCTTTCTAACATTTTTATTTGAGAAATTACTGGGCTTTGATGCAGATTATTTTGAATTTAAGTTAATTTCAAGCCATTGTTTCCTAAAGTTGTCTTCAGAAACTAAGGAAAGTTGGTGTTGTCAAGATGGTCGCAAAAGGGGATGACATGCCCCCAGGACACTGCAACCATCATAAATATGAGTCGGTTGCCAGGTAGCTGAATTTTAATCACATTACCACAGGGATGTTGCAAAGCAGAGGTGGTATTCAGCAGGTTCTGGCCAGTTCTGGAGAACTGGTAGCAGAAATTTTGAGTACTTCAGAGAACCGGAAAATATCACCTCTGACTGGAGATTTTACAGTATTCTTCCCCTGCCATGCCCACCAAGCCATGCCCACAGAACCGGTAGTAAAAAAAAATTGAATCCCACCACTGCTACAAAGGTCATAAGCAGGGATGCAATTCAACCAAAGTGCACACCATTTTTAAAAAGCCTATTTACAACTATAATACTGTACTTACCTTCTACTGCAGCCCCGGTGAGTAAAACAGCTGAGGCGCAGCAAATCCACTCAGCCACGTGAATCAGCTCTGCTACAAAACAAGGAAATAAAGCTGAACTAGTCTGAACCAAGAAAATCCTACCACTGGTCATAAGTGTGAAAAATGATTATAGGTCACGTTTTTCAGTGTTGTTGGAATGGTCACTAAACATTGTAAATCAAGGACTAATAAAGAAGAATATATGTAAACATATATCTAGTAAACAATTACACACAAGGACAGTTTTTCCCGAATGCCATCACTCTGCTAAACAAATAATTCCTTCAATACTGTCCAACTATTTAAAAAGTCTGTAACTATTAATCTTCTCATCACTCCTTATCACCTGTCCCCTCCCACTTGTGACTGCATGACTGTAACTTGGTCTCCTTATGATTTATATTGACTGTTTCCTAGTATGATTTGATTGCTTATTGTGCCCTATGACTATTATTCAATGTGGTACCTGATGATTCTTGACTCTTGACAAATGTACCTTTTCTTTGATGTACACTGAGAGCATTTGCACCAAGACAAATTCCTTGTGTGTCCAATCACACTTGGCCAATAAAGAATTCTGTCTATCTATCTAACTCAGGGCTGAAATAAGGGGTCCTTGTTGCTCTCTGAGCTTGCTTGTTTTCTTGCAAGGCGTTTCATTACCCAAACTTGGTGTTGTGGTTCGCTGGCAGCCTGTGCAGATGGCAGTAGACTCGGACAATGGGGAAGAATGGGGACCAGTCCAGGAGCCTGGGGAGGACTCAGATGAGGGTCCTGCATCCAATGCAGAGGTGGGGCCAGGACCATCTGGGAGTTGGGTGCTGATTCCGGAGCCTCCAGAATCTGGCAGCAGTAAGGCAGAGGAAAAAGGGGAGCCTGTTCCCCGTGCGCATGTGCACAGAGCTGCTAGAAGGCAAGAGGAGCTGAGACAAAAGGGGCGACTCGGGAATAAGGCTGGGAGGTGATTGCCCCTCCCCTAAGGTAAAAAAGGGCAGGCAAAGGTGAAGAAACCTTTGTAGGAAGCAAAGTCTTTCATTCTGTTCGGATTAATCCTTGAAGCTCTGTGTAGACTTTGTACTTCAATTGTTTTTTTTTTACCGTTAATTTGGCACTCTAGTTGTTGGCAGCAATTCAAAGGAGAGAAAGGTGGGTGTTTATCTCAAGGAACTGTTTGGGACTCATTATGGGCTGGGAATGAACATAATTCCCAACGTTGAAATAAAACAAGAGTTGTTTGGACTAAGCGTGTGCTTAATTAGGTCTCGGAAGGCTTGGTCAGGAGTGCTGACAGCACTCCTTACTACCACTGATGATGTTACCTAGTTAGTGTAATGAAATGTCTTGCAAGAAAACAAGCAAGCACATAGAGCTCCAAGGACTCCTGAAGTCAAGGACTACCTGTATTTAGCACTCTAACCAATTTTGGTGTAATAATAGCCCTGACTCCAATATGCCATGATTTTAAGCCTGGGAGATATTTATTATGCATGTCTCTGCTGTGTTTCCGAGTGTCTGTTGCAGGAGAGGGACTTTCTTCCAACCTCAAGCTAGAATCTCACTGCAGTTCATGTGTCTGTGTTCCTATTCTCTTAGCCATCGGTCACGCATCCTTGGCTGCCATCTGCTCCCCAACTTCATGACAGGAGACAGAAGAGATACAAAGTGGAAGTATGTGACTTCTAAGTTATGCACAACAGCATAACTCCATGTGTCTTACTCATCCTTTTTTTTTTTTTTTTAAAGCTTCTATTTCTTAGTTTTCATTATTTTTTTCCCCCCAATATTTTTTATTGTCCTTTTTCACCGTTTATACATCTTATGATTTATATTGACTGCTTCTTAGTATGATTTGATTGCTTATTGTACCTATCACTATCATTAAGTGCTGTACCTTATGCTTCTTGACTCTTGACAAACGTATCTTTTCTTTTATGTACACTGAGAGTATTTGCACCAAGACAAATTCCTTGTGTGTCCAATCACGCCTGGCCAATAAAGAATTCTATTCTATTCTATTCTATTCTATTCTATTCTATTCTATTCTATTCTATCTTAACCTTAATATTAACATACTGTGCCATCATTATTATATAAACCAATCTCATATAACTGTCTACATTTATATACATTTATATACATACATTCATATATGTTTATCTATAATTTTCTTATCTCCATTAACCTTATTTCTATTTTTTAACCATGTATACTAATTGTCCCAAATTTCATAATACTCCGACTCTTCTTTATCTTTTAATTTTAACGTCAGTTTATCCATTTCAGCACAATCTAGATTTTTTTTTCCAATTACTAATTCCTCTGAGGGCATATTATTTTGTTTCCAGCATTGTGCCAATGCTATCCTTCTTGCTGTCTATATATGTAGTAAAGTATATGTAATATTTTTCCTATATGTCCTAAGTTTTAATTATTTCTTTTTTTTTTTTTTAAGTTTTTATTAATTTTCTACAAACAAACAAACATACAAAACATTAAAAACATCTACTCTCATATATACTTCCGGTGTATCGGTTGGTTCATCAGTTTTGTGCATTCATTTTATAGCGTCAATTACAATTATATTGCATAACCACTCATATTGTCAATCCATATTCTAATATTACTAAAAAAAAAAAAAAGAAAAAAAAAATCTTTTTCTGACTATACTTTTAATCATTCATGCTTTGCAAGATAACAATACTTCAAACAGTTTATTCTATAATTTGTCGTATAATCATAAGAAATCAATCCTAAAAACTCTTCATATATATAATATTAATGCTCTATTATTGTATTTTATCATCTAACCATTGATAAAAAAAACCCCAAATTGCATAAAATTGTTTATCTTCTTGTTCTCTAATTTCAAATGTCAATCTACTCATCTCAGCACATTCCAATATTTTCTCAATAATTTCTTCCTGCAATGGCATTTTCTCATTCTTCCAGTTTTTAGCAAATACAATCCTAGCCGCTGTTAATACATTTACAATCAAATATTTCAAGTCTTTATTATATATATCAGGTAAAATTCCCAATAAAAAGATCTCTGGCTTCAAGTCTATGTGTTTCTTTGTCATTTTTTCCAACCACATGTGAATTTTAGTCCAATATTTTCTAGCATTCTCACAAGTCCACCACATATGATAGTATGAGCCAGGTATCTGATGACATTTCCAACATTTTTCCGATTTATTCTTGAACATTCTTGCTATTCTTGTCGGGGGGAGGTGCCACCTGTAAAACATCTTATACAAGTTTTCTTTATATGCTATTGACATTGTCATTTTATAATTTTGAGACCACAATTTTTGCCATTGTTCTAAATCAATTCCATATCCAAAATTCTTCCCCCATGCAATCATAGTTTCTTTAACTTGTTCTTCCTCTAGCTTAATTCCCAATAAATAACCATATAACTTTTTAATCACTTTCTCATCAGTACCCATCAATATCTTATCTAAATCAGTCTGTTTATCATAGAATCCTTCCGTTTTAAAATCTTCAAGATATCTTGAGTGTATTTGCGCATATGAAAACCAATTCATCCTTATACCTTGTTCCTCTAAATTTTGGATCGTTTTAAGTCCACCCTTTTCATCCAACAGTTCCCCATATCTAACTGTTTGTTCCTTTTTATAGATCATAGGATAAGAAAATGCTTCAATAGTCGATAACCAAACTGGAATTTTCAAATAACATTGTTTTTTTATCTTCTCCCAATTTAACCACAAAGACTCCCGTATATAATGTCTTCTGAAATACCCCTGTGTTTTAGTTCCCTTGTACCATAAAAAAGCATGCCAGCCCAACAGTAAATCATGTCCTTCTAATGTCAACAATCTATGTTTTCTTAATGTTATCCATTCTTTGACCCACATCAAACTTGCAGCTTGGTAATACAATTCCCAATTAGGCAGGCCAAAACCTCCTCTATTTCTAGCATCTTGCAAAAGTTTTAACTTTATTCTCGCTTTTTTACCTTGCCATATAAACTTCAACATAGTTTTATTTAAATCTTCAAAATAGTCTTTTCCAAGTCTAATTGGTATTGTTTGAAAGAGAAATAAAATTCTAGGTAAAATATTCATCTTAATTGTTGAAATTCTCCCTATTAATGACAATTGTAAATTTTCCCATTTCTTCAAATCTGTAATTATCTGTTGTTTAAGTTTAATATAATTATTCTCTTTTAATGTGCTACATCTTGCTGTCAAATATATCCCCAGATACTTAACCTTGTTTGTAATTTGAATTTTCAAAAGATCTGTCAGTTCTTCTCTTTGTCTCAATAACATGTTTTTTGTCAAAATCTTTGTTTTATCTTTATTTATTTTCAAGCCAGCCATCTCACCATATGTCTCTACCTTTTCCAATAACTTTGGAGCAGTTTCTAACGGGTCTTCCAGAATAAAAGCTAAATCGTCAGCAAAAGCTTGTAGTTTAAATTCTTCCTTTTTAATTTTCATTCCTTTTATACTTTTGTCATCTCTAATATTTCTATTCAACACTTCCAAAGTCAATACGAATAACAAAGGAGATAGGGGACATCCTTGTCTTGTACCTCTTCTTATATTAATAAGATCTGTAAATTCTCCCTCCATCATTACCTTTGCTGTCTGTTTATTATATATGGCTTCTATTGCTTGAATAAATTTTCTGGCAAAGTCCATCTGTTCCAATAATAATAACATAAATCTCCAGTTCACGTTGTCAAATGCTTTTTGAGCATCTAGGAATATCAAAGCCATTTGTTTTTCAGGATGAGCCTCATAATATTCCAAGGTATCCAAAATTACTCTCATGTTGTCTCTAATTTGTCTCTTTGGTAGAAATCCATTTTGATCTGGATGGATAAAATTATTTAAATATTTTTTCAGTCTTTCTGCTAAGATTGAAGCAAAGATTTTATAATCTGCATTCAATAAGGAAATAGGTCTATAGTTCTTAATTTGCAACGGGTCAGCCTCTTCCTTTAAAATAAGTGTAATATAAGCCTCTGACCATGTTTTGGGTGTCATCTTTTTTAACATAACTTCATTCATAATTTCTAACAATGGAGTGTTCAATGATTCTTGAAATTTTTTATAGAATTCTGCCAGAAGCCCATCTGGACCTGGTGCTTTCCCATTATTTTGTCTTTTAAATGCTTCATTTAGTTCCATCATTGTTATATTGCTTTCTAACATTTCTTCAGTCTCTTTAGGTATCTTCGGTAAATTAACATTCTGTAAATACTGTTTAATTTTTTTCTCATCAATATTCTCTTGATTATATAGTTGTCCATAATAATCTCGAATAATTTCCTTTTTCTCCTTATTACCACAACAAACTTGACCTTGATCATCTATTAGTTTCAATATTTTTCTTGATTCCTTCTCCTTTCTCAGTTTATATGCTAGCCATCTACCTGGTTTATTTGCGTCTTCAAAATAATTCTGTTTAGAATTTCTAATTTTCTGTGCCAGTTCTTCTTTCTCTATTAATTCCATTTTATGCTTAATTACATCCAGTTTCAATTTAATATCTTTTTTCTGTGGTATTTTCTGTAATTCTTTTTCAAGTCTTATATATTCATCTTCCAAGGCCTTAGAGGTTTGTCTTTTTCTAATATTCTTTTTTCTTGTATAGTCTATTATCAAACCTCTTACATATGCCTTCATTGTATCCCAAACATTCTGTATTGAGGTATCTTCTTTTTTATTTTCTTTAAAAAAAAAGACCAATTCCTTCTCCATCCATTGTATAAAAACTTTCTCCTTTAAAATGGTATTGTTTAATGTCCATCTCGATCTTTTTCTTTGTCCCTTCCATTTAATTGTCATTGGACTATGATCTGCCCAAGTACTTATTTCAATATTTGTTTCTTGAATACTAGATATTAGTTCTGTTGAGATCCAAATCATATCTAACCTGGACCATGATAAATGTCTATTAGAATAAAAAGTATATTGTTTAGTTTTAACATTTCTTTCTCTCCAAATATCTTTTAAGGTTAATTCATCTGTCATTTTAAAAAAAGATTTAGGGAGAATCTTTCTATTTTGTTTTGTTGTTGTTGTTATATAGTCCAATTTATTGTCCACAATTCCATTAAAATCTCCCATCATGATTATGTTAACATAGTCCAGTCTAATTATTTCCATATGTAGTTTTTTATAAAACTCTTCTTGTTTATCATTCGGAGCATAAATTGCAATCAAGAGTATTTTTTTATTATTATCCATTATTTCCACCATTAATACTCTTCCATCTTCATCCGTGTAGATCAGTTTTGCTAGAATATCTTCTTTAATGTAGAGAACCACTCCTCTTTTCTTACATTGAATCAAAGAAGTAAATATTTTCCCTAATTTTGGCTGTACTAACAAATGCTCATGTTGCTTTTTAATATGAACTTCTTGTAAGCAAATTATATCAAATTTTAATTTCTCTAATTTGTGAAAGGTTTTCCTTCTTTTAACAGCTGAGTTAAGTCCATTTATATTCATTGTAATCAGTTTTTTTTCTTCCATGATTATGCTTTGTATTTAGGTCTAACAGCTCTCGTAGCTCTCACTTCACGTTGTTCTTTACTGTCTACCTGTCCACCTACAACTCCTTTCTCTTTTTCAATCTCCAGTTGTTCCTCCAGAAGCTCAATTAATGAGATCTCTTTCTCTGCCACCTCTTTTTTTCTTCCAAAAAATTCTGCATAAAAAAGTTCTGCTTTTTCAATCGAGTCAATTCTATGTCTCTGCTCTTGCCACGTAAAAATTAGTCCTTCTGGTATCAGCCATCTGTAGTTCACTTCATTTTCCAGTAGCACTTTGGTCAAAAATCGATATTCTCTTCTCATCTCTCTCACTCTTCTAGGTATTTGTTTTAAAACTACAATCTCTTTGTTTTTATATTTCAATGCTTTTTCTCTTGCCACTTGTAATATTTGTATTCTGATGGATTTTTTAGTAAATCTAATATGTACTTCCTTTGGTAGTTTATTTCTCATCGCATATCTTGTATAAACTCGGTATATCTCATCTACTCCGTCCATCATTTTTTCCTCAGTAATTTCCAGAAGATCTGCCAATATTTCTATCATTATCCCAGCCAAGTTTTCTCCTTTTTCCTCTTCTATATTTTGAAATCTAAGATAAAATTCTGATCTTTCCATCTCCCACCTCAACATCCCATTTTTTTCTTGTTCTATCACTGTTAATCTAGTGTCAATATTTCCAATCTTCTCCTCTCTTTGTTTTCCTTCTTCCTCAATTTTTTGGAATCTCTCCTCATACTTTCCCATCATTTGTTTAAAATTTTCATCAGATTTCTCTATTTTTTTGTCCATGGTATCTATTTTTATCTTAATATCTTGAATTCCCTGCATAATCATCTGTAAATTTACTTTTTCTTGTTCCTTATCTTGCTTCAACATTGTCTGAATTGAAAGTTGTCCTTCAAGTGGTGGGGAAGCAGAGGTAGAAGCAAAAACGCCGAATGGTTTTGGCTTCCTGCTCATTTTAATATTTCCAAGTCTTCAAGCTCTCTTTGACTTTAAATCCAGCTGGTATAGTAACCAAATATAGTCCAAAAAATCAAAAAGAAAAAGAAAAAATCCGATAGTAAAAAGCCCAAAGCCAAAAAAGAAAAAAGGAAAAAGGAAAAAGAAAGGTCTTCAGGTTCTTCTAGACCCTAATCCAATTAAAATAGATGGAAGAAGCAAAGAAAGAGAAGAAAAAAGAAAAAAAACTCTGAGGCTTTTCCTTTGAAATAAAAAACAAAAATGCTAGAGTTAAAGTTAACCAAAAAGGCTGGCGAGTGGGAGTTTCAAAAGTA
>BLBF01000039.1:32208471-32222015 GCA_015471245.1 Laticauda colubrina | reverse complement strand
TATATATATATATATATATATATATATATATATATGCACTGTACACTGCACTTTATTTCTTTATCCAAGGCTCTTATTATGACTGTCTTCTCCAGCAACTTCAAAGCCAAGCCTCAAATGTTAAGATATTGATAAGAGTCCAAGAGAGCACCTGTAATAATATTTTACTGTATTCTCCCTCTATCTTATCACATTAAAATGTCCTTGAAAAGAAGTGCTTTTCTCCCCAATTCAAACAAAATATCTTCAAGTCTCTAGTTGGCAGTGTTACAGCATCTCTAAATACTCTTTCCCCCCCCAGCCAAAAGAAAGAATGTTTATAAAGAACTCAAACAAAAGAAAAAGATAGTCAAAGGGAGCCTCTATCCTAAAAAGAAAGTTAAAAAGATAAAAAATAAAAATCAAGTGAAAAATAAAAATATATATAAGAGAAAATTCAATCCGGTTATCTACAAAGTCACCTTAAAGTCCTCAAAGAAAATAAGAAAAAAAAAAATCCAAGTCTCAATTTGACATCACTTAAACGCCGCTCAACCCAGGTTCAGTCAAAAGAAAAATAAAGTCACAGATTTCTTCTTTGTTCAGGATGTCCTTTCAAGTCTTAATCGATTTATAATACAAAAGAATTTCTCACCCAACCGATATACGCTCATTTAAATCCCTTTCTTTCCGGAGTTGTCCCGACTTCAGCAGCTTTAGAGGCTGCCTTTCTGCTTCCAGCAAAAGGGCTTCTCCCGGATCAAACCAGAGATTTTGCGATATCTCTGGGATCCTGGGACTGTGCCCTTCACAATCCCCGTCTCTACGGGACGGTTTAGGTCCGTTAGAACCGACCAGAGGCAAAAATATCAGCTGAGATCTCAGAGCCCCGAGATCGCAGCTGTAACACCGAGACGTAGCTCCGCCTTCCTCCCCTTAATTATTTCTATTGGACTGTACCATAGAGGTAGTCCTCAAATTACAACAGAGGACTTTAGGGATCATTTGAAGTTTCAACATTACTGAAAAAAAAAGTGATTTACGACCGGTTTTCACTGTTATGATCTTTGCAGCATCCGCCAGGGTCATGCGATCAAAATTCAGATGCTTGGCCACTTGCTTCATATTTATGACGATTGCAGTGCGACCTTCTGACAGGCAGTCAATGGGGAAGCCAGATTCATTTAGTGACTGGGTTACTAAAGGGGAGGGGGGAAAGGGTGGAGGAGGAGAACTTGCCCCACTCACCTTGCCTGGCCACCAGACTGCTTCCTTTTGCTTTTTTCTTCTTCTGCTTTTGGCTGCACACAAGGAAAGCAACAGAAGTCTTTCTTTCTCTCCCCCAAACTCTGTCAGAAATGTGTCTTTGGGATCCTGCAAGTCATCCTGCTCCAAGAGCTGCACTGGCATGACAAATCTCACAAAGACTCGTTTCTGGCGGAGTTTGGGGGAGAGAAAAAAAGACTTCTGCTGCTTCTGCTGTTTTCCTTGCATGTAACCAAAAGTCTCTCTTCCTCTCCTCCTGAGAACAGAGCTGGAGATGGTATCCCGTGATCCCAAATAAAGAATGATTGATTGGTAGGAAAACAGGGTGGGGAATTTTTCTACAGACTTTTTGGGGGATTATCCCAGGGTCTCTGGTCTGCGGGATTTAAAATTATGACTTTAGTGGTCCCTGGGGTCCAAAAGGTTGGCGACCCCTGTCCTAAATTACTTGTGACAGTCTTGTACTATTGGTTTCAATAGGACAATAATAGGGCAACAACCCATAGAATCTGTTAGGACCATGATGGCACACATATCAGAAGCCATTCCTGCCGGCACGTGAGAGGTCACCTGGAACAGACCCACTGCGCCACCCGCCAGCCAGCTGATTGTTGGATATTTGCCATGCATGGCAGGGGGTAGATGCACAGGGAGCCACGCACACATGCACAGAGGAGTGGAGCATGTGCAGAGGGTAGGAAGTCACGTGTGCATTGCATTATGGGTGCATGCATTCCCACATGTATGCATGCGCACTTTCTGCACGCAATGAGAAAAAGGATAGCCATCACTGTGTTAGGATATTGTTCTGTCCCAGCCGAAGGTTCCAAAAGCAAACACAGATAAACTCCAAAAATGAAATATTCATGGCTTTATTCCATAAATAACCCTCTTTGTAGATAACAGGTGGCTTCCAGCCAATTAGTCCAATAAATCAGAGTCTGTAATCATCACACTAACTCCTTCAAACTTTTGCCTTTTGCAAAGGCAAAAGCCGTTTGAAACCAGGTTTATATTCCCTAGAGGGAGGGGCCATTAATTAGCATTCTTGCTCCCGAGTCGCCTTCCTGATTGCTGCTGGCAAACCACAACATATATCTCAAGCATTTTATGATGTTTACTCCTGTTTATATGGCACTTCAAGATATACAACAAGAAGTAAAGTTGGCAGGTATGACTTTTTATTGATAAGGACAGCATAGCTGTACAATGCAAGAGTCTATTCGAATCAGTCATTATTATATCACTACAATATCTATTCTATAGCATTCTTCCTGAACTTGGTGCCCTTCAGAATTCTTGACCTGCATAATCAATATTTGGTGCTTTTCAGCGCAGTCTAGTATCTAGATTCTTAGTCCAAGAGTAGCAGAATCTGAATCAATATTTTTATACTTAGGAGTGGTACTTGAATATATGGATAGTTGAGAAAGAAGCAAGAAAGGAAAACACTTAAAGCAGTGAACCATCACTAATTAAGTAGGAACCAGCATCTTTCTATGTAAATACTGATGTTTGTGTGTCTGGCACTTTTAATTGTCAGAAGACTCCAATGACAAGAGATAACAGATAATCAGAGTTGGAAGGGACCTTGGAAGGGGGTTGGTTACCCCCTACACCATTTTTGTCAAATGGCAGTCCAATCTCTTCTTGAAGGTCTCAAGTGATGGTGCTCCCATAACTTCCGAAGGCAACTTCTGTTCCATTGGTTGATTGTTCTCACTGTCACAAAGTTTCTCCTTATTTCCAGGTTAAATCTCTCCTTGTTCAATTTCCATCCATTATTCCTTGTCCTGCCCTCAGGTGCTTTGGATAATAATTTGACCCCCCTCTTCTTTGGGGCAGCCTCTCAAATATTGGAAGATTGCTATCATGTCTCCCCTGGTCCTTCTCTTCCCTAGACTAGCCAGGCCCAATTCCTGCAACCGTTCTTCATATGCCTTAGTCTCCAGTCCCCTAATCATCCTAGTTGCTCTTTTCTGCACTTTTTCTTAGAGTCTAAACATCTTTTTTATAGTGTGGTGAACAAAACTGGATGCAGTACTCTAGGTGTGGCTTTACTAAGGCTTTATAGGGTGGTATTAGTACTTGATCTCAATTGTATCCCTCTGTTAATACAATTTAGGATTGCATTAGCTTTTTTGAAAAAGAAAATATTCCAATATATTCATTTACTTTATTGTAATTAAATTGTAAGAAGCATTAACTGAACATGGATCATGTTGGATTCCGAATCTCTTTGGATGGTGAGGTGGGTGGCATATAAATTTAATAAGTAAATAAAATAACTATCATAATCCCAACAAACCATAAGAGGGCTTCATCAACTAAGTAAACTCAATATAAGTTAGCATAACCTGACATTCTCGTAGTATTTAAGAACTCCTAGTATTTCTTACATCTTTTTATGGGATCTTAGTTATCCATAGCATTCAGACTCTTGATTGTAATTGCATTGATTGTTGGTGTAAATGTTTCCCATTTATGACATATCTACTCATTAAGCTCTATTGAGATGGTTTGTAGGAGCAAAAGGTCTTGAGATATGCAAAAGAACGAAAATAGGTTACTTTGCCACTGTGTTTTGGGGGATTTTGAAATCTGTTCTCTTTTTAGGAAGAACTTCGAATACCTGGAGGAGTTCAAAGCAGGGGATATTTTATGTTCCGAGTAAGTCAATTTCTGTTTCTTTCTGGCTCAGGGCTATATGAGAAGACAATAAACAGGACCTATGCTGAGAATTTAGGTTGTTCTTTGGAAATAGTCTTTTGGCTGGCCAATAAATTAGAGCAACAATAGATGATGCAGCCGATTTTATCATCTTCATGATTCTGCTTTAAATACATAATACAACCAATTTAAGAGGCATACGATACCAGGGGTGGGCTTCAAAATCTTAGCAAAGGCTTCTCTGCCTGGTTGCTGGGTAGGTGTGGCCATGGTGGGTGTGGCCTAGTCAGCCTCCTGCACTACCATGGCCGGGTGTGTACGTGCGTTGTTGCTCTCCCTGGGCTCCAGAGGCTTTCCTCGAGCCTCCGGGAGGGTGAAAATGGCCACCCCAGGCTCCGGAGGCTCTCTGGAAATGGGCCCATTTCCAGCCTTCCCAAACTTCCAAACATTTTTTACCCTCCCTGAGCCTCCCTGAGCGCCCTCCACTTACCTGCATCCAAAATGGGCCGCGTGGGGACCCCTGGGAGAGGCGGGGTGAGGCCAGCCAGTAGTGGGATTTGGGAGGTTCTCCAAACTGCACAGAATCGTAGCTGGGGGCTTTCCTGAACCCCTGCGAACTCCTATTTTTTGAACTGAACATCAATCTGTTTCGAGATCAAAGATTGAATAAGGTTGTCCTCCTTCAACTGTGTTGCTTCTTTTGCCTTCATTAATTTCCTGGGGCTGTTATGTGTGCATGTACACAAAAAATGCGCACAGCAGGATAGAACAGGATGACCTAAATAAAGAAATCTCCAAAAGGGGAGAGAGTAGAATTGTTCTCAGTGTAGTAGAGCACTGAAATACAGTACTTTCAGCATTTTCTGAAGAGATCAATGAAAAACCCTGAGCATAAATAGGTACGGATGGATCTGATACATGCCAATTGCTCCATTTCTCATTCTTCTATCAGAGAATAATTCTGCAGTCCTCAGCTATAGATTATCACTACTATCCTCCAGCACTACATATATTCTGCTGAATATGTCAATATAAATGCTGGTGAGTTAAATCAATGAGTTGAGCAGACTTCATGGTTTATGTACCTCTCTAGGGCAACTTGCAGTCAGAAGGCTTAGTTTAAGGTAAACAGAGGTCAATATTGTTTGCTCATTTTTCCTACTTTTCCTTTACTAATGAAACTCTCAGATCTCTTCTCTTAACATTCAGCTATAATTAAAACGTAAGAGCAATCTGGGAAAAAAAATCATAATGTGTTAGAAATATGTTTCAAATTGCAAATTGCAAAAAATGAGTTTATAACTCTCACAGAGGCATTCCAAAAAATACTACTTATCTATCCTTTCTTTTTCTTTTGTAGCCACGTAACGGAAGAAGATCAGCTGCTCTCCATTAAAAAGGTTTTTAATCTTACTTTTTGTTTCAAGTAATGCTTTATAATATAGTTGGAATGGCTGTGGAAAAGTATAGAAATTATATTTCACCAAATCTTATATTTTTAATTTTTTTTAATAAATACTCTAGGCACTAACATGCATGGATGCACGTATTATAGATAAGTATGTGTGTGTGTGTTCCTAACCATTCTACTAAAGAAGTTAAAGAAGTGGATAAGGATTAAATTTCAGCATTTTAAGGCATCCTTTCATCTCCCCAGCAAGAAGCCAACCATTAAAAAAAAAAAAATTCCAGTGCCCAATTTTTTGTCCTGAGAACAAAATCTCACTTTTTCTATCATATCCTTCCCAATGCGTAATGGAAGATTTTACTGCTTCTCTACATTACTGCTTCCATATGTCCTGATGTTGTCTGTTTAGAATTGTGTAACCACCTGATTATTCAAAAACTATAAATGTAACCTAAGCCATGTACAATTTTCTAAAATCCTTTAGTGATATAACTGTGGTTGGTAGAGCCACTTTGCTCTTTTAAAAAGCCCTTTTTGATCTTCATGGATAAGAATGGAGGTTTGTTCCTGTCATGCCCCTGTCAGAATCTGAATCCGAGAAGAGAAAAAGCTGACAGGGTATGGGGGTGTGGCTTCACTGGCTGTGGAGGAAACTGGGGAAGGGCAAAGTCCAGCTGGGCAGAGCAGGGAAGAGGTAGAACAAGGGGGAGGGAGTTCAGAGGAAGACCCAGGCATACTCCCTCTTCATCCTCGGGCACGCAGGGAGGAATGGAGAAGAGAGCAAGGTGGATTGTGTGGCTTACGGGGGAGGAAAGGGCTCTGATTCCCTTCATTAGCCACACCTAGGAATGAAAGTTTAAAAGAACGGAATGCTGACTGCGGTGAGCAAATGTGACTTTATCCTGTGTTGTCTTTGCTTATCTGTGTTCCTGGTGTCTTCCCAACTGTGTGAGTTTTGCTGTGCCTTCATGTCTGGGATTCTTGCTCCTGCCCTGCCAAACTAATTACCTCAGTTTGGCTTGATTGGATTTATAGTTACAGTAAGTGTTGACCATGTTTTGGACTTGATTCTCTGCAGTTAAAGGCTGTTCCTGGGAGAATTTTTCTCCAGCCAGAAGGTAACCTGGACATTGGGGGGCAAAGCTGGAACTAATAAAGGGACTATTATTGATTATCTGACTGTGCTACATCCCAGGTCATCACAGTTTCCATAGCATCACCCACTCTTCAAAGTCTTCTGTCCTACAAACAGATACTTCCCTGCCTCAGTGGGGCAAGTTGTAATTCTGTGAAAGACACCACATTTAAGAGAGAGAGAGAGAGCAGATTCTTGGAGAAAGTTCCAGTCCAGCCTTGAAACTCTGTATTAGAGCAAGCACAGATTCCAGTAATGGATTTTACTAATCAGTATCGCAAAAATATTAATATTCTCCCAGGCATATAACACTAATCCATTTTTAAAAGTATCTATCATAAAAATGTCATGTAATTGTTTAATATATTATTATAATTATTTTTCTTTCTTTCTTTAGGCTTGTTCTTGGGTCACTTTTGCGGCTGCAGAGAAAAACGGACATCTTATGTGCTATTAAATGTCGAAGCTTTTTTTAAAGATACTCTATCCACAGCACAAAATTCTTACCATTAAAAATGCAAACTTCTGCATGTTTACTCACAAAAATGTTCTTACGCTCACATTAGTGTTTCGAGGTGTGCAACCTAAAGTACCATTTTTAAAGCATCTAAACATTATTCTATTCCCTTGTGTTACAACTTTTGAAATGGTGTGAAATTAAATTATAAACAAAAGTGTTGTATGGACCTTGCTGGTTGAGTGAATGCTACATATATATAGTTCTTCCCTCCTTTATTGTAAATAAAAACATTCAATAGAGAGTTGTTTTTAATGAGAATATTTTAATGAGAATGTCGCTGATTGTTAAATGTCTTGCTTTCTGTGCTTTAGGTCTTATGATTTCCTTTTAGGCTTAAGTGTTTTTTGCAATACAACTAATGCACTAATATCCAGAATATTTTGAAATGTGCCCTCCTTGCATATTATGATATTATGAAGCAGGAGAACATTGGAAGTGGAGTTAACAGAAATGAGGAATGTTCAAAATCTTGACTTCATTTCTTTGTGTTACCATCTACACTTCTTAAACATCCCATTCTGGTGGCATTCAACTTTCTTTAATGAAACACTGGCTTAAATATAGCCATTTAAACTTTTTTGAAAAACATTTATTTGCTGCAAAAGTCTGCTTCTTACCCAATTACTATATATTTCCTTGGGCAGTCTAAAATCATGAAAATCAATCAATCTATCTATCTATTTAATCTTTGCAGTTCTTAACATTTCTCAATTCCTTTTTTAATTTATTAAATTCTCCAATAAACATTTGACGGAAGAATAGATCCATGTACTTGCTCTAATTTTTTGGCATTGATATAAAACTTGCAAAGCTTCACTGCATTTTCCCTGTCAAAGACAACTAAGTAGGCAGATTCAAAAGCTTCTTATTTTTATCCTCCATTCATTCTGTTGGAAGGAGTTCTAATATTCTTATACGACATCTTTTTCTGAGGTTATCCTATTTTCAGTTCCATTTCTATCATATTTTTCTTGTTCCATATCCATTTTTTCCAAGATCCACTCTTGATACGACCAAAAATGAGTTGTCCATCAGAGGAGAATGCTGTAATTCCCCTTAGTCAAGCTTTTGGTGACCAATTGTTCATGATTAATTTTCCCATGTTCTTCTTTTGTTGTACTTACGTTTTGGTCTGTTACCGCAAATAAAGTATTACTACTAAAAATGTCCTCCATTCAGAACTCTTGTCATTGTCATCCTCATTCTCATTTCTGGCCATTGTCTACACACTTCTACACAATGCCTCTTCTGCATGTTTCCAACCAATACAATTTTGAATTTTCCTTTGCCAACTGGGCCCACGATACTTCAATCCATCTTGTTTTAGGTCTTTTTGTGGACACTTCTGATCAAGTGGAATCCATTCTATAACTTCCTTAGTCTACCTGCCATCAGTTCTTCTAGTTTGAAAATGTGTGGACTTCAACTCCCAGAACTGGAGAGCTGAAGTCCACACATCTTCAAATTGTGAAGGTTGAGAAACACCGCTCTTGACCATTGCCTCCTCTCACATTCTCATTTTTCCACAGGGTATGGTCAGCATCAAATGGGCCTACAGGTAGGATTCTCCTTTGCTTGTCATAACTTTGGTGAATGGAGGCTTTCACATGTTGTTTTGTTGTAGGACAGAACAGATGTAGGATAGACAGACAGACAGACAGAATTCTTTATTGCCAAGTGTGATTGGACACACAAGGAATTTGTCTTAGTGCATATGCTCTCAGTGTACATAAAAGAAAAGAGACATTCATCAAGAGTCATAAGATACAACACTTAATGACAGTCATAGGATACAATAAGCAATCAAATCATACTAGGAAATGGTCAATAAAAATCTTTAGGATACAAGCAACAAGATTACATCCACAAGTCATAAGTGGGAGGAGATGGGTGAATGGAAGGATGAGAAGATTAATAGTAATAGTAGATTTGTAAATAGTTGGACAATGTTGAGGGAATTATTTATTTAGCAGAGTGATGATGTTCAGGAAAAACTGCCCTTGTGTCTAGTTCTGGTGTGCTGTGCTCTATAGTGTCATTTGAGGGTAGAAGTTGAAACAGTTTATGTCTGGGATGTGAGGGGTCTGTAAATATTTTCACAGCCCTCTTTTTCACTTGTGCAGTATACAGGTCCTCAATGGAAGGCAGGTTGGTCGTAATTGTTTTTTCTGCAGTACACAACGTTACCAACCTACTCATGCCACATTTGGCATTCCTTTCTAATGGCTAGAAAAGTACAGATCATTTCTGGCATGTTTTGGTCAAAGCACAATTAAAGTCTAGTTTTGCCCAAAGCATGCCTGCATATTCTGTGCAGGACTTGATTCCAATCTAGGGCTCCCTTTCAAGACAACATATCAGCAAGGAGTCATGTGCAGTGTACTGATACACACTGAGGATTTATAGCAGGGGTCCCCAAAGGGTTCTAGAGAATTCTGGGAGTTGAAGTCCACAAGTCTTAAAGTGGCCAAGTTTAGAGATCTCTGCTTTATAGCATTGTAAAGTTTACAAAAAGTGGAACCATGAATGGTAATTTTTACTTACCTCTGGGAAATATAGCAAAGAGTATTCAGTAGCTGTATTTGTTTATTCTTTGAGCAAATCCCTTCTGTATCTTAAATATAACATTTATCCACATGTGCCACTCAATCTGTGCTTGTAATCATCATCAGATTAGCCTAATAGGTTGATATCAGTGGAAGGAAATAAGTGTGGAATCCATGATGCTACAATAAAGTGCCTTTGTTCATTTGTTTTTGTGCTTCTCTTACTATTGGCTTTCTCTACGGATTACCTCTACCACTTGCAGAGAAGAAACTCATAGGACAGAGACTGGAATATCAGTGTGCTGAATTCATAAACTATCCATTCCCTTTGTTGCTTTGTCTATGCCTGTGCATTACATCGACTCCTTTTTTATATCTATGGTAAAAGGTGTTTCAGAATTCATAGAATAGCAGAACAAAATCACAGAGTTGGAAATGGATCTTGGAGATCTTCTAGTCTAAGCCCTGCTTAGGTGGGAAACCCTATAATTTCAGACAAGTGGCTGTCAATCTTTATAAAAGCCGCCTGTATTGGAACATTCACAACTTCTGGAGGCAAACTGGAAAATTGCAAATGGACATTGAAGGCAGTGGTGGGATTCAAATTATTTTACTACCGGTTCTATGGGTGTGGCTTGGTGGGCATGGCTTGGTGGGCATAACAAGGGAAGGATACTGTAAAATCTCCATTCCCTCTCCACTCTAGGGGAAGGTTACCTCTGGTTGAAGGTCATGCCCAGTGCAGGAATCCACTGCTGTGGATCTTCTACTGGCTCCTCCCAGATTCTGAAGCGGTTGGTTGGTTATTCAGCTGAAAGCCCAAAAAGATGTAAGCTGGTGGCATCTGAGCTCAGTGTTGGGGTATCCCCTTGGCAGTTCCTAAGCATCATGCAGGTCAGAGCTAAAACAATATAGTATGTTTACTGTGTCAAGTATATTCACTTTTACCTGTAGGTAGCAGTTGACTCAATAAAAATGGAAAAGTGCTTTATTTCCAGGCTGTTCACAATGAAAATAGAATAGGACGTGAAGTCTTGCTTGCTTTGACCCAAGTTAAGCTCATTGAAACGTGCCACAAAAGGACTAATAGATGTGGTTTGGGAAAGAAAACTGCCCTGAAACAGCACAGAGAAGAAAAGAGTGAGATTATGAAGCAACAAGCTCTGTCAGTTGTAATTTAAAATTGCACTGTGCAAGGGTAAATGCACCCAATGATGGGAGCAAAGGCTGCAGTAGTTCTAGAAACAAAATATGAAAGCAAACATTAATAACTCCTAAAGTGTATTGAATTTATAGTAGGCCTAGTCTATGCTGCCAAAATCCAGAGATCCATTAAAGACAAATATTTTGGGTAGACTTAATACGGTTCATTTAGATTTTGTCTTACAGGGATGCATGAATTCAGCCATGGTGGATTTGTTAACCATGCTTGACAACTTACTCTACTGTATGAGCTGCATTAATTGTATTCACTATCAAAACCAAAATTAAGGAATCATAGCTTTGTTTGATATATAAAGTCTTCTGAACAAAAAGTAGTAGGAAGGAAAGAACTGTTATTGCATATGTCATTTTAGATCAGCATTTTTCAAACTTGCCAAATTTACAATGTGTGGACTTCAATACCCAGGATTCCCCAGCCAACCAAATTCACGTCAACAAGTTTGCAAAACTGTTTTAGATGAAGAAGGCAAAGCATAACTATATATGAAGAACAAAGCAAACGGTGACTGAACCAATAACTAATATTTTTTAAAAAGACACCCAGGTTCAAGTTTATCTACAAACCTATCTCTTAACTCCAATGTATTAAATTCTATGAGAAATGAAAAATAAAGACACTTATGGGCATCCTATGTTGAAAATGTGTTTCTACACCAGCCATAACAGATAAACACTTACAGAAGTGAGCAATACTAGAGCCCTTTGGACAATTATGTAATTTTATGACTGTATATTTTGTCTCTAAACATTCCTCACGAGTCTTAAAATATTTACATAAATAAGGGCATATTATTTATATTACAAAACTATCATAGTGTTATTAGGCCTCAAGGCTCCTGTATCTCAGTACTGGAAATCCTACTTTTATGAGAATGTTGAAAATTCAGTTAGAAATCTTCCATCTTTTTAAAGAATGATAAATTCAAGATTCCGGAATGGGACAACTAACGTAATTTTAAACAGTAAATTTAAAATTGTACTGCAGACACATGCACCTATTATTAATTTTTTTATTTATTATTAAAATTATCTTTTACAAATAATAGTAGTCCTATTTATCTTTATAAAACTAGTAAGCTATAGCTGGCTGGGGAATTCTGGGAATCGAAGTCCATGCATCTTGAAATTGCCACAGTAGGGAATCCTGTTTGACACCAAAGACCATATATTTTCTACACTTAATTTGACCAAAAATGGCCCATCATATTCCCAAAACAGTAAGGGACTCCAAATAAAATATTCTGGATCAGCTGTATCTTGCCCAACTTTAAATCTTCATTTTGTTTTCAAAACATTGGTGCTTTGATATATTCTGACTTGATCAGCAGTGTTTTAGTAGCAACTCAGATTAAGAATGATTTATTCTGAGCAGTCCCATGATGACCCGGGGAGTGGCATAAAAGCAACAAAGTCACAAAAATAGGTAAAGTCCCTTTAATACCTCCAACTTCGCCTCCAATGTCTAGTTATCATTGACTGGAAAAAAATTCTCCCAAGAACAGTTTTTAAAGGGAAGAAATTCAGTCCAAACTCAAAGTATATATAGATTATAAATAAAAACCATGCTGCAGCAATTAACGAAACAGGGCAGGATAAGGAATTGCAGACTTCAAAAGACAATGAAATACAGTTGGGAGGACGCCAGAACCCAGATAAGACTTGACAAAGATTAATTCACTCTGCTTCCAGCAAGGTGCTGCGCGCAAACGCCCTTTTTAAATCCTGTTTTCCCAGCTGCAGCTAATGAAGGGAATCAGGGCCCTTTTCTCCCCCATAACCCATGTAACTCACGTTGCTCCCTTATCCATTCCTCCCTGCATGCCCTAGGATGAAGAAGAGGTGGCCCTGGGTTTTCCTCTGAATGCCCAGCTGGACTGTGCCCTCCCCAGTTTCCTCCACAGCCACTGGAGCCACACTCCCACTCCCTGTCAGCTGTTTGACCTCCCCCTCGGAATCAGATTCCAACAGGGGCATCACAAGTCCATGCATGGAATACTCTGAGAAATGAACAGGGAACATGAAATAATTTACGTTTAAATGTATAACAAGATAAGTTAGCCAAAGTTCAGGTCCCTTGTATTATATTTACAATATTGTGAGCCAAAATGTATTCCCTTGGTGTCTCAGTGACTTACCTATCCTCTAAGGAAAATATTTTAGGATTCAAGAGTTGTAAGGAAATTGATTTGAGAGTCCAGAATGAACCATCAATTCCTGTATATTTACCAGGACATTGATGTCCATGGACCAGTGGTGGGATTCAAATTTTTTCACTAGGGGAAGGATACTGTAAAATCTCCAGTCAGAGGTGGTATTTGCTGGTTTTCCGAACTACTCAACATTTCTGTCTAGAACTGGTCAGAAACTGCTGAATACCCACCTCTGCCATGGTCACCATATTGGCTACTCCTGCTTTAGAAAGTTAAGAACAATGTCTTGAAAGTCACCTGGAAAATATATGCAATCAATATCTAAGTACATATAATTTAGCCAGAACGATCCCGGTATTGATCAAACAACTGAAGTTTCTAAATAGATTTCATATCAAATTTAGAAGTATAAATCAGTGGAAGAAAGTCAATTTATGTAGGAGAAAAGCATAAAAGTGTCTAATGAACAACAACAAAACTTGAAAACCTTTGAGACAAAATGCTGCTTTCATCTACTCATCATCTCTTACCTGGATAGCAAAAATTCAGTTTGCCTGCCACTGTTCCTATTGCTATCTTTTGGAAAGATTGTTCAGCAGTGATGATGATGATGATGATGATGATGATGATGATGATGATGATGATG
>BLBF01000039.1:32155282-32208461 GCA_015471245.1 Laticauda colubrina | reverse complement strand
TGATGATGATGATGATGATGATGATGATGATGATGATGATGATGATGATGATGATAGTGGCATTGTTACAGTAACCAGGAGACCACAATGCTATTGCAGATTAGTAGTTTGGTTTGCCAAGGTACCCGCCTTGTTATAGGAAATGCTTGCACGCTTCCCAAGGTGCGCCACAAGGAGGTGAGCTGACTCCAATCGTAGAGAAAGATGAGTGGCTTTTCCTGCAACATCATTCAAGACCCCCTTCTCTACCTGGTCATTTCCCTACTAAGTGGTACCTATCTATCTACTTGCACAGAACATGCTTTCAAATTACTAGTATTAGATGGACAGAAGCAGAGGCAAGTGATAAAAGCTCACCCTGCCATGCAGTGCTAGGGCTCGAACCTCAGAAGCTGAGATTATCTCCAGCATCATTAAACCACTGAGACACCGGGCCTCCTGTATGGCAGTTAAGTAGCTATCTTATTTGAGGGTGGGGGGGAGGTTGACTTCTTTCACCTTAAAATTCTCTAGGGAATGAATGGAGAAGGGAAGGCGATGCTGTCAATTAAAAACTAACAAGGCCATTAATTTCTGGCTTCCTGATTTATGGACCTTGGAACTCTGAAAGGATTCTAATGAAGAGGAAGAGATTAAAAAAAAAAAAAACTTCTGTTGTCCAAGTAGAGGTGAGATGATTGCATGCTGTAACTTAGTGATATCTGGGACTTCTCTTCACAAAGGATCCAAATGAGGACACCGAATGGAATGACATATTAAGAGATTTTGGGATTCTGCCTCCAAAAGAAGAGGTTAAGGATGAAATTGAAGAAATGGTTTTACGTTTACAAAAGGAAGCGGAAGGTAAGGGCCCGGCTTTCATCAGTTATTAAAATTAACTTCCTCTCATCTCTGTAGCAAATTAAGCACTTTAATATGATATGTAGATAATATAGACTTTCTTCAAAAAGCAAGGGGAAGCTGCTGCCTTGGGCATCATACCTGCGCCCCCCTGTTCCTTTCACCAACACGATTGCCGTAGGTAGGCCTTCCATATCTAAACTCCCAAAATTAAAATGTCTGCAACATGATTTTTTTTTCTTTCCTATCATAATTAGTAATCTTCTAGTTCTTGCCATCCAGATATATAACCAAGAGGTTTCATTAGACTAGACCAGCGGTCGCCAACCAGTGGGCCGCAGCCCACTGGTGGGCCATGATAAAATTTTGGTGGGCCACAGAGAAATCTCACCCCCAGAGCAAACACCCCCCCAAAGAAATTAATCCAGGCTGTGCAGAAATGCAAGGCTGCTCAGCCACATGGCCCACGGGAACCCCCCCTGCTCACTCACTTCTTACCTGGCAAACTTGCCTGCTAAATTACTATTTTTCCTTTTTCCGACAATCATCTGTTCTGCTGTGCTGGGAGATTTCGATTAGCTAGAAAGTAGGAAATGGTTGGATTTCTTGCTTTCTACCTAGTCTTTAGATCTTCAGCTCTGCTTTTAAGCACAGCCGAACCTCCCTTAGGATTGTGTTTTATTATTCTGTGCAGAGTCACGGCAAGCAAATTTTATGTGACAGACTGAGTTAGCTGATGGCAGATAGATAGATTACTGAATGATTCTGTGAGCAACTCAATCTGCCTGCCTGCTTTGCCTGATTTTGGGTAAAAGTTGCCCTTTTTTAAATAAAAAATTCAATATTTATATAAATATTTATAATATTTACATACAAGCCATGCCCAGACACTCACATGACCACCAAGCCACACCCACAAATTAGGCCACACCCACAGAACCAGTTAGTGGTCCCTGGGATTTAAAATTATGAGTTTGGTGGTCCCTGAGGTCCAAAAGGTTGAGAAACCCTCGACTAGACATACCCAGTTCCTGCAACCGTTCTTCATATATTTTAGAATTTCATTGAAGGCCGCATCAGGTTGTATCTGACCTTGGGGATGGGGGCAGATGGGCGTGGCCTGGATGGCTGTGGTCAGCTCAACATCACTTGTGTCGGAGGTGCCTGTGGTTGCCTGAGGGGCTCTGCCAGAGAAAATAGGCTCCTGAACTCTGTTTTCAGCTGCAATGGTCACCTACAACCCTCTGCCAGAGAAAATGGAGCTCGGAAAGGCTTCCCGAGATCCATTTTCGCCATCAGAGGCACCGTGGGCTGGTCCTTTGCTGTTTCCAGGTTGGTGCCATGGGCCACATCTATGCATCCTGTGGGCCAGATCCAGTCTGTGGCAGAGGTGGTATTCAGTAGGTTCTAACCAGTTCTGGAGAATCGGTAGTGGAAATTTTGAGTAGTTCAGAGAATCGGCAAATAACACCTCTGACTGGAGACTTTAATTCCTTCCCTTGCCATGCCCACCAAGCCATGCCCACAGAACCAGAAGTAAAAAAAATTGAATTCCACCACTGGTCTGTGGGCCTTGAGTTTGACACCTCTGCTATAGGTAAAGGAAAGGCAATGTCCCCCGGAGGAAACAGAATCTTTGAAACAGAGAATATTTGAATCTGAAGCTTTTCACACATAGCCTAACATTCCTCCATCCCTCAGCCTTTCAGCCATGAGCCATTTAACCTCAGGACTTCATTGAATTGACTAGCATCTCCACAGTTCACAGAAGAGAGCTCAGATTCGAAGCTGGCAAAATAGTAATTTTGCCCGCAGAGGCCATTTCATATGTTACTTCTGAAAATGAGATTTAAAGGCGAGGTCCTTGGCATGACTTCATCAAACAACTCCTAAAACTAAAATCTTTTGGTATCTCTGGGCAATTGCACAACTGGATAGAAGCATTCTTGTCAAACAGACAACAAATGGTCAAAATTGGGAGTGTCCTATCAAATTCTGTACCTGTCAACAGTGGTGTCCCGCAAGGCAGTGTTTTAGGATCAACTTTATCATACTCTACATAAATGACCTCTGTGATCATATCAAGAGCAACTGCGTTCTTTTTGCTGATGATGTAAAGCTGTTCAATACCACAGGCAATACTGCTCCCCTTCAAAAAGACCTTGACTGTGTATCAGAATGGCCAAACAAATGGCAACTTCAAATCTCAACAAATAAATGCTCTGTCTTACATATTGGCAAAGAAAATCAGACAATAAAATACAGGCTGAATAGTCAAGACCTTGTTGATGATCCAAGCTCTGTAAAGGACCTTGGAATACTCATCTCTAATGATCTAAGTGCTAGAACCCACTGTAACTTCATAGCCAAAAAGGCATTAAGAGTTGTTAACCTAATCCTATGTAGCTTTTTCTCTGATAATATCACACTACTAACTAGAGCATACAAAACATTTGCTAGACCAATACTCGAATACAGCTCATCAGTCCGGAACCCACATTACATATCTGATACTAGCACAGTTGAGAAAGTCCAGAAATATTTCACAAGAAGAATTCTCTACTCCTCTACTTGTAGAAAACCTTATTGAAGGTTGAAATTCTACCTAGAAAACCTTGAATTACGCCATCTTCGGTCTGATTTAAGTATGGTATATAAAATCATACATTGCAATGACTTTTGGCCCGGTCCCGCTGCACTTACGGATGCAAAGAGGATGTAAAACGTTAAAAAAAACTTGCCATCAGTTGGAAAACGCTATGCATCCATTGTGTACTCATTGCATATGTGTTTCATACGCTCTATCTGTCAAGCATCCGTCCACTGCGATTTCATCCACGCAAGAAGTTTTGAGCTGCACAAAACTTTGTGAACGGATGAACTTTCCACCGCGTACGATGTACATCCACGACATATACAGGCAACAAAAGTCCTATGTCCATTATCATCCATTAAATGTCCACTGTATCCTCTCTGCATCCTCTGGCCATCCCCTCAACTCACATCCGCTGCAGCTGAAAATGGAAAGAGGGAGGAAACAAAAGGTACATGAAACGTCTACACAGCGTTAGTAGCACGGAAATAGAAAGGATGTAAGCATATGCATCTCGTATATAAAGTATTAAAAACAGACAAAACATTTGTATCTGGGATGTATCTCATATATTTAGAATGTCTGGAGTATGTCTAGAGTACGTAGAAGGACACCTAGCGGACAACCAATATTTTCTATAAAAAGGGGAAGAAAATCATCTGGATCGCTGGGATGGTGGACCATACAGTCCCACTATGGTTGCACTGGAGGTTTATCTATCCCACAAGCATGCAAAGGCTTAACCATTTTTTCAAAGTTTTCACCAACACTTTATGAAGTAAAAAAAATGAAGCAAGTAAGCAACTAAGTGTCTTAAGCAAAGATAAGCTTTATTAACTTTCTTAGCTAAACTTTATGACTTTATTAAATAAGCAAAATGAACCAAGTAAACTGTATTAAGTGTCTTAAGCAAAGATAAACTTTATTAAACAAGTAAACAACTCAGTCTCTGAGACTATTCTGAGTCAGAATAGACTATTCTGCGTGCATGCTGCATCCTTTTATATCTGCGGAGCGGACGCAATTCATACCCCCCCCATGCACAGTGAACACTTTGCATCCGATATACATCCGCGCGCCATCCCTTTTGTTTCCTATAGGCCTACATGATGCATCTGCTTCATCCACTATGCATCCGCCCCTTCCACTATGCGCCCGTTTTGAAATTCTCCCCAGAACCCCTTTGGAGGTGTCATCCGCTTCCATCTGCTTTCATCCGCTAGGCTTCCGATGAACATCCGTTCAACATCCCCGCAACATACTACCCACATCCATTCTTTTCTGTTCTGTTTATGCAAATTTTTGCCACTTTTTGGAGCGGATGAAAACGGATGGAACCACCCCCAAAATTTTGCTCGTGCGTTGTGTTCTTTCTGCATACATTTTGCGTCCATCGGCCAGTGGACGATTACCTGTCAATGAATACTTCAGCTTCAACCATAACAACACAAGAGCACACAATAGATGCAAACTCAAGGTTAACTGTACCAAACTTGATTGCAGGAAATACGACTTCAGCAACAGATTGGTCAGTGTCTGGAATACTCTATCTGACTGTGGTTTCTTCCCCAAACCCCAAAAACTTTAACCTTAGACTGTCTACTATTGACCTTACCCCTTCCCTAAGAGGTCTGTAGGAGGCTGCATAAGTGCACCAACGTGCCTACCATCCCTGTGCTATTGTTTCTTTTATTTTTCTTATATGTACCCATTTCATGTATTCATAATTACGTATATACGTATATCTATTATCTTGTGAGCGATTGACAAATCAAAATAAATGAAAAATAAAATAAATAAATAAAAATAAATAAATTTCCCTTTTAAATCGAGAGAGAGAAAAGTTTTGATTTGTTATCCACTTCTTCCCCAGAAATATTTAAACTGGGGCATTTTGTACTTGCCTTTGGTTAGATTCAAATAACTGTTTCTCTCCCTTTCTTTTTTCTAGTGAAGCCTTATGAAAAAATGAATCTGAAGCAACTGAAAGAGGCCGAAGATGATTTTGATGAGGAAGATTTAAAAGCAGTTGAAATGTACAGGTATGTCTAATTCTAAGGAACAGATGCAATGATACCAGTGTGGGAAAATAGATATTTCCCTATGGATAAACAAATCATCTTTATCATCTCAATTTTTAAATGTTAGAAATGCCTTTAAATACATGGAAGGTTAGTTTTTGGGTTAACAAAGAGTCAAGCAACAGGCGCCATCTACAGTTCTTACTTTCAAAAATCAATTTTCACTGAATCCCCATCTAACTAATGTACCTGTTAGTTCAAATTTAGTGAGTACGTATTGTTTTTGTGAGTACTCTTAACCTGAGTATTATCTTTCTGTACTGCTTGCATTACATCTTTCAAGTTTTCCAAATTTCTGGGATGTTACTCAAGGGAAGTTTTATTTATCCTTAGTATAATCCCTCAAATAAGAAAAGCCAAGCAACTGGAATTTTTTCTTGCACGTAATTATGCGTACATCATATCTGAAATAAAACTCTATAAGGTTCTGTGCTCACATCGGGCTTCAGCCTAGATTTGAGTTATATTACTTTCCCTTTCATTTTGGAATGCAACTACATACAATTCTTCTATATTTTACACCTGTTTTTGTGATTAATACAATAATAAAATACCTTACCACTCAGAGGTGGCATTCAGCAGGTTCTGACCAGTTCTGGAGAACCTGTAGTGGAAATTTTGAGTAGTTCGGAGAACTGGCAAAAAGCACCTCTGACTGGCCCCGCCCCCATCTATTTCCCGCCTCCAAATCTCAGCTGATTGGCTGAGTCTTCTTTGGTTGCCCAAAGAAGGAGAACAGGAGAACAGAGCTAGAAAGCAGGTTAATGGGGTGGGGAGGGAATGGGGATTTTGCAGTAACCTTCCCCCAGGAGTGGAGTGAGAACAGAGATTTTGCAGTATCATTCTCCTGCCATGCCCACCAAGCCACGCCCATCAAGCCACACCACGCCCACCAAGCCACACCACCGCCCACCAAGTCACGCCCACAGAACCAGTAGTAAAATTGTTTGAATACCCCTATATTTTCACGGTCTCTCATCTCAATTTTGCTAACGGTTATGATACAAAAGCTTTCCCTTAAATTAGGAAACAACGTTTGGCAGAGTTAAAAGCTCGACAAAAGAGACAAAGATTTGGAGAACTGAATGAAATTTCTGGGAATCAGTATGTGAAGGAAGTCACAAATGCGCCAAAGGATGTGTGGGTTGTCATCCATCTTTATAATGAAAGGTAAGAGAGGAATGTGTGTGTGTGTATGTGTGTGTGTGTGTTAGAACATTTATACCAGGGGTAGGATTCAAAAATTCCAGCAACCGGTTTGCCGCCCAGTTACTGGGTGGGGATGGCCAAGGTGGGCGTGGCCTACGGGAACTTCCTGCTTCTAGCTTCCGGTGGGCCTCCAGAGCTGGGGGATGCCGTTTTTGCACTCCCAAGTGTTGAGAGGTCTACTCTGGGCCTCTAGGAGGGCGAAAACAGCCTCCCCCAGCCTCTGGAGGCCCACTGGAAGCTGGAAATAGGCTTGTTTTGCCACTGATGGTTTCATGTTTTTATGTATTGTTTGTATATGTTTGTCTTAAAAAATGAAAACTTTTAAAAAAGAAAAAGAAAATGGGCCATGTGAAAACTCTTGGGAGGAGAGGGGCCATCCGGTTGATTGAAATACTGGTTCGGTGAACCAGCTGTAACTTTAACATCCGGTTCCAAACTGGTAGAATCCTACCCCTGATTTATACTGTAAATACAGTAAGTCTCTTCACACCCTGATGTCATTTGGCTACTAGAAAGGCATGCAGTGTTGGGACACACTCATTTCCTGTTCTCCCAATTTACTTTCTGGTGCATCTCCAAATCTTATCCGGAGAGGTGGAAGAATCTCCTAAGAGGATCAAACTCATGGCCCACAGTCCGAATGAATCACTTGCTGGCCCTACCCCCACCCGGTTAGCAAAGGGGGAAAAAGTCCCAATATGTCATGCGATGCTGACCTGGTGTCCTGAGTTTAATACCCCAGATCTAGAGCAAGGGTGTCCAACTGGATTTTTTTCAGCATTGTAGTTCTCCTCTGTGGGCTAGCTGGGGAGGGGGCAAGAGCCGGTATACCCTTATTTTCAGGGGTGGGATTCAAATTTTTTAGCAACCAGTCCTGTGGGCGTGGCTTTGGTGGTGGGCATGGCTTGGTGGTTATGTGATTGGGTGGATGTGGCTTGGTGGTCATGTTATTGGCTGGATGAGGCCAACTTAATATCACTCACATCAAGGCACGCATTTCCTCGCCTGGCCTCTCATGACTGTGGGGATGCTGCAAACAGTCGTAAGTGTGAAAAATGGTCATAAGTCACTTTTTTCAGTGCCATTGTAACTTTGAATGGTCACTCCACACAAGCAAAGTACCAGCAAAGGAGAGGAAAAAAAGACTTCAGAGAAGTTCCAGAGACAGGAAGTCTAGTCCTGCCAAGAACGTAATAAGGGTCAATGGAGAGGCAGTTTCTGTAAGCAACACCAGAATGTTTCCTTCCTGCCTTCCTTACAGGATTAGGCCAGTAATTTATTGTAACAACCGGTTTTCTGAATTTAGAATGTTAACAACCGGTTCTGGTGAATAGGTGCGAACTGGTAGAATCCCACCCCTGCCTGTTTTCAGCCTGGATAACACTCAGTCAGCCAAAATAATCTAGAGCAGGGGTGTCAAACTCAAGGCCTGTAGGCCGGATCCAGTCCACAAGGTGCTTAAATCTGGCCTACAGGGCCAGCCTGGAAATAGCAAAGGACTGGCCTGTGGTACCCCTGGCAGCCAAAATGGGGTGCCTCTTTTTTACCCTGGACAGCCTCCTGTAGCAGTCTTCTGGCCAAAATCAGATGCAGGGGCACATGTGGTCCTCCCCCCCCCCCGTGCCCTGTTTTGGCTGGAAGAGTGTTGCAGAAAGCCATTCAAGGCTGAAAACAGGGCGCACTAGCAGAGTGCTGCACGGACCGTCAGTCTCGTCTCCTCCCCCCTGCCCATTCCATGGAGGAAAACTGCAAGGCTCATCCAGCCTTTGAAGAAATCCACTTTGATACTCCTGATCTAGAGGCTTCATAGAGATGCTTTTGAGCTCCCTTCTCAGAGGGAGGGAGGAAAGAGAGATCTGATCTAACCATGAGGGCTGGTGATTTTCTTTCTCTTTCTCTCTCTCCCTTTCCCTCACACCCCCCCACCCCCTTCAAGGCAGCCCCATTCCTAGTCCTTTTTCAGCTCCATTTTCAGGTGTCATGCAAGGAAAGCAGCAGCAGTCTTTCTTTCTCTCCCCCCAAATTTTGCCAGAAATGAGTCTTTCCCAGTGCAGCTTCTTGGAGCAGGATGACTTGCAGCAGGGGTGGGATTCAAATTTTTTAACAACCGGTCCTGTGGGCGTGGCTTAGGTGGTAGGCATGGCTTGGTGGTCATATGACTGGGTGGACGTTGCTTGGTGGTCATGTTATTGGCTGGATGAGGCCAACTTAATATCACTCACATCAAGGCACGCATCTCCTCGCCTGGCCTCTCATGACTGTGGGGATGCTGCAACAGTCGTAAGTGTGAAAAATGATCCTAAGTCATTTTTTTCAGTGCCATTGTAACTTTGAATGGTCACTCCACACAAGCAAAGTACCAGCAAAGGAGAGGAACAAAAGACTTCAGAGAAGTTCCAGAGACAGGAAGTCTAGTCCTGCCAAGAATATAATAAGGGTTAACGGAGAGGCAGTTTCTGTAAGCAACACCAGAATGTTTCCTTCCTGCCATCCTTACAGGATTAGGCTAGTAATTTCTTCTAACAAACCGGTTCTCTGAACTGCTTAGAATGTTAACAACCAGTTCTAGCAAACAGGGGCGAACTGGTAGAATCCCTCCCCTGCCTTGCAGGGTCCCAAAGACTCATTTCTGGCGGAGTTTGGGGGAGAGAAAGAAAGACTTTTTCTGCTTTCCTTGTGTGCAGCCAAAAGCAGAAGAAGAAAGAAGCGGAAGAAGCAACCCAATGGTCAGACAAGTTCCCTCTGCCCTTTCCCCTCTTTCTTCACTACCTCGTGTTGTTCCTAATGCAATCGACGTTCCCGCGGGCCATGTGGGCAGCACAGCCTTGCGTTCCCCCGCAGCCTGGATTAATTGCTTTGGGGGGGATGTTTGGGGGTGACATTTCTCTGACCACCAACATTTTCTCGTGGACCACTAGTGGGCTGAGGCCCACCAGTTGGTGACCACTGCTGTAAACCACTTAGAGGGCTGTAAAGTACTATGAAGTGATATATAAGTGCTATTGCAAAATGACATCTGAAATCAGACTAACATATTTATAAACTTACAAGCAATTGACAGAGTTTTTAATAATCCATCATTTTCAAATTCATTATAACAAAGTTTATTATTATATATTTCCAATGAAGATTAATAATCAAATTCTTTTCCTCTTTTAGTATTCCAATGTGTGCATTGGTTAATAGACACCTCAGCCTACTGGCCAGAAAATTTCCAGAAACTAAGTTTGTGAAAGCCATTGCCAAGAGCTGTATTGAAAATTATCACGATAATTGCTTGCCTACAATATTTGTCTATAAGGACGGTAAAATTGAAGGCAAGTTAATTGGAGTTGTGGAGTTTGGTGGAACAGCGCTTACGGTAGAAGGTAATATATATATATTTATATATATTTGAATACATTAGTGAACTGGAGAATTATACACAGAGAGTCAATGCAATGTAGTGGTTAAACTGAAACCTGGGTTCAAGTCTACTCATAGTCACAGAAGCTCACTGGGTGATTTGGGGTCAGCCAATCTCTCTGTCAGATTCACTTACCAAACTTTGCTCTTATGGGGATAAATGAAAAGAGAAATCTCCATCTAAGTTGCATTGAATTCCTGGAGGAACAGTGGAAAACAAGCAGTGAGAACCTGTAGAAGTAGTCTTCGACTTAGGACCAGTTTCTGTTGTTAAGTGTGAGACATTTGTGGAGCGAATCTTGTGTCATTTTGCAACTTTGCTTGCAATGGTTCTTAAGTGAATCACTGCAATTATTAAATTAGTAACCCATTTGTTAAGTGAATCTGGCTTCCCCATTGACTTTGTTTGTCAGAATTTTGCAAAAAATCACATGATCCTGGGACATGGCAACCATCATAAATATGAGTCAGTTGCCAAGCATCTGAATTTTGGCCTTGTATCCATGTGAAAAATGGTCATAAATCCCTTTTCTCAGTGCCGTTGTAACGTCAAATGGTCACCAAATGAACTGTTGTAACTCAAAGCCTACCTGTAGTCAGGGGTGGGATTCTACCAGTTTGGATGTTAAATTTGCAACTACTGAACCAGTAGTTGAACCGACCGGCAGGCTCTTCCCTGCCCCACCCCGTCCACTCCTCCCCACACCTCCGAGTCTCCATGTGGCCCATTTTCGATGCAGGCTCTGGGAGGTGGGAAAATGGGCCTTCCGGGAGTACCAGAAGTCCAGAAACGGGCCTGTTTCTGGCTTCCAGAGGGCCTCCAGAGCCTGGGGGAGGCCGTTTTCACCCTCCCAGTATCCCAAAGGAAGCCTCTTGGGAAGGTGAAAAACCGCCCTCCTGGAAGTTCTGCTAGACCATGCCCATCATGGCCACACCCGCCCAGCAATAGTGAACTGGGCAGTGAACCGGTTGCTGGGATTTTTGAATCCCACCCTTGCCTGTAGTGGCCAAGGTGCTAAAACAGGAGATTGCGAATTTGAGGCCTCCCTTGTGCATGAAAGCTGACTGGGTGACTTTAAGCCAGTCACACTCTCTTGAGCCCAACTACCTCAGAAAATCATTGTTGTGGAAAATAAAAGGCAGGAGAATTAGGTATGTTCGCATGCTGTGTTCTTTGTAAAAAAGGTAGGATAAATATATGGTAATAAATCTAACAAACTTATAAGGTTCATTTAAGCTTTTACTCCTACCTGACAACCTTATGCATTCCATGCAAGGTTCCATCAGGTGGGAGAAATGATACCTCTGAATGAATGTGTGCATTTCCAGTGATAAAAGGTTATGCATATTATTAGCAGTTTCTCTTTCCGTTTCTCTGAATAGGTTTTGTTGTTTCAGATCTTGAATGGAAGTTGGCAGAATTTGGTGCTTTAAAAACGGATTTAGAAGAAAACCCCAGAAAAGGTATTAAGGACATGATGATGTCCTCACTTAGAAAGGCTTCCATAGATGATAATTAGAGTACAAAGAGGCAAGTACTGCTATAACTATGTGGTCAAATTAATTTGCAATTGTACCATTTGCTGCACTGTCAACACTCAAATATAAATGCTTTCTGCTTGAGTCTAAAATGTGGTGTTCTACCCTCATTCTACTCTTGTGTTAGAAGAAATATCCATCTGGTTCAGTTCCAAGCGGGGAGAAGGGTCCTCTCATTCACATACACAGGCAATACACACATTTCCGCCTCTTTTCTGGGCTCTAAAAGTTAATATTTAGAAGTACTCACCTTCTTTCCAAGCAGCCTTTGAGCTCTCAATACTCAAAATCCCTTTAAAATCCTTGTTCCAAATGGCCAAAGCCCTGAAAAACTCAACCACAGAGTCAATGGGCCTGTGCCAACAAGGAAGGCTTACCTGGGCCAGGTCCATTGGTCAGGTTAGCTTGGAGTCCCATCTGGGATGCCAAATTGTTGGAAGAAATACACTTGTTCAAAGAAATAAAGGGAACACTTAAACAACAAAATGTAACTCCAAGTCAATCACACTTCTATGAAATCAAACTGTCCACTTTGATAGCAACACTGATTGACAATCAATTTCACATGCTGTTGTGCAAATGGAATAGACAGCAGGTGGAAATCATATGCAGTTAGCAAGACATCCAATAAAGGAGTGGTTCTGCAGATGGTGACCACAGACCACTTCTCAGTTCCTATGCTTTCTGCTGTTGGTTTGGTCATGTTTGAATGCTGGTGGTGCTTTCTCTCTCGTGGAAGCATGGGACGGAGTCTACAACCCACACAAGTGGTTCAGGTAATGCAGCTCATCCAGGATGGCACATCAATGCGAGCTGTGGCAAGAAGGTTTACTGTGTCTGTCAGCTTAGTGTCCAGAGCATGGAGGTGCTACCAGGAGTCAGGACAGTACATCAGGAGACGTGGAGGAGGCCGTAGGAGGGCAAAAACCCAGCATCAGGACCACTACCTCTGCCTTTGTGCAAGGAGGGACAGGAGGAGCACTGCCAGAGCCCTGCAAAATGACCTCCAGTGGGCCACAAATGTCCATGTGGCTGCTCAAACAGTCAGAAACAGACTCCATGAGGGCGGTATGAGGGCTCAATGTCTACAGATGGGGGTTGTGCTTACAGCCCAACACCATGCAGGATGTTTAGCATTTGCCAGAGAACACCAAGATTGGTAAATTCGCCACTGGCGCCCTGTGCTCTTCACAGATGGAAGCAGGTTCACACTGAGCACATGTGACAGACGTGACAGGGTCTGGAGATGCATGGAGAACATTCTGCTGCCTGCAATATCCTCCAGCATGACCAGTTTGGCAGTGGGTCAGTAATGGTGTGTGGTGACATTTCTTTAGGGGGCCACACAGCCCTCCATGTGCTCGCCAGAGGTAGCCTGACTGCCATTAGGTACTGAGGTGAGATCCTCAGACCCCTTGTGAGACCATATGCTGGTGTGGTTGGTCCTGGGTTCCTCCTAATGCACGACAATGCTACACCTCATGTGGCTGGAGTGTGTCAGCAGTTCCTGCAAGACGAAGGCATTGATGCTATGGACTGGCCCGCCCATTCCCCAAACCTGAATCGAATTGAGCACATATGGGACATCATGTCTTGCTCCATCTACTAACGCCACGTTGCACCACAGACTGTCCAGGAATTGGGGGATGCTTTAGTCCAGGTGTGGGAGGAGATCCCTCAGGAGACCATCCACCACCTCATCAGGAGCATGCCCAGGCATTGTAGGGAGGTCATACAGGCATGTGGAAGCCACACACACTACTGAGCCTCATTTTGGCTTGTTGTAAGGACATTACATTAAAGTTGGATCAGCCTGTAGTGTTTTTTTCCACTTTAATTTTGAGTGTAACTAAAAATCCAGACCTCCATGGGTTGCTAAATTTGATTTCCATTGATAATTTTTGTGTGATTTTGTTTTCAGCACTTTCAACTATGTCATGAACAAAGTATTTGATAAGAATATTTCATTCATACAGATCTAGGATGTCTTATTTTTGTGTTCTCTTTATTTTTTTGAACAGTGTATATCCATCTGGTTTAGTTCCAGGTGGGAAGTAAGACACAGGAAACATGAAGGCTGATTGGAAAGATGGCTTATTGAGGACCACATGGGTTTGAGGTCCTGGGTAGCTGGCCACATGAAATGGAGAGTGAGGGTTATTTTTCCTCTCTTGGGCCTTGACCTTGAGCTTCCTGTTCCTTTGAAAGAAATGTATTGACTCCCATGGAGCCATGTGAGGTCATGTTTGTCTGAATCAAGTTTGGTTGAAACCTGGAAGGGGGGGTGTTTTGTTCGGAAAACACACGAGGTAGACCGGGTTCCAACAACAAATACTTTTATTATTAACAGTGAGTAACGGAACCCCGGCTGAAGCCGGGGCCAGCCCTTTTATACAGGCTGGCTTGCCTGCTTGCAGCCAATGGCAGCTATTTAGATTTGCCGCCTTTTTGGTATCTCTTTGGATTGGTTCCTAGTGAACCAATCCACTGTTCTATTCCTTAGCCAATCAGAATGGTAGATTTGGAGTCATCCACTTTACATACAGAACACCCCTCCCTCCTTAGTTTAGTCCTACGTGGTGACGTAGTCTCGCAGGTAGGTGGGGCTTTTCCGGGCTCGACCTGACCTGCGCGGTTCATTTCCAGTGAGGACTTCGACCGGTTCGGATGGGGCTGCTGTGTCGTCCGTCCTCCTCTCTGGAACCGTCTGGAAGGGTGAGTCGGCCATTTTACCGCCGCCTAAGTTTCTTAGGCCGGCGGTTCTGCCGCTCCCTCCCGTTTCCTCGGGGCAGGTCGAGCTGGCTTGGCTGGCCTCTTCCGAAGATCTCTTTTCGTGGGTCTCTTCAAACGGTGAGTCTTTTGTTGGCTCTTTTTGGTCATTTTGAATGTTAGTTTTATTTTTAAAAAGTTCTTTATTCGTTTCTCGTCTTTCCCCCCCCACCTCGGTTTGCATTTCGCCGTGTTCTTTTGTGAATGTTTTTAAGTCCGCGGTTCTTTCCACAATTCGAGATCGAAGCTGGTCTATATGCCGCTTCCATTCCCTCCCATCGTCTAATTTTACCCGGTAGGATTTGGGGCCTGTAAGTTGGATAATTTGCCCGGGTAGCCATACCGGGTCCCCGGAGAAATTTTTAGCGTAAACTAAATCGTCTGTCTCGAATTGTCTGAACCGTGTTGAGGAGTCAGGGGGGTTTTCTGGGGTGAAATTTGGGTGTAACCAATCCAGGTGAGATCTTAATTTTCGCCCCATGAGTAGTTCTGCTGGTGATTTATTTGTGATAGTACTAGGTGTTATGTGCTGCAGTGTGAGCAGCCGGTTTACTTTTTGTTGTGTATCTCCAGCGTCCATTCGTTCTAACACCCCTTGGGCTACTAATTTTTCCAGCTGTTCCTCTATTTTTGCCTTTAGTGCAAAAGGAACTCGCCTGGCTTTTATTCTTCGTGGGGCTATTTGGGGGTTTAAATTGAAAGAAATAGGGTTTCCCCGGTACTTGCCCAGTGATCCGTCAAACACGTCGTGGAATTCTCTGACGAGGTCGTCTTCCCAGCCGGCTGTGGTCACTCGATCGACCCCGGTCATCCCGATGCCCAATGGCGCGAACCATTCGATGCCCAGGAGGCTTGGTCTGTCTTGGTTGACTATGGTCAGCGGAAGCACTTTGATGTGGTTTTTGTAGGCAACTTGAAAATGTCCTTTGCCCATCACAGGGATTTGGTTTCCCTGATAGTCTTTGAGGGTTAGGTGCTGCTTCATCAAGTCTTTGGTCTTGATACCTGGGACTAACTGTTTAATTGTGTCCCATGATACCATGGAGAGGAAGGACCCCGAGTCCACTTCCATTTTGCAGTGTTTTCCCTCGATTTCTACGACGATTTTAATTTTTCTTCCACTTTCCGTCTGGGAGCTTTGGATAATGACAGTTTGGTGTGTATTGGCTCGCTTTTCTTGTTGCCATTTTCTTTCGGCTCGACTTGGCTCGGCTCGTGTTGGGGAATTTCTGTGTCTCGTCGGGCTGTAAGATTTTTTATTTCTGCAGACCTTCTCAATGTGCCCTCTTTTTCTGCAATGTCGGCAGATGGCATCGAGGAATCTGCATTCGGCTCGTGGGTGGTTACCTCCGCAGCCAGCGCATTCCCGCCACTTTGTCCTTTCGCGCTCTTTCTTGTTTGTGAGCAAACGGTGGACCTCGTCGTCCTCCTCGCTTGATTCGTTTGTTTCGCCCGACTCTTCATAATGGGTCGTTGTGGCAGGATGCTTTTTCTCTTTGGTTGAAGTTTCATCGCCGTGCGTGTTCATTTTCTTAAATGTTACTGCGGATTTTTTCGTAGCTTCAGCGGCTGTGGCTTCCGCAATGGCTTCGGTAACGGTGATGTTGGGCTTGTTGAGCATTTTACTCTGTGCGGTTGAGTCTCTCAGGCCCAACACCACGCGATCTCTCATTGCCTCGTCTATGTTTGAGAATTCACACTCACCCCCAATTTGTCTGAGTGCAGCGACGAAATCGGCAACGGTTTCTCCCTCTCTCTGGTCTCTTCGGTAGAATTCATGTCGCTTTATTAAATTAGACACTATCGGGGCGTAGTGTGCTTTCAGGAGTCTCTGTAATTCTGTCCACGTTAATTGTTTAATGTCCCGAGGCTTGGCGAGGGCTTTAGCCATTTTAAAGACGGTTGTTCCGCAGTGCGTCAGGAACACGGCTCTCTTTTGTTGTTCGGAAATGCCTTCCATTTCGTTGCTCTCCAAGTACATTTGGAAGCGATGAGCATAGGAATCCCAATCCTCTTCGTTGAGATTGAAGGGTGCGGGCGGTGCGTTGTTTCCAGACATCTTAGTTGCAGTCTGGGCTTCTATCACCACGTGCAGGTTTTTTTGTTCCGTTCAGGACGATCCCATCCTCGTCGCCAGTGTTTTGTTCGGAAAACACACGAGGTAGACCGGGTTCCAACAACAAATACTTTTATTATTAACAGTTAGTAACGGAACCCCGGCTGAAGCCGGGGCCAGCCCTTTTATACAGGCTGGCTTGCCTGCTTGCAGCCAATGGCAGCTATTTAGATTTGCCGCCTTTTTGGTATCTCTTTGGATTGGTTCCTAGTGAACCAATCCACTGTTCTATTCCTTAGCCAATCAGAATGGTAGATTTGGAGTCATCCACTTTACATACAGAACAGGGGGAATGCAATGTCTCCAGGTGATTGTGCCATGTATTGAGCTCTGCTGATAAATAATCCTATTATGTCCTGGAGCAGTGATGGTGAACCTTTTTGTTGCAGTGTGCCAAAAGTGTGTGCATGCCAGCACCCACAACGTAATGTGTCCCCCCCCCATGCATGCGCACGCACACCCCCTGTGTACATGCGCACTCCTCCCAGCTGATATTTGGCCTGTTTGAGGCTGTTGTTGCCCTCCCGGAGGCTCGAAAGAGGCCTCTGCAGCCTCAGGAGGCCTTAAAACAGGCCTTCAGGAAATACTGGGAGTGTCCATTTTCAGCCTCCAGAGGGCCTCTGGAGCAGGGGGAGGCCATTTTCACCCTCATGGAGGTTCGAGGAAAGCCTCTGCAGCCTCAGGAAGTCGAAAAATAGGCCTTCTGGAAATACCAGAAATGCCCGTTTTCAGCCTCCAGAGGACCTCTAGAGCCCAAGGAAGGCTGTTTTTGTTCTCCTGGAGGCTCAAGGGAAACTTCTGGAGCCTCTGAAGGCTGAAAATGGGTCCGTTTCTGCACTTCCGGTATTTCCGGAAAGCTCATTTTTCAGCCTCCTGAGGCTGCAGAGGTTTCCCTTGAGCCTCCGGGAGGGTGAAAACAGCATCAAACGGGTCAAAAATCAGCTGCGTGGCACATGCATACACAGTGCAGGTAAGTTTGGCTGAGGCTCTTGTGTCCACACAATTGGCTCTGCATGCCACCTGTGGCATGTGTGCCATGGGTTCGTCATCATGGTCCTGGAGGGTCATTTCTTAATCCCATCACCCTGGAGCTAAAAGTCTTTTGTTTTGTAGATAGGCTGGGACTATTAACAAAGGTGGAGGCTGCTTTCCAAGAGCATGTTTCTCCTTTGGAGAAATATAATATTCTGCCTTTTTAAAATATTCCTCAAAATATTTCATTCTTCTCGGAGGGGTGGGTGCTACTTCTCTACATTTGGACGAACAACTATCCCTATGTTTGCCTGTATGCCTCATGTGATCACCTTTGGTGACCTTCTGACAAGCAAAGTCAATGGGGAAGCTAGGTTCACATAAGAACTTTTGTTACCAATTTAACAGCTTGCAGTGATTCCGTTAACAACTGTGACAAGTATGGGGCAAAACTCACATAACAAGTGTCTCACTTAACAACATAAATTTGAGGCTCCATTCTGGTCATAAGTCAAGGACTATCTGTGGTAACCTATTTCCTTGAAAATAAGACCTACCCTGAAAGTAAACCCTAGCTTGATTTTTTTACACGTGCGCCCAATATAAGCCCTACCCACGAAATAAGCCCTAATTAACACCCCACCCATTCCAAAATGCAAAGGTAAAATTTAAGCTAGGGTGGGGATGGGGTGTGTGGAGCTAGCTACCCTACTAACCTTTGGACAGTTTTATCCAGGCCTTGCACACCCCGACACTTGCCTTGCCGGCCCACTTCTTCTGCAGCCAGCAAGGCTGGCAAGGCTTTCCTGAAGGCCTCTGCAGCTGATAACAAAGCTCTGGATTGAAGAAGAAATTCCTGAAGGCCTCTTTTCTCTGAAGAGAAAAGAAGGTTGGGGGTGACGCATGCAAGTGATTTTAGTCAGTGAATGACATCCCCTGAAAATAAGACCTGTTGCAAAAAATATAAGACAGGGTCTTATTTTCGGGGAAACACAAGTAGACCAAATATCTTTCATTCATTCTCAAGTCCCGTTAATTTTCCTGAATCAGATAAAGCAGAGCGATAAGTTTCTTTATTACAGCAGGGGGTTTGAGCCAGCTTTAAACAGGATGGTTTTCTCTGTGTGAATGATGAATGAACGATGAATGAAAATGAAGGATCGCTTCTATTCACAAAAGAAGCAATTAACAGTTTTTATTCAGCAGAGGCCAATTGACGCTATTGTACTGAGGCTATTAATAAAGATGTTTGCTGAAGGCAGAAAGCGCTGGAATTATAATGGCAGAAAGGCATACAGATGAATTAATACTGAATGCAACCACAAGCTTACACCTGCTTCTTCAGTAGGTACTTGTTTCTGCCTCTTTTCTCCAAGGCAGCAAGATTATGTCCAATAAGCAATCCAAACTCAACAACTTCAGGATGCATGTTTGGCAACATTTCACTAACGCTTGAAAAGGGAGCAGTTGTGTTGGGACACTATTGAAGGGCTCCTGCATATCCCTATGCATGGAGTAAGTCCCATGGAGTTCATAACTAAGGCTCTCGTCCCTGTAAATACATGATTGTGATTCTGCTTCTTTTGATTAAGACTCTGTTTGAAATAGAGATTTACTCTGCTAAATAGAGAAATAGAGAAAAAACAAAAGCTAAGAATTGGAGCTGGGGCAAGCCATCAAAGGAACAAGCTCTAATTAAGAAGGCCACATGCAACTAAACAAAATTAAGTTCTTGGATGGTTCATCAAATGATTTCCAGGAAATGAATTCATTTAAAACAAACATTTATCGTTGACTCTCTTACACAAATCCTTAGCCACCATCAAGCCAACCAATTCCTTTTGGTAAAAATGTCAGACCTGCCTCAAACTTAAACCTCTAAAAAGAAACCATCTTTGGCTCCCTTTTGTTGAGAAAGGTATAGTTTTATTAAAAGTCAAGTGCATTGCAGTCGTAATGCATAGCCAGAACTGAGAATCGTGCCCTAAAATCCCCAAGTTTAAAATTTCCCATTCTTAACTAGCTCCCATTGCTGACACATCCATGCCAAACAGACTCAAACTAGGCGTTTTCAGAATGAGCCACTTCAAGTGTAGGTTGGTATCAGAGGTGGGTATTCAGCAGGTTCTGACCCGTTCTGGAGAACCGATAGCAGAAATTTTGAGTGGTTCGGAGAACTGGCAAATCCTACCCCTGACTTGAGTTTTTACAGTATCCTTCCCCTGCCATGCCCGCTAAGCTATGCCCGCAGAACTGGTTACTGGTAATAAACAAATTTGAATCCTACCACTGGTTGGTATGCAGCTTTGTTCTTCTCCCAGTCAGGTGACCTTGAAGCAGCATCTCAGGGAGATACAGCATGTACTCTCGCTACTTTCGCTTTCCCCCGCCCATCCATCAGAGGTGGGTATTCAGAAGGATCTGACCAGTTCTGGAGAACCGGTAGCAGAAATTTTGAATAGTTTGGAGAACCGGCAAACACCATCTCTGAGTGGTCCTGTCCCCATCTATTCTCTGCCTCCCAAGTCCCAGCTGATTGGCTGGGTCTTTTTTCGTTGCCCTCCACAGGAGAATGGAGCTGGAAAGCAGGTTAGTGGGGTAGGGAGGGAATGGGGATTTTGCAGTATCCTTCCCCAGCCACGTCCACCAAGCCATGCCCACAGAACCGGTAATAAAAAATTGTTGAATCCCACCACTGCTTTCCTCCCCCAAGGTTGCAAATATTTTCCTGTTTCCAGAAAGAACATTGCTTCTAGGTTTTCTAGGATTTCACCTCTGAATCAGCATTATAGATATTTGCAGTTTTTCCTGAAAACAACACAACCGCATTTGGTATTTCCTCACAGTGAGAATTTCACCTGCTATTTTTGGTCTACCACCCAGACAAATGAACTTCACCAGAGAAGACTTGAATCTTATGTTTTTTTATTTGGCCCTTTAAGGATATTTATAGTTTCTTACCTGGAATATACCAGATCTCTACATTCCTTTGCCTCATTTGGGGTGGATCTTTTGGATACTAAATGTGGCATTTGTTCTGGTTACTAAAATTGTTTTAAAATGCAGAACGCTAATTTTAATTCTTAAGTTCAGTACTTCTCTTTCCAAATATAAATAAAGGGATTCCTCAGAAATGAAATGCAGCCACAAGAAATGTGTCACCTGTAGTTTTTTTTCTTCTAACTTTATATACCTTTGCAAAAATTTTATACCACCTCAATTAATTATTTTGGATGGTTCACAAAAAAGTACAGGTAGTCCTTGACTTACAACAATTTGTTTAATGACCACGTGAAATTGCAGCAGTGTTGAAATAAGGGTCTTATGACCGTTTTTTGTAATTATGACCCTCTCAGCTTCCCATGGTCATGTGATCAAAATTCAAACACTTGACAACCGACTTATATTTATGACAATTGAGTGTCCTGGGATCATATGGGATCTTTTGCAACCTTCTGACATGCTGTGATGACCCAGAATATAACACAAACAAATCAAAATCCAAAACGTCAATAAATGTCCTTTAATGCCTCCAACTTGGCCCCACTGTCCAATAATTAATTCTCAGTTGGAGATAAAACGTACTCAAAAATAGTCTTCAAAAGAAAGCAATACAGTCTGAATTTAATGAGCAGATAGAAGTGAAATAAAAAAACCAAACAAACTACAATGACAAAATTTCCACAACTGAACAGGAGAAGTATTTACCAAATTCAAGGAGATAACAAGGCAGTTTGTTGGAAGGACGCCAACCAAGATAACTTCAGACCAAAATAAAACACACTTTGTTTCCAGCATTCGCCAGTACGCAGTCCAAACTCTTATGCATTTGTCACAGCTGTAGCCCATGAAGAGGATCAAGGCCCTCTCCTCTCTGCGTATTCTCTCCCAGAATTCCTGAGCTAACATGACTGGAGGAGGAATTCTGGGAGTTGAAGTCCACAAGTCTTAAAGCTGTCAAGTTTGAAGACCCCTGTCATAAGGGAAAATGCAAAGAATAATGAACCATTTTAGAGCAGGGTTTTGCAAACTGTGAGGTATCTATCTTGGGACACAAGTATCCAGCCAGCAAGATGCAAAGAATCCTTTAGTTACGATGTTATGAAAAATCCATCTTTTTCCAAATCTCACTGCATAGTCTCCATTTGTTCATTTGTGTTCATTTGGGTGTGTGTGTGTTTTTTTAGGAGAGGTCTTTAGAGGTGGAAGTTTTTTTTTTTTTTTACTGGAGATGTATACATTGAGCTTACACCACAGTGAAAAGATGACAGCAAAACGTTGAGGAACCCCTATTCTGGAGCAAGGATTTTCATTTTCTTTAAATTAATTTAAAAAATTATCCCGGAACCCATGATTAAGTGGTAACTTAACAGAATAAGAATACTTTACTGGCCAAGTGTGATTGGACACACAAGGAATTTGTCTTGGTGTAAATACTTAATCATATGTGTGGTAACTTTTTAAATCATTTTTGGTAACTTTTTTTCTTTTCTTTTTTCTGTTTCCTGCTTTCAAATCCTTCCGGGATGCTCTAACACAATGCTGCCTATCTTAGACCGGCATTCTTTCTAACAGATTTAGAGTTGGAAGGGACCTTGTAGGTTATCTAGTCCAAACCCCCCCCCCCACATCCCCACACCCCAAGCAGGAGGCCCGACACCATTTCTGTCAGATGGGAGTCCAATCTGTTCTTGAAAGCTTCCAGTGATGACGTTCCCACAACTTCCAAAGGCAACTTCTGTTCCATTGGTGGATTGCTCTAGTCTAGTCTATATGGTCTTCAAAGCTGCCTTGGGCATCTTGTTGCCTTCTTTTTTAAGTGGATCCATTATAAAGGAGGTTTCTTAAGCTCAGGGGTCTCCAACCTTGGTAAGCTTAAGACTTGTGGACTTCAACTCCCAGAATTCTATCAGCATGACAGAGCTGGCTGGGGAATTCTGGGAGTTGAAGTCCAGAAGTCTTAAAATGTGCCATGGTTGGAGAGAGAGAGAGAGAGAGAGAGAGAGAGACCCTATCTTAGCACGTTCCTCAGAGGGAAGCCCCCGCTCCGCTCTTTTAAATGCGCTTGCATGACGGCAACAATTATCCCATTTTGCTAAAGGGGTTCCTTCTTTGGATAAATTCAACCCATTCCTTTCCTACCACCCGCCCGCGCTCGATCACGCGCACGCGCACTGAGGTCTTCTCGCCGCGGCCTTTTTATTTATTTCTCCTCAGTTCCTCGCTGGCCTCCTGGTTCCAACGAGGTAATCTGAGGTCAGGCGGGCTCGGCTAGGACGCCTGCGCAGTAGGGCCCGCTCGGCTAACATTTCGGCAGCGCACGCGCACGCCACCCCTTGTCCTTACTCGGCTTTTGACGAACGGGAATCACCCTGTGGCAGCCTGGGCTGGAGTATGTGCCCATGGCGCATGCTTAGTAGCCTCCAAGGGAACATTCGGCGGGGGTGGCGGTGGGGTGGGGGGGAGAAGAGAGGGAGTTGGTGGGGTGGGCGCCCGAACGGAATCCGCACTAGCTCCCGTTGCGGGTTGCCAGAAGCGCACGCGCACAAGGGAGAGGGAAGGAAAAAAAAAAAAAAAAAACCAAACACCTTGCTTTTTCCCAAGGCTTGGCGGCGGCAAGCTACTGTTTTGCCGGTAAGTGCCAGGGTGGCGCATGCGCGGTAAGTTGGAAGGTTGCCGCCGAGGCCTTGAGAGATTGCCGCCGTTGCTGCTGCTGCTTCTGAGAAAAAACGAGGGCAAGTCGCCTCGTGGATGGATGGCAGGAGGCTGGACGCTGCAGCCCCGCGGCCCGAGGGACGGAGGGTAGACTGAGGAGACCCCGCGCGGTCAGTCAGGGGACGGTGGAGGGGGAGCCGGCTGTGTGTGTGTGTGGGGTGGGGAAACAGCCGCCGACGACGACAACGACGACCCCCCTTCTAGAGACAGAGCAGCGTCCTCGGCGAGCGGGCTGAGGTAAACTTGTGACAGGCGGGCTTGGCGCAGGGCTATGATCTCAGGCGGCGGGCCCCCCCTCCCCCTCTTCCCCGAAGGCCTCAGATGACCCGCGGTGGACGGACGCTCCGGGCCCTCTGGAGGGAGCCCTTCCCTACCCAGCCCGGCCACTCCCGTCCTGGCCGCTTGGGCTCCCTTATAGCGAGGCGGGGACGGCGAGCTCCGCGGTTTCATAACGGAGAGCCAAAGCTGGCGGGCAGCCTTCCTTGCCCTGTCCTGCCCTGGGCTGGGACGGCGAAGGTTCCCGCTTGTTGCCGCCGCCGCGCTTCCCAGGCTGGGCTCGGGGGATCCCGCCCGCTTCGCTTCTCTTCGCCCGGCCGCCTTGTGGGCGCGGCGGGGTTGCCCTCAAACGCCCTCCGAGCCCGGGCCTCCCCGTTCCGTTCTTTCACGGCGTGCCAGGGAGGCAGGCGGGGAAGGGGTTTCCTCGTCTTCCCGGCTTGTGGGAGCCTGAGAAGAACCCTCAGCAGCAATTTGCAGATTGATGCTAAACTGGCAGGAATAGCTAACACCCAAGAAGACAGGCTGAAGATCCAGAGGGATCTTGACAGACTAGACACTGGGCTGCATCTAACAAAATGAAATTCAATGTAGAGAAAAGTTAAGTCCTACACCTAGGCAAGAAAAACCAAAAGGACACATATAGACTGGGTGAAACCAGGCTCAGTAGCAGTCGCTGTGAGGGGGATCTTGGAGTTCTAGTGGACAACCAGCTAAATAGGAGCCAGCATTGTGCAGCAGCAGCCAAAAAAGCTAATACAATTCTAAATTGCATTAACAGAGATACAGTCAGGATCAAGTGAGGTCCTAATACCGTTCTATAAAGCCTTAGTAAGACCACACCTAAGAATACAGCATGCAGTTTTGGTCACCACACTATAAAAAAGATGTTGAAGCTTGAGAAAAAGTACAGAGAAGAGCAACCAAGATGATTAAGGGACTGGAGACTAAAACATACAACAAATGGTTGGAGGAACTGGGCTTGGCTGGTCTAGGGAAGAAAAGGACCAGGGGAGACAGGATAGCGGTCTTCCAATATTTGAGGGGCTGCCACAGAGAGAAAAAGGGGTCAAGCCAGGGGTGGGATTCTACCAGTTTGCACCTCTTTGCTAGAACCGGTTGTTAACATTCGAAGCAGTTCGGAGAACCGGTTGTTAGAAGAAATTACTGGTCTAATCCTGTAAGGAAGGCAGGAAGGAAACATTCTGGTGTTGCTTACAGAATCTGCCTCTCCGTTGACCCTTATTACATTCTTGGCAGGACTAGACTTCCTATCTCAGGAACTTCTCTGGAATTTTTTCCCCCTCCTTTGCTGGTATTTTGCTTGTGTGGAGTGACCATTCAAAGTTACAGTGGCCGTGAAAAAAGTGACTTATGACCATTTTTCACACTTATGACTGTTGCAGCATCCCCACAGTCAGGAGAGGCCAGGTGAGCAGATGCGTGCCTCGATGAAAGTGATGTTGAGTTGACCACGCCCAGCCAGTCACATGATCAACTAAGCCACGCCCACAGAGCCGGTTGTTAAAAAATTTGAATCCCACCCCTGGGTCAAGCTATTTTCAAAAGCACCTGAAGGCCAGACAAGGAACAATGGATGGAAAATGAACAAAGAGAGATTTAACCTGGAAATAAGGAGAAACTTTTTGACAGTGAAAACAATCAACCAATGGGACAGAAATTGCCCTCAGAAGTTGTGAGAGCGCCATCATTGGAGACTTTCGAGAAGAGATTGGACTGCCATTTGTCAGAAATGATGTAGGGTCTCCTGCTAGGGCAGGGGTTGGACTAGATAACTTACAAGGTCCTTTCCAACTCTGTTAATTTGTTATTTGTTAACAGTGCCTTACAGGTAGTCCTCAACTTACAGCAATTTGTTTAGTGACCATCCAAAGTTACAACAGTGCTGGAAAAAAAAAATGACTTAGGACCCTTGTTCAGGCTTATGACCATTTGTAGCATCCCTGTGGTTTATATTTGGGGATGCTTGGCAACCGACTCACATTTATGACAGTTGTAGTGATTCCCCCCCCCCTTTTTTTGCGACCTTCTAATAAGGGAAACCAAGTTCACTTAAGTGTCTTACTAATTTAACAGCTTGGGGCGATTTGTTTAACAAACGTGGCGAGTAAAGTCGTAAAGTTGGGCAAAAATCCCTTGACAAATTTTTCCCTGTACAACAGAAATTTGGGGGTTAGTTGTGTTCGTAATTCCAGGGCTAACTGTACTTTTAAATATTTGTTTAATTTCTAACACAGGAAATATGGATGGGTATATAACCCACTTAAGCCAAAGCTCTTGCGGAGACCTGGATCATTTTAATGCAGGTAGTCCTCAACTTAATGGCCACAATTGTGCCCAACATTTATGCTGGTAAGCGAGAAATTTGTTAAGTGACTTTTTGCCCCACTTTACGACTTTTCTTGCCACATTTGTTAAGTGAATCACTGCAGTTTATTGAATGACTAACAGGGATGTTAAATGAATCTGGCTTCCTCTTTGACTTTGCTTGTCAGAAGGTTGCAAAAAGGGATCACGTGATCCTGGGACACTGCAACCGCCATAAATGTTGTCAAGCATCTGAATGCAAATCATGTGACCATGAAAAATGGTCATAAGTCCCTTTTTTCAGTGCTGTTGTAACTTCGAACAGTTACTAAGCAAACTGTTTTAAATTGAGGACTACCTGTACAGTAAAATGGTACTGAGACCAAAATTGTTGAGGCCCAATGATCTAGGACATTGGATCACCCACCCCATTTATTGATTTATTGCCCATAGCTAGGACTCCTACCTGCCTCCCTCTTCTGCAAGGCTTGATGTGGGTACTGCCAGCAATAATAAGTCCTCACTTCTTGGTGCAATTGTATTCTTTTAGTAATTGGGCCCCCCTCTATAATAATTCTTGCTCCTCCTTCCTCTAATTTTCTTGTGCTTTTATGTGTACATTTTCCTACCGTGGAAATCTGGTGCACAATAACTTGACTCCTCTCGGATGGATAGGAAGCTGGGAACATCTTAAGTAAATGCCATGGAATTCAGCTGTGTATTGTTACCCTTTACAATATATGGGTTAACAGAGAACCCAGCTATCACATAGTGCTGTTTCTTTTGCTTAAAAGTGTCTTCTAAATCAGGGGTCTCCAACCGGCAAAGCTGAGGAACTCTGGTTGAGGAACTCTGGGAGTTGAAGTCCACAAGTCTTAAAGTTGCCAAGGCTGGAGACCCCTGCTCTAAAATGCTCCAGTTAAGTGATAACCTATTTGTATGGGTCGTCCTCAATTTATGACCACAATTGAGCCCAAAATTTCCATTGTTAAATGAAACATTTCTTAAGTGTTAAGTTTTGCACCATTGTACAACTTTTCTTGCCACATTTAAGTGAATTACTGCAGTTGATAATAAGATAGTTGTTAAGTGAATCTGGTTTCTGCATTAACTTTGCTTGTCAGGCAATCCCAAAAGATGAACATGTGACCATGGGACACAGTAATAAATATGAACCCATTGCCAAATAACTGAATTTTGATCACATGATCATGGAGATGCTGTAATGGTCATAACTGTAAAAACGGTCATTAGTCACATTTTTCAGTGCTGTTGTAACTTTGGAAGGTCACTAAACAAACTTGTAGGTCAAGGATGTATTTCAGTGTGCAGTTTTGTAACTGAACTGAATCTTCATTTGCAATTTTGTGTATGCTTCCAAAAATTCTTAAGATGAGTGTAGCTTGAAGATTAATAAAGTATAACTTGTATGGTTTATATGGTGACTTTGGGTCAGTCACTCTGTGTAGCCCATTTCACGGGGTTGTTGTGGTGAGAATAGGAGGAAGGTGTACATATTCACCACTTTGAGTTATTTTTAAAAATAATAATGGTGGGATGCAAATAAAATAAAAAATACATGAATAGTTTTGCTGTTCTGTACACTGCAAAGCCAAGGCTTTTTCCAATTCATATGTATGCTCCAGTGGTTCCCCATCCAGGTATAACAAGATTCATAAAAGGCTAATTTCAAAGCTTCAAGGGTATCATAACAAATTACTGGACAGTTGACACCAATGGCAGTGTATATTAAAATGTTTTCATATCTCAGAAAGAAAACAGTTTAACTAGTGATAATGAATCCAGGTGCTCAGTGTATGGTTATTATAGGACATAACACAAGTAGTCTTTGGCTTACAACAGTTTGTTCAGTGATCATTTAAAGTTACAATGGCACTAAAAATGTGACTTATGACCATTTTTCTCACGACTTTTGCAGCATCCGCATGGTCACATGATTTACATTTGGGTGCTTGACAACTGACTCGATGGTTGCAGTGTACTAGGGTCATTTGATCACCTTTTGCAAGCTTCTAACAAGCAAAGTCAATGGGGAAACCAGGTTTACTTAACTGTTACTAATTTAATAATTGCAGTGATTCACTTAACCAATGTGGCAAGAAGAATCAAAATGGGGCAAAACTCACTTAACAAATTTAGCAAAATAAATTTTGGGCTCAATTGTGGTCATACATTGAGGACTACCTTTAGTCAGGATTAAAAGCAATGTTCTAGCAGTGCAAATAAGAACAAGAAGAGAAATACTCTATTTCTCTCAGCTTCCTTAAATCTGATCCCATTATTTCTCTTTTTTGTGCTCTGTTTTGCTGTAAGACTTCGTGAAATTGATAGCTTGGTCATATTACAAATCTTCGTATTGTTTTGAACGAACAATATTATTTAAAGATGATTAAAAGTTGGGTGACCTACTTTTCCTTCATCAACAGCCATGCTTGCTATTTGCCATATTGGAGACCACATTTCGAATAATTATAAGACCAGGATAAAAAGTAAAATTGACTATTATAAAGTAGAAGATGGTAGGAACTTTTAGAAACTTATTTACTGCGGCTATTTTATTTATTGTGCGTATGTTTGCTTAAAGTGGAGAGGGGAAGAGGAAAAAAATTGAATGTACTATAATATGTTCAAAGTTCCTGGAGAGTTGAGAATTTATATCAAGATTTTTATTGAATAATGTTACTACTGTGCATCATTATAGCGACTTAATGTTTCTATTAAAATTTTGAAAAATATTTTTATATCTTTTTATATCTTTTTATATATATAGTATAAATATTTCATACGATTATATTTAGTGATATAATATGAATTATTAAAAACAATATAACTGCATTATTTCGTGCTATCTTATGTTTAGCATAGTTCCTAAACTACTGTACTTAACACTGTAAGTTTTAAAGCATATTTTTGTTGAAAACTGGGCAGCAGAATGCTGTGGCTGCTCAGTGTCATTCTCAAGTATAATAATGTATGAATATAATAGTGAACATGAATGAATATAATTCAGGGATTATAAAAAAATAAGCATTAGGCTAGGTCAGAACAGTGGTTCCATTAGATGATTATATATTGTACATGGCCAAAAACAAAACACACCATTGGAGCATAAGGGCAATATTCTTTAGTATTAGTCTCCAGCATCTTGTGCATGGAGATTATATGAAGTTCTTGAATATCAGTACTGATTTATTAGTTTTCCCATGTATTAATCTGCAACATTTTAAATAGCAGTCCTATGGTCATTTATCAAGGAAAACTATTACTAAATCCAGCGTGACTTATCTCTAGAAATATTCAACTTGGTCATTTAGGACTTTATGCTTAACATATATTGTTAAAATGTGTTAATTCTGCCATTTGCTACTTCAAATTTAGTTGAATTATACTATTATACAGTATTTTGAACATATGTACATATTTACTTCATATTATTTTATTCCCACTCATTTTATATATTCCATAAGGTTCTATGGTTTTCTTTATAAAAATAAATAAATAAAAATAAAAGCAAAACAAACAGACTTGCTTTGTTCTCACAATTTTAGTTTTATTTTACCATTTTTAAATTATACCCTATGGAATTGTTTTTAATATTCCAATTAAATAATCATTTAGTGCAATATTGGAATTATTTTTTTTTGTACCAAGGCATCTTGCCTTTGTCTGCAAAATAGCCAGCATACATTTTAGGAAGTTATATATTATTTATTCTGAGATCATCATAAATACAGCATTATGAAGCAATAACTTGTATGTGGAAGACTGGGACAAAGCATTCATTTTCCAACATTGAATTATTAGTCTTTATTTGTACTGTGTGATGATTTATGTATGGCTCCCTTTGACTGTAGTTTCTTCCCTATAGTTTCTGTATCCCTATCGGGTGTCACTCAATTTCACTGAAGGCTGCATTGAGGTTGTGTTTGACCTGGGGGGGGGCGGGGCTGAGGGGAGTGGACGTGATGGATATGGCCAGCTTGATGTCACTTGTATTGGAAGCTTCTGTTTCTGTGGCCCGAGCAAAAACAGGCTCTGAAACTCCATTTTCGGCTGGGATAGCCTCCTGCAACCCTCTGCCAGCAAAAATAGAGCTCTATTTTCACTGGCAAGGCACCACAGGCCAGATCTAAGCACCCCGTAGGCCGGATTTGGCCCATAGGCCTTGAGTTTGACACCCTGCTCTATGTTGAATAAGAGATGAGTTTCTCTGTATAGAAAGTCAGCCTGCTCCTCAGTGCATCCCTTTATGGGATAACATTACAAAATCATGTAGGTGGGCAAATCAAATAAGAATTAGAATTAGATTTATATTCAATTAAAGAATGTAAACTATAATTAAAGAATTCAATTAAAAATAGAAATGAAGAACATGTATGCTTTTTGATTAAGTTTTAATTTTTCAAATTAAAGAAAAAGCCTTGCCTGCTATGATCAAATGAGAACTCCAAAGAAATTTGAAGAATTATGGTGGACGGAAGAATAATTGGCAGATGATTAATGTAGGTGCCCATGAGCTGTTTCTACAGGCATTCATTTCTTATAAGAAGTATAATTTGACATACTCATTTCTTTGAATATCTTAAAATACATGACCAGGCTATCTTTTCATTTACAAGAAGTCAGTAAGTTTTTAGATCTAGCAAATTAGTTTGTTGCTGTGGTCACATCAATTTGTGAAATTCTTCTATTCTTACCAAATAGTAACTTGAGATCTAAAGTCACTGGCAGACACAAATAGAAAAGTTGCAAATGTCTGAAGTTGAATAGATCTCATATTTGGATATGAAATTAGTGTTTATTTTTTCAACTGAAATGCAAGAGAGAAATGCATATTTGATACAATATTATGCAGTATATGAAAACAGACAAAGCTTCCTTCCTTCCTTATTTCTATATGATACCCATGTAATTAACCATTCCTCTATTACATATTGTGCAGTAAGCCATATTTACTTTGAGTAATTATCATGTCTGTTCAATTTTATAGTCAAAAGTGACAATGAAACATTACATTGGATCCCCATTTTTAAACCAGAGGTGTTAGGTTATATTTAAAGAAAAAAAAAGCATATTAATAGAGAGCCAGTTTGGTTAAGGCACCAGGCTAGAAAGCAAGAGACTGTGAATTCAAGTTCCATCTTAGATATGAAAGTCAAAGTCAATAACTTTGAGTCAAATCATTGTCTCTCAGCCCTACCCAGCTCACAAGGTTGTTGTGGTGAAAATAGGATGAAAAAGGTGTGTTGATATGTTCACCACCTTTAGTTATTAATGAAAATAATAAAGGCGGATACAAATAAAAGTAAAAATCATCTATTTTTGTAAATATTTACAACTGAGATTATCAAAGTTTTGGTGACCATTGGTGATTTTTAATTTTATAGGATCCTGAAACTTGAAGTTGATGGGGTAAGGTGATGTAAGGTGGCTGGAGCAATAGTTTCTTGATATGAGTCTAAAGTGTTTCAGGTAATAATTAGGAGTTCAGTACAAATGTTCAAAAGTAAAAACCCCCATCTTTACATACTTCTAAGAAATGGAATATTTTGGCAAGGAATCAAAAACATGTTTTTAATTATAATGTTAAATTTATCACTAAAGATTTAAAATGTTATGGATTTTATTTTTAACTTTAATTTTAAAGTTATAAAGTAAACATGCATGTTCAACATAAAAATATTTGGAACTAGTTCCAGGTTTAGTTCGGATCTTCCATTATTTCTTAAATGCAATGTAAATTTCAAAGAACTTTTTTTAATGATCCTGACTTTGGAAACATTATTTAGAATTAATGGTTAAGAATATGAATTGTGGAAAAAAATGAATGGGTTTGGGTTTAGATCTGCAGATACATTCTTCTAGTTTGCACAAAAATAAAAAAAATCATTCTATTTTTAGAATTAGAAATATTTAGAATAATACAGCCTTTTCCAAAGATTTGGGTATTTTGCCTACAATATGTTTGAGCCTTATAATTTATCCCTGAGAACCCTGGGTTGGTTTATTTATTTAATAATCTATTTATCTGTTCTCTTAGCCATCCATGGTATTTGCTAGTGTCTTCTCAAACACCAAAAGCATCAATAGACTCTCTGTCCTGCTTCTTCAAGGCCCAATTTTTGCTTCCATATGGTGTCACATGGAATACAATTGCTTGCAGTTTGCTGATCTTTGTTAGAATATTTACTATCAATATTTGTTGTTCTTTAGTTTCATTCTTTCTGAGACTGCTCATGAAGTTCATAACAATGCCAAGTGAAAACTTCAGAACAAAAAAATTAAACTTTGAAATTTTCAGTTTTTCAAAACTGAAAAAGCAAAAAAGTTTGAGAGCTTTGATTCTAAGTATGTCATATAGTTATTTCCTCAAATTGGTTGGCAAATGATTTTAAACTATGATTATTATCCCAAAATGATCTGTTATATGGCATAAGATCATGATGTAAAAAAGTAAACAAATTTACATATAAAAATAAACCAACAAAATTCTACTGGTTTAAAGCAGTTCCTGTTTGTGGTGCTTTGGCAGATTACAGATAAAGTCCTTCCTTATTATTTAGAGCAGTACTTTCCAAATATTTCCCTTTGTTACCCAAAACTGCTTATCAGAATGTCCTTTTTACTTAGTGTAGGAATAACATTTTAACAAGCTTAAATGTCTGTAAATGATGGGTTTCTGGGCACTACCCAACCACTTTTAATGAATTTTGGGCAATTTACCCAGGTCTGGAAAGCTGTAATTTAGAGGGAATCTTCATTGTTTATTAGTTATATGTTTTACATCTGTATTTTCTGGAAGGTAAAAGTTTGGTTTGCAAGGGCAAATCCAGTAATATTTATTCTGGCTTTGTGGTGGTAAGGTTAATTGACAGTTGTGTAGTTTCCTAGTAGCAGCTCTTTTTCCTGGAAGAAATCAAATTTGTATTAAGACTGTGAAGGAAGACAACCACTACATAAGGATGTCAAAGAATAAAATCTTCCTTCAAAACTGGGATGCAGAACTTTTTTAGGGGAAGGAATACATTTTACCTAAGAATATCAATGCTGGTGTTGAGGCTAAAAATACACAGACAAAATAATAAGTTTGTGCGTGAATAAATATAAAATAACTTTTTTATTTACTTATTTTAAATTTTGTTTTAAAATATTTATATTTAAGAATAAATAAATAATGATAGCAGATGGCTTTACAGACTGTTAGAGCCACTCATTATCTTTCAAAACTCATTTTGCACTTTGCTGCTCTGTCTGCACAAGCCTGAACAGGCAAAGCAAGGGGGGATTTTTAACAACACTTCCGCTTTGCCTATACAAACCTGTGGGAGCCCTGTTTTGATAAAGTCATCAATATGTTGACAGGACTCCTGCAGGTATGCTCAGACAAAGTGGATCTGCTGTCAAAACTCAGTACTGGCCCTTTCTCTGTGTTTTGCTTGTGCAACCCAGTTGCCAGGTTACCCAGACAAAGTGAGAACTAAAGCAGGGCAATAAAATGCCTGGTAAGTTTTGATATTACTCGCACTGCAGAGTTGCCTAGGCAAAGCAAGAGCAAGTTTTGACTCCCTTTTTAGCTGTGCAAGTATCCCCAGCTGCTTATGTTCTCTTCCTAGGAGTTCTACCCTCCAATTTAAGAATCAGTGATGTTTGGTATTAATTGAGACCAAAGTGTATATTAATTAATAGGTTATAAAATGACATAATTTTTGCTAAATAACTTTTAGCACACTTACATATTTTATTAAATGCATGTGTATACACACACACTCATCAGGCATTGCCAAATTGAACGAGAGGGAGAGGGATCTGGATGGATAGATTAATTAGAAAGAGATATCTGGATGGATAGGATAGATGGATGGATGGATGGATGGATGGATGGAGGGATGGATGGATAGATGATAGGTAGGTAGGTAGGTAGGTAGGTAGGTAGATATTGAACAAAATGTAGAAGAGCACTTCCTGTGAGAGAACTCATTTTTAGATTTGTGGTTTCTGCCATGAAAAACCATGGGGAAGATGGCTTTTAAGTTGAACTTAACTTTTAAGTTGAAGTTAAAAGACGGTCTTTTCCAAGCCTTGGTTTAGCAATAGCAATAGCACTTAGACTTATATACTGCTTCATGGTGCTTTACAGCCCCTCTCTAACTGGTTTTACAGAGTTAGCATATTGCCCCCAATAATCTGGATCCTGTCTTCCTTTGATACGTGTTCTTTTGCTTTTTAATGGTAAGCCACTTAGAATAGAAATTGTATACTCTCAATATTGAAATAATAGTCTAAATAACTGCCATCTTTCAAGTTTTCCCCATCCAATAAATGATACTGTAGTTTAAAGTACTCCCACTCTGTCAAGAAGAGATGCTCTTATGAGGTGGTGAGTGAGAAAGAGGGATGATAATGTTAGGAAGGGAACAGACTTTGGATGGTTTTTACTATTTTGAAAGTCATAAGTCACATTGTGGTGAGAGGAGGAGAAAAAAGTCAAATGAGGGCATAAAGTTGGGGCTTGTGGCATCCATGGATTGAATCAGCAAAGAAGAAATAGAGGTTGAAAACTTCTGCATTCTCCAACTGTTAAGGAACACAAACAATAAACACAGCGAGTAAACAAGTGGGTAAGCAGTGATGAGTGAGAGTAGACATTTGTAGGCAACAGGAAGTTCATCTCAGCATTAAAAAAAACCCCTAAGAAACAGTGGAGATTAATTTCTTATTTAAAATTAAGCAAACTGACAGATCAAAGTAAAAGGCCTCCCCAGGCAAGTAAAAGAATGTTCTCTGTCCTCCCCCTATCTTTGCTTGTAGGAAAGGAACACAAGACCTTTTTTAGCCTGATCTGTTCAGTTTGAATTATTGAGTAATGATTTTAATTGTTTATATCAGATTGTAGCTGTTCATGTTTTATTATTAGTTGCCTCAAGTATCCTCTGGGCAAAAAGGAACATGTAACTTGTATGCATAATAACAGCTGTCACTACAATTCAATTATGTATTTTCCTTTTTAAGGAGACCCTTACAGTGCCTCTGCTCCTATCCATACTGACAATCAGAATGTTTTACTTTACTTCAGTAGTATAATATTGGATATACAACTTGGTTATCTCCTGTTTTATTTTACTTAATGTGGTTCTGAAGCAAGAATGTTCATTGTATAAGAAAACTGCTTAAGAAAAGCATCAACCAAGTTTGCCAAGCTGCATGACTGTAGTATTCTGCCACAGCTATATTATTTGTTTCTCATTACTCTCTACATGTACATATTTCCATACTAAATCAGTTGCTAATTTTCCCATTCCATTGTCAGTGATACCTCTTGTATTGTATTTATTATTCTTTTGAGTTCATAGGCCAGCATCCAAAGATCCTCCAAAGTGGAGGATATCCAAATTAGCTTTTGATTTGTGTTTCCCTGATATCTGTTTCTCCTCAATTCTTTAAACTTTTGGAAAACCTTTATTTAAACTGTTGTGAGTCAAGAGGCATCTGCTATTATATAGCAGAAAAACATTATGGGATAGCATGAGCCCCGATAAGCATGCCCGCAGTCTATGTATTACTAAACATTTTTGGGTCCATTTGATTGAAACCTTTAATTGGGAGAAACAATGCATGTAGAGAAACATCTTTTTGAATCATTAGCTCAAATGGGCTAACTTGTGTGTTCAAAATCCTGAATTGTGATTCCTATAGCATTGAAATTTGGAAAAATTGTAGTTGCTTTAGTGTTGCTGCACAGCCATAATGATATACTGCTACAGTCAGTGGTGGTGGTCATGTGATTCTAATTTTCAGCAGTCCCTGCCAGTTTCGTACAATGAAAGTCAGTGAGGAAGTCAGCAGGAAGCCACTCCTAGTCTCACTGCTTTTTTGCCCTCCTGTGATCATATTGATTCTTTGTTTAGGTAAAGAAATGTCTCTGAAATAATGACCCAACTGGTCACAAGTTATCTAGTAATAGTCTAAAGATCTAAGCTTGACATGTGTATGCATAATGAGAGCTAAACATAGCTCTAAGGTATGGTGTGCAGTTTGATTTTCTGCCAGAATTCAAAATATTGGTAGTATGAATAGATGCTTTCCAAACTGAACTAGTTGCCTAAACTTATCAGATGATTTATAGCCACTCTGGAATTATTGTTTTTTCTAAATTATGAGTGTTGATAAGATTTACAATATCAGAACTGAACAAATTTGGGCAATCACTAGATGAAGCAAAGTGATAGTTATTTGTAGTTAGCATCTGTTTTTTACAAGCCAAAAATAGTGCAAAATGTGTGTGTGTACGTACATATACTGTATTATATAATTTATAGATGAACAAGTGATATTGAAAATCAGTAAATCAGATCAAATGATTGCAGGTTTTTGAGATTGTAGTTTTGCTGAATAGTCTTAATTGTATAAGTGTAATAAGAAGGAATTACTCAAGATCAAACCCTTATTTATTTTACTTGAAAATATTTATTGTACACTCCTTTCAGAAATGTACAACTAAGTGGAGAAAATTAAATTGCAGTGTCACAACAAAATAAAAAATACAGACCAATATGGCATACCCACAATCAGTCAGTTAGAGCTAATGTAGTTTGTTTCATCCTATCCAGAATCTGACAGCTTCAGGATACCATTTCAGGCTTTCTACAGCATGTCTAACTCAGTTTGGAATGATGGCATATGGATATCATCAGCACACTAAAGTCATTTCACTTCAAGACGACAGCTACTTCAGATAGATGTTAAATAGTATAGAGATCCCTGAGTCCTGTGGTATCCCACACAGAAGCAACCAAGGATTCAAGTTCTGCTCCTCCATAATTATTGACTGCAACTGCTTATTCAGGTAAGAATGGAAAATAGTGTACACTGTAAAATAGTGTCCCTGAGTCCCAGTTGTTGTAATCAGTCAATAAGATAATCAGTGGTGCTCAGTGATGCAAAGAAGTTGAAAAGATCCAAGAAAATGCAGTCTAATTAAATTAGTTAAAATACATCATTCCCCCAAGCACCATATTAAAAACAATTGTCTAGGCAGTGAGCTGATATATAGGAACCTACATAGCTACTACAAAGTGAACCTTCTAAAGAAATTTCATCTTGTTAGGTAGGCCTTTCTTGCCTTTAGTTTAAGTAAAAGGATAAAATGGTCATAAGATTGCTATAATTTTGGGGGGGAGATAAATAGTTGAGACTTTTATATGTAAAGGACAATAAATGGGGCAGGTATGGAAAAAGTAGATAATTTCTTTCCATTTTAGAATATGGGATTAAATTATGGAATTTAGAGGCAAAGGAAAACATTTTTACACAGACTACACAGTTAAGCTGTGTAGTTCCCCTTCACAAGGCTTAATTATGGCTGTCAACTTGGGTAACTTTTATATTTTTAAAGTGATATTAAGATTAAAAGTGAACACTGGTTGCTGGGAGAATATAAGCGGTGCTTTTGCATCTGATCGGTAACTACAGGCATAAAATACTGGATTAAATAATCCATTGGTCTAATCCAATAATAATGTTTGGATCAAAACATTAAAGCCCATGTCACACTGAACCAACGGATGCAAAGAGGATGTAAAACGGACAAAAAAGCTTGCCATCCGTTGGAAAACGCGATGTACTCACTGCCTCCGTTTTGCTTCCTCTCTATCCGTCCAGCATCCATTTATTGACGTTTCATCCGCTCCGAAAATTTTGAGCTGCCCAAAACTTTTGCGTGGAAAATGTATCCAGTTCGTCCATTCTGCATCCGCTACACATCTGCTATGCATCCGTTATATCCGCTAGGCATCCTCCGCGCATCCGTGCAACTCCATCCGCTCCAGTGGTAAACGGACGCAGGGAGGAAGCGGAACGGACGCAGAACGGATGCAGAACGGATGCCTAGCGGATGCAGCACGGAAACAAAGTGTTTAAAACGGAAAAAACGTTCGCAGAGGGGACCTATCTCGGATATTAAGGATGTCTACAGGATGCCTAGAGGATGCCTAGTGGAAAACCTATATTTCCTATAAAAAAGGGGAGCAACTCATCTGCATCTCACTTTCAGAACAGCAGCCCAGCAGTGCAGACCTCTGCAGCCTTCATCTGACTCTTCCTCTTCCACAGCATCCAGTCATGTCCACTGTGGATTGTAACAAAGTCCTTTCGGCAGCCACCATCGTTCTGCAACAGTGAGAAGCCATCTGCAGGCTCTGTGAACACTACTGCGAGAAGAAAAAGAGGCAGCCAAAAAGAGTCTGGATCCGAAGATGGTTCGCCAGAAGAGCAGAGGACGGACTGTACAACAAGCTGATGGTGGAGCTCAGGAATGAAGACACTCGGGCATTCCAGAACTTCATGAGGATGCCTCCAGCCATGTTTGACGAAGTTGTGCAGCGCCTGACACCCAAGTTGACCAAGGTAAACACCAGCTTCCGGCCCAGCCTGGAACCTGGGCTCAAGGTGGCACTCACTCTGCGCCACCTGGCCTCAGGGACCACCTACAGGAGCATGCAGTACGGCTGGAGGGTGCCATCCAACACCATTAGCATTGTGGTCAGAGAAGTGGTGCAGGCCATCATCGAAGAATACAAGGAGGAGCTCCTCCAGTACCTCTCCACTGAAGAAGGCTGGAAAAAAGTTGCAGAGCAGTGGTGTCAGAAAGTGGAACTTCCCACACACCGTTGGAGCCATAGATGGCAAGCACGTGGCCTGCAAAGCTCCACCCAACTCAGGGTCCACTTATGTCAACTCCAAGGGCTTCTTCAGCATCATCCTCTTCGCCATGGTCGATGCTGACTACAAGTTCATGTACATCGATGCTTCAGGCAACGGCTCATCTTCAGATGCCCAGGTATACAACGCCAGTCACCTCAAGGAGGAGCTGGAAGGCAACCTCATCGTGGGCTTCCCAGATCCAGACCCCCTGCCCAACGACACGCAAGATGTGCCCTACTTCATCGTGGGGGATGACGCCTTCTCCCTCACAACCTCCAAATACCTCACCCGTGAAGAGAGGATCTTCAACTACAGGCTGTTCAGGGCAAGGCGGGTGGTGGAGAACGCCTTTGGCATCCTGGCCAACAGGTTCCAGGTACTTCTCACCACCATGCAGCATCGCCCAGAGACCGTGAGGAGGATCATGGAAGCTTGCTGCATCCTGCACAATCTCATGCGCACCTGCTACCCAGTCTTGCAGAACAGGCTTGTGGACCTCCAACAAGGCAATGGGGACATGGAGCCTGGGGAATGGAGGCAAGGGCGAAACCTGATCGACACTGAGGATGTGCAAGGCCCCAACAGAGCCTCACATGAAGCGAAGAAGCAGCGCAACCTCCTGAGACACTGGTGCAACTCCCCAGCTGGAGCAGTGGAGTGGCAAGACAGGATGGTAGATGCTTAATGGATGCTTCCTTCAGTCTGTCTCATCACACGGATGAGATTGGGCCATGTATGTTTGGTTGGCCTACAATGAACAAGGCGTTTAATAAAGAGTTGTGTTTATGTTGACGTGTGGATAATTATTACATTATTATTGATAATAAAGGGCTATAGGTGTGGCACTTGGGAGGGTGGACCATACAGTCCCACTATGCTTGCACTGGAGGTTTATCTATCCCACTGCTATCCTAACCCATCCCACAGCTATTACCCATCCCACAGGTATCCTAACCCATTCCAAAGCTATCCTTACCCATTCCACAAGCATGCAAAGGCTTAAGCCATTTCTAAAAGTTTCCACCAAGACTTTATTAAAAAAAAGAAATGAAGCAAGTGTGTGAATTATAAATAGACTTTATTAACAACAAGCTATAAAACAAAAATGAGTCTCTGGCACTCCTCTTGGTCGCTCAGTCTCAGGGGTGAAGGGTCCAGGTGCTGTGGAGGTGGCTGGTGCTGGAGTGCTTTTCATCAGCTCCTCCAGAAGCAGAAGCAGCAGAAGTGCCAGCCCCAGAAGAGCGAGCCCGTGCTGCAGAAGCCCCAGCAGAACCAGAGTGAGGGCCAGAGGGTGGGATGGTAGCCCTGTCCCTCTTGTAAGGGCTGGCAGCAGATGGCTGAGGCTTGCTGTGCTTCCGCATGGTTGTGGGGTTGCTGGCTGGCAGGGAGGCTGGCAGGAACCAAGGCTGGCAGCAAGGCTGGCAGGGAGGCAGGCACCAAGGCTGGCAGCAAGGCTGGCAGGCAGGCACCAAGGCTGGCAGGCAGACATGAACCAAGGCTGGCAGGAAGGCAGGCAGCAAGGCTGGCAGCAAGGCTTGCAGGCAGGATGGCACCAAGGCTGGCAGCAAGGCTTGCAAGCAGGCTGGCACCAAGGCTGGCAGCAAGGCTTGCAGGCAGGATGGCACCAAGGCTGGCAGCAAGGCTTGCAGGCAGACATGCAGGCAGGGAAGGCAAGGCAGCCAATCCGTCTGGCAGCAGGTCTTTCCTCTGAATGGCGACCTGCTTCCGAGCTGCTTCCGTTATATCCGCGGGGCTGACGCAATGCATGCTCCCCGCATGCGCAATTAACGCCAGGCATCCATTAGGCTTCCGCTGTGCATCCACTGTGCATCCGCTTCATCCGTTCCGCGTCTGCTGTGCATCCGCTGTATCTGTTCCGTATCCGCTTTGCTGAGGCCCCTCGGAAGCCTAGCGGATGCGCCATCCGCTCTCATCCGCTTCCATCCGCTGGGCTTCCGTTCCGCATCCGCTTTGCATCCGCCCTGCGTCCTCCCCGCGTCCGTGTTATCCGCTCCAGTTATGCAAATTTTTGACCCTTTTGAGAGCGGATAACAACGGAAGGAACATTTTGCTCGTCCGTTGTGTCCTTTTTGCATCCGTTGGGCAGTGTGACATGGGCTTAACCTTTTTCTATTTTCTTTTAAATAGTAATACGCGCTAGAACTTAAAAGAACTTCTATGGGCAATACATTCTGAAGATACCTTTCTCTCAAAAATTGGCCCTTTTGAAATCAGTCTTTGTAGAATATTGCCATTTATCATCCAGAAAGAAATACACGGTAAAATATTGCATGTTTAAATTTAAATCATAATTATGATATGTGTCAATAAATGAGACTAGAGGCAGGAATCTAGGTTAGATATATCAAGCATCATGAATGGGATTTTTGAACGTTTTAAAATAGCAAACTTTGTTGTGATATGTTGTAAGAAATTGATTTCTTCTTGGTTTTTATGGTGGCACATGCTGTGGCATGATTTGCTGAGGAAAGGAACTGTATTGAAGATACCAAAGCCAAAAAGCTCTTGAGCGTTTGGAACTTAATTGTTGGAATCAATCAGAAAATAGTAGAAGGGATAATTGCAAATTCTATTTTCTTTTATTTCCATTTACCTACAGATCAGAATTACAAATGTCTACCACAAGACTAAAGTGTGATATGTTATGTTCCTTACCATAAGCACCCATAAAATGAGCTCCATTGCAGACCGGTAAGTTATTTTTAAATTTTAAGTTTATACTCTTAAAGTTACCTATGTTCTAAATGAAAATTTCAAAGGACAGGTGAAAAATTTATCTTCTATTTGTTACAAATTAGAATTAAGCTTTCACATTATCCTAAGTATGATTGAGACATGTGTGTGGATAAAAGAAAAAGCTTGGTAGGAATGTGGTAGATGTATTTCTTTTTGAATTGTTAAAATGGCTGCATCATTTGAAGTGAAATGGGAGGGTAAACAGGTTTAGTAAATAAATACTGTATGTAACTGGCCCTGAAGTATATCTGCTTCTGGCTATGTCTTCATGATTAGCACTATTCTGTGCAAGGTTATTGTTTTCTAAAACCTTGTTTTTTTTTTCTTTGCAGAGATGATGGCAGCATTTTCGATGGTCTCGTGGAGGAAGATGACAAGGATAAAGCAAAGAGGTTTGTTTTGTGAAAGAGCTAGCATGAAACCTTTATTTGTGGTCAGGAGGGGTATTTATGCATTGAAATTGCATTCTCTATTATACAAAGATATCCCCATCCACGTTTGCCATAGCAACAGTGGAGGAAGAAGACAATTCCTTGCAGTTTATGACTTCTTAATTCCAAAATGTCATATTTCAATGAATGGTCCTATATATTTTCCCCTAGATGATTTCTATATATTTTAAAATAATTGATACAAGATTTAAAAATTAAGAGAGAAAAAGGGTTTGCTGAATTTTGACTTAGTTATACTTCTATTCATCAATTTGCATGTATATTCTCTCTTATGGTAGTTATTAATTTTTTTAATAGAGTATCAAGAAACAAGTCTGAAAAGAAACGCAGAGATCAATTTAATGTACTCATCAAAGAGCTGGGATCCATGCTTCCAGGCAATGCTCGAAAGATGGATAAATCCACTGTATTGCAGAAAAGTATTGACTTTTTAAGGAAGCACAAAGGTAATTTTTTGATGTTGCATGAAAGTTGTAAATTTTTTGAATTTACAAATATATTAACATTCTATTGTCTTTTGTACAGCTCCAAGGGAAACTCCTCTGAAATAACGGTACAACATATTTAAATCACATTCAGTTCCTCCTCATCCCAGTATATAATATTTAGAAACCTTGGCAGATGAGTTACTGAGAAGTCACTGGAACTATTACTTTAAATGGATAAACCATAAGCAGCAACCATCACTGCAAAATATAACATTTCAAAGATGAAAAATAATAGGATTAAGCAAATCATTTGAGAAACATGATTCATAAGGTGTAACAATACATAAAAAGACTCCTCTTTGAATTTTTAAAGCAGCCACATTTTTTTTCCAAAGCTTCCATACAGCTGCTTTGTAAGTAGTTTCTGGCTGTCTCCACATATATGTCTACGTATAGCCTCTTTGCATCATTGTTTTTTCTGATTGAAACTATATACATACATGCAAATACAGTCTTTTAATGACTGAAAGAGATATGCTTTATGGGGTTTCCACACCTTACAAACCACTTCTTTTCAAGGGATTTTACAACTCTAGAAAAGAACACAAAAATTCTGTTAAAGTAGTTATGCTTTTGAAGGTAACTGGTTATATTATAGCAAACAAGAAATATTTGGTAATACATTCAGTTTTTCTTTACCTTGAGCCCTGGTGGTACAGTGGTTAGAATGCAGTATTGCAGGCTAACTCTGCCCAGTTTAACCCTGACCAGCTCAAGGTTGACTCAGCCTTCCCTCTTTCCAAGGTTGGTAAAATGAAGACCCAGTTTGTTGGGAGCAATATGCTGACTATGTAAACAGATTAGAGAGGGCTCTAAAGAATTGTGAAGTGATATATAAGTCTTAAGTCCCATTGCTATTGCTATTTACAGGGACTTGTTTCTAAAAATAACACATTTTTATGTTTGGTGAAATTAGTGAATTTATTAGAGTTAATATAAACTTGACCACAAAATACCCCTTATATGCATATATGCCTACAGGTGAATTGGCCCCATAATTCTCATGAGGAATTCTTTAAATATATAATTCTCACCTCTTCTTGTGAAAGCTTAGATGATAAATGTTATCGTCCACTTCATTCCAGGCAAAACCTTCTCTCGGTGGACTTTTACTTGAGTCAAAAAAGGGAGTCAAAAAACAGATCAGCTCTCCATTTCCTCAGTAGCTTAGCCCAGCAAGAAGTGTGTGCTATAATTGAAGTTCTTCCAGAATGGGTGGACTGATTTTGTGAAAAGGTTGAAAAAATACCCATTTAAGTTATAGCAGGGGTCCCCAAGTTTGGAGACCTCCGAGTTATAGTGATAGGTGTGAAAGATAAATATAAGAAGGAATTAAGCAAAAGGGCTGTTCATTTCCCAAAATAAACATGCACACAGAACCAGTACATAAAATTGAAAGCCAAGGACTTCATTAAAATCAATTTCTAATAAAATTAAAAGAGTGGTTTATATTAAACAAAAAATAGATTCTGATTTGCTTCTGCTGCCACCAGTCCTTAAATTGCTGAATATTTCCTACATCCCCAGTCTCCAGCTCCCTGACAGAGTCTTGCTTGCTTGGCTGTGTGCCAACTGGGGAAAAGTTGCTGTGCTCCTCTCGAGAAAGAAGTTCTAACAAAGGCAAAATGGAATTTCTTTGTCCTCTTTTTAAAGCTCACCTTTTCTTGACTTTGACTGATTGATTTGCTCACCAGTTGGATCGACTGGTTTAGGTTTAATTGACATATTGGATGTAAGCTTTCCCTTGTCTCTTTCATGCTTGAGCTTCTTAGAATGTAATTTGTCCCCATTAACTTATAGTACTTCTATCTCACACAAATTGTATAAATTAGATTTTAAGTTTATCTTATGTTTGTGAGCTTTGTTGGTTTATAGCATAATACCGATAAAAAATAAGAATTGTTGGCTGCAGCCAGAGTTTAAAGCCAATAAGTTTTTTTTTGATGGCTGGAAATAATGCATTCTTTATCTAAAAAGCAATTTAAGGTCATGTAAGATGTGTTAGCTGGGTGGAATTTAAAACCTTAAAAAAGGATTAACAACTGAGTTCATTTGCATGAAGAATGGATATTTGCTGTTGGAAAATAATAGTCTTATAGGAGTATTGCGGGATCCTGGCCAGACACTTGGAAGCAAAATACAAACTGAGCAATTTTGCAATAATGAGAAATGAACCTTTTTTATTATCAGTTTGACTGACTTAATACTTACATTTTTATTCTTGACACACAATTTATTGCCTTCTCCCTATCTAGAATTACTGGATTGTTAGCAGCATACAGAGATGGATAGGTAGAGTAAATTGTCTTTATGGACAGAAAATTTCTCTTCTTTTGTAGAAATCACTGCCCAGTCAGATGCCAGTGAGATTCGACAGGACTGGAAACCCACATTCCTTAGTAATGAAGAATTCACTCAATTAATGTTAGAGGTAATTTGTTTTCATCTTAAAATATGTGATTAGACTCTTATTGTAGTCTTTATATTATATTGGTATAGTTAAATATAACTTTTTAGTTTTATGTTAAACTTAAAGTGCATTTTTATTAATAGCATGTTAAAATATGTTCCAAAGAAATTCCACTTATGTAGCATGCTATTCAGAAAAGAGGGGCCTTGTTTATTATTTGGAATATAATATTTGTATATTTGTAAGATTAAATTGGCTCTTCGACTAATGCTGGACTCCTGATTTAATATGTCCTATCACTTTTCAAAGCCCAGAAGATTGAGTCTAGTTTATAGAAAATGCTGTCTATTTTTCCATGACATGCCTGGCTTTTGAAAACTTTGGAAGACTTTTACTTTGCTGTTTTACCATTGTCTGAGAAGGCAAGCTTTTTTTGTTGTTTGTTTGTTTGTTTTTTGCAGTGTTGTCTAAACTCTGGTGTTCAATTTGATTCCAAAAGACAGCAAAGGCTTTTTTTCCCCTGGGAATTCATGACATAGTAATTTATTACTTAAGTTCCCAATTACCAATTTCTACTTTTTTGTTTCTTCTGGTGTTTTTGAAATATTTTTGCTGATATTTTATTTAAGTTATTTGAATTTCAGCCTTCTTAATTTTTGTCTAAAATAAACTCTACTGCTGTTAAGAGTCTTTTAGATTGAAAAATGAGATAATCTCAGCAATAATACACTGTACATTTTCCCAGACTAACCCAGGATCTACTATTTAGATAATGTTCAGCATTGCCAGCTATATATTATTCACTGTGGAAAGCAGGTTTACTTTTACATTCAATTAAGTTATTTCCTTTTTCTGAATGTTAACTAAATTAACAGTTAGAGACCAGTTTATCTCTAACTGTTTCTTTTGTTTAATTTCAGGCTCTTGATGGTTTTTTTCTAGCAATCATGACAGATGGAAGTATAATATATGTATCAGAAAGTGTAACCCCCTTACTTGAACATTTGCCAGTAAGTACACACTTTCAGAGAGATACCAAACTTCTAAAGTCATTTGATGGGCAATTTACCATCTGCCATTTAAGAATCTGGAATTTAAACAGCATTCTCATCTTTTTAAAGATTCTGTTGTTTTTCTCAGTGGAACTTCTACCATGTTACTCTCAGCTTTCCACAATCTTGGTGCCCTCTAGATGTGTTGGATTTCCTCTCAGGCCATGCTTCCTGTGAATTATGTGAGTTGAAATTCATTGCACCAGGAGGGCATCAGCTTAGGAAAGTCTATACTTTCTAAGAACTATACTTTCTTTAAGGCCAGTACTGTGACAGGAAGGTTTCTGGAGAATTGAGAAAGTGATATATACCCCTACTCTGTCGGGCCTAAAACCAGAGCCTGTTCCATTCATCAGTGTTTGTCCAGCATTACGGTATATTAAGCAACTGCGGCAGGTGCAGGATTAGCGTTTTGAGGTCACCATAATACAGCTAGATATAAAATCTCTACAGACTTGGTCTCCCTTAGCTGACTAGACTAGAGAGTACTTGTTAAAAATAGGAGGCCAGACATGGGCATTCCCTTTGTTTGAAGGCCCCTAATCTCATGATCTTCCTAAAAGCATACATTTTTCCAGAAGGTCTTAGGGATGAATTATAACCAGTGGTGCCACATTAAACAGTTTCAGCTTGTCACTTTTAATATTCATTTGGCCAATTTGATTATGTATTTTATTAGTTTAAGTAATTATAATCTTTTTACTGTACATGTTATAAATTACCTATGGTCCATTACACCTCATCTGGCAAACGACATGTAAATAAATAGGAAAAGGACAATAAATTACTACATATATGCAAACACGTGCTCCAAGTAAGATGCAGGAATGCCTGTGTAAATCCAGCAAGTTCTTCATGTTCCTGAATCAGCCTCTGAGTAGAGAAAGCAATATACATTTTTCCAATTACTAACAGAATATTAATAAATTATTGAAGAAGCATGTGGAATATAATGGCATATAATAATTCACAGTATATGTATCCTCCCCATGCAGACTATTAGTAATATTTCTGGTGGAGATCATGAAAAGAAATACACAGTTGAAGATCTACCATCCCAGTCCCAAAGATGCTTTTTTTTCAAGAAGCAACTGGACTTTCTGTTCTTTCTTCAAAGATGTTTCACTTCTCATCCAAGAAGAAGCTTCTTCAGCTCTGAATGGATGGTGGAGAATGAAAGTCAGAGCTGAAGAAACTTCTTGGATGAGAAGCAAAACGTCTTCAAAGAAAAACCAGAAGCTCCAGTTGCTTCTTGGAAAAAAAAATACATTTGGGACAACTATGACCTGGATGACTGAGAATCTCCATAGACATCTACCATCCCAGTATACTGGCCATTTTCAAAACTTGCACTATGCTTTCTTTTTTGGACATAGATGAATAAGATGCAGTGTTTATAAGCATGTATTCTCTTTAATGCTTTAAATGCTCACAAAATATTTATGGCTAGAACCAATGTAATTATCTTCAGATATGGCTTCTGGATTTTGAAAACTATTTTTTTCATTGAATAGTACTTCATGCAATAGCATAAACTAGCTTCAAAAGAAGTATTATTAAGAGATGGTTATTTGGCAAAAATAAACCTGACATATAAAATTTGTTGCAGTTTCTTTCAGTCTAAAGATTGAAAGACTGAAAATAATAATAGTAATAATGATAATGATAATAATAAGAATAATAAGAATAGAAAGATAGATGCTTGTATGTGTGAGTTAAAATATGCTGGCAAATATGTATTTCTCTACACTTACTGATCCAGGTCCAAACTTTTTAGTAGTAGGTTCATCTATCCAGAGAGCAGTCTCAAGTGATTGTCCGACATACATACATATATTTTGAAGCTGAAAATATTTGTACTGTGGCATGAAGTTTTGCCGCTGAAAGGAAACAAGTACAAAATCCTACTGATTGTACATGAATTTTTCAGAGCACTTGAAAACGAATGCTCTGAACCAATATTTCATTATTTGTAGTCCAAAAGTCAAGGGAGGTTATTTTATGCTATATAGTTATGTAGAAATTTCAAATGAAAGGCTTCTGTAATAAAGCAGTAGACATCTGTGGTTTTTTTGTGTTTAAAAAGTGAGATTCATTAATACTACATGTTAGTTTTCAATCTATTTTTTTTCTCCTTTAGTCTGACCTTGTGGATCAGAGTATATTTAATTTTGTCCCTGAGGGGGAACATTCAGAGGTTTATAAAATACTATCCACACATCTGTTGGAAAGTGATTCATTGATCCCAGAATATTTAAAATGTAAGTTGAATTTTTGAATAATTTTATAGTTACAAGGAGATACCCTTAACAAACCTGCATGTTTACAAATATACATGAACTTCAAGAAAAGAATTATTTTATTTGTTGGGGTAAGAATTTACTGAAGTAATTTACATGACAAGTAAGTGAAAAGAATAGTATGACAGAAAACAAATGACCAGCACCAATGACTAAATTGGCCCAAATGGGGGGGCAGACAGGAACTAGCTGCAGGAGCAGCAGGCTGGTGCACACATGGGTGCAGTTCCACTCTTGTGAACAGCAGATTGGCACACATGCTGGTGTGTGCCGGCTCACCATTCACATGAGTGGAGCTGCGCGCGCACATATGCATTAGCCCACTTCTCGCACAGCCTGGTTCCGAATAGGCCACGGCCCAGTGCTTGTGAACCTCTGATTTAGAGTATCTTTGTTCAGTATTTCTATCAGTTGCATACTATTTCCTTAGAATTCTTTATTTCCCCAATTTCATGTTTTCCTTTTCCTAGCAGGTTTTTTTAACAGGCTCCTGAGCTGTTTCTTGAGCCCCATTGCCTTTGGTACTTTTGTGCTTTTCCAAACAGTAGTTTTGTTAATCCTGATAGTATCTTCTTATTGTGTGTAGATAGAGCCATTTTTGCTGTATAAAAAAGATTACACACTCTGAATTACAGAAATGTGGGGCATGACAGGAAACTATTTGTACACTGCATCTTCTAGGTTCTTTATCATTAAGAGCTTACATATCATTTAGATATCATTGATATCATTTAGATATCATTATCTAAAATCTGTTGGATTATCTGAAACTGGGGTATTGGTAGAGACTAGAAATACTGAATATGATAGGTTTAGCCAAAAAAGAGACTTCAAGATGAAGCACAATGATTTGGAAATAATTTTGTTTCCCCAGCATGGAATGAATTAATGTGGATCTGCTCCATTCCAGTTCTAGACCTTAACTGGTTGAGTTTCAGTCTTTTTGAGACTCAGTCTTAATGTAGTGGACAACCAATTATCCCAATTACAATATATTTTTGAGGGGGAAAGGTTCCTTTTGTTATTTCTTTATACTGGCTACTTTTCTCCAATGTTGCATTTTTTGGAGTTTTTATAGGAATAGTTTCTGAGCTGATTTAATTAACAAGCTTGACTGAGTCCTAAAATATTTTGTGAAAAATATCAATCAGCTAATTACTTATCAACCCCAACAACTACTTCCTTTAGAAAAAAAAAGCATGATCATTCGCTATGAAAACCTTTAGCACAAAAATATTTCAACCTGTTTGATACGTTTTTGGGTATTCTTTGCAGAATAAATTATCATTGATGCAAATGTCAGGTTTTTTTCCCCCCAAAAGCAACATAGCTACTGGAACATTCTTCAAGAGATGCAGGTTGAAAGCCCTTGGTCCAGTTTCTTTTATTTGGCACACAAAGAAACTCAAAGAAGAGCTATTTTTACATTTTTATAATAGTCCATGGACTGAAATAAGTGGTTTCTGCATATTTCTATCACTAATTTATTTGAGTTTCATAAAAACTGGTCACTCCCAATGTAGCCCATAAAAAATTACTATTATAAATAATTGTATTTTGCAATGCTACTGTTTCTATAGATAAGTCTAAATTTGAGCTAAAAAAATAAGTTATAATGATGTTAGTCTGGACATAAACCTTTGAATCTGGAGGGACATGCAGTATGCTTGCACAGACATTATTTTATAAAAATGAAAGATCTAGATCAAGGGTCTTCTAACTTGGCAAATGTAAGACTTGTGGATTTCAACTCCCAGAATTCCTGAGCTAACATGACTGGAAGAGGAATTCTGGTAATTGAAGTCCACAAGTCTTAAACTTGCCAAGTTTGAAGACCCCTGCTCTAGACATTGTGTAAAAATATGAAAAATAAACTTAGATGGTTGAGATAAGATTATGCCATACGAAAAGCAGCTTCTTCCATTGGTTCTCATTTTGTGGAAATAATCATATTTTAATTTAATCTTGACACTTCATCACTTATTGTTTTATTGTTGCAGCAAAAAATCAACTGGAGTTTTGTTGCCATATGCTCCGAGGGACAATAGACCCTAAAGAGCCACCTACATATGAATATGTAAAATGCATAGGAAACTTCAAATCATTGAGTAACAGTAAGTTAATTACATACTGTGTTTTAATAAGCAATATTTTTCAGAACTTTGACAATCTATGAAACTGTAAAATAAATAAGAAAAAATATTCATATTTTTGCAATGAATAGGCATAATACTAAATTGATAATGATAACAATAACAGTACTAACAAGAATACACTGGAATGAGATGTGTTACAATGATTTGTGCATGAAAATACCAGGAAATGAAAGATTGATATCAACAGTTTAATTTGAATTTCCTGAACCACTGATTATTTTAGAGACAACACATTAGATTCATCATAATTTTTATTGAACTGTAAATTACTGTGTATAATGAGAATGAAGAAAACTGTATTAAAAAGCTTTTTTTCTGAATTTCAAAGTTGTAATCTCATATCCCTTTACGTAAAAGTAGAATTATAGTGTGATGGTACTCTCTGGTAAATATGGTACTGTCTGGTAACTATGATTGTAGTGTCTTATAAAGACTTTAGAACTGAAAAGTGGAAACAAAAGTACTTTCAGTCCACTTTCCATTAGAAGTACCTAAGAAGTGCCTGAAGATTGACATTGTTAGAATAACAAATGCAGCTACCACCATACCTTTCCAAATCAAGATTACCATAGTTTCTTGTTTGAGGCAGGAGAGTATCCTAAATATCTACCTCTGCAAGCACAATTAAGAAATAAATGAAAAATCTGCTGTTCGTTTCAGGTTCTCCAGATTATCTACCTAAAATGACAGCTTACTTTGCCTATTTTTAGGTTTGGTCAGACCGTAGCCTAATAAGCCAGTTACTCTTCATCATTAGTTCTTCCTCCTTACAGTTACTTCCTGATATGCTGATATGATCACAGTTAACTGCTGATATGCTTCCTTCACACTCTTCCAAATAGCTCAGAATTTATGTGGTGGTTCTGTTCCATACAATGGAGATTGTTTATATTGTCTTAGTTTACATGGATCTACATCCACTTCCCTTCAAATGGTTGCAATATAATAAAACAAATGCAGGGATTCCTCAACTTAAAACAATTCATTTAGTGCCTATTCAAAATTACATCACTGAAAAAGTTGACAATCATTTTTCACACCTACGATCATTGCAGCATCCCCGTGGTCATGTGATCAAAATTCAGATGTTTAGCAATTCAGATCTTTAGCAATATTTATGACAGCTACAGTGTCCTGGGATCATGTAATCACTTTTTGCAGTCCTCCAACAATCAAAGTCAATGCGGAAGCCAGATTTACTTAAGAACAGTGTTACTACCATGTTTCTCCAACAATACGGCCTCCACCAATAGGAAGCCCTACCATGTTTTATAGGCATTCCATTTATAAAATCAAATTAAGCCCCTCCCCCCAAATTAAGGCCCATATTAAACATGCGAAATGGGGGGGAATGGCGGGGGGGGGGTTGCATTTAGGAAGTACTTGCATGCCTGGATATGGCGCTGCCTGCGTTGGTGGGGCACTTCATACCGGGAGACCTTCCTGCTTTTTCTTCTCCCTTGCTGCTGCGGCGTTTGGCGCAGCCATGTGTGGCCAATCAGGGCTCCTCCCTGCAACCGGAGCCCTGAGAAGACACTTGGCTTCAGGCGCTCCCGTCGCCGCGGTCCAAGGGAAGGTGCTCACCCGAGAGGATCTCTCCCTCTCTCTCTCTCCCCGCAAGGTCTGCGCTGTGGCTGAGGAGAAGGAGGATGCAGCCAGTTCCTTCTGCTTGCTGAGAGGTGAGGAAGCTGCGGCTTTGCACAGCAAGCGAAGGGCTGCTCACCCGGGCGAGATTTGGGAACAAGGGGCAGGAGGAGGCACGCACGCACCTACCCGCGGCTTGCTTTCCCGGTTCTGCCCAGCCTGCTCGGCTCTGGCACAGCCCTGGTGGGATGAGCGGAGGGTCCAGCGGGGAGGCGCTTGCTGCCTTGGTGAGAGCTCTGCCGCTGAGGAGGATAGGCAGGTCCTCCCTTGGAACGTGGCGACGGGAGCGCCTGAAGCCAAGTGTCTTCTCAGGGCTCCAGTTGCAGGGAGGAGCCCTGACTGGCTGCACGTGGCTGCGCCAAACGCCGTGGCGTTAGAACGCCGCAGCAGCAAGGGAGAAGGAAAAGGTCTCCCGAACCCCAAGATGTCGCTGCCCACCCACCCGAGGATGCAAGGGGGGGAATTAGGTCACCCCCAAAAAGATGGCCTAGCCGTCTAAAAAATATAAGGCCCGGCCTTAAAATGTGAGAAACACGGTAATAACAGCTGCAGGGATTCAGTTAAAAATTGTGGCAAGAAAGGTTGTAAAATTGGGCAAAACTCAACTGTCTTGCTTAGCAACAAAATTTGAGCATTCAGTTGTAATTGTAAGCTGAGGGCTACTTGTATTATAATACAGTGAATATATTTTTATCTAAATGGACAGAAAACTTCAATAATCCTTTGAATAAATATAGTTTTATTCATATTTATAACATTGGAGCACAAATATGCAGACTTGGCACATGTAAGCCTTATTTTGCTTTGTGCTTGGTTACAGTGTGTTTATAAAACATGCTATTTATTTATTTTCCTCTATTTTACATGCTGGGAGAGCCTCTCCAAAAGCATCTTCAGAAATCCTATTTATGGCTCATTTTGAACATTTTTATTTTTAATTTTGGCAGTGTTTTTCAACATAGTCATTCTTTCCAGAGGTTTCTGCTGTTTTCTGCTAGTGACTGGATGTGAAAACAGAGAAGGCATATAGTAGTTTCAATGACAGGCCAGGCTTTTTTTCTTTAGAGAAAGACAACCATCGGTAGGTGGCAGCTGATAGTAACAGTAAAGGGCAATTAGCAGCACTAACATTACTATGGCGATGAGAACTGCTGAAAAGACCCTTAAGCAGAATAAATGGCAAGCAGGAACTAGTTTTGTGTGCAATAATAGTAAATGATGGCATCCCTGGACCAAACAGCTGTGGGTGGTTAGGAAGAATTGAAGGCATTTTCATCAAATGGAGAAAGCATTGACATGATGCATCACACTTCTGTTACCAGAGACCTTTCCTTTAATATACATCAGGGCTGTCAAACTC
>BLBF01000039.1:32119463-32155272 GCA_015471245.1 Laticauda colubrina | reverse complement strand
TTTAAAGCACTACAATGACGTGGGATAATACCCGAAGGAAGCTGAACAGCATATATATAGAGGGGGGGGGGGGGGGGCACATTTTTTTTCTCTTTTCTAAAAGCCAAAGAAATAATCCTTGTATCTTTATCCAGAGCTCCACCAATAATAGGCTATTTACCATTTGAAGTGTTGGGGACATCAGGCTATGATTATTATCATGTGGATGACCTGGAAAATTTGGCAAAATGTCATGAACATTGTAAGTAATAACATAACCACCCTACATTATCATAGAATGTAAGAGTTGAAAGGGATCTTGGAGGTAATCTAGTTTAATCCTTGCCCATGGTAGGAATCCAATGCAACACCATAAAATACATCAAATGGTAGACAAATTCCTATTTTCCCCCCTGTAATTAAAGCTTAGAAAGAATATACCAATGGTGCAATCATTACAAATAAAACTCATAGTACTGTTTTCCATATTTTTAAATGTTAACACTAAAATTTGTGTTAAAATGCCTTTTTCTGCCTACTCTTTTTATACCAAAGTGTTTTATGGATGAATGTATGCAATTTTATGATTCATAGCAGCATCTGAATTAGAAAGATCTTACTTAGAGCAAATTAAATAATTGCTGTTTTTAAAAAAATAGTCTGTCCAGAATTGATTCTTGTCATTTGGACATTTTGTCTCCTTGTATAACAAGTTCCAGCAGATCTAAACTCTTTATACCAGTATTTAGATTCCTATCAAGAAAATTTTAATAAATGTGAACTGTTTTAGACCATACCCCAAAATTGGCATTTTGTGAAGCCCCCACTTTGTTGTTTCATCTTGTAGTAATGCAGTACGGCAAAGGGAAATCCTGCTATTACCGATTCCTCACAAAAGGCCAGCAGTGGATATGGTTGCAGACTCATTACTATATCACTTACCATCAGTGGAATTCTAGGCCAGAATTTATCGTGTGTACACACACCGTAGTAAGGTAACATAATTCTGCATCACTTTTTACTTTAATTATTTAAAACCATTTTCTACTTCTATTTTAGATTTGCTATTTCAACTAAGCTTCAGGAAAATGGCTCGTGAAAAATATCTGAACATATGATTACATTAATTTCAGGTTATAATTATTTTTTGTTTTAGTGTAGAACTCTACAGTACTAAAAGTCTAATATCTTAAATGGCGCTAATGCTTTTGTATTTTGTAATATCCTGATATTTTCATTTATTTATGTGCAGTTATGCTGAAGTTCGAGCAGAAAGGCGGCGTGAACTTGGCATAGAAGAATCTCTGCCAGAGATTATAGCAGAGAAAGTATGTTTTCTGCTCTTTCTTTATATTTGTTCCTTTTACTAATGTATTGTTCTTTTCACCTGGTGAATGGTTTAAACTATAAATGGTTTAAAATTAATTTGCATCTATAAAGTGAACTGAACATCCAAAAATGCATTCACATAAAAGTTATTTATGAGTACATATATAAATACATGTATTTCTATTTGTAATGCTCATAAGATGAGAAAAAAATAAGTATTCAGGATTGTAGTAATATTCTGTTAAGTTTAAAGAAAAGGAGAAAAGATGAATTTCAGATAATTGTTTTACATAGTGGAACAATATGTACAATGCTATTAAATGCCATTTCTACAATTCTCATGCATCTATTAGTATTTCTATCTTTCACACACCACTTTATAAGAGTCTCCAGCACTTTTCGTTCTGAGGGCACAGGAAATTTTGCAAAATATGATGTGGGTAAAACAACATTTACTTTGTTCTCATGGTCACTTCTAAAATGACTACACTTTGCTTTCTAAAAAAGTTTTCATTCCTGAAGAATTCACTATTTCCTTCTCTTTTTGATTCAGTTCCACAAACATTTATATTGTTGTTCTCAGACTCACATTTAATACATGCACACAGACTTTAGTTTTCCAGTTTTTTTATTTTAAAGCATACAGCTACATTTTATATTATATATAAATATATATAATATATAATTAATGTATATAAATACACATCTTAATGGTAAAGGTTACAAACTTATGGGGCCGCATTACTAGCTGTCTGGGTGCAGGTAGCCCATGGGTGATGGGTTGGACATGCCTGCTTTACACCCTTTTTTTACTGGATTGTAAAAAAACAAATGGAAACAAACATAGATTGTAAGCCATGACTGGACCAGGAAGCTATTTGGATTACTTTATGGCATGCAAAACTGAAATAATTTGGGAGTAGACAAATGCCAGTTGAATATTTTTGCCCTTATGAAAATCTATATCTGCATAATTTAAAAACATAGCCCAATTTTTCCCATTGTTTTGTTTTGGATGAGCTAGAAAAACCTTATTTTTCTCCCCAGAGTCAGGATTCTGGTTCTGAAAATCATATAAATACAGTGAGCCTCAAAGAGGCTTTGGAGAGATTTGATCACAGCCCCACACCTTCTGCCTCCTCTAGGAGTTCCAGGAAATCTTCTCATACTGCAGTTTCGGATCCTTCATGTGAGTGTCGAGAATTGAAATCTTCTCCTATGATTGACTATTTATAGAGTGTTTATGATATGTTCTGTTTGGAGCTAAGAAACTTAAAAAATAAATGGCAAATAATTACATTTCGAGTCTGTTTTCAGTTTAAAAAGCTTTATAATTTTCCAGTGAAAGAGCAAGCATTTGTCTTAAGTGTATTTGTTTTGAGTTGATGGTTAATAAAATTATCTTTCAATCTTCATTGGCTTACTCCTTTAGCAACACCAACAAAGATGACAGTGGATACTAGTACTCCTCCAAGGCAAAATTTATCTGCACATGAAAAGTCTGCACAAAGGAGAGCTTCGCTTGGGAACCAGGTAATTCTGTAGAAGTATCATCACTTCTCCAAAGTTAAGAAAAGTTACTTTTGTTTTTTTAAGAAGAAAAGCAAATTCTAGAAGGTTATCTCATCATCCAGTTTACACTTAATCATTCTGGAAGCTTTCAGATATCTAGGGGTTTTTTCCCCTGTGCTCTTTATTTATATTTTAATAGTCTTTTTGTTAATGTCACTCAGTACATCTGGCTGTTCAAGTAATATAGAAGGCAATGCATAATTGAATAGAGATTAGATTTTAATACACTTTGGTGAGTTGAAGTTGGTGTCTTTCAGTTTAACCATTTGGTTATAAATGTTGTGGTGTTCATGTTCTTTAGAATCATTTTTCTATTGTAACCATTGGATGCAAAGACAAAGATGTTTGTAGAAAGTTGTTATGTTCCCTGAGAGCAACACAGGATAAATCTTTTTTCTTCTTTCTTCTTTGAATGCTTGCTTCTTTGAATGCTCTGTTGGCCTCTGTGAGATGCAGGTTTGACATTTTTTATGAGTATTTTACTAAGGCAAATCAGAAGCAGCAAAATGACTTCATTAAATGATTTTGCATGGTCCAATTTCCTTCTGTTTTTTATAGGATAGGAGGATTTGTTTTTAGTCAGTTATGTCAGTAGAAACAAACAAACAAAAAAGGATGGGTTTTAAAAATATTTTCCTGACATCATTGCCATTAAAATAAAGTGTTGCTTTATTTTCATCAAATTTGAAAGAAATGTAACTAAATAATTATAATACGTGTGTATATATTTTCAATTTTAGTCTTTAAATTCACAATCCGTTGGGCAGCCTCTGGCACAGCCAATGATGACACAGCCTGCAACATTACAACTTCAGCAAGGCATGTCTCAGGTAGCAACTCAATCTGAATGTTAAAAGCAAATAGCGATACTTTGTGCAGGCTGTCAAAAATACAGTGCAAAATTTAACGCAGAGTTTAAAAAATCTTAGCTGAATTAGACCCAATTCTTAGAGACTGATAACTTTTATTAAATGCCCAGTGCAATCTACGGTCCTGAAAGACTTCCTTCCCAACTACTAACCTTGCCTGATCCTACTCAGGTCCCCAGTCCAGATAAGATAGGTCAGGTGCTGTCAGCTGCCAAGGCAACATAATTTTTAAGTGCTTAACAAAGTATGGCTACTTCTGTACTTTTTCCCTCTTAAAAGTTTTTACCAGAACTAGTAAATATTTGGAAGGATACCAGTGACTCATTAATTGATTTGGGGATCTGAGCAACATGAAATAGATATTACCATTGGAACACTAAATTTGTCTGGACTGGGGAGTTCATTGCCTAAAGCTAGTTGTGAATATATTATAGCAGTCCAAATGGTAATTGTACTTTTCAGCTTGTTTTTCAATTGTGCCCAGTAGCCAAATTTAATACTGTAAAGAGCAAACAATTAAAAAGTTATTTAAACCACTTTTAAACAATCATTTGGGCATCAAATATGATTGGGAGTCAGTTTATTTGATAGAGTGGCAAATCTGTAATAGTTTTCAGCGGCAAATCTGTAATAGTTTTCTTTTTTGCAATCATGCCAAATCCTTAAGCTTATTTTTCTAGTTAAATCAGCCTTCTATAAATAACAGATGGCTACATTGCACACTGTATTTTATTCCCCCTGTTCTGTATATCTTACATTGGAGCTTGTATTTGGAAGCTATCTATAGCTCCTGTTTATCTGACATCTTTCCCCTTGGTTCAGCTGATCTCCTTTTCTCTTTGTTTACTTTTACATGTTCTCTGTATTTTATTTTTGGTTGTTTTATGCTGGGTTCATTGACAAATACTTTAGCTGACTAAATTGATTTCAGCGTGTATATAGCTAACAGTAAGGTGTTTATGTTATAGTCGGATACTTTTCTTATAACATATTGATTACTGATTCAGATCTTTTATAAAAAATTCTGCTTTGTAGCCAATGCTTCAGTTTTCTGCTCAATTAGGAGCTATGCAACACTTAAAGGATCAATTGGAGCAAAGAACACGAATGATAGAAGCAAACATCCATCGCCAGCAAGAGGAACTGCGAAAAATTCAGGAACAACTCCAGATGGTTCATGGACAAGGTCTTCAGGTTAGTTTGAACTAATTAGATAGGAAAGTAGGTAGTATGTAAAAATGAGTTTTAATTTCAACAAAGGAAAATTGTGTTTATATTTCTATTGGCTAGAATAAACAGTAATATTTTATTTACAAAATATCATGATAAAGACAGCTATCTATATTTTGATAATTTGTTTGTTTAGTAAAAAATCACAAACACAGCACTCAGTCAATTCTATTTATTTATTTATTAAATAAATAAATTTATTTATTTATTTAATTGGATAATTAATATTAAAGATAGTCCTTATTTAGCGGCTACAGTTGGGACCTGCAACTTGATCATTAATTGAAACATCACAATTTTATGACTTCAATTCAGATTTCTTTTAAAAAAATGTTTTCGTCAAAAATTAATGCAAAGTAAAATAAAGAAAAAAATAGAAAGGAAAAGTATACAGATGAAAAAGAAAAAAGTAGAAAAAAGAAAAAAATGTAAGAATTTAGTAAAGAAAAAGAAAAGTAATATCTAAATAAGTAATTTCCAATCTTCATCACAAGTATAAACAATTTTACTAACTTTTCACTTCCTCTTAATTTACAACCAATTGGATCTGTTCATCCAATGTCTTATCTATAAACAAATCCATAAAGCATCATCATTTCATGGACTGGAATCAGGTACAGTCTATTAAGGAAATAACTATTTTAAAACCTTAATCAAAGAAATAATCTTTATATTTCTTTTACTTCCAATCCCTCCAAGTAATGTCATAAAACTTAATTTCTTTTTCTTTCTTTTTAACTCTTTCTCATTAGATCTTTTTCCATGTCTTTCTTGTAGCCCATCATTTGTAAATCCATTTTCAACTCTGTACCTGTCTCTATCTTGTGAGTTTATTCCTCTTTGCCATTTCTTCCATAAATAACTTTTGGATATAATCTATCCATAGAAGGAAACATTGCATTTTACATTGTCAATATTAACTTCTGATTCCATTTTTCAAAACTAGCTTTCAATTTTTCCAATGTTGTAATATTTTATATATTCTTCCACTTTAATCAAAACCTTTAGTTACCTCCAGTGTCCAAACTTTGAAAATCTTTATCTCTTTTATGTTCAAAACAACTTGACTTTTCCATGGGAAGAAATCTTATAATTAATTCCAACATCTTATTTTAGACTTATCTGGACTCTTAATCTGTTATCACTTTCTAAAATCAAAATCTTAATTCATCTTTTTCTGTTTATTTCAATTTTTTAAAGTTCTTAAACTTGCGGTTATTCTTTCATTAAAGGATTAATGGTAGACTAGTCCAGAGTTTTCATGTTTATTAAGCCAAAGGTTGCTAATAGCTGAAAATAGTTAATAAACAATTTCCAAATGTGATTAGAAAGTGAAGCATGAGAAAGTTGTGTCCTTTTAAAGGCTCCAACTGGGTTTTGAGCAAAATGGCTACTCACTCACATCCCAGTGCTCAAAGCCCAAGAGGGCGCTGCTTTGTGGTCTCCTTGTGAGGAGCAACCATCCAGGGTACCTCTGGGTAATTTCACATCCTCCCTTTGTCCAAAGAGCTGTTCCGTTTACTGTTTTTTTGTTTTTCACCATGGTTGTTGGCTCTACTTTTCACAGAGCCGTTTTCAGTTTGACATTTCTTCCTCTGAAAGTCCTTGATGTTATTTCAGCTTTTCTTTGCTCGTCAGACCTGTAAAGGTCATAAAAGTGAGGATTACTCATGAGTTCATTTTCATCACTGATGTAACTACGAATAGTCTCTAAATGAATCCATTGCTAAACAAGGATTATTTGTAGAGGTTATTAACAAATATTGACTTCCTTAAAAGTTATTATATGTTCTGCTGTTAATTACCAGGGCTTTCTTCAATGTATTGCCCTTAAAATGTATTGCACATACCCAATATATCTGGAAAACAATAGGTTAGAAAAATTGAAAGAAAGTAGAAAGGTATGAGGATTTAGAATATGTGCCACTGGGGACTTTCTGTATCTGTGTTTGCTTAAAGGCAAGCTCCGTTGAATTGAATGGCTCTTATTTCCAAGTGTTTTGATTGGATAGATTCTCCTAAACAATGTTACTAAAAATAATCATAATCATGCAATGATCATTTAATTGTTGGTAGTATTTTGAGCATTGATATGGACTATGTTTCTTCCAAAAGATGTTCTTGCAGCAATCTACTCCGGGGTTAAACTTTGGGTCTGTACAGCTAGCTTCTGGAAACGCGTCAACTATTCAACAGATCACACCAATAAGCATGCAAGGCCAGGTTATTCAGACTAACCAGATCCAAGGTGGCATGAACAGCGGACATATTGGTTCTCAGCACATGATGCAGCAACAATCTCTGCAAAGTACCACAGCACAGGTAGTAGATAGGATTCAGCCATATAGTGATGTTTTGCAGAGTTGTGTAATGCAGTTGTTTCTCAGTCTTGGTGACTTTTAGACGGGTGGGCTTCAACTCCCAGAATTCTCCAGCTAGCAACGTTGGCTAGGGAATTCTGGGAATTGAAGTCCACCTGTCTAAAAGTCACCGAGTCTGAGAAACACTGATGTAATGTTTCAGATTCAGTTCCAAAATAGTGATTTGGAGCATAGGGCGAAGTAAATTTGGCATATCTGTGCAACTCTTTAAAACAGCCCTCTTTTTTCTTTTTTTGCTTGAAATCTGCCGTTATGGGATTTGATCCTCTTTGTGTCTCTCTATTTGTTCTGAAGCAACTTTCTAGAAATGAAGTCAAAGTACTCATTACCCTAATGATGTGTCACAAAACATCTCTTGCATCTGTGTGATGCCCTGTCACCAGAGTGCTTCCTGAGCAGCATTTATTTTTTTAGCACATGTCTTCAAGAAGAAACAGACTTCTTTGCATAAGAAAATGCTTACAGGGCAGGAAAGTGTAACTCATGAGCCAAAACCAACTTTTGGAGAATTGCATGGGGAGCGTGTAGTAATGTGAAATTGCTCCTTCAGATAAGAATCTTACATTGATCCTTTGATATCTAATAAACATTACCTTCTATTCTTTTGATTAAAGTTGCAGAAATATGATTTCATCTTATTTTAACTCTTATTCTTTTCCAAATTGGATTCCTGGATGGTTAGCAAATTACATAAGATTTTAAGTTTCTAGTGCGATAATGTTTATAGTCACAGCTAAGCTCAGAAAACGATATTGTCTGAGTAATATAACTGTCTCCTAGTTAACACTTTTATTTAGCTAAAAGACTACTGTTCTTTACCGTTGGAATAGTTCACATCTATTGAATGAAGCCAAATAATTGTCCTGACAAAATATTTTATTTCTGCAGCATAATCAACAAAGCATCCTCAGTGGGCACAGTCAACAGACGTCTCTCAGCACCCAAGGCCAGAATACACTACCAGCCCCATTATACAACACTATGGTAATTTCCCAGCCGGCTCCAGGAAATGTAGTCCAGCTTCCTTCTACTCTACAGCAGACCAATAACCAGAATGCTGCCATCACCACTTTTGCCCAGGATAGGCAAATCAGGTGAGTGTGAGTCTAAAGAATAATATTTTGATATGTTCTCCACTATGCATGGGGAGGGGGGGGGGAATCTTCTGGTAGCTATTACAGCACTTAAACTTTTTTTGGGGAAAGAGAGAGCCAGCATGGATGGAGTGATGATGCACCATAGGTAGATTTAGTGTCATATGTGAGGGCAAAGTTAGGATTTTCTGGATGTCTTTTGTTGTTTTTTCTTTCTTTAAAGTTGGGATTTTTTAAAAGCTTATTAAGCTCATTTTAAGATTTCCTACCATTTTTATGTTGTCAACCTCAAAATGCTGTCCCTTGTCTAAAAAAGAAAAACAAAAATGTCATGCTGCCAGTTTTCAACAATTGTGGTCAGAGGAATCACAAAAATTATTTCGCTGGGGAATGATTCTGGGGACAGAATGTTGGAGACTTTGTGGCTTCAGGTTGGTCCTTTCTGATCCGTTAAGGCAACTAACTGGATGCTATTTGCTATATATGTATCTGTTGATGATAACATATTGCCTTCATGCCTGACATTGACTTTCTTGAAATTATTTGGCTATAAAGATGAGGAGAAGCCTTTTCGGTCATGATACCGTACTTTTAAATTGCGCTTCCTAACAGGAAGGACCTATACCTGTGTCTCTTACCTAGTGAATATATTGATTTGTAGTTCTTCCAGTATATATTTTCAGCATATAAACTTTTAAAAATTTAGCCAGCTAAGTGAAAGTGTATTTATGTAAAACAAATTGTGTTAAAAGTTTGCTGATAAAGTAGAAACCTATCTGGCAGTATCTAGCTTAAAATGTTGGATCCGTTGGACCTTTGTTCTGTCCCAAGGGCCGTTGTTTTGTATGAAACTTATTGGCAGTCCAAGCCAATATAGTTCATATTAAGTCCATTTAGAGTACCTGGGAGGAACAATTGATATGTATTTGCTTTCACAGATTTTCCCAAGGTCAACAGCTTGTGACAAAATTAGTGACTGCGCCTGTAGCATGTGGAACAGTAATGGTACCAAGTACCATGTTTATGGGGCAGGTGGTGACTACTTATCCGACTTTTGCTGCACAACAGCAGCAGCAGCAACCACAGACGTTGTCAATACCACAGCAGCAGCAGCAGCAGCCAGAACAGCAGCAGCAACAGAGCCAACAGGAGCAGCCCCAGCAACAGCTTGCTACAGTTCACCCTCCAGCTCAGGCTCAGCTGACTCAGCATCCTCAACAGTTCTTACAGGTGAAACCAGAAGGAACCAGCTCTCTGAACCCCCAGTTCAATTAAATTAGAGTAGAGTTTCTCAACCTTGGGAAAGTATGACATGTGGACTTCAACTCCCAGAATTCTACAGCCATCTGTTGAAGTCCCATACATTTTAGAAATGCCAAGACTGAAAACACCACCACTACCAAATTAGGGGTATCTTCAAAGAGCTTTGTAGAACCATCTCCTACAGATGGATCATGCTTTACAATTTTGGTGCTTGTGTGTTATGTGCCTAGGTGTACAGTACATACCTTTCAAAGTGTATAAATGCAGGGCATATGTTAAGAATTGCCAAAAATAAAGGTTCTGTTCTTGAAAGGTGATTTTTAAAATAGTTTTAAGTTCAAATATTCAGGGAAGGGATTTGGCTGGGTTTATATATTGCATTTTCAATTCTTCTAATGTGCAGTTAGAACTTTTTTAAAAAATTGCTTTAAAAATTGTTTAAAAATCTTTTTTGTTTGTTTTTGCTAATGTGCATTACTTGCACATGTCTATATACACTACCCTTTGCTAGTAAGAGACATGAGTTAGTGTTTATTTATTTATGATCCAATTACAACATAAAGAAGCAAGAAAAATCCAGAATTGAAGAGTGTACCTTCTCATTAATAGCAGTAGGGAGAAAGCAAAAGATATAAAAATTCATGAAAACATACAGCCTTGATTTTAAAGTTAAGTTTGTTTTGATAAGAGCTTGTGACATGGCATATAATTCATCTGTTTAGTGGTCTGAATTATACCTTTTTCTTTGCTGAATGGTCGATACAACTAGTGTATGAGAGAGAAAGGGAGGGAGAGAGAGAGAAACACAGGCAGTACTCCTTCCTCCTATTTTCCCCACAACCACCCTGTGAGGTGGGTTGGACTGAGAAAGCGGGACTAGCCCAAAGTCACCCAGTTGGCCTTAATGCTTAAGGCAGGACTAGAACTTGGTGTCTTGGCTTCTAGCCTGATGCCTTAACCACTAGACCAAACAGGCTTCCATTATATATAGATATTCTGCAACTGGACATATAGGGAAAATGGATGCATCCACACAATTCCCCTTTTCTCTCTTTATAAGAAGTTGCAGTTTCAACATGGGATCATAAAGTGATGTTGTTAGGTAACGTGCTTGTGTTCTGACACCTTAACCCCCTCTTGTTTGTATATTTGTAGACATCCAGATTACTTCATGGAAATCAGTCGACGCAACTGATTCTCTCTGCTGCTTTCCCACTACAACAAAGCACTTTTGCCCAGGCGCATCACCAGCAGTATCAGTCTCAGTCACAGCCGCAGCCCCCGCAAATGCCACGGCACAGAGCTAACAGCATGACGGAGGCGTCTAAAGTGCCACCCCAATAGTGTGGGGGCTTTACTCCTGGGAGCAAGACTGGCAGGGAGAACTGCTCAGTTTGTAATTGCACTGGAGATGGTGAGATAGGAGTCGACAGATTTTGCAATGCACAGTATTGAAATACTTTTTAACTGTCTGGAATGTATCTGCCGAAGAAAATTGCACAGAGTGCTGTATGGGAGTTCCAGTCGGTGTAAAGCTGGAAAAGATGATGGGACAGGGACATGCTGACTTTTGCCAGGAATGTAACTGCTCTGGTTTCTGTGTTTGGCTTTTCTTCAAAGGCCAGGAGTTAATTTGTCCAGATCAAAGTCAAAAATGTTCAGTGGACTAAACAAGATACTTACAATTAAGTTTGTTCAGATTAAGTGTTATAATGGACTAGCTGTTGCTACAGCTATTTAAGTATGCCTGCAATTATGCTCCAAAGCAAAATTAATTTTTTTCATATTACAGGACAGTAAATATTTTCAAAATATTGAATGGAATCTATCTTCATTGTACAGATACTGTAAAATACTGTGTATATGTCTGGTAAAAAGCGAGAGAGCAGGATATTTTATATGATGCATGGAACTTGGTTTGAATATGTTTTTCCCCAGAATTTCACCAAATGTTCAAACTACTGTTTTCATCTGTTTTATACCTGTTCGTCTTCTCCATCGTGGAATCTATAACCTGCACGATCATTTATTCTCATCTGTAATGTGGGCACAATTTCCTGTTTATACTTTATGTGTAATGTCCAGTTTGTTCCATGAGGTAATAGTCTGTTCAGGTTTGTAGAATTTTTTGCAAGTTAAATTATTGATGAAACTCTTTGAACTGTGGGGGTTCAAGGCATTCAATTTCATAAATACCATTTGTCATGTATCATTTCATGAATATTTTTTCCTTTGGAAAAAGAATAGGAATTTGCACTGCTCTGTTTTTGATGGTTTGGAATTTTGATTCCCCAAAGCTGTCTTTTGATACAATACATAGTTGCAAATATTTATGTAAAACATATGGTTTAAAATATGAACATAATTTTCACAAATGACTCAAATATAGGAATAATTTGCACAAAGTATATTTAAATTTAATAATTGTAGGCACTTTTTAACTTCTCTGCTGTGGGAAATGTGATTTCGGAATTTGTTGGAATCTTTTTATTCTCCTGTAAAATTCATTTTCATTGAATCAGAGAAAATTCAGGGTCATTTGAAGCAGAACAAATAATAAAACCTCCACAGTGCCTTGATTTTGATTCAGGTAGTAGTGCTAAACATACTGAATTACATTATCTTGAATTTATGAACATATTTGAAGTTTTAGTTCACTGACAAAAGTTGCTTCCTAGCTAAGTCTCTACTATAGTTGTACATATAAGTATTTTAAAAACTGTACAAATTGAGAATCAAAATGTTTTTAAAATGCTGCACCCTCCTTCTCAATCATTCAGTAAGGGGATAGCTGCAGTGTAATTACTCACATTTCACAATTTGAAATTATGCATCTAATTTTTTCTAAATTTATGCGAAAACATGTATGTGAGTAACAACACAACTAACTTGTAAAGCAATTTAAATTGAGTTTTCTGAAATGAGGTGGATAAGATATAAAAGGATAACATTATATTAAGACTTCAGATGAAAAATTCACTTCATAAAGATAATAAAAAGATCCAACTGAAATTCTGTACAGATTTAAAAAAAATGTTTAATATATTTTATGGTACTAGTTTTAAAATCCACGTCTGCAGAGTAAAATAAGTTTGAAAAGGCTTGTAAATTGGGTATCTAAAAGAAAAAAAAAAGCATTGGAATGTCTCAATCAAGAAAGATTGGGTAATAAAGAGGAGCTTTATTAACGTTACCAAAGTTATAGGGAAAGGCGCAAAGAATGTAGTGCTGGTTGGACAAAGGAAACATCTTGGTAGAAAATACCAAATGTTTATCCTAAGGTTAATTTGGATGCTATTCAAGCATCATGCTAAACTATCAGCTTATCTTAGTTGTAAATGTGCCCTTGTACATCTGCTGAGTAGATAAATTGAGCATAACATTCAAATGTAAGATTCTGCTCTCATCTGCCTTGAAGAAATCAGAGAATGAAGCCATAATTTGTTCAAATGCCACTCATGGCTTGATTTCTTGGTTTTTCTGGGAAACATGCTAGGCTTGCCCACAATGTGGGTTGACTGTAGCCACATTTATAACCACACCAGTGGATATGCTTGAGCATGTTTGGTTACTAAGCCAGCCGTATGGTTTAATGTGATAAATGTTTAATGGCTCCTTCAAGTTTTTTTCATTGCTGTAGCCTTATATGGTTCCAAACCTCCCAACCCCACCCCATGCATCATTTCAAAAGTTTAATAGCTTGTACCGTAATAAAATTCTTAAGATTTATTTTTAAAGAATCAAAGAACCAAAGAATTGGATTAATCCTCTTCCCTCTTGGCAAATACTGGAAACCAGTAGGTAGCTTGCTTCGGAAACTACGTAGCATTATTATTTACATGCATAAGAAATGTGGAAATAGTTCTATGAATTTAATTGCAAATTAACTCTGTTCTGCCGTAACTTGTTTGTTGCAATCCCAAGCCTGGCAGTGTTGAACAAAGATCTTTTGTATGTAGTAAATTATTATCTAGTCGGGCTTGAAGCTGCTTCGAATATTAGAGCATAAAATAAGAAAAATTGGGAGGGCTTTGGAATTGTTTTTAGAGACCAGGGTTTTAGTCTAAGAAGGCAAAGCAACGGTCAGGGCAAGTTTATTTGGTATAGATTTTCTTTGCAATTTTTATTGAGAAAGAACACAACTATCAGTAGATATGACATGTATTTTTGGAGGTTATATAAAAAAGGTAAGCTAAAGGTAGAAAAGTAGTAAGAAAGTAAAAAAAAATTACTGAAGATTTTTTTTGTCTACAGCACTCCAGACATACTTCAATGAATCAAAAATATTTTTAGAAGGTATTTATGTTTTTGTTTTATTTTCTGGCTGACGACTTTGTCTGAAGATCTTTTGCTTCCGCGGAGTGTCAGTGTGCCCTAAATAAGCACAAAGATCCAGCCTTTTGTCTTCATGATAACTCTGATGATTTTCTCAAGGCTAATTTTTAACCTAAGAAATCGTTTGGAAGTGTGGTTATTTCACCCCCTGTAACTTAGTACGGCCAAATGTCTCTGCTGGGGGCGGAGGAGGGGAGGCTGGGGGGGGGGGAGGCGGAGTGGGCAGGAGAAGTTGGGTGTTCACCTTGTGGGTATTGCACTAAACCTAAAGCAGCAGGGGTGGGCAACCTGTACAGGGGCCAGGGACCCACCGGACAGCTTCCTGGCCTGCTGGAGAGCTGCAGGCGGCCTTCCGTTGACATGGAGAAACGCGTTGGCCTTTGGAGAGGCAGTGTTTGAGTGGGAAGCGGGCACAGGAGACCTCTGGGAGGCAGCCCCCCCCCCCGCACTCCTACCATCAAACACAGACCGTGCCAAAAATGTGTTCATTTTGCGGCCAGTGTTTGGCAGTGCGATTTTGGCCCCTTTTTCAGGGTGGTCGGCTAGCGTGAAGGGTGGGAACAGGAGCATTTTGCTTCCATTCTCATTCTTATTGCTTTGGGGCAGGGAGGGGCAGAAAGGAAAAGTTGCTTTTTGGCAAAATCCAGTCGTTTTGCCATTGAATCTCAGCAGTACAGTTGCAGAGGGGTTTCAGGTGAGATCCTGGGAGTGGCAAGACGCCCAACCTCTGTGCTGAAGCCCCAGTTCCTACAAGGGGTAGGAAGCCTGACAAAGTGCTGCTGAAGGGAAGAAGGGTAGTATTAGGTTTGCTTACATTTGTGGGGGTGGGAAGGGAAGGAATACTCCAAAATTGAGCTTCTGGGAATTCTAGAGGGAACCATATAAATATTTTTGATATTATATTTAATATATATATATATATATATATATACATATTATATACTATATTTCTACACATATTAAGAGAATATAGTCAGAGCTCTCCATATGCCTTCCATTATTTTTATGTAGAAGTTTACTTGCTGGTGCAGTGATTTATTCCGGTCTGTCAAAATCTGTAGGCTTCCTGCCTGCTGCCAGCTGACAAGAATAAAGATGACTGAAACATCTAAGGCTGTCAGATAAAACCATGTTAGTTGCTTAAGAATCTGTTGAAAAGGTAATCCTGTTAACCACTGTGGTTAGAATCACTGGGATTGCGTAGAGATGGGGGGGGGTTAACCACACTTAGGGTGGGATATGAAATAATAGAATATTTTTCAGTGGAAAGGGTCTTGCCAAGAGACCAGCACCTCAAACATATGTGATGATGCACCCGGGTAGATTGGCAAGTCAAAATTGCTTTTTTCTTTGAAATGCCAGACTCGTTTCTGCAAGTGGTGATCACTCTCCTGTAATACTTGAGTATGATAGTAAATTAGGTAGGCTAAAAATGTGCGCAAATATAAGCACTTTATTGGGGGTGGGTGGGAAATCTCATTTTGAAATACAATTTATTTAGGCAACGGGACTGTTCACCGAGGAAAGGGGTCAGAATGTAGACTATTGTCAAAAAGAGGCATTGCTGGAAAATGTTTCTTAACGTTTAGGCTGAAGTCTAAACACGTGATTATGCAGACATGTACTATTGGTTGGCTTTGTACAGATGTAAATTAAAATACCTAAGCTTTTTTCAGAATTGATTTTTTAAAAAAATAAATATTGCACAATTGCCAGAGAATAATCAACAGGAGGCTTTCAAATAATTCTAAGTGGCCCTTAGGATTAAATGTGTAGAGGGTTTACAGATGTGGCCTTTAGTAGACTGCTTCAGTCACAAGTATAGTGTGTATTTTTAGTGAACGCCCGTTTTTGTTGTGTATGTTTTGTAGGTGTGTGTGAATTTATTTTTTATTTTTAAAATAATGTTACTGTGTCATGTGATGTCAGCATGCATGTCAAACTCTTAATTGTCGGAAATGTATCGCTGAGATACGTACATGATGAGACAAGGAGGCTTAGAGGGAGCCGATTTGATTTGGAAGAGGGGACGGTTTCTTCTTCCCCGCCCCCCCCCCCACGTTAAAAAATTGGATATATTTTCAAATGCATACAATCGTTTGAAGTTGAATGTTGAACAGTCAGTGAGTGAGGCAAGCTTTGAGAGAGAATTTTAAAAACATAAATCTGGTTGTTTTATGAAACTGAACAGTTTATTGAGACATATTTTTTTAACACTACATTCCTCTGTCTTTAATAAACAAGTACTTTACAGTCTGTGTTGCTACGCTTCATGCTTTCTCATCTGCATGGGTATTGCCAGCAGCATGACCGGCCGTATTGCTTAGAGATATTGTACCTGCCAGTAACACACAAACAAAAGCAAAATGAAACACTGTGTATGAACAAAATACTGTGTTGCCTGATATACAGATCCCAGCTCTAACTGAGGTGCTGCACTAGTAGACAATCAAAATCTATGGAAGACTTTGGGGTGGGATGGGGTGGGGGATGTTCTTAAAGATACAGCTGCTTTGAAAGTGTTTTTTATTCTTAAAAAGTATTTATTTTTTAAATTGTCTAATTGGATACTTTTCAGTGTTGATTTCACATTGTCTTGGTTTTTGCCTTTTTAAAATTTGGCATTAGATTTGTATATGTAGGAAACCTGTGTGTGATTTTCATGATCTGACATCAGGAACTGTAGATATGGCTCCTTACTGTTCATGTGATCATTATTACCACGTGTCAGTTTTTAACTGAATAAACATAACATTTGAAATTTCTGCTTTGTAGCATTCAGGTTTTGATAAATGTTTCCGGCTTGAACACCTCTTGCTGACTTGGTATCTATACTGTTATTTTTCTTCTTCAACAACGACGACAGCAACATCAATCTGAAAGAATTGAGTGGGGTGGAGGGAGAGGAAGAAATGGCAAATAGAAGCGGCATCCAGGATCTGGCTGGTGCGACTTGTGGCTTTTGTGTGTGTGTGTGTGTGTGTGTGTTTTGGCATTCGTGATTGTGCTAAGGATTCTAGACAGCTGTTTCTCAACCTGGGCAACTTTTAAGATGTATGGACTTCCACTCCCAGAATTCTCCAGCAAACTTAAAAAGTCCATACATCTTAAAGTTGTCCAGGTTGAGAAACAGCTGTCTCCAGCCTTAAATACCCGTCTCTCGCAAACACTGGAGAATCCCTTGCATTTCTAGACGGATGGAAAAGGAACAAACATTCACTAGTCTTTTTCAATGCTCGTGCTGCGGACAAAAATTTAAATCCACAGCGAGTGGCAGGAAGAAAAATAATTAGGCTAACTGCCTATCGGATTTTATTTTCAAAGGTGGCAGGGGAGACGAGAAAAATCTGAGGAGGGTTGCCCCCACAACTGTCTTGAAGGTCCCAGGATCAGAAATGACCTAGATTTTGAATCCTTCAAGAGCCTCTACAACTCCCCCTACTGACTTCGATGGGGGGGAAAACAAATACGGGTCTATAGTGTCTGTGCTGCTTTGATGGCCAGAGGATTTTGAGTCCCTGTGTTAAAATAAAACCTCGTCCGATAAGATTATACAGGTGTGGCTTTTTTTTTTTTTTTAATTGTAATTGTAATTGTAAGACCCAGTTGCCTTTTAATAAAATTTAAGCAATAGTTCAGAATTTACCAAAGTAATAGTTGAAACGAGTCCCTTTCAAGCGTTGTTAGGATTTGGGAAAAAAACCAAATGCATAGTTACAGAACAGGTGGAACTTGTTTCAACAGAAGCAACTGTGAGAGCACAGTAATTAGGCTGCATCAATGGAAGGTCAGCACCAAGATCATATACTGTATTACTATATACTGTATTACTGAGACACGCTTGAAATGCAACGTCCAATTCTACTCACCACAATACAAAAAAAGGTTGTGGCCCTATAAAGAGTGCAAAGAAGACCAACAAAGACGGTAAGAGGACTAGAGGCCAAACTAGATGAGGAATGTTTAAAGGAACTAGGATCTAACTTGTCCAGCCTGTTTAGCCTGTCTAACTTACTAACCCTGAGAAGGGTGAGATCCGCTTAATCTCTAAGGGCAGGACAAGAAGCAACGAATGGAAGCTTGTTGAAAGAGATCCAATCTGGAAGGAAGGAGAAATTTCCGGAAGGTGAGAACAATTAATCAGTGGTCTATCAGAATTGTGGGTGGTTCCATTGCTGAAGGTCTTCAAGAAAAGTTTAGACAACCGTTTTGTCCAGGATGCAATAAGGTCTGCCTTGGGCAGGAGGCTGGACTAGAAGTCCTTCAAGGTCCCTTTCAATTCTATGATTCAAAGTTGAATCATTCTTATCCTTTGTCATGTTCTCCCCCCCCCCCCCGCTCACTTCAAAAATTACCATATTCCTAGAGTACTAGAAGCATGTTCTAATGCTACTGGTCGCAGAAATTTAAATTTAAATTCAAGCCTTTCTTTCCCGTTGAAGTTAACTTCTGAGAAGGTGAGGTGTCTGTGCCAAGTGTTTAATTCTACACATGTGGCCTTCCCCACATCCTTATTTGTGAAATACAATAAAGAAAGTTCATAACATATAGCTGGGCTTTTCTTTTGAGCAGGGGTGTCAAACTCGATTTCGTTGAGGGCTGCATCAGGGTTGTGTTTGACCTTCGGGGGGGGGGAGGGTTAGGGGTGGGCGTGGCCGGGGTGGGCATAGCCACCTCATCACTCGTGTCGGGGTGCCTATGGTGACCTGAGCACTTCTGCCAGCAAAAACGGGCTCCCGAGCTCTGTTTTGGGTTACGACCGCCTCCTGCAACCCTCTGCCAGCAAAAATGGAGCTCGGGAGCCCGTTTTTGCTGGCAGAAGCACCACGGGCCGGTCCTTTGCTGTTTACAGGGCGGCCCCTTGGGGCAGATCTAAGCACCCCGTGGTCCGAATCTGGCCCCTGGGACTTGAGTTCGACACCCCTCCTGTAAGAGGTTTTCACATGGAAGAAGTCAAATAGGTTTTCTGATTCATGAAAATGGCATCCTGATCTCTTTCAAAGCAGCTTTTCCTTATTGCCATTTCCATTGGACCTGCCACTGTTAAAATAATGTGGGGTCATGGAGCCAATAATCGGACGAGTCTCACATTGTGAAAACAAATCTATGTGCCATGTTTTTCTAGGAGGATGAACTTATTTCTATGGAAACTTTATAGAATTATAGTCACCCATCTAACAAGTACCAGTTGCCAACAAGACAGTAAGAGGGTCAACTTCCTCATGTTGGATTGCATCTTTCTCTCAATCTAGCTTCAAATTGGAATGATTTTGAAGTATTTGTACACAATAAATCTTCGAAATAAATCTCTCCTGCCCTGGTAATTATTCATCCATCCTTTTCTGGATATCCAGAGACTGAGGGATTAGTAGCTTTGACACCCACACAAAAGGCTTGGAGAAACCTCAAAAATCAGCTGATGATGGAATGGGATCACTTATGACTTGACCATTGCAGTAAAACAAGCAGATCAAAGGAATTACCATGAAAAATTTATGCCCCGATCAAAATGCTTCAGCGTTGCCATACGATAACAATCTGCTTAAATTATTTTTCCACAGTGTAAGAATATGTTTGTGACACTGCAATGATACAGTTCTGGGGTTTGTTGTTTTTTTTAAAAGAAAATTCTTGCATAGCCTGTATTTATCGGTTGATGATCGTACTGTATACTTTTGATTTTTAACACCTGCTCTGCCCTGAGAAAGGAGTCAGAAAGTAGCTTTTTCTGCAGCAGAACTAGGTGAACAATGATTATATTGTGTGGGAAGGAAGATCAGCAATAATGATTCTAGAAGGAATGTCAAAAATAACGCCGGAGATCAAAGTGGAGCATGAAAATGCATCCCTGTGCAAATCTGGCCACGCGTATCAGGTGATGAGTAGTCTGTTGAGTCTATGGCACCATGCTGTTACCACCAGCAAAAAAAGAAGCAGCAGGTATTCCACCAAAGGAGCCTCAGCTAGTACTTTCCCTCACTCTCCTACCTACCAAAGCTTTGGAAGGGCTTGATTTCCATTCCATGCAGGTCACTATAGTATCAATGGAGTGGGGCCTCAGGTTTTGCAACACTTTACAACGCCGCTAGATGCTGTTGGCTTAAGACTGAAGAGCCTCTGGAAGGGATGATGTAAAAATAAGGACCTACAGATGCAGAAGCAAATAAGCTGCATGAGGCAGGCCAGCACAGTAGGAAAGGCTTTTAAGACAGAAGAATGCTTTTAAAGTCTCAGTAAAATGGCAACAACAACAAAAAAAGATTAAACTCCTGATAAACAGTGAAGGGTTTTTCTTCCCTCTTTTAGGAATAGCACCTACACTGGAAAATAGTGAAAACCCAGCTTACTACTACATGAAGGTGAACCCTTCTTCAGAATCATCCAGAAATTATACCTGCACGCATTAAGCTTAGCTATAAGAATCTCATAGTCAGGAAAGATAGGATAAAAGCAGTAAAAAAATCATCTTTACAAAAATTTATTTTAAAACAATCTTTTTAGCTTGATACAAACTGGATTTTTTTTCCCTTTGGCTATAAGATGGGCATCTATATTGCTCAGTGACAGCAACTGGCAAATCCAGAATCCTGCTGGCAGACCAAAAACAACAGCAGCATTAATTGAACTATTTTCCATTTCCTTAATTCCATTCCAAGCAATGGGAAGATATTGGTTTAGATCAGCAAAATAGCTGATCTAAATTATCTCCTATACCAGGCGCATGATATAAATCTGGGGAATGCTTTGAACCCCAGTTTCTGAGGGCAAAAAGGAGGAGTAATTTGGAACTCTCCCATTTGATCAATCTTACCTGAGTTACGAATAAAGCTTTATTTTGAGAAAGGGGTTTCCTCATATTGTGGCAGTGCCATACTTGGTGTAAAACATCCTCTTTATCAGCAGAACATTATGCCTCAGATACTCTGGGTAGAAGATCCACTAATTACACTAAGCCAATGATTTCTTAAACGTGACATCTAACTGGGCTTGCCTAATACCAAGTTAAAGACCAGAGCTTATGGCTGAGCCTACACAGCATACTAAGGCAAAAATCATGGCACTGCTTAGAACAATGCGTGTGGCAATGAATCAGTTTCAAATTAACATTTTTCCATAACTGACAAGCACCATGGCTTAAAATAAAAAAAAAAACAGTAGCAATCATGAGAAATCACAGAAATATTTATCCATCAAAGGTACTGGAGTAAAAAGAAATGGGTACAACCACTAAAAATATAAAATATTGAACAGTACACATTATTTCCTCTGAGTGAAACCAAAACTCATTTTAACTGCATTTCTATAATAGGAGGTACCTAATTTTTATCCATTTTTCCCATATTATCATTATACTTACTAAAAAGAAAACAATGACCACTTTAAGAATATTTTAATCTGAAAATGCATCAAATAAAATACAAAAATTGATCCATAAATATCTAGATGGATTCTGTATTTTGAGACCATTTCTGTATTAGCACATTCCATATCTAAGTTTCCTGATTCTTCCACAAGTCCACCATGTTCAATGTCTTGAATAGATGACTTAATTGTTGGCATAGCTCTTCATTTCTGATTTTGGAATCATGTACTTGAGAAATAAAATTGAAGGGGGGTTTCAAGCAGTGTTTTTGGGACATCTGCAAGTAAAACAACTCCGCAAAATTTCAGGAGCTGAACCTCAGTTTATCTGAGTCGATACAGTAAGCAAATGTACATTATTCATATCTCAAATATATAGACCATGTAATTGTCCAGCAGAGACTGTATCTACAAAACATATCAAACTAATTGTTACTATAAAAATTACAGTATCCCACCTTCAGTGCTTGTTTGAATAAGTAGCTGTACATTGTATATAGGAAGCCGAATGGCAGTCACTGGTTCTAATTCTTGTATTTCAAGGAAAAGGAGTGAAAAATCCTGCTAAAATCCAACATCTGGGCTTATAAATAGTGCAGAGAATGCAAATGCTAAGAAAACAATGCCTCCTATGATTGTCACTGTAAAAGAAAAGAAAAAAAGGGAGGGGGAAATAACTAGGTATTAGAACCTATATAAAGGACAAAATTTCACAAGGCTTTTTTTGTTTTGTTTTCATGAATTTTCATGCCTCTACTTCTTACCTAATCAATGAAGACACCCACCCTACATAATTTCCAACATGGTCAGAATCAAGATGTTATAAGTGGCAAGCTTAAGTTAGCGTTTATATAATTTAAGAAAAAATCCACATCAAATGATTTTTGTGCAATTCAGCAATATTTGAACTACACAAAGGCCTCATTTTTTACGATGGCTTTCATAGGAAACATGTACCTTCCCTTTTTGTTTTTTTATATTTTTCGTTGTTTTTAGGGTTTTAAGGTTTTGTCTTTAGTTATGATTTTAGTTATTTTTGTATTTGTGTGTGTGTGTGATTTTAATCCTATAAGCCACCCACACTCATGTATGTGAGATGGGCTGTTGTATAATTTCAACTAATATATAAATGGGGAAAATATGCATTTTTTTTCCTGCTGCATAGTCCGATCAAGAAAGACCAAATAATAAAATATTTCAGTAAATGGTTAAATGAGACACATTTGAAAAACTGATCTTGAACCATTTGGAAAATTAGACATTATAGGAAGTTTCATGACAAGATTACAGGTCTGTATCCGCTCAGGCTTGTTCACACTGACTGACAGTGGATTAAAGACTATTTCCCCTCTCCATCCAAAAAAACCCTATTCTAAATAATGAGCATGAACTTAAAAAGAATATGGTAAATGGACAGATTTCATCTATTTCAGTTTTCTTGAACCACTAACTTAACTAATGATAGGATATGGCTCTATTTTAATGCATTGGTTACTTTGGCCATGCCTAAACTGTGGGTCCAATGATCAACTTTTCAAAATCTACAGAACTGCTAGTGATGATATTAATTTTTGCATGCCTTTCCAGGGAAAGAGGGAGACTAAAAGTCTATCGTTACAGATAGTCCTCGACTTCTAAAAGTAACTGGGATTGGAATTACTGAACATGATTCAAAGAGGTCCCCTTTATGATTTTATAAATAACTCATATTCAACACTCCTATTTTCCCTACAACCATCCTGTGAGGCTAGTAGGGTTGAGAATGACTGGCTCAAAGTCATCCACAGAGCTTTCATGCCTAAGGCAGGACTCAAATTCACAATCTCCTGCCTTCTAGCCTGGTGTCTTAATCATCAGACCAAACTGTTTTTTTCATCTCTTCCTGGTTAGAAAACATCTCATTTTCCTTCTCTGTTTGCCAATAGATGGTTTTCTTTTCCTGCCCAGAACTTACCAGTTCGAACTGAGATTTTTTGTGCAATCATTCTTCCTCCAATCACTGCTAGGCCAGTACACAAACTATGCCCAAGTGTTCCACCCACAGCCACACCACAGGGATCCTGTGTCAAACATAGAAAACGTTTCAGTGCTATTTGAAAAGCTACACATTTTTACAGCAGTTGCTTACAAAGGAGCCACTACTTTCAAAGGCTGCAAACAGATAAAAACACATAGGGAATGTACAATCAGCCACATCCAGCTTTAGTTTATGACCAGAGAGAATCCACCAGAATGTTATTCCTGGGGTAACAGAAAGTACCACAATCACTTTAAAAAATGAGCAAACTCAGAACAAAAGGTGCTTTTCCTACTCAGTTTAAATACTCACCTCAACACCAGGAACCATTTTCCCCCTTAATGTAACTTAACCAATTGGACAGAATAAAAGTGCAATGAATTAAAACTGTGTTAATGTTAAATTACCAAAATATTCAACTATTTCATAGCAGGATTTGTACTTCCAGGTCTTTAAAAGTTACGATATAAGTTGGGGCAGTTCCGGTTTGCAGGGCTTTGGCAGCAGGCAGGAATCCATGATCGTGCGCGGTTTCTGCCTGGGCTCGCCGCTGGAGCGCCCCGAGCCAGCTGGCTTCGCGGCTAAGCCACCCGGTAGAGGTGGTGAAGAGGGGGAAGACTCCAGCAGGGTCAAGGAAAGCAGTAAGAGCAACAGTCAGAAATGGCCGCCACAAAGAAGCACTCAGCCGGAAAAGAAAGTGCAGGAGAAAGTTAAGAAATTAAAGTTTTGGCTGACCGGGATAAGAAGCAACAACTGAGGTATCCTGGATTTTAAATTTTATAAAAGATACATTGCTCCCAAAGAAGATTCGGAAGCTGCGAATGAAAGTGGAAAAGGGAAAGGTTTTTTTTTTTTTTACTCTCCTTCCTTACATTGATAGCGAAGAGAGAAGAATGAGAAATCGGAAAAACCTGCTTTGGCACCAATAGGTAATTAAACTGGAAAATTAAATGTCAAGGGGACAATAAAGATTTCTGAACACTTAAAAATTTTTTTTGCTGTAAGTGGGAAGGGAGAGGAAAAGAATAAGAGCAGGATTTGGCAGGAGGAGGCTGCTTGGAATTTAAAAGAATCTAAAGTTAAATTATAACAAGACTTCTAAAAGATATATTTTAACTGGAACTTTGCAACTAAACCCCAGGAAGAGAAAGTGAAAAAAGAAGAAAGTGTTAAATGAAACAGTTTGTGTCTATTTGGATTGTTTGGTGACTTTGGGGCTTCTGGAAAATATATTTGAGTGATCAAAACAATTGGGTGGTTATTTAAAAAAAATTCTTTCTACAATGGCAATCACTTGTGGATGAACTGAAAATGGAATTTAAAAAATATAAAGAAGAGGAACAAGAAGGGAAGGACTCTTTTGGCTCTGTTTTTCACTTCTTAGAAATGGCGATTGGTACCTACGAGAAACTACAAGAAAAGACTGAGCAGCAAGAAGACCGGGACAAAGAAGAAGCCATCTTTAATGAACAAGTAACTTTAGTTGGGGAAGAAGGGGGAAAGAGAATGAAGAATTTAAGACCTAAAAAAACAACCAAAAAAGGGAAAAATAAGGTGAAAAGTGGATATCATGTCAGAAAGCAACAGAAAAGGGGAATACAGAAGAAGGAAATGGAGGTGGAGAGACAAGGGGGTAAAAAGGGCAGAGTGAAGAAGCAAGGGAGGAAGGAAGGGAAGAGAAGAGAAGCTACAAAGGTTTGGAGCAAGATGTAAAGAAACAGGACTTATTCAGAGACAATGGGTAAAAATTTAACTGAAAAAGAATTTCTGCAAAGGTTGTATTGTACATAAGATTGTATTGTTATGCTTACATTAGAAATATTAGAAAATTGGAACAACATATGATTAAAAAGTGGGATAAAAATACTTAGTGTAATTCAACGAAACTTTTTTGAATAAAATAAATGAGAGAACTGAATTAGGAGGGAATGGGAACACTTTAATTCCACAATGTTTTAAAATATAAGTGAAATGGGGGAGAAGTAACTATGCAAAATTTATAAGGGTTCCCATAGAAGTATGATTCCTATTTGAAAAGTAATGTGTAAAATGCTTAAGATTTAAATGAATATTAATTTTAATGATAGAATTGAATTGGAATGGATTGTTTTAATTATATCATATATTTATAATCTCTTCTTTTTTAAAATATTGTATGCAGCTTTAGAATGTACAAAGCAGAATCTAAATGAAAGTTAAGTATTATATTAAGTGTTATAAATTTAGGGGAAAGATATAAAGGCATCATACTCCAATCAGTGATTACAGGAAAAATTTTGCTTTAATGAGAAAAGATAATAGACAGCTGAAACAGAACAAAGGATATAAGTATAATGATCTAACTTGAGATGAAATAAATAAAATGGAATTAAGAGAGTTAAAAGAGGGAAAAAGCTATATAGAAAATGTTGAATGGTAATAAGATATGGAACGGTATACAAAAATGAGCATGAACTTGAATTGGTGTCTGTACGAAGAGATATAATCCAGGATCAGGCTGCTTTCAAAAAAGATGTTTTATGTTTTTCATGTTTTGTGTTTTGTTTGTGTATGTTTGTTATTAAAAAATCAATAAAACTTTTGGAAGAAAAAAAGCTACTATATAAGTTGAACTACAGTTGCTCCTAGGACTGATTCATCACCATGCTGTGCCTAGCAACTTACATGGAAACAACAATTTAACACACATATTAATATTAGTATAATTATTATATATTATGCACTGGAGACAAATTTCTTGTGTGTCTAATCACACGGGCCAATAAATAATTCTAATTAAATCAAAACCTGCTTGGGTCTCAAAAGCAATCTAATGACTGCAGGTCCCATCACTTCTCTGCACAGATATAAGCAAAATAATGTCCTTTGTCAGATACTCAACTGAATTGAGTGCATCCCACGGAGGATGCATTACAATGGTGCCTTTTAAACTGGACAGATCCCAAGGGAAGATGACTTATGACGCTGCTTAAGACTCAAACATCATATTAATCTACCTATACCTAATTAGGTCCTGAGCATTTTGCTCTGTAACTTCTGACCATCGTGCGCATTTCCCACACAGTTGACTCACCTCTCTTGCTGCCAGGACAATGGTCGTCAACTGAGAACGGTCACCCCATTCAGCTAGGAATGTTAAAGTGAATGCTTGCACAAAAATTGGAGAAATAAAATGCAGACATCTCTTCTGAGGTATTGCAGGGCTTGTACCTGCTTCCATATCTCCAGGCCCATTTAAGAGTTTCATTCTCTGGAGCTAGGAGAAGCAGCAGCTGTTAGAACACTTGGGGAACCACAAATCAGATCCAAAGAGTCAACACCAGCGATAACACAGCAATGGTCAGCTTTACAATGTAAATCTACAAAATAGATGCAAACTAACAATTAAATAATCAATACTTCATCCTAAGAGTGCTGAGTGCAGGAATCAGACAGATGCTGCAACTAATCTAGGTTTGCCACTGTGGTTAAATACTGAGATTTTTGCTGGCTATGAAGATTTCTCCCTTTACAATCAATCCTTGGCTGGCAGCAGAGTATTCATTGAATATAAAGGGTAATATAATGGGTAATCTGATTTTAAAATGGAATGGCAATTCTCGTCTACTATCCTGGTTTCAGAAATAATCATACATGGGAACAATTCTGACACTGAACTGTTACAATACAATATTGATAATATATGATATCAAATCTTATGGTCATAGACTGGCATATATCAACAATAAAAATACCAACAAAAATGTCCATAAATGGATATCTTAATAAGGCTGGTCCAGGTCTAATTTTGGACATCCATGCAGGTAATCCTATGAGAAACAATAGGTGGGTCTTTAGAAATTACCTAACCACAGATTCAATAGCTCCTAGCACTAGTCAAGATTCCTAGGGTACTTTGAGTTGTAACTCAGTAGTATCTGGTAACTCATTTCCACCCCTAATTTAGTGATCTTATGCAGCAATTTGGATTCCAGGGAGAAAAAGTGATTCCAAATGTGCAAGGAAATCAGAATTTCAAATGTCAATAGACGTCTATCTCTTTTCCTGGACCAACATGGCACAAGACACATTTGATTTTAAGGAGGTAATAATGATTGGTGCCTTTCCTTCTTCAGGCTGGACCTTTGCACAGCCTTCATATCATTAAGTACCAAATAGGTACTTGTGAAGAATTTCATTGAAGAAGTAATAACCAAATACCAACCCAATAGTTTCTAATCAAGCATGCTGGCTGGAGAATTTTGGGAGTTGACGTCCACACATCTTAAAAATGGCCAAGGTCGAGAAATACTGTTATAAACTTTAACTTACTTCTTCATCTTTCTTTTTGAGTTCTGCTTGAACTTCCTCTAATTCTTCCTGACCTTCATCCGCGTTCATCTTTAAACCTTCTCGAAGCATCCGGATACCAAAAATGGCAAAGAGTGCTGTTGACACGTAGTAGGTATATATTCTGGGAATTACTGTGGTAGCATAACCAAATAAAACTACGAACAGAAAAGCAAATGGTTTAGGTTTTCCATGAAGCAGACATAGTTAATTTCTACTATGCACTTTTTAAAAAATTTCAGGAAGTCCTGCATATATTAATTCCATGGAATTAATGTACATTGCTATATTATATATAGTATTATTTCCCAAATTGTATAGTAATATAATATTAAGATACAATACTATTTCCCACATTTTTACTTAGCTGAAATCCAGACAATTTTTTCAAAAAAAGTAAGTTTATAAAAATTAACATTGATATAGATCTTTACAAAAGGCAAAATATTTCTACCTAATTTGCAGTAATCCTAATCTACAGTTCTATAAATAGGGCATAGAGAAGATAGTTTATTTTATTACATAACATTTTTAGATTGCTCAGAGGAAACAGACTTTAGGTGACTTACAAGTAAAAAGCTAATTTTTACTAATTAAAAAGCTAATTTTAATTGTGACTTACAATTAAAGCTAATATAAAAACAAAAACAAAAGCCAAATGGCTACTCAAAATTTTCCTTCAACATCAAAAAAAGTATGGCATCTAGTGCCTTCCTATTATCAGAAGGGCTCCCCTAAAGCAGGGGTCTCCAACCTTGGCAACTTGAAGATTTGTGGACTTTAACTCCCAGAATTCCTCAGCCAGCATAGCATAGTTGGCTAAGGAATTCTGGAAGTTGAAGTCCACAAGTCTTAAAGTTGCCAAGGTTGGAGACCCCTCGTCTAAAATACTTCAAATTCAAAACAAAAGTGTTCCAACACTTCCCATAATGTCAGAATGGCCATTTCTGATAAAATGAAACAACGTAGTTTATAACTGGACATTTTCACAACTGAGGCTTTTCACATGTCCCTTATTCTCTCCCACATATAGTACATGTACCACGTTTTCACTATGTTCCAGGAAATGAAAGACAAAAGCACTAACCAGATAGACATGTCATCAGCCCTAAGGCTAGCATGGCACCAGCCAGCACTGTTAAGCGGTTGTAACGCATTGCCATAATAGCAGCAATGAAGAAGGTTTTATCGCCCAGTTCTGAAACAATGATGACCGAAATTGCAGCCACAAAAGCATGGATAAATCCTAGGTTAGTTTTATCTGAGGACTCTTCACTAACAGAATGGACGGGGACGAGGAGGGTTGATGCTTTCTGAAAAGAAAAAAATAACATGTTTTTTTATTCCAGGTTTTAAGGAAACCAGTTCCTCATCATGCCAACACATAAGAAAAATGCAATCCATTGGATAGTTATGTAAAAGGGCCCTACAAATTCTTTACTTATCTTATGAATAAGCCAAGAAGTTTACGTGCCAAAATAAACCACCCAGTTCAACTTGTCTAGAGAGGAACATATCTGAGAATATGTGCAATACTTCCTTAAAGTACTCAAAAATTTTAAGCACAAACTTGTGTGCTGCCCAAAGTCACCAAGAGTCAGATAGCACCCAGATTTAATATATTATACAACAAGCATCTCATGATCACCTATTGTCCCTGGTATTTAATGTAAATTGTTTCATCAAGATTTTTATTATCCTTGCTGAAACAAAAGTACGAAAATGATTTGAATTTTAGATGTTGACTCATTGGCATTCTATTTTTCATATTTTATTGTTATGGCACTTTACCCGTAACTGCAATTTATCTTCATTTCTTCAACAATAAATTGTAATAACTCCAACAAATTTTTACATATTTTAATTCATCATACTAACAATTATTTAGGAGGCATATTTGAAGGAATTAACTATGTGTAGTCTTGGGAAAAAATACAGAAAGCAGATACAATAGTTATATTTAAGTACCTGAATATGTCACACAGTATTTCTTCAAAATCTACTATTGTTCCAAAATATAGGACTTGGCATAATAGAAAAGTAATACTATGAAATATCAAGAACAAAACTCCTAGCAGTAAGAGTAGTTCATCAGTGGAACTATATGTCAAGATTCCCTTTATTGACCAGAGAGTTATATGCCTTAAATGGCCATTTCTAGCTGTTATAATATTATATCACCAAGACCAGGGGTTCCCACCCAGGACTGCTCACACCTCCCTGAAATTTCAAAATTATAGTGTATATACATATGCATATAATTATTGATTTTTGTTAGGGGTGCAAGAATATATCAGAAGTATAGAAAAGGTTGGGATCCCCTGACCTTGACAATCCTCTATTTGTGACTATATACAATAAAAACATTCATAACAAGCAATAACAACTGTAACAAAGACGGTAAAGGTTTCATAAAAGCAGTTTCATAAAGTAAAATGAGAAAGTTGTTTAAATAGAGAGAATTAAGCCAGGGGCATTTGAGGCATCTCCTTAAAGAAGCTTCACAATCAAATCCCCCAATCAAAACCACACTTTTCCAGATACTACTTCAAAAAGAGCAATGGGAGACCAGACCAACGAATGAGTAAAACGATTTCAAGCCAAGTACTTTCTTCCAGATAGCTGGGATTCTAATGAAAAGTCATATCTAAACTGCCACCAGAACTGAGATCAATATAATGCTATTCTATCTGTTGACCTTCTAAATCAGAGTTATTATCTCACTGTTTAAAGGTAGTATACACCTTGACTTTTGACCACAACTGAGTAAAAAAATTTCTTTGCTAAGCAAGACAGTTGTTAAGTGAATGTTGTGAGTGTAAGTCATTTTTTTCAGGTCCATTTTAATTTTGAACAGCCACTAAACAAATGGTTATTAAGTTAAGGATTACTTACATGGTTTTTTTGAATACATCTGATAAATACATATCTTAACACAGAGATTAAAATACAACTGCATTTTTAGAATATCATTCTAGAAAATACTATTCTGGAAATAGAATTCTAAGTAAAGTAGCTGCAAGTTTTATTTTTAAATAAGTGAAATTACCAAATAATAGCGAGTGTATCTTTTTTTTGAAAAGAAGTACTGATTTTTATAGTCCCAAAATAGTTTTGTCTTCAGAAATGAAATGTGATTTGAAGTTTCATGCATGTTCATCTACAAGCTAGTGTTTCACAATATTCCAAATCTTCACCTTTACTGATTGTTGACAAGCCAAGTGTTTTTCTTTTATTACAAACATAGCTATATTGTTGTAGATCACAAAGAAAGCTAGTTCTTGTTTGTCTCAAATTTTTCCAACCAGGTGCTATCAGTTCAGGAATAAAAGCTGATTTTATCATGCAAATACATCCAACATGTTTCACCTTGTCTGCTCTTTGTAAAGGTAAAGATTTAGTGTATCATGAAACAGTAGCTTGTAGATGAAAAGTGCATGAAACTTCAATTCACGTTTTATTTCTGAAATCAAAACTATCCCCAGACTATAAAATCAGTGCTTTTTAAAGAAGACACTCTTGCTATTATTTGATAATCTGCATACTACTAAAACTCTGTGTCTTGTAACTTTTAATTAAGCGAAATGGTCCATTATAGGGCAAGCTTTTCCAACCAAGATACTTTGACAGCTCAAATACTTTATCAATTGTGTCCAAATTTTGGGACCCATGACTTCCATGGAATTGAAATTTGGCAAATTTTATAAACAGTTTATAATGTAAGAATTATCACAAAGTATTTCATGACAAAACAAAATGTAATAAAACATTTCCTACGGTCAATTCCTGATGTTTATGTTAAACAATACTACTTGGCTACTTTTATGGTAGATGCATCTCTGAATATCTCCCTGAATTTTTAAGAACTTATTGCTGAAGGCATTTGGTAAGGAAATATCTCTGAAATGAGGAACCAAGGAGTCATGGGTTGTTTACTAAATATTAAAAATTGCTGGTAAGTCAGTCATTCCTTTTTGTTTAAGCAATGGTAAACTTCAATTGATAATTTATAGCAAGGACATTCCAGGGCAGTCACCTTTTGATAGTTTAGAACTTATGAATTCTGATTAAACAATACATGAATGAACAGAACTGTTTTTTATTTGATTATGATTACAAAATTGTGTTCCAAGAACTGCTGAGCAGTCAACACTATATAGGCCTTATGGCAAGATGCTTAATTCAGCACAACTGAGAGGATTAAAAAAATTGATATGTAACTGTAAATTTATAGTCTGTTTAGAAAAATAATTAAGATATACGGGGTTAAACCAATAGGCTGCATATTCATAAAATGACAAATTATTGTGATTTCATGCTCGGAAACTATCATGTAAGTTTAGGGAACTATCATGCAAGTTTAGGGAACTATCATGCAAGTTAACAGTCAGTTGAAAAAAAAAATTGTAACACAATTTGAACAGTCATTATCCAACTGCAATGATCAAATCAAATCACTTAAATATATTTACTTTTCAAGACCTTGAAAACGCTTTGCTGAAATGTCACTATGATCTGTAACATGCAAGCTAACTGACTGTGCAATTTGGCAATATCACTATTTCCAAATCAACCAAATTAAACTAATAGTGGTTAAGTTACATAGTAGACAGTTTAACTGTACCTAGTGAGCAAGTATCACTTTCTTCCAATAGACAAGTGTGAAATAAATTTAATTTTAGGAAGATGTGAACCATCAATTACTAATACTGCTGTTGTCTGCAGCTCACCAATAGCACACTGGTCAGATTGGTATATAAAACAAACTAAGCATGTGTCATATGGATAAAGGAGAGCTGAGGCATATAAATAAAATGCTCTTCGTTGGATACAATACCAGACTTCTGGTTTTTTTCCCCACCCTTCCAAGATCCAACAGGACTCTCTTCTTTGCAGTCCTACAATTTCTATGAGATGAGATATTTAAGAAATTGAAATGCGGGCATTATAGGAAGCCCTTGACTTATGACAATTGAGCCCAAAATTGTGGTTGCTAAGTGAGACATTTGTTGAGTTTTGCCCCATTTAATGATCTTTCTTGCCCAAGGTGTTAAACATGGCAACTGTTAAAAAGTTACTAAAACAGCTATTAAATGAATCTGGCTTCCCATTCACTCTGCTTTTCAGAAGGCTGAAAAAGATCAATGATCTTGAGACACTGCAACGGTCATAAATATGAAGTAGTTGCCAAGCAGCCAAAATTTGATCATGTGGGTGTTGCAAAAGGTCGTGTGAAAAATGATCATAAGTCACTTTTTTCAATGCATTGTAAATGAGCTGTAACTTCAAACGAACTGTTGCAAGTCAGGGGCTACCTGTACAACCCACAGAACTTGTGGGACAGGAGCAAGTATGTACAGGTAGTCCTTGACTTACCATATGACCATTTTTCACACTTATGACCGCTGCAGCATTCCCATGGTGACATGATTTATATTCAGGTGCTTGACAACTGGTTCACATTTATGATGGCTGCACTGATTCACTTAAACAATATGGCAAGAAAAGGGGACCAAAATTCACTTAATTCTCTCACTCAACAACATACATTTTGGGCTCAGTGGTGGTCCTAAGTTGACTTTACAACAGTTCATTCAGTGAGTTACAACAGCACTGACTCAGGACCTTTTTTTCACCCTTGTGCCCATTTCAGCATTCCCAAAATTCAGATGCCTGGCAATTGGCTCATAGCGTGTTTTGCAAAGCCCCCTTTGAGTCCCTGGATAGCTGGATGTATTGTGGGAAGCGAGAAAATGGGTGAGCAAAGTCCCTGGTAATCTTGTGGGCTCACCAGGCAAATGTAGCCAGGGTTAAATCCGGTAAGATTCCTTCGCTCCGTCCTTTATGTGATTTGTCTCTTAGGTACACCCTACTTTTCCCCTCTATTTAAGGTCCAACCTCTTGCCTTAGCCGAGAAAAGGGATTACAGGGAGCCCTCAACTGACAAGAAGTTCATTTAGTGACGGTTCAAAGTTACAACAGCCCTGAAAAAGGGACCGTTTCCCACACTTATGACCGTTGCAGCATCCCCATGGTCACGGGATCAAAATCCAGTCCTTTGGCAACTGACTCATATTCATGAAGGTTGCTGTGTGTATGTGTGCGTGTGTATGCATGTATGCTGGACTCCCATGTGTGAATATATGTATGTGTATGTATGTCTGTTGAGGACATCCATGTGTGTATGCGTGTGCATAAATATATATGTGCATGTGTGTGTTGAGGACTCCCTGTGAGAATATATATGTATGTATATATACATATATATATACATATATATATACATATATATATACATATATATATATATATATATATATATAATATATATGTGCATGTATGCATGTTGAGGACACCCATGTGTGTGTGTGTGTGTGTAGGTTAAGTGTATGTTGAAGACTCCCTCATGTGTGTATATATGGATGTATGTTGAGGACATCTGTGTGTGTATGTGTTTGTATATATATAAAATATAAAAAAACACACACATATATATACACACACATATATACATATGTGTACATGTGTTGAGGACTCCCTCATGTGTGTGTATATGTATGCGTGTATGTTGAGGACTCCCTCGTATGTGTGTGTATACGTATGTTGCGTGTATATATGTATGTATGTCGAGGACTGAATCACATCTGTTGCGACCTCCCATCCCTCCCTTCACCCGGCCACGGTTTGTCCCAGGGCGGAGACTGGAAGGGCCGCCATCCACCGTTTGAGCAGGAAAGCAGAAGCGACGTCGGCCGGAGCTTTCCCCCGCTTCCCTCCCCGGGCCGGAGTAGTCCAGCCCCGCGACAAGACAACCCCGTTGTCAAGCCGGCCACCGGGGGCGTCGCCTCGGCCTCCCTCCGCTCACCTCAGCCCGGAGGAGGTCCGGCCCTTGCACCGCCGGCTGCTGGTGCGGCGCCGGCGGCGGCTTCTGCTGCTCCTGGTGAGGCGGGAAGTCTCGCTCGCGGCCGACTTCTTGTTCGGGGGCCGCGAAGGCCGCGGCCAGCAGCCAGAAACCGAGCAGCGGCCAGAGCCGCCGGACCCCCTCCATGCCCGTCCGCGAGCCCGGCCGTTTTCCTCTCCCTCTCAGCGTCGGCCGCGTCGGGCGGAAGTGAGTGGAACCCGCCCCGCCGCCATGGCCGCTTCCTCCGGGCCCGATCGTGCAACCGAACCCAGCCGCGCTTGCCGACACGAAACCCGGAGCCTCAGCGATGTCCCGCCTCCGCCGCACGATTCCCTTGTCTGATTGGGCAATTCCCCGCTCGCTCTGGGATTGACGCAAGAGAATAAGAAACTATCATGTTCGGCTGTCCCGCCTTCGGAGAGGCGGGAGCTAACAGGCTGAGGGAAGAGCGAGCCAGCCAATCACGCGTGTCACGTGATGCTGTTCCGGCAGGCAGAAGCTCCTCCCACTTATAGTTTTTCTGCCAGGGGAGAGAGAAAAATCGGAGTTTTGGAGTCTGCAATCACCTGGAAGTGCAACAATTAATGCCCAAAGTCATAGCCATTTCTCAGATTAGTGCAGTCTCCTGCAAGTAGACCTCAACTGCTAATTTAAAGGGCAGATCCTGGCAACAATGCAAAAGTTGTTCACTCTTGTCCCCTTTTAGGTTTTGTTCTTCCTTTACAGCAGCCTAACTAAGCAAATCAGCAACCGAGGTCAAATAATATTGGGATTCCTACTTCCAAATCATTAATCTATCTTTGATAACTTAATTTTAATACATAAGTGCAGCTGTTAGTAGTTACAACGGGTGTATCTAATGTAGTATTTTGAATACTTTGAATACTTTTGTATTAAATACTTCTAATACTTTTGAAATGTATAAACAAAGGAACGGAATCCTACCAAAATAATTTGTACAATTTGAAAACCTGAAGCTTTTTGAAATATTGATGTGAGAAATACATCCAGCTTGAGCACTTTTGGTAAATATTTAGAGCAGGGGTCTCCAAACTGCAACTTTAAGACTCGTGGACTTCAACTCCCAGAATAGCTGGCTGGAGTCTTAAAGTTGCCAAGCTTGCAGACTCCAGGTTTAGAGTCAAGAA
>BLBF01000039.1:32107589-32119453 GCA_015471245.1 Laticauda colubrina | reverse complement strand
TCATGTTAGCTCAGGAATTCTGGGAGTTGAAGTCCACAAGTCTTAAACTTGCCAAGTTTTGAAGACCCTTGTTCTAGACAATTGAGCCCAAATTTCTGGCACTGAGACATTGATTAATGAATTTTGCCCCATTTTCTGACCTTTGTCTCCGTTGCTAAGTGAATCACTGAAGTTAGGAACACGGTTGGAAAGTGAATCTGGCTTCCTCATCAAGTTCGCTTGTTAGACGATCGCAAAATGACTGTAGGTCATTTTACCAACCTCGGAGGAATGGAAGGCTGAATCAACCTTGAGCTGGTGAAAATTGACCTGCTGGCAGCTGGCAGTGTCAGCCTGCAATACTGCATTCTACCCACTGCACCATCATGGCTCCACTATTGATAATCTCCCCCCCCCCCCGCCATCTCCCTTCCAGATGTACTAGCTAGTATTCCCAGCTCGTGTCATGCCCCTGTTGGAGTCTGAATCCAAGGAGGAAGACGAACAGCTGACAGGGAGTGGGGAGTGTGGCTTCACTGGCTGTGGAGGAAACTGGGGAAGGGCAAAGTCCAGCTGGGCAGAGCAGGGCAGAGGTAGAACGGAGAGGGATTTCAGAGGAAGACCCGGGCTCTTCATCCTAGAGCAGGAACAGAGAAGGGAGCAATGTGTGTTGCGTGACTTATGGGGGAGGAAAGGGCCCTGATTCCCTTCATTAGCCACACCTGGGGATGAGAGTTTAAAAGAGATGCAAGCTAAGTGCGGCAGCTGCTGGGAACAAAAGTGAGTTTATCTTGTGTTGACTTTGGTTATATGGGTTCCTGGCATCCACCCAACCGGGTTGAATTCCTGCCATTCCTTCACGTCTGGAATTTCTTCTCCTGCCCTGCCAAACTAATAACCTCATTTTGCCTCAATTGGACTTATAGTTACAGTTTTTGTTGACCACGTTTTGGACTTGATTCTTTGCACCCAAAGGCTGTTCCTGGGAGAGTTTTCCTCCAGCCCAGAAAGGTAACCAGGACATTGGAGGCAAAGTTGGAGCTATTAAAGGGACTCCTATCAATTATCTGATTGTGTTGCCTTTGTGCCACGCCCAGGGTCATCACAACTAGCTTCAGGCCAGCAAATTTGGTGGTCCTCCATTTGAGGAAGCCTGGCATTTCTAAGAGATAGAAATATCGCAAATTATAGTGTGTAAAGTTCTATTTTCTCCCCCAGGAACTTTGCTCCTGGATATCTGAAGAGGTTTGCCATTTCCTTCTCCTAAATTGTTAGCTTGATTTTTCTACAATCCTGGAATTATCTGGTGGTTTCCTATGCAAATACTAAACAAGTTCAGCCCTGAATTTTTTTTTGAGATCATCCAAGCATAGAGTTTGCATATTTCTGAACACACAGGTATAAGACATGGCAACTGCCAGTCGAGTTTTAAATTTCATTTCATTATTCATGCAGACCTTGTATGAATCTGACTAAAGAAAAAAAATATAGCTTTTTTTGTTCTGATCCAAAGCAAGAACGTTGTGCAAAGGAGGAAAAAAATCCATTAGTATCTTATTAAAAGTACATCCAGGGGTGAGATTCTACCAGTTCACACCTATTTGCTAGAACATTCTAAGCAGTTTGGAGAACTGTTATTAGAAGAAATTACTGGCCTAATCCTGTAAGGAAGGCAGGAAGGAAACATTCTGATGTTGTTTATAGAAACTGCCTCTCCGTTAACCCTTATTACGTTCTTGGCAGGACTAGACTCCTGTCTCAGGAACATCTCTGGAGATTTTTTCCCCTCCTTTGCTGGTACATTGCTTGTGTGGAGTGACCATTCAAAGTTACAATGGCACTGAAAAAAGTGTCTTATGACCATTTTTCACACTTATGGCTGATGCAGCATTCCCACAATCATGAGAGGCCAGGCGAGGAGATGCATGCCTCGATATGAGTGATGTTGAGTTGGCCACACCCAGCCAATAATATGACCACCAAGCCACATCCACCCAGTCACATGATCACCAAGCCACGCCCACCACCTAAGCCACGCCCACATAGCTGGTTGTTAAAATTTGAATCCCACCCCCGAGTACATCCCTTTGCTGTTTACTCAGAAGTAAGCCCCACAGTTAGTGAGGCATTTTGTCAAACCAGCATATATAATGTAATCGCCTATGGGTACGATCTTATTTTAGAGAGCATTCTCTTTGGGATAAGACATATTAAACTCAGTTGAACTTTCGTCTAAGTAGATTACATAAAATTGCTCTGATGATCACAATACAACCGACAGTGTCTAATAAATGACCTACAGAATGATCAGCAACAATTCAATTTCAGCAAAAAAAATTTTTTGGGTAATAATCACTTTGTCTCAGAAGATCTCCAGATCTTTAATCACTGCAAATATAGAATCATACTCCATTTAATATAAACAATTTAAAAAATAAAGGGTATATATGCTTTTCGAAATTTTGGATAGTGCTTAAATTTGTTTAAGTAATATTCATGGCACAAAACAGCACTAACTGCCTGATTAAAAAAGACATATGCTACCACCAGCCACCAAGTTAAGTTATCAAATCCAAATGTGACAGCCATTGATGTATATATGAGAAATTCTGCAAAATAATGAGGACTGGACACAAGTTCAAACCAGTCACCGAAAGGAATGCTATGATCCAAACTGGAGACCTTTCCTAAAAGAAATATAAAATAAAAAATTAGCTGTTGAATTTAGAAAGGTGAGCAGAACTAGCAGTGTAATTAGATAATGATAGGTGGGAAACAGCCAGGCTACAATTTTAATAAATCCATTGGCTAAATTTCGCCCTTTTCCCAACCATACCTTTTTTTTTCCATTTAGTAATGGACTAAATCTTGTCCAAAAATGGACTGTAATCTGGTCCAGTCACTTTATCGTTAAGCAAGACAGTTGATAATAGAATATGTGTCTGAGAGAGCATGGGAAGAGATACAATGAGAATCCTCGATTGCTGCTACGTCATTCAGATAAACTTCTCTGTAGAGTGTCATGTCCCTGGCCTGGTTTTTTTTTCCCGAATCTCCACAGAGGCCAGAGAGATTGTTTAAAGAGCTGCTACCTGAAACTGACCAGACCTTAATCAGTTTCGCATAGGCAGCATTTGTTATCAGATGCAGGAAATCTGGTCATAAATGCACACACTAGTCTGAAAATAATTTATTCTCTTATCTTGCCTTTATTACTGTTTACAAGTTATCTATAAATACTATGATATTTGTGAATGGGCACTAACCAAGATAGATTGCTAATCAACAACTATATTTGTTTCCAAGACAAAACAAAGTGCCTATTTTGATCAGTTCAGAGGATCTTCTTCATTATGATCAGATCTGTTTGGTTTTTTTCAGCAACAAAAAATCCCCATGGTTAATGTGAGTGACAGGACATCCAATTTGGCCAAAGAACCTGTTTTCCTGGATTATATGATGTATAATGATGTATAGGTTGTGCCTCTGGACACATCCAACATATGTTGTTTCACTGTGCTTATAAAAAACTAAACATTTTCCCAAGTAGATAGTTTAGCTGAATCTTGCAATCATCTGGTTTCAAACTATGTTCAACACCAAGAGCCACCATCCCAGCTAACATAGCCAATGAAATGAAATTTGCTCTTAACTCTTTAGCTATAGTCAAAACTCCCCAGGCCTATATTTCTAACAGTGGGTGTTGTCCAAGTGACCTTGGAGGTAGGCCAAAACCAGGATGCTAGTAAGAGGTGCCAAGAAATCTCTCCATCCAAAACATGTGTTTCTACCATTGTTTCTCACAATAACTCCTTTCTTTTGGTTTCCATATAAGACTGTAGAAAATGCTAAGAAGGGCAACGAGGCAAGAAAGTTTGGAGTGATTGGGTTCAACAATCCTCCATCATACATATATTTGGTTGCTTATGTTGAATCCTCTGCCCTTTTACATGTAAGATCAGAATATGTATGCATTTTGGATCTCAAGCTGAAAAAGATGGCTTGGATGGAATAAATATGTACATCCTCCTTAAGAGAAACTCTGTCTTCTGGGCTCCCATGGAACCTACTCAGTCACAGGAAAATACTGTTTTGACTTAAAAGAAATGCCAACAGAGTACAAAAAAGTGCTGTAGGACAGATATGGGTTAATGGTTGTTGGCCTGTTATTAACTCAAGCTCAACTTTTTCTAGGGTTGGTTGCTCCCATACAATCCCAGGATAATAACCAATGTTTTAAGGAGATATCCACAGGGTACAGTATATAGTTAAGCTTGCTCCAGAGCATCTTTTGTCTTGGCATTTGAAGCACTAACATCCCTAATCTGGGTTTAATAATCTAAATTGTTTGTTCTGTATGCTTTCTCCCCAAGTATCACCAATGTTCTTTGAACGATACACCAAGGATTGCAACAGGGGCTATACCTGTGATCGCAAACCTAGGGCACGCTTGCCGGAAGTGGCACGCAGAGCCATCTCTCCGGGCACACCAGCTGTCATCCACTGCTCATCTGAGTTCTAGTGTTCGCATGCATGCCAGGCAGCTAGTCTCCGCACACGTGGGAACACCGAAAACCGGAAGGGCAGCTCCCCAGTGTGCATGCGTGGGCTGGGAAACTGAGCTTCCAGTTTCCAGTGCATGCATGCCGGCTGCTTGGTCTTCCAGTTTCTGGTGCATATATGTGCAAGAAGATCACTTGGCCAGTGCGCATGCATGCGCTAGAAACTGGAAGCTTCCGGCCCACGCATGCATGCCAAGGAGCTGCTCTTCCAGCTTCCAGCACTCCTAAAAGGTTCGCCAACACTGGGATATACTCAGGGATGGGATTCAAATTTTTAAAGAACCAGTTCTGTGGGCATGGCTTAGTTGGTGGGCATGGCTTGGTGTTCAAGTGACTGGGTGGATATGGCTTGGTGGTCATGTTATTGGCTGGGCATGGCCAACTCACTATCACTCACATCGAGGCATACATCTCTTTGCTTGGCTTTTCATGATTGTGGGGATGCTGCAACAGTCGTAAATGTGAAAAATGGTCATAAGACACTTTTTTCAGTGCCATTGTAACTTTGAATGGTCACTCCACACAAGCAAAGTACCAGCAAAGGAGGAAAAGAAAACTCCAGAGATGTTCCTGAGACAGGAGTCTAATCCTGCCAAGAACGTAATAAGAGTTAACGGAGAGGCAGTTTCTATAAGCAACACCAGAATGTTTCCTTCCTGCCTTCCTTACAGGATTAGCCCAGTAATTTCTTCTAACAACCGGTTCTCCAAACTGCTTAGAATGTTAACAACCAGTTCTGGAAAATAGGTGCGAACTGGTAGAATCCCATCCCTGGCTATACTAATATATTTGACCTGGGAAGATTAAAAAATATTGACTGGAATAGCAATTCTTTTACCTGATTTATCTTTTCGAAGGTTAGCAAGAATAACATGACATCTGTGTTGATGGACAGAAGCCCAACAGAACATCCCAAGTCCTAGAACATGGAACCAGCAGACTGTCAGGGAGGGAGCTGTGCCTAAATGAAGAGAAACAGAATGTATTTATGTGTTTAAAATATGTCGAACCCCTTGCTTTATTAACTTCAGATTTCAATATGGTCTACAGTAAACCGGTATTGCTATTATTTATTCTACCTCAGGGCTGTCAAACTAGCGGCCTGTAGGCCAGATGCACCACATGCAGGCCAGGCCCCCCCAGCTATGTGAGAAAAATGTTGCAAAATGTCACACTGTTTAAGTGGACACATTGTTTAAATGAAAGATGAGTTTATTGTAAATATAAAATAAAGAAACTGGGAGAGAGATCTTAGAGTCTTAGAAGACAATCAGCTAAATAGGAGCCAGCCGTGTGCAGCAGCAGCCAAAAAAGCCAATGCAATCCTAAATTGCATTAACAGAGGGATACAATCAAGATCAAGGGAGGTACTAATGCCACTCTATAAAGCCTTAGTAAGACCATACCTGGAGTACTGTATCCAGTTTTGGTCACCACATTATAAAAAAAACATTGAGACTCTAGAAAAAGTTCAGAGAAGAGCAACCAGGATGATGAGGGGACTGGAGACTAAGACATATGAACGGTTGCAGGAACTGGGCCTGGCTAGTCTAGTCAGGAGAAGGACCAGGCGAGACATGATAGCGGTCTTCCAATATTTGAGGGGCTGCCACAGAGAGGAGGGGGCCAAACTATTTTCTAAATCACCTGAAGGCCAGACAAGGAACAATGGATGGAAACTAAACAAGGAGAGATTCAACCTGGAAATAAGGAGAAACTTTCTGACAGTGAGAACAATCCACCCATGGAACAGGAGTTGCCCTCGGAAGTTGTGGGAGCTTCATCACTTGAGACTTTCAAGAAGAGATTGGACTGCCATTTGTCAGAAATGGTGTTGGGTCTCCTACTTGGGCAGGGGGTTGGACTAGATGACCTACAAGGTACCTTCCAACTCTGATTATCTGTTCATCTGTTATCTGTAAACTATAAAAAAAATAGCTTAACAATAGCGCTTAGCCTTATATACCATTTCAGAGTGCTTTACACCCTAAGTGGTTTACAGAGTCAGCATACAGGTAGTCCTCAACTTATGACCAGAACAGAGCCCAACATTTCGGTTGCTAAGTGAGACATTTGCGAAGTGAATTTTGCCCCATTTTTACGACCTTTGCCACAGTTAAGTGAATCACTGCAGGTGTTAAGTTAGTAACAGAGTTGTTAAGTGAATCCAGCTTCCCCACTGACTTAGCTTGTCAGAATTTTGCAAAGGGGGATCAGGTGCCCCCACCCCAGGACACTGCAATCATCATAAATATGAATCGGTTGCCAAGCAGCTGACTTTTGATTGCGTGAATGTGGGAAGCTGCAATGGTTGCAAGTGTGAAAAATAGTCCTAAGTTTTTCAGTGCCATTTTAACTTTCAACGGTCACTAAAGGAACCATTGTAAGTCAAGGATTACCTGTAATGATCCCCCCAAAACAATCTGGATCCTCATTTTAATGAACTCAGAAGGTGAGCTGGTGACAATCGAACTGCTGGCTTTCTGCAGAATTAGTCAGCAATATTGCGTTCTACAGGAGAACATGATGGCTCAGTGGCTAAGATGCTGAGGTTGTCGATCAGAAAAGTCAGCAGTTCGGCGGTTCGAATCCCTAGTGCCGTGCAATGGAGGGAGCTCCCGTTCCTTGTCCCAGCTTCTGCCATCCTTGCAGTTCGAAACCACATAAAAAATGCAAGTAGAAATATAGGGATTACTTGGTGGGAAGGGAACAGCGCTCTTTGCGCCTTTGGTGTTTAGTCATGCTGGCCACATGACCACAGAGACGTCTTAGGACAGTGCTGGCTGTTCAGCTTTGTAACAGAGATGAGCACTGCCCCGTAGAGCCAGAAACGACTAGCACATATGTGCGAGGGTGTAATGACCCAGGCTGGGATATAAAACACAGTCACAGAAAACAGGTGAATCCCCTTTTATTCCTTCACTTTGCTTCCAAGCTCTGAATATCCTTGACTGAAGACAAAAAACTCCCACACAAACAGTTACAAGAAGGAGGAAAAAAGCAACACAAACCAGGCAAGATAAGGGCTGGAGGACATCCACAGATAAAAGAACACTTACTGGGAAGGATGCCAAAACTCAGAGAGGAACCATAAACTAGAGATATTTCCACACTTTGTTTCCAGCGCTTGCCTGTACGCATGTCCGTTCTCTTATTCAGTTGTTAAGCCGCAGCCCATGAAGAGGATCAAGACCCTCTTCTCCCAAATAGACCACGTCTCTCCCTTATCCTCTCCTCCCTGCGTGCCCTAGGATGGAGAGGAAATGGGCCTGGGTCCTCCTCTGACTGCTCAGCCGGCCTCTGCCCTTCCCCAGCCTCCTCCACAACCTCCGGAGCCACACTTCCACTCTCTGTCGGCTATTCCTCCACTCCCTCAGAGTCAATCTCTACCAGGGGCATGACAGAGGGGAACCTTTACCATTAATTACGTTTTAACCACTGCGCCACCATGGCTCAAGAAAGGTTGGGTTTAGTTCATTTGTGACTACCTAACAATTTTAGGCCAACCCCTCTCTTCACTCCTTCCCTGGCTCTGCCAGTCTTCTCCTACAGTTTATTGCAAGAAGGCAAAAGGAGATGCTTACCTTCTCTACTCTTTGCTGGCACCTGACACAGCACTGTCAACCCCACCAAAACATAGTAAAAATGGCCGAAGCAGTAGTGTACAAAATGAATGACACCTCCAGAATAGATGCTAATGTGAAGGCATTCTTTTAACCGTCGACAGCTATTCACCCAAACGAAAAGGCAGACCAGGAAGGCTGACAGGAATGTGGCACCTAGAAATCCAACAAAGACAGTGTGTAAACAACTGTTAGCTTGTCGTAGGGGTGCCAAATTCAGTCTCCCCCCCCCTTAAAAAACTTGCAAGATGCACAAGAAATCCTCAGAGATATTACCCATGTTAACATTCAGAATTCTGCTCGTGGGAAAAATAGGGGATGAGCCTCTACTTTTTAACATCTCACATAAAAGACATCAAGCTCCAAATGACTTTGAGTGACTAACAGAGGGCGAAACATCAAAATTCAGGTAGTTTTTGTCTTATAACCATTTGTTTAGTGACTGTAACATCACTGAAAAAAGTGACTTATGAGAGTTTTTCACACTTACAACCATTAGAGCATCCCCATGGTCGTGTGATCAAAAGTCTGATGCCTGGGAATCAGATGGGCTTGTCAACTGACTCATATTTACAACGGTTGCAGTGTCCTGGGGTCATGGTATCTCACCTTTTGCAGTGAGGAAGCCAGGTAACTGTGTTCCTCAAACAGGAGTTGAGCGATTAGGAAGTTCCTCAAGTGTAGATCTCTCAATTAAAACAATTTTTATTGAAAAAAAATTTAAATAAAAATGTCCTACTCATGCAAAACTGCGGGGAAGGCATCTGCTCAATCCAGATATTCCTCAACATACGACCGTGATTGAGCCCAAAATTTCTGTCGCTGAGACATTTGTTAAATTAGTAACATGGATGTTAAGTGAATCTGGTTTCCCTAATAACTGTTTGTCAGAAAGTCGTAGAAGAAGGACACATGACTTTAGGACACTGCAACTGTCATAAATATGAGTCAGTTGCTAAGTGTTTGAATTTTGATCACAGGACCATGAGGATGCTATAAGGGTCATAAGTGTGAAAAATGGTCATTAGTCACTTTTTTTCCAGTGCTCTTGAAACTTCAAATAGTCACTACACAAAAGTTGTAAGTCAATGGCTACCTATAACTTTTCATGGATCCAATATATTAAAATATGTCCTTTAATCTCCAGTATTATTTTGAGTATACTTATTATTGCTATCATACCTCTTTTCTACAGTTTTCTGGATCTTTCCAGATCCAGAAGCCCTATTCTTCTCCCACTTCCCTCCTCAATTGAAAGTGGGATACATGGAAAGGAATATACTTGAAAAATCTGTAGTGAAAATGATTTTGCTTGTCCTCCCATTTGATGCAAAGAATAAATAATTTCAGCTTTCGTAGAAAAGCCGTCCTCCAAAATCTATAATACACTGGGGCCCTCTCCACCAGATAATATATACATACATGTCAAAAAAAATCCATACCATTTTCTGAGTGGTGGATGTTTCTGTCTTCCTTTCCTCCATCAAGAATGTTAAGCAAATCCTGAACCCAGGAAGGAAACGACTGAGAGAAAAGCACACACTGCATAAATAGCAGTAGCAGGAAGCCATTCCAGGTCACAGACACAATATAAAAATGGTAGAACCACCTGCAGAAGGAACCAGGGTCAGTTTAGGGTTTCAGTCTGCACATTGCGTTGAACCACAATGTGGCTGGCTTGCTTTTAGATCAAGGGTCCCCAAACTTGGCAACTTTAAGACTTGTGGACTTCACCTCCCAGAATTCCTATTCCTATTCCATTTTTCTTTTAATATGTTTTATCACTTCATGTTATTTCATTCATCATTTCCAGACAGAAAAAAAATCATCCTAAAATATGTTATCCAATATTCATCCCCTTTCATTAATTCAATCTTGCCACCTATTTTTATTTTATATATTCTCCTTTTTATTCCATTAAACCCAATATATAACAAATTTTTAAAAAACACATATCAATATAGCCTTTTTTAGTTGCTACATCCTATATTAACAATGATCTCCTATTTACTCTTATGTATGCCTTTATTTCTTTTTCCCCAATCAGGTTCCACATGGTATTCTTTCCCTATTACATAATAAATCTTATGTTTATTCCAAAACTGTTTATATAACAAACCAATTGTAAATATTAATAACAATATTGTGTTTGATTTTCATGCTCTGTATTCATCATTTTCACCACCTTACTAATTATTACATAGTTATCTTATTTTAAATTCTTAAACAATAATCATTTTTAATTTCCATATCTTTATTTTTCCAATTACATTTATGTAACAAATTATATTTTCTGTTTCATTCCCGTTTAATCCACTATACAAAATTAATAACAATATAATCATAATTATCTTAAATTGCATTCTTATAATAAATTCTTATTTCCATTTCTATTCCAATTGAATTTATTTGCTTATTTTTAACAATAATCCCTAGTAAATTTTTAATTTCAAAGCTCCTTAATTCATATAACTATATTCTAGAATACCAAAGTACATTTCCATGTGGATTCCCCCGTCCTCCATATCTTTAACCACCACCAGAAGTTGTCAGTACTCCATCAGCGGAGGTTTTTAAAAAGAGACTGGACAGCCACCTGTCTGAAATGGTATCGGTTCTCTGCTTGAGCAGAGGGTTAGACTAGACGACCTCCAAAATCCCTTCCAGCTCTAATCTCTAGATCAGGGGCCTCCAACCTTGGCAACTTTAAGACTTGTGTGGACTTCAACTCCCAGAATTCCTCAGGCAGCAATGCTGGCTGAGGAATTCTGGGAGTTGAAGTACACAGACAGGCACCCCTGCATAACTGCTGACTTGTTTCGTTTACCTCTTGGGAACATCAAAGATCTGCAGCTGGACAGGTCGCTGCCCACAGGCTGCCTTGGTCTTCCCGTACCGGATCAGGTCTTGAAAGATCCCGGCGAGGTCAAGCGAGAGAGCCCCGGGTGACTTTTTCAGTAGCGGGACTTGCAGAACCAGCAGCGCGGCGAAGAAACAAGCGGCCAAAGCCAACCAAACCTCAACCAACATTCCCCCCCCCCCCACTCCACCGCGCAGGCGCCAAGCTCACTGCTTGTTCCCTTCCCTCTCCCCTCTACACAAAGCCAGTGTGGGAAGCAGTCGCGGGGGAGGGGCCATTCCGCCAGCCAATGGAAAGACAGGGGAGGAGCTGCGCGGGGTGAGGTTGGGCTGATCAGGAAGACAGAACCGTCCTATCCGGTGAAAGTTAAACCTGTTTCGGCCCGCCCTCCAACTCGACCTCTCTGTGACGGCATCAACTCGGTGGTGCGTTTTGGGGCAAGAGGCAATTGGGGTTGTTCTGTACATTTCAGATGGCTTTTTTTGAGCCGTTTTCTAATTGGCTGGGTCCTCGTGCAGGCGGCACGGATGGTACCGAAGTGTTACGGCCGTTTCTGGCTCTTTTGAAACATTGACTGAATAAAAAGTACGCGCCCAGGAAAAAAAAAAAAAAGAATAATTACAGAGCTTCGCCATCATCCGATTTGATGAGGATTTGTGTGCGCGATGTTGGTTCTGGACTGGTTCTGGTAGTTGGTGGTTTGTTTAGTATTTGTCATCTATCTATAATCAAATTCCATATCCATCCATCTGCCCATCTTATCATCTTTCATATCCATCCATCCATCCATCGGTCCATCCATCCATCATCTTCCATATCAATCTTATCAACTTCCATATC
>BLBF01000039.1:32074036-32106738 GCA_015471245.1 Laticauda colubrina | reverse complement strand
CTATTCTATTCTATTCTATTCTATTCTATTCTATTCTATTCTATTCTATTCTATTCTATTCTATTCTAGTGGTTCAGTTAGTCACACGATTGTCAATTGGCTTCCCCCATTGATTTTGCTTGTCAGAAAGTCGCCAAAGGGGAGCACGTGGCTCCTGGGACACTGTGACTGTCATAACTGTGAGTTAATTGCCAAACATGTGAATTTTGATCATATGAATGTGGAGATACCTCAAGGGTCATAAGTGTGAAAAACAGTCACAAGTTACTTTTTTCTGGACTATGTATAATATAGTATAGTGCAGTGCAATGCAACACAATATAATATAAAGCAAATTAAAAACAAAACAAGCTCAGTGGCAGACTTAGCCAATCAAAGAATAAAACTGGTCAGCCCTAATCTTGGCTAGGTTCTTTTGAGATCCAGCAAGTTAGAATAACAGAATAACAAAGTTGGAAGGGACCTTGGAAGTCATCTAGTCCAGGGGTCACCAACCTTTTGGATCTCAGGGACCACTAAACTCATAAATTTAGATACCAGGGACCACTAACTGGTTCTGTGGGTGTGGCTTGGTGGTCATGTGACTGACTGGGCATGGCCTGTATGTAAATATTATAAATATTTATATAAATATTGAATTTTTTATTAAAAAGAGCAACTTTTACCCAAAATCAGGCAAAGCAGGCAGGTAGATTGAGTTGCTCACAGAATCAGATTCATTCAGAAATCTATCTGCCATTGGCTAGCTCAGTCTGTCACATAAAATTTGCTTGCAAACTCATAAAATTAACTCACAACACACCATGCATGTAAATATTGAATTTTTATTTAAAAAAAGACTAACTTTTACCCAAAATCAGGCTGACTGATTTGCTCACAGAATCATTCAGTGATCTATCTATCTGCCACCGACTAGCTCAGTCTCTCAAATTTGCTTGTTGAGTCTCCACTGAATTTGCTTGCAAGCAAACCTTCAGTCCTAAGAGATGTTCGGCTATGCTTAAAAGCAGAGCCAAAGATCTAAAGACTAGCTAGAAAGCAAGAAATCCAACCATTCCTGCTTCCTAGCTAATCTAAATCTCCTGGCACAGCAGAACAGATGATGGTTGGAAAAAGGAAAAATAGCAATTTAGCAGGCAAGTTTTCCGGGTAAGGAGTGATGGGCAGGGAGGGTTCCCACAGGCCATGTGGGCGGTGCAACCTTGTGTTTCTGCGCTGCCTGGATTAATTGCTTTGGGGGGGATGCTCTGGGAGTGAGATTTCTCTGCGGCCCACCAATTTCTCATGGCCCACCGGTTGGCAACTTCTGATCTAGTCCAACCCCCTGCTTGAGGAGAGTCTATTCCAAATATCTGCCTCTATCTAGGTTCGAACTCACAGCCTTCTGATTGTTGAGGCAAGAGCTCCACGTCTAGGCCACTGGAACTGGTTTAGAGACAACCATCCCATTGGATCATTTCGTAGGGAACCCCTGGTTTTGCTCCTCGTGATATCACAAATTTTATCGAGGGGGTTGTCAAGGGGATGCATCCCCATCATCTTGGGAAGTAAAAGGCCCCTATAATCAAAAATAACAAAATAAATACATTTTTTTTCAAAATGCACGAACGCCAACTCGACAAAGCCAAGGAGGACAAGAAGTTTGCTGACGGTCACTGCACACATTCCTCCACTAGCCGTACCATATTGGGTTTGGTTTTGAACGCAGCACCTCCCTCCTGCTATCTGGTCCCATTTCCTGTTGAAGCTATCATCAACCCTGTCATCTTCTGGCTAACCTTGCCTCAAAACCTGAGGATCCGCCCAGTGTTCCATTGAGCCGGTAGTGCCGATGAGGTTCTATCCAATGCTCTGCTATTGGGCCCACCCACCCGCCTAGATTCCCATATTCACCTTTATCCTCTGCTTTTGAAGCTCAGCTGCTTTGTGTGGCACAGCAGAGTGCTGCACAGCAGCTGCTGAAGTGACAGGGAGAATGCAGGCTTGCAGGCAGGGGTGGGATTCTAGTAGTTCGCACCTATTCGCTAGTACCAGTTGTTAAAATTCTAAGCAGTTCGGAGAACCGGTTGTTGGAAGAAATTACTGGGCTAATCCTGTAAGGAAGGCAGGAAGGAAACATTCTGGTGTTGCTTACAGAAACTGCCTATCCATTAACTTTTATTACATTCTTGGCAGGACTAGACTTCCTGTCTCTGGAACTTTTCTGGAGTTTTTTTCTCCTCCTTTGCTGGTACTTTGTTTGTGTGGAGTGACCATTCAAAGTTACAATAGCACTGAAAAAAGTGGCTTATGACCACTTTTCACACTTACGACTGTTGCAGCATCCCCACAGTCATGTGGCCAGGCAAGGAGATGCATGCCTCGATGTGATATTATTGGCCACACCCAGCCAATAACATGACCACCAAACCATGTCTACCCAGTCACATGACCACCAAGCCACACCTACCAATTAAGCCACGCCTACAGAATAGGTTGTTAAAAAATTAGAATCCCACCTCTACTTGCAGGAGGCGAGTTAGAACGCTCTGCGCATGTGCAAATGTACATTTGGCACACGCGTACATGCAAAGTGTTCACGTGCACAAAACACACCCACCAAGCCACACCCACCGAAATGGTGGTAAAAATCTTTGAATCCCACCACTGATGTTCCCCCATCTGGTTCCGATATTCCACAAGTACCCGGAACACCCTTCTCCACATGGTACCGGGGAAGAGGTGACTATGGGGGGGGGGGGGGGGGAAATAGTGTCATGGCCCCACTGGCGCCCAGTCTGAAGGAAGTGTTGGAACCAGTGGTGGGATGCTACCGGTTCAGACCCAAAAAAACAACAACAACCTGCCACATCAGCTGAGGGGATAAAAGACCAAAAAGCACATTGGGGTGTGTGTGCGAGGGTCGCTTCTAGCTTTTTGTTTCTTCATCCTCTCAGCTGATTGGCTTGTTAGGTGCTTTCGCATTAGGGGCGTGTGCACACACGCATGATCACCTACCAAACCGGTAGTGACGAAGGTAGGATCCGTGACTATCCAACAGGCATGACACGTCTCCCTTAGCATGTTTGAAGAGGCTGAGGCTGATGCTATCCTGGGCCGCCCACGCATTGGAGATGCCCGATGGAGAGCTGCCTGCCTGCACAGACACGGGAGGATTGGCTGCTGATAGGCAATGGTGCTGATAAGAGCAGATCTCCAAGGAGGAACCACGGCCTCCACTGATCCAAGGGCAAGGAGAGCAGAGTGTAGGGAAGCTCTGAGAAGGGCTGCAAGGCTACTTTGGGAGGAGGTCACAAGATTTCACCTACCCCCTTGAACTTCTAAACTGTTTTGATGACCAGAAATAACCAAAACACTGGTGGCTTTTGAGGAAACTGCATTTCAAAACATTGTATAATGGCAACTGCAAAGGATTTGCCATTTTATAAGTTTTACAATTCATGGTATTATTTTAAATGTTTTTCTTTTGATAGACATTTAAAATACAATTAGCTTGAAACAAATCACAACAAATCTATTATTATTATTATTATTATTATTATTATTATTATTATTATTATTATTATTATTACAAATAATGCAAACATTATTGAAAGCCCTACTAGTACAGCAAATTGCTATTACAAATTACAAATTAATTGCTGCTTTGGATGAGTCCTGAAAGTTATTTGATTACTTTCCCTTTCTGGCTCTGGAATAAACCAAAAGTGATTTAGTACAGCATTATTTCAAAGATGTTTAATGAGAGCCAAAATAAAGTTAGAATGTATGCAGAGGTTTATGTCTAGCCTTTTGCACCATTATAGAAGAAAATCAAGGCAACTAATTGTGTTGCTGCAAAAGCTATACAGGCAATTGCTATCATATTTGAAAACCTAATAGAAATATATTTTCTTTTTATTATATCTGCGTGCCTGGATCACCAACTAAATAAAGACTATTTCCTTATTTAAAATGAAGACTTTGCTACCAGATAGGATAAAAAGCTGTAATCACAATATCCCTCTTGAATTAATACTACCAATTTACTATCTCTGGATATTCCACATAACCAATTCTGGGGCAGTAGAGAACAACTGGGCTTTGTTGTAGTCACATAACCTGTTTTAGACATTAAAAAAAAATCCCGACTCCCTTAAAAACAGCAGAACCTCGGAGTAGCAATACTGAATCTCAAGTTCCTAGACCAGAGGTGGTAATTCAGCAGATTTTGACTAGTTCTGGAGAACCAGTAGCAGAAATTTTGAGTAGTTCAGAGAACCAACAAAGACCACCTCTGACTGGCCCCACCCCCATCTATTCTCCGCCTCCCAGTCCCAGCTGATTGGCTAGGTCTTCTTTGGTTGCCCTGCACAGGAGAACGGAGCTGGAAAGTAGGTTAGTGAGGTGGGGAAGAAATGGGATTTTGCAGTAATGTTCCCCCAGGAGTGTGGAGGGAAAGGGGATTTTGCAGTAACCTTCCCCTCTATGCCCATCAAGCCAAGCCACGCCCACCAAGCCACACCCACAGAACTGATAGTAAAAAAATTTTCAATCCCACCACTCTCCTAGACATTTCTTTTCACTTATTCGAGCCATAGTTCACCTGTCCAAAAAATTCCCAAAGTAGACTATTAGTTGCCCCATTTCGTGTGTGTGTATTTGGAGAAAGGAATTGCAATGTTAGTTGAACAAGTATCCTTTACCATGAGAAATAAGGAGGAATAGCAACAGGTAACCTTTTATTATCACAGAAGATGCCTCCAAGATATCATGTGTGTCAACTCATAAAATATTTCTATGGTCTTGCCAATAGAAAGGGAGTGGGGAGCAATGCGGCAGCTTGCAAACCAAAACTGCATTCCATGAATGTTTTCAAAGATAGTAACTAGATGACCGAAGTTTCTGCTGTGCAAAATTCTAACTGGAGAGCATGATTGATGACTCTGGGCTATCAATGTGTCCCATTGGAGAATATGAATTACGATACACCCAGGGGGTGGGAGAAAACCAGGGTCAAGGGTAACAATGAATGATGTGTCTCAGAGTTGGCTACACCCAGGCAGTGCTGGCATGTTAACTCTCAATAAATCCTTTTTAAGTTTTGGAAGTTTGGCTCAAGACTCATGATTTAAATGGGGGTGACTGCTGGAATCCTGACAGCATGCAAGTAATCCTCAACTTACAACCACAATTGAGCCCAACATTTTTGTTGCTAAGTCAGACAGTCATTCAGTGAGTTTTACGGTTTTATGGCATTTCTTGCCACAGTTCACTGCAGAATCAGTGCAGTTGTTAAGTGAGTAAGCTGACTGTTAAGTGAAACTGGCTTCCCCCGTTGACTTGGCTGGTCAGAAAGTTGCAAAACGGGATCGCATGGCCCTGAGACACTGAAACCGTCACAAGTATGTCAGTTGCTAAGTTTGTTAATTTTTATCACATGACCATGATCCTAAATGTGAAAAACAATCATAGAATACCTTTTCTCAGTGCCATTGTAACTTCAAATGCAGTAGTGGGATTCAAATTTTTTTTTACTGTCGGTTCTGGGGACATGGCTTGTTGGGTGTGGCATGGCTTGGTTGGCGTGGCTTAGTAGGCATGGCAGGGGAAGGATACTAAAAAATCTCTATTCTCTTCCCACTCTAGGGGAAGGTTACTGCAAAATCCCCATTCCCTCCCCATCCCACTAACCTGCTTTCCAGCTCCGTTCTCCTGTGCAGGGCAACAAAAGAAGATCCAGCCAATCAGCTGGGACTCAGGAGGCGGAGAAGAGATGGGGGCGGGGTCAGTCAGAGGTGCCATTTGCCAGTTCTCCGAACTACTCAAAATTTCTACTACCGGTTCTCCAGAACTGGCCAGAACCTGATGAAGACCATCTCTTTTCAAATGACCACTAAATGAAAGATTGTAAGTTGAGGATTAAAATAGAAGAGAATGAATGAGTTGGAAGGGACCTTGGAAGTCTTCTAGTCCAGCCCCCTTGCTCAAGCAGGAGAACCTATACTATTTCAGATAAGTTACTGTCTGGTCTCTTCTTAAAAACCTCCCATGATGGAACCCCCTCAATTTCCCGAAGGCAACTTCTATTCCACTGGTTCATTGTTCTCACTGCTAGGAAGTTTCTCGTCAATTCCAGGTTGCTTCTTTTTTTGATTCGTTTCTTTGTATGGTATTCTTAATTATTCTCTGGGTCATGAATTGCAATGCATGTGCAGTTGCAGCTTCTTCCTATTACCTCTTCAAGTCCTGCCATGTATTTGAACTATCTATTGGAGGTTTCAGTGGTCACACATCAATGTACCTTATCAATATTATCAGTATTATTACATTTATTGGTTAAACAGCATAAAAACTATTTGATCCAACCATTCTGGGTAGTCTCAATTTAACATCTGTGTTACTTGTTTACACCGATTCTTATTTTTAAACGATATGTTTTATATTACTAGGATAATATCCTTCTTCTGCATTCTACAATGCGGAGAGGAAACCAGGCATGTGGGAATGAGAAATAATTGATTTAAACAGTACAGCTATACTTGAACAAATGTCCAACTTAAAGGTAAAGGTTCCCCTCGCACATCCCTGCTAGTCATTTCTGGCTCTAGGGGGCGGTGCTCATCTCCGTTACAAAGCCAAAGAGCTAGCAGTGTCCGAAGACGTCTCTGCAGTCATGTGGCCGGTATGACTAAACACCGAAGGCGCACGGAATGCTGTTATCTTCCCACCAAAGTGGTCCCTATTTTTCTACTTGCATTTCTACCTGCTTTCAAACTGCTAGGCTGGCAGAAGCTGGGAATAAGTAACAGGAACTCACTCCATTACGCAGCACGAGGGATTCGAACTGCCAAACTGCCGACCTTTCTGATCGACAAGCTCAGCATCTTAGCCACTGAGCCACCATAGGAAAAACTCATGTTCAAAGTAGTTGCACTGAAATATCCCATTCTGTTCAGGGAACAGAGTGGGGCCCAGCTTATAAAAATCAGATGGACTGGAGATAGAGGAATCATAGTTTTTTTTTAGAAGCATTTTTTAAAATGCTATTGTTAGCAATGTTTTTCTTCTCTTTTCTTTACATGTTAGAAAAACAACACTATCATAAAACATTAGAAACTGGTTGATTCTTGTGAGTGAAAGATAGAGCGCAGAACTGCTAAAGAAACCATGCAGAAATAACTGCAAAATATTTGATTGTAACTCAGAAACACCTTTGGCACTGAAGTATTTACACATTCTTTGACCCTGCTCTACTGCTCATCATCCCGCGACATGCACAATTGACAATTCATCAAATGTCTTCAGCTTCTTCGACATTTTCATTGCTCCAGTGTCCTCAAACAGTTGCTTTTAGTCAGTCAGTGCAGCACTAAAGAATCAATGAATCAAAAATGTGTGCAAGTAGATTTCTCTTTCGATCCATTCGAGAAAGTGAGAGACATTACTATAAACTCCGGGACCGAAAACTTTGGAAAAGCAGACGGAGCCCCAAGAAGTCAAACCAAATAATGTCCAGCGTCCAGCTGGCTGCTCACACACAAGAGGACCACCACTGTCACCCTATAAGAAGAGGGACAATATTAGGGTTGAGGAAAAAAAAGGGAGGGAAATATTTGGGGGTTATGCTAAGAAACACAAATATAAACCTGTTCCAAAACAATTATGTGCCTTTCTGGAATGACATAAAAAAAAAAGTGTGGGCTTTGGGTTTCCCTTTGTCAACAACCTTACCATGCAAGAATCCACAGTTCCAGACTCGTAGCCTGCGCATAACATCCTGACAGTGATTGTCTTCATGTCAAAGTAGGATTGACATTGATCCAAGGAAATAATGCGCACTTCTCCTTCCTGCAGTTTGAAGGGCACTAAGCAGAAGGGGGGGAAAAACACAATTGGGTGAGAATCTATAGTTGCATAAGTCAGGTCACCTACCTAATCAAAGCTTCATCCTTTGTGCACTGACACTACACATCTCAAAGGATGTCAGTTCACCACCAAATTGCACCCACAATCTCAGCCTTTTGATCCTTCCCTCTTCCCTGGAATATATGTGAGTATATTCACATATATTTATAGTGGGATTCTTTTTTATTATGTCCTAGTTCTGGACAGCAAATATGAACATCTGTTTTGATACTATGTTTACAATACAACAGAAGATTTTTCATTGGTTGCTCCAAATGCAAGAGTGACTTAAATCCACTACCTTATTGTTCATTGGAAATGGGGGAGTACCAGTGGTATGATTCAACCAGTGTAACAACTGGTTCGGTGAGTGCATGTGCACATAGCATTTAGAAAAGACCATTTTTAGCTATCATACTATCAGCTGTGATGACCCAGGGCATGGCACAAAAGCAACAAAGTCACAAAAATAGGCAAAGTCTCTTTAATACCTCTAACTTGGTCCCCAATGTCCAGTTATGATCGGCTGCAGAAAAAACTCTCCCAAGAACAGTTTTTAAAGGAAAGAAATTCTGTCTGAATCCAAAGTACATATAAATTATAAATAAAAACTAATACAAACCACGCTGCAGCAATTAACGAGATAGGGCAGGATAAGGAATTGAAAACTTCAGAAGTCAATGAAGCACACACAGTTGGGAGGACGCCAGAACCCAGATAAAACTTGAGAAACAAAGATAATTCACACTTTGCTTTTAGCAAAGAGCTATGCACAAACACCCTTTTTATTCTGTTTTCCCAGCTGCAGCTAATGAAGGGAATCAGGGCCCTTTTCTCCCCTAAAATCCACGTAACTCACATTGTTCCTTATCTGTTCCTCCCTGTGTGCCCTAGGATGAAGAGGGGGTGGGCCTGGGTCTCCCTCTGAATGCCCAGTCAGACTGTGTCTTTCTCCCATTTCCTCCACAGCCACCAGAGACACACTCCCACTCCTTGTCAGCTGTTCCACCTCTTCCTCGGAATCAGATTCCAACAGGGGCATGACATTAGTATTCCAGGAAACCTTCACTCCAACCAATAATTCTGCGACAGGCATCTTCTCATAAGTTCCTTTTATTTTGAATAATAAACTAGCACAACTGGGGAATCCTGAATCTGAAAGTTCCGGGCTTCCTTGCAACAAATAAAAACTACAAATCCATCCCCTGCACCCATCATCATATCACATGCCCCAATCACCATCCGTCCAGACTTGAGACTTCCCCTCATTCGCAAAATAACATGACCTTGAATTAGTAAAATAATGTTAATATGTCTAACTACATACACAATTCCCTCCTCCCACTTTCCCAGGTTCAAAATGTGGCAATGTGAGAGCATCTGATCTCAATATGTCTTCCAAAACTGACGTATACTTTTCTTCTGCTGCAGCCCTCGTGAGTAAAACAGCTGATGCGTGGCCAACCGCTCTGCCGTGCATATCAGTTGTGCTTGAAAACAAGGAAATAAAGCACAGGAAAAGGGCAGGGATGGGTGGGCAGGGCCAAATGATCAGCAGAACAATCAGTTCGCCTGAACCGGTCTGAACCAGTAGAATCCCACCCCTGGGGACTACCAATTATAGTGACTAAACCGATTGGATATGGCAAAGGAGAAACAGATTTGCACGAGAACATGTCTACAGGACGCTTACTTTTGTTGCCCATGTGTCCCCAGCCGGTGATATAGCAATAGGTATTTGACTTCACTTGGTGTTCCCTGGTGGGTAGGCAAACTGGCCTGACGTAGCTCGTCTCGTTGATGCCTTCATTGAGTTCCACAATACTGATGTCGTAATCCACCACGGCACGGTTGTAACGAGGGTGGAGAATAATTGTTTTCACCAGGCGGGTTTGCGTGAAGACTGAAGGATGATCCAAATTGTTGATACCAAAAACTACTTTCCATACTTTGGCATTTTCTCTCCTTGGGGAAAGAAAGGAAGGACATCAGATACCAGTGAAGATTCTGAATATGTCTGTCATAAGAAGTCCTTTATGTACATCACTCTCCTGATGGATATGCACCAACTATAGGCAGTCCTCAACTTAAGACCACAGTTTTCTGGTGTTAAGTGAGTTTTTCCCCATTTTATGACCTTTCTCGCCTCCATTGTTAAGTGAATTACTGCGACTGATAAGTTACTAACATGGTTAAGTCAATCTGGCTTCACTACTGACTTCAGAAGGTCGCAAAAGGGGATCACATGGCATTGCAACAGTCATAAATATGAACCAGTTGCCAAAGATCTGAACTTTAAGCACATAATCATGGGGATGCTGCAAAAAATGATCATGTCACATTTTTCAGTGTGATAACTTTGAATGGTCACTAAACAAACTGTTGTAAGTTGAGGACGACCAGCATATAAATAGGAAGATGAAAGCGGGCCTTTTACAAAAGAAAAAAGAAACCATGTCCATTTGGATGATATAATGGAGGTAGGTGGAAACTATTTCAGTTTTTACTTTAGGTAGAAGTATGACCTTTGATGAAATTGTACATATAACCACTGCTTCAAATAGAAAAAGTTAGCCCCATAATGAACAACAAACCTGGTTTCAATTCAATGGAAACAAAAGATCACATGCTCTTATCTTTTTTAAAAAAATATTTTTTATTAAGTTTCCAAATTTTAAAAACATAAAATAAAACTTTATACATTGTTATCAACTTCAAGACATCTTTTGCATCTCCTCACATTTTTCAGTATATGTATTTACTTATTCCTTTACTAAGATGGCACTGACGACAGCTGCCTCAGTGAAATGCTCTCTTACAGTTTCTTTATTCCTTATTATTATCTGCAATTCACCACGGATTTTACACTCATGAGACCATCTGCTAAGAATTAGGCAATGTTTCCTTAAGGAGCAGCTTTCTGATTCCCCACCCCCACCTGTCTTTGCAAATGCAGAGGAGATTCTAACCAATTCCCCCGGTTCTATGGATTACAATAAAGAAAGCAAAGAAGTGACCATACCAGAAGAGGAGACGAGGTAAATGAGCGGGAATTTTAAACAGACTAAGAAACAGGGGGGGGAAAACTCCTCTCCCTTCAATCTTTCTGACTAATTTACGCTCACTGGCTAACAAGATGGATGAAATTCATCTCTTAAATAGATGGAATTCTGGTTTTCATAATTCAGCTGTTCTTTGTTTTACTGAAACCTGGCTTAATCCACAAATTCATGGGGACAACACCATATGCATCCCAGAATGTCAGACATTTAGATCAGACAGAATTGAAGAGACATCAGGTAAAACAAAGGGTGGAGGATTATGTTTATATATCAACAACAGTTGGTCTCAGGATACACCTATAATATATATTCACTAAGTTTTGTGATGAAAACTTAGAGTCTTTACGCATCAACTGCAAGCCATTTTACTCTCCACATGAATTCTCCTCATTTCTCTTAATAGTTGTGTATGTTCCTCCACAAACCTGTGTAAACAAGGCATTACAAACTCTTGCTGATCAAATTATGGAGGCTGAAGCCAAACACCCAGGTTCCCTTCCCATCATTTTAGGAAATTTCAATCAAGCAAATTTAAGGAAAGAGGTCTCAAAATATTTCCAGCATGTAAATTGTCCCACCAGAGGCAAAAATACTTTAGACCACTGCTACACAACAGTAAAAGATGCTTATAGGTCTTTACCACGAGCAGCTGTGGGACACTTTGACCACTGCATGATTCACCTTGTACCTGCCTACAGACAAAGACTTAAAACCATTAAAACAACAATTAAATCAGTGAAGACTTGGTTGGATGAGGCAAAGCTGAAACTCCAGGCCTGCCTTGATTGTACTGATTGGAATGTTTTTGAAGATGCCTCTGCAGACCTAGATGAGCTCACAGATACTGTAACATCATATGTTAGCTTCTGCGAAGACTTATGTGTACCAACAAGGAAATATATAGTAACAATAAACCTTGATTCACAGCTAAACTTAAGCAACTATGTCATTCCAAAGAGGAAGCCTACAGAATATGTGACAGAATGCTGTACACCCAAGCCAGAAACATATTAACAAGAGAGATCAGAGCAGCAAAAAGAAGCTACTCTGAAAAGTTAAAGAATCAATTGTCAACAAATGAACCAGCAAACATGTGAAAAACTCTTAAAAACATCACTGGCTTCAGCAAACCTCCTTCCCAGGCAGAAGGAAATCAACAACTAGCAGACGACCTGGAATGTGTTTTACTGCAGATTTGACAAGAAACTACAGCTACTTATCTCCACAACCCACATCTCAAACACACCAAAAACAGCCAAGCCTCCTACAACTGGCCCAATCCATTGGGCTCACAACCTCTGGTGATCACAGAAAAAGAAGTGCAAGATCTATTACACAGACAGAAGCCAGGAAAAGCATCAGGGACAGACAAGATAAATCCTCCTTGCTTAAAAGTCTGTGCTGACCAATTGACCCCCATCTTCACCCGAATCTTCAATAGATCACTAGAGATGTGCTATGTTCCTTCCTGCTTCAAACGCTCTACCATCATCCCAGTGCCAAAGAAGCCCTCCTTCAGGGAACTAAATGACTACAGACCAGTTGCTCTAACATCTGTAGTTATGAAAATCTTTGAAAGGGTTGTGCTGTCCCACCTGAAAACCATCACGGATCCACTGTTAGATCCCATGCAGTTTGTATACAGAGCATATAGATCGACAGATGATGCTGTTAACATGGCTCTGCATTACATCCAACAACACCTTGAATATCCAAATACCTATGCAAGGGTTCTCTTTGTAGATTTCAGTTCAGCATTCAGTACCATCATTCCAGACACTCTTCTAAGTAAATTAAACCAACTAGCAGTACCTGAACACACCTGTAAGCGGATCATGAGCTTCCGAACAGACAGGAAGCAGCAGGTGAAGCTAGGCGGAATCACATCCGATACCTGTACAATAAGCACAGCCCCCCCCCCCCCCAGGTCTGTGTGCTATCTCCACTTCACTTCTCCATATATACCAATGACTGCATCTCAAATGATCCATTTGTTAAAATACTGAAGTCTGATGATGACACAACAATGATTGATCTCATTCGACACAACGATGAATCTGCATACAGACAGGAGGTTATACAACTTGCCTCGTGGTGTAACTGGAACAATCTGGAACTGAACATACTCAAAACCGTAGAAATGGTGGTAGACTTTAGAAGAAACCCTCCTCTATTACCACTTCTTACAATACTAGACAACACAGAATTAACAGTAGAGACTTCAAATTTCTAGGCTCTACTATATCACATGATCTAAAATGGACATCTAACATCAAAAACGTCATCAAAAAAGCATAACAAAGATATTCTTTCTGCACCAACTCAAAAAGCTCAAACTGCCCAAGGAGCTGCTGATCCAGTTCTACAGAGGAACAACTGAGTCTGTCATCTGCACCTCTGTAACGGTCTGGTTTGGTTCTGCAACCCAACAGGACAGACACAGACTTCAGAGAGTCATTAGGACTGCAGAAAAAACAATGGCTACCAACCTCCCTTCCATGGAGGACCTGTGTACTGCACGAGTCAAAAAGAGGGCTGTGAAAATATTTACAGACCCCTCACATCCGGGACATAAACTGTTTCAACTCCTTCCCTCTAAACGATGCTATAGAGCACTGCACACAGAACAACTAGACACAACAACAGTTTTTCCCCGAAAGCCATCATTCTGCTAAACAAATAATTCCCTCAACACTGTCCAACTATTTACAAAGTATACACTACTATTACGGTTCATCTTCTCACCACTCCTTATCACCCCTCCCCTCCCACTTGACTGTTTCCTAGTATGATTTGATTGTTGATTGTTCCCTATGACTATCATTAAAGTGTTGTATGTTATGATTCTGGGTTCTTAACGAATTTACCTTTTCTTTGTGTATACTGAGAGTATTTACACCAAGACAAATTCCTTGTGTGTCCAATCACACTTGGCCAATAAAGTATTCTATTCTATTTTATTACATCTTACTCTTACTATCTTTTATCCTTACATCTCAATCTTCGTCATGGTGTATTTATATCTTTACATATTCCCTCATTCTTTTCCTAATTGCCATTTTATTTTCTTTTTATTTCTAAACCACTCATACCAGGCATTCCAGGCCCTATAATAAATTGAATCTCTGTCTTTTATTTTCATCATTTGCCTGTCCATTTCTATACAATCTATTATTATTTTTATAACCATGCCTTCCAGTGGAACCCTTTTTTCCTTCCAGAGTTGTGCGTATGAAATCCTTGCAGCTGTTAATATTTGGAACATAATATATCTGTTTTATTGCATTTTTGTTTTTTATTTTATTGCATTATTATACCTAATAAAAAAGTTTCCAGATTAAATTCAATTTTCTGATTCATGATTTCTTCTATCCATTGTCTAATTGTATTCCAATATTTTTTCACTTCCTGGCATGTCCACCAGGTATGAAAATAAGTGCCTTTTTGTTTTCCACATTTCCGACAATTTGGGTCTGATTTAAACATTTTTGCCAATCTAGCAGGAGGAAGGTGCCATCTGTAAAACACTTTGTATTGATTTTCCTTGTATGCTGTGGATGTAATTAATTTGTAATTTGATCCCCACATTCTCTCCCAATTTTCCACATACTCTTATCTTTTTATCTGCTAGAAACAGGAGGCTCTGCAGAGCAGTGGTGGGATTCAAATTGTTTTACCACCGGTTCAGTGGGGGTAGCTTAGTGGGCATGCTTTGCCTCATGCTGGCGTGCAGCTTTTCCCACATCAGCTGACCTGCAGTGCCAATCAGCTGAGAAGATAAAGAGAAAAGCACAGGAGTGGGTGGAAGAACCAATCTTGTGATTTTCTCTTCTTTTTCCTCTCAGCTGATTGTCGGGAGGATTTTTTTCCCCTCTCAGTTGACCGTCAGGTTTTTTTTTTTTAACTACACCAGTAGCATACCACCACTGCTGCAGAGAGAGGTTCAAAATCTTTTAAGATGATGGTTGCAGTGTTATGATCCAGTCCCACATCTCTTTCAGATGCATCAACACCACTTCCATCATCTTTCAGATTTCCACCCTCCAGTGTGTGCCCCTGGAAAACAACGAAATGGCTGTCTCAATTAAATGAATAGAAGCTATAGCACGTTTGAAGTATAAAAAGTTTAATTATTGGGTCAAGGGGTGGTATGTATTTCTGCAGCCCAGAGATGGTAGCCTTTAAATCATAAATTAATGGTTTTCAAACTTTTTCAGGCCACAGAACCAGGAATTGATAATATCTAATAAGCTGTGTCCAAGTGAACGATTCATTTTTGTGTGCACGTTTGCATGTCAAAAATGTCGTGTGCATTAGAAGTCCATCTCTGTTCTATATGTGTTGCACATGTGACCCCTGCCGCTTTCATTGCTAAAGGAACAAGAAGGCTAGAAGAAGCAGTCCCATGGGAAGGACACAACAGAGCAGTGTTTCCCAACAACTAAAATACATAAACTTTCAGTTGTGTGGACTTCCTAGAATTCCCCAGTCAATATGCTGTCTGGGGAATTCTGGGAATTGAAGTCCACATACCTGACACTTGCCAAGATTGAGAAACACCTGTGATAGAAGGACATGACTTTTGTAACTCAGCTTGGTCACAGCTCCTGTGCAAATCTTCAATTGTCTCACCAGCTTGGGATCGCCTCTCTAATTACAATGCCCATGTCAGGATTCCGGCAGTTACTCCCTTTTAAATCATGAGTCTTGAGCCAAACTTCAAAACTTCCAAAGGATTTATTGGGAGTTAACATGCCCGACACTGCCTGGGTGTAGCTGACTCTGAGACACATCATTCATTGTCACCCTTGACCCTGGTTTTCTCCCCCACCCTTCATATTCTCCATTGGGACACATCCATAGCCAAGGATCATCAATCATGTTCTCTAGTTAGATTTAGATATTTGCATGGCAGAAACTTCAGTCACCTAGTTATTATCTTTGTGAAACTATTTATGAAATGCACTTTTGATTTCCAAGCTGCTGCATTGCTCCCCCCTCCCTTTCTGTTGACAACTCTAAAAAGACCAGAGAAATATTTTATGAGTTGACAGCCCACCTATTTCTGAAGCTCAGCACTACTCACCCTTCAAAGCAATGTGCCACTGTTAAGACCCATTTCTTTGCTATGAGAACACAGCCACAGATGTGCCCACTGGTCTCGCTCTGGAGCGAGCACTGCCATGGCCAACGTCCTGAGCGACTGGTCCTGCCACCAAGGATCCTCTTACTCATGCGAGCTGCAGGGCGACGGCCGCAATCTTGTAGAAAAAAGATCAGCTGGTAAGTGCCGGCAAAAGCGAGTGCATAATCTGGAAAGCTTTAGCATCTATTCCACAACAAGCTTAAGAGACATAGTATACCTGGAGACAGAGTGGAGTTACAAAAACTGCATTGTCATTAAGCTTGAATCAGGGGTGTTTTAAGGAATATAAGTCACCTAACAGGTATTTGGGTTAGAAATATATAACCAGGATAGACATTTTAATATTGTCTCTTTAAGGGAATGCAAGAGCATGCAATTGGATGTGGTTTCTCAAATGGCCTTAAGGTGGAGCCAGAAACCTAGATTGTTTTAGTCTGAGTCTCAGAAGAGAGTGTGAGTGTATCTTTGTTTCCTTCTGTTGGAAAATATTGCCATTGCTACATTTTTCCTAATTGACTGATTTTACTGGATTTAATGTAAGCCTGATACTGAACTGTTTTTGACACTGGAATTTGATATTTGGATTATCCCTGGATTGAAAACTGATTGATTTACTTGTGAATGACTTTGGACTGTGATTGGACTTTGCCTAAACTTTCTGGAAGTAAAAACCTACATTTACTGTACCTGTGAACTGTGTGTGTATTATTCAAACACTACTCTCTATATGTCCCCCTGTATGCGCTCATTCTCCTAACGGGGAATTACCTCAACAGGTGTCAAACTTGATTTCATTGAGGGGTCGCATCAAGCTTGTGTTTGACCTTGGGGGGGCATGGCCAGCATGAAATCACTCATGTCGGGGGCGCCTGTGGCAGCCCAAGTGCTCTGCCAGCAAAAACGGACTTTCAAGCTCTGCTTTCGGTTGCAACAGCTTTCTCTAACCCTCTGCCATCGAAAACACAGCTTGGGAAAGCTATGCGTGGCCCTCGCGAGATCCATTTTTGGCTTCAATGGCCTCCTGTAATTCTCTTCTCATGAAAAGGGAACTCAGGAGGGCCACCTGCGGCTCTGTTTTCGCTGGCAGAGGCACCATGGGCCAAATCCAAGCACCCCATGTGCCGATCTGGCCTGCGGGCCTTGAGTTTAACACCCTGGCTTAAATCACACTAACAATGTCAGAAAATTCCTGATTAAGGAAAAGGCCAAATACAAATTACAAGTCAAATTGTGGGTAACTTTGCTGCTGTGAGAAAAAGGCTGGAGTAGAAGACTCCTAAGTGTTGTGGTTCACCGGCAACCTGTGCAGACAGCAGTGGAATAGGACAATGGGGAAGAACAGGGACCAGTCCAGGAGTCTGGAGAGTACTCGGACGAGGATCCTGCGTCCGATGCAGAGATGGGGCCAGGAGCATCTGAGTTGGGTGCTGACTCCAGAGTCTCCAGAATCTGACAGCAGCAAGGCAGAGGAACAAGGGGAGCCTGTTCCCAATGCCCGTGTGCACAGAGCTACTAGAAGATAAAGAGCAGCTGAGACAAAAGGGGCAACTAAGGAGTAAGGCTTGGAGGTGATTGTCCCTCCCCTAAGTTATAAAAGACAGACAAAAGTGACGAAACCTTTGCAGGAAGCAAAGTCATTCATTCTGTTCGGATTAATCCTTTAAGCTCTTGGACTTTGTACTTTGGTTGGTTTTTTATAATTCATTTGGCATTCTAGTTGTTGGCAACAATTCAAAGGAGAGAAAGGTAGGTGCTTATTTCGAAGGGACTGTTTGGGACATTACTGGCTGGGAATGAAAATAATTCCCAGCGTTGAAATAAAGCAAGAGTTGTTTTAACTAAGCATGTGCTTAATTATGGTCTAAGGAAGCCTTGGTCAGAACACTAAGGTCCCTGCCAATTCTATGCCAATTCTATTAGCCTATGTAACCTTGCAGACAAGGTGATTTCGAACCTCAATGAATATTAGGGCAAGAAACAACCTCATTTGTTTGCCTAAACAACAGGTTTTTTGTTTCCTTGAAAGGAAAAAGAAGGCCCAGCCAATAGAGTTTTGGGGTTTGCAAAACCCCAAAGAGTTTATCAAAGAGTGATAAACAAAATTGCAAGCAAAGGGGGAAAAATCCAGTCCAAAATATGGGGAAAAAAAGATGGAAGGAGGTAAATAGAATGGAGAATGGCTATAAAAATCAAAACCCACTCCATGTTTTGAAAGTTCAGTACAAAAGAATTAGAGTTGTAAGGGATCTTGGAGGTCTTTTAGTCCCACCCTTGGCTGAAGCAGGACACCTTACACCCTTCCAGTTTTTGCCTTAATATTCTGGTTCTGGGCCTCTGGAAAGCAAAGGTTTTCCACTCAGAAAGCAAAATGCTGCCCTAGATAAAGATGAAGTAAGGTTCCACTTTTATTCTTCCCAATGAACCTTTTTTAAACTCTCAAGAATTAGTGGATAATTTGGAACCATATAATTTATATCATTTATTATGCCATTTATTAGCCATTTATTATATTATACATATTAGCCATTTATTATGATCTTACCTTCTTTGGAACAAAGAAGAGAAACCACATTCTTGCTCTTACATGGTAACCTAGGTGTAGAAGCAACAGCTTAAAACAGGCTCAGTTTCATCAGCATAATATAGAAGTGCAGGAATCATACATCTGCTGAAAAACCTTGCTTATCTTTTATCTGTATCATCAAAAAATGTGCTTGGAACCTCGAGGACACTTGATTGCTAAAGGTAGTATTTTGATGTTTCATTTATTCCTCTCCAAAAAATCCTCAGGACTGGCAACTAGATCAACTGTCAGCTGAAAACCAAAGCTGAATAATTGCTTTTAAAATTGCAAATGGGACTCAGTCTAAATAGTCAATGGGGAAATTAGATTCATTAAATTGTGTTACTAACTTTACAACTGCAGTGATTTCCTTGATGACTGTGGCAATAAAGGTCATAAAACCGAGCATTTTACAAATGTCTCACTTAACAAGATAAATCGTGGATCAAACGTGATTGTAGGTCGAGGATTATCTGTGAGACTCATCAGTCTGGAACCCACATTACGTATTTGATATTAACACAATTGAGAAAATCCAGAAATATTTCACAAGAAGATTTCTCCACTCCTCTACTCGTTGCAGAATATCTTATGCCACCAGACTTGAAATTCTAGACCTAAAAAACCTAGAACTAGGCTGCCTTCGGTCCGATCTAAGTATAGTATATAAAATCATACATTGCAATCTCCTACCAATTAATGAATACTTCAGCTTCAACCATAACAACACAAGAGCAAACAATAGATACAAACTCAAAGTTAACCGCACCAAACTTGATTGCAGGAAATACGACTTCAGCAACAGAGTGGTCAATGTCTGGGATACTCTATCTGACTCTGTGGTTTCTTCCCCCAACCCCCAAAACTTTAACCTTAGACTGTCTACTATTGACCTCACCCCTTTCCTAAGAAGCCTTTAGGGGGTGTCCATAAGCTCACCAACGTGCCTACCGTCCCTGTCCTATTGTTTCTTTTATGTTTTTTTTATTTTTCTTATATGTATCCATGTATTCATAACTATGTTTTTACTTATGCCTATTATCTTGTAAGCAATTGACAAACCAAATAAATAAATAAAAATAAAACTATTTTATATGGACTGCCTACCAATGGATAGGACTTCTACGCAATTGGAAATGCCTACTGAATGCATAGAGATCACAACAGGGAGTATCACACTTGTGAAAGGGTGCTTAAGAATTTAGGGTGTGAAGGTGCAGTGTTTAGAATGAAGTATCGCAGGCAAACTCTGCCCCACAGCCTGGAGTTCAATCCTGATGGGGCTCAAGGTTGACTCAGCCTCCATCCAGGGGTGGGATTCTACTAGTTCAGGTGAACCGGTAGTTCCGGTGAGCATTTGGTCCCTCCTGCCCGTCCCTGCTCTTTCCTGTGCTTTATTTCCTGGTTTTTTTTAGCACAGCTGTTGTAGTCCCTTTGTGCTGTAGTAGAAGGTAAGTATAAGATTTTAAAATGGGCTTTTGAAAAATGCAGAGCGTGTGCACAAAGTGCATTCTCACCGAGCTGGTTGTTACACCGGTTGAATTGCACCCCTGCTTCCATCCTTCTGGGATCCGTAAAATGAGGACCCAGATTGAGTGGGGTAATGTGCTGACTGTCAACTCATAAAGTATTTCTCTGGTCTTTTTAGAGTTGCCAGCAGAAAGGGAGGGGGGAGCAGTGTGGCAGCTTGTAAAACTGAAACTACATTCCATAAATGTTTTCAGAGATAGTAACTAGATGACTGAAGTTTCTGGCATGCAAAATTCTAACTGGAGAGAATGATTGATGACTCTGGGCTATGGAAGTATCCCATTGGAGAATGTGAATTACGATACACTCAGGGGGTGGGGGAAAACCAGGGTCAAGAATGACAATGAATGATGTGTCTCAGAGTCGGCTACACTCAGGCAGTGCCAGACAGTTTAACTCCCAATAAATCCTTTTGAAATTTTGGAAGTCCCGTGATTATCTGACCACCTTGTGCGACCTTCTGACAAACAAAGTCAGTGGGGAAGCCAGATTCACTTAACTGTGATAAAGGTAACATGGGGCAAAGCTTAATAAATGTCTCACTTAGGAACAAAAATTTGGGGCTCAATTGTGGTCATAAATCTAGGACTACCTGTCTAAATCTGTGCTATTGCTATTATATGCAACATCCCATTTCTTGCTGTTAGGAAGTCTGAGATCTTTCATATGTGCATAGGCCCATGTTGGCGAACCTATGCCATACGTGCCAGAATTGGCATGCAGATCTATTTCCCCTGGCATGCAAGAGGTCGCCCGGAAGAGCCCCACTGCACATGCGTGTGCGTGCCAGCACCTAAAAGCTGATTGTCGGGTATCTAGCATGCATGTGCAGAATGCTGATGCACGGGAGACGCAAGTGTATGTTCAGGGACGCACTGCGCGTGAGGGGACCGTACATGCATGTGCAGATGTACCGCACAAGGGGGGAATCATGTGTGCATGCGCAAAGATGAATGGAGTGAGTTGTGCACGCATGAACAGACTTGTGGCCAGGGGTGGGATTCAAATTTTTTAACAACCGGTTCTGTGGGCATGGCTTAGGTGGTGGGCATGGCTTGGTAGTCATGTTATTGGTTGGGCGTGGCCAACTCAATATCACTCACATTGAGGCACACATCTCCTTACTTGGCCTTTCATGACTGGGGATGCTGCAACAGTCGTAAGTGTGAAAAACGGTCATAAGTCACTTTTTTCAGTGCCATTGTAAATTCGAATGGCCACTCCACACAAGCAAAGTACCAGCAAAAGAGGGGAAAAAAACTCCAGAGAAGTTCCAGAAACAGGAAGCCTAGTCCTGCCAAGAATGTAATAAGGGTTAACAGAGAAGCAATTTCTGTAAGCAACACCAGAATGTTTCCTTCCTGCCTTCCTTACAGGATTAGGCCAGTAATTTCTTCTAACAACCGGTTCTCCGAACTGCTTATAATGTTAACAACCGGTTCTAGCGAATAGGTGCGAATTGGTAGAATCCACCCCTGCATGTGGTGCGCAAAGGGAAATTGTGTGTGCATGTGCAGGGGGCATGGAGGGCCAGCCCACATTGCCTTCTGGGTGCTGGCATGCGAACGCGCAATTATCGGCACGGGAGCGGAAAAGGTTTAGCCATCTCTGTCATAGGCTGAAGGAACAACTTTGAGGAACAGAAGGAAGAGCCACGACCAAGAGAATGATTAAAGAAATTTTAATCTGGAAGAGTGTGATTTGTAAAATTATACCTATGAAAATATAAAGCAATGGTAATGCCATCTTTAAGCTCTGTGTTAAACTCAGATAATTTACTGAAATGTTATGGAAAAATTCTCTATTGTTTTGTATAAAGATTATATAATTGGCAGGTTATGCTGACCAGTGTCATGTTAATGATAGAGATTACTGCAAATGGAAACGGGTAAACAGGATATGGAAACAGATGCTATGATACAATAATAGAGTTGTTGCGTAGGGAGATACATAGCTTGGATAAATTGTGAACCCAGGAAAGGGGCAGAGACTGTATATTTGAACCTGTATATAAACCCCAGTCTTCCTGGGAACCATGTCTTCTGCCTTGAGCAGAGTTCCCTTTTGCAAAAGCTTAATAATAAAGCTCTTGTTCACAGTCTCCAGTTGCTTTTTTATTTTTATCACAAGGAGAAATATAATTTGAGAAAGTTTCAGATACTGACCCTCCCTAGTTCTTATGAAGATGAAGAGGAAAAATGTGTTCAGACTTGGAAGATTCTGTTACTTTAACTTGTAATAAAAATAGCATTACCGTTCATATTTTTTTCCCTAGTCTAGTCTAGCTTGAAATGCTGACTTCATGCTACATTTAGACTGCTGCATTCTCTCCAGATATTCTCTCCATCCATAAAGTATAACAATAGAGTAGCTATTTCTTACCCTGTTATTAAAAGAGCATGCAAAGTGGATCCATTTTTCTTCTCCCATTCAGGGTGTAGATTCAACCATTTTTCCTGTTGTGGAAGCTCAGACACTGGAACATGTTCTGTCACGACTGGTCCACTGGGGGGGGGGGGAAGAGAGAAAGCATACATTTAAGATAGCTGAATGTTAAATTGATAAAATAAGGACCCAGATTGTTTGGGGCAAGAGGCTGACTCTGTAAACCGCTTAGAGAGATCTGTAAAAGCACCATGAAACAGCTGTTGTGGTTCGCTGGCAGCAGGTGCAGACGGCTGAGGAGAGCGAGGACTCAGATCAGGGGCCAGGACCATAAGGGAGTGGACTGCTGCTTTCAGAGATTGTGGGGGCTGGCAGAAGCAATGAGGAGGTTCCCGAGGAGCCTGTGCCAGGTGCGCATGCAAGCAGGGTTGCTCATAGGAAAGAGCAGCTACAACAGCACGGGCAACTTGAGAGTAAGGCTGCAAGGTTACGGCCCCTCCCTCAAGAGATAAAAACAAGCTGTGAACTGGATGTTCTTTGCAGGAAGCAAAGATGTTTTGAAACAGCCTCATGGACATTGCAGTATCTTAGTTAGTATTTGAAGATTCTTCTATTGTAAAATATTTCTTACCTGTGATTCTTGCAGCCTCACACAGTTTTGGCAAGGCTTGCATTTATCAAAGTTAATTAGTTTGCAGCAGCCTTTTAACCAGGGTTTCGTAAAGATTCAATAAAAGGTTTCTGTTCCCTTTAGCTCATGTTTGTTTTATTGGAAAAGACTTTGGATCAGAATAGCAGTTTATAAGTCTAAACGCTATTGCTATGCATTGGAACTAAGGGGAAAATATGATTTATTTATTTATTTATAAGCTACTGCATTGATTGACTAGGGTACTGATAATGTACCAAAGATCATATGTGGTAGCAAATATCAGACCATCCAACTGACAAAAATGCAGAAAACTGTAAATGTGGAAACCTGTAATCATGCTGTTCACTAAAAAGAGACATTTTTAAAATGTGGAACACTGAAATAAAACTTGTTTTAAAAAAAATCAGAAAACTGAATGATCCCATGTCTTAAGAAAACATCACAGATTCAAAGACTTGTCCCTAAGGCTATGATTTATCAATATTACAAACTACTGACCTTACCCGAAACCCATCTGTTTGCACGCCAAGCGGCTTAAATTTTCTTCCCAGTCATCAGCGCATACAGAATAATTGGCAGCTGACCTATATACAGTCAGGAACATCAAGGAGCTGCTGTTTTTATGTAGGGACACTGTGTGAAGAAAAATGAAGGGAAATTTGACTTTAATACATCCAGGTAGAAGATCATTAATTGATTTCTCATGACATGGAAGATTTGCAAATTAATACGCGATCATTAACAAATACCGTAGGTGGAATAGAATAGAATAGAATTCTTTATTGGCCAAGTGTGATTGGACACACAAGGAATTTGTCTTGGTGCAAATGTTCTCAGAGTACATAAAAGAAAAGATACATTCGTCAAGAATCATAAGGTACAATACCTTGACTAATGACTAAAACTATGACTAATAATAGTCATAGGGTACAAGAAGCAATCAAAGAAACAGTCAATATAAATCGTAAGGAGACAAAGTTACAGTCATACAGCCACAAGTGGGAGGGGATGGGCGATATGGAGTGATGAAAGTTAATAGTAATAGTAGTGCAGACTTTGTAAATAGTTGGACAGTGTTGAGGGAATTATTTTTTTAGCAGAGTGATGGCATTCCTGTGCACTGGTTGCCAGTACTTAGCAATATCATACTGCCTCACATTAGAAGTTAACAAGGTTCTTGTTTGGCTATGGTCAAGTATGCTGAACAACAAGGCCCTCCCTAGTCACCAGGGCAATATGTCAGGATTCCAGCAATTGCCCTAATTAAATCATGATTCTTGAGCCAAACTTCAAAAAACTTCAAAGGATTCATTAGAGGCGACATCTTGGCACTACCCTGTATGAAGCCAACTCTGGCATATGTAATTTACAGTCACCTGTGAGCCTGTTTCCCCCCTACCCCCCTGGGTGTCTCATAAGCCAGATTCTCCAATTGAGCACGTTCACAGGCTGGGTGGCATCATTCACATTATCCAATTAAATATATTCATGGGCAAAAGCTCTGGTATTTTAGTTATCATCTTTTAAAGATAAGAATTGGAATGTACATTCGTTTTCAACTACTCTTCCAGATTTTCTCCCCCCCTTTTTATGGCAACTACCAAAACAGGTATGAGTTGACACAATGCATAGCCCGTCACAAGATTGAAATCCCATAGGCCAGCATGGAAAACAGGTATTCACTTAGCATTTTGTTCTGACCCAGCTCCCCAAACACGACAAGCCCTCTGTAGTTGAAGCAATGATACCTTTATTAGGAGCGCCAGCCGCCCAGGCAAAAAGTTTCTCTCTCAACACAGGCTAAGAAGTCTGTCTGACAGGGAGATGAATAGTTGTCCGCCATTTCTACTCATCTCCACCCCCTGTCTTTTATCCCCAGAGCCAGGGTAGGGCTTCGCTAGCAGCAGTGGCTCTTCTATCCCAAGGACCGGCCCATAGAGTTCCACTGCTCTCCTCTCCTCTACCTTCTGTGCATCCGTGAGTCAGGCACCAGGCCCAGCTGTTCCTTCTCTTCCTCATCAGCTACTTCCAGACCTGGGGGCTGTTGACTCTCCATCTGAGGACTGACAAACTCTCTCTCTCTGTCTGTCTGTCTCCCTCTCTGCCAGCTCCATTCTCTCTTCCCCCTTGAAACTCCCAGGTTGCCCTGATGCTGACTCTGACTCCCATGCCTCCTCATCATCTGATTTGGCCACAACACATCTACCCAGTTTAACCCTGAGAATTCTTGGAAAGAGGAATGTCCAAAGTATCTTCTTGAGGCCTGACCATTAGTGATCCCTTCTACCAAACCACTTGGTTTTGATCTACCTCGATCTGTCTGGATAAAATTGAACAGAATTAAAGTGTGACACTGGAAGAAGTGCTTCTGCCCTGTATTAATGGGCCTGGAAAGATTCCCCTTGTTGCTAACATGCAGACTATTCACGTATTATGCAAGTCTGCCCACAATGACATGCATTCTCTGATTCCTCAGAAGAACTTAGAAGAAATTGCACATGCAATTTCATCCTTCTTGCAAAAAACCCTGCCCTGAAAAATGTACACTGAGAGAAAACAATCTTTATAGAGGCGTAAAGCTTTAAATCCTAGAACAGCAGTTCCCAACCTCTGAAGCAACTCCAGAGGCAATTCCCTGGATAGCTGAATTGGACATCCAGTTATGAAGCCATCGCTCTATCCCTATAGAAGATTTATATGTAATTACGTGGATTGGGTGCATAAGTTTACTTCTCCTTCTGCCATGTTCTCATGATATGCTAAATAAATAATGAAATTCATACAATGTTTTCCTAAAACAGACATGGCCCAATTCCTTAGGTTAAAGGCCAGGCCTTTCATTCCAATTACATCTCGAGAAAGGTTACACCACGTTATTTTCTGTGAATGGGGTGTCTTCCCAGGAAAATCCCATTTCCACATTCATCCTACCAAAAAACAACAACAACAAAAATAAAACCTTTCCCCAAACTGTGCCAACAAAATGTGACAATCGGCAGTGAAATTTTCAGATAGTTTAGAAGTGCTTCCAGGAAGGATTCCATAGGATTGATTGGTTTAATATTATTCCCAACTGTTCTGAAACTACAAATAATATGATGCCATTAAATTTTATGAATTTTGGGGGCAAAATCCCAGGACACCAAGGACATAAATGGACTCTAATGAAGCTACTCATCCTAGAGCCATGTTTGCTTTTTAGTTTTAATTTTTATTCAAACAGCCAACCAACCAGACTAGCATCTTTGATTATCAGAGCTAGTCGTTTACTTTAAACCTGGATTGATCTGTTTCCCGTAAGTTTGTTTCTCTTCAGCAAACCTCATGTTAGCCTCTTAATCATGGTGCAAGTCTTATAACTTACCACAGCTCCATTCATCTGATTTGTCGGCACAATCTGCTCGCCCATCACACCACCACTCGCGGGGTACGCAGTCATGGTTTGCGCATGCAATTTCATCCTTCTTGCAAAACGCTGCCGTGAAAAAATGTACATTGGGAAAAAACAAGCTTTAGAAGCGTAAAGCTTTAAATCCTGTAGATCCCCAACCTTTCTGGCACCAGGGACAAGTTTTGTGGAAGACACTTTTTCTATGGGCCAGGGGATAGTTTTGGTTTCACTCGCTCACCTGCCACTCACTTCCAGTTGTGCAACCCACTTCCTCACAGGTTATGGACTAGTACCAGACCTCTGCTTTAGAAAATGCTAGATGCTTTGTTGATTTGGAAATAGAGTTATGCCTGGGTACAATCATAATGTATTAGGACTGCTGATACCTGGAAGCAAACTCTATAGTTCCGTGATGGGAAACCTATGGCACACGTGCCACCTGTGCCATTTCTTCTGGCACATGAGATCCAGCCAAACTTACCTGCACTGTGCATGCGTGTGCTCCTAGATGATTTTCGGCCCATTGGAGGCCATTTTCGCCCACCCAGAGGCTCGAGGGCAGCCTCTGCAGCCTCAGGAAGCTGAAAAATGGGCCTTTTGGAAACACCGGAAGCAAAGGCTTCCCTTAAGCCCCCAGGAGGGTGAAAACGGCCTCAAATGGGCCAAAAATCAGCTGGGAGGTGCACATATATGCAGTGCTGGTAAGGGGACGGGGCGGGGATGTTGCATGTGAATGCGCAGGTGGGCAGAACACATGACATTGTCGGTGCTGGCACGCATTTGCGCTTTAGGCACATCACAGTCAAAAATCACTGCACATCACTGCTATAGTTGCTTTTTATAGCCAGGAATAAAAATCTCAGAAAGCCTGGAACTTCTTAACTCATTCTGTATAATAGTTCTGTAAACTCAATCAACATTGCTGATAACCGCATTAAGAATACACCTTTAGTGCTGAAAAACTTCTTGATTTCTCATTTCCAGGAAGTTGGAAAAGAGCAGACGACACACAAAGTGATTTGAAAACAATTCAGCTTTGGATCTCAGGTGAACAGTGCAAATACTTGGGAACAGGCTGAGTTGCTTTAGTGAGCTGATATGAGAGTTGTGCTATGCTTACACAAGGTCCATAGTTCTTCTTCCAAATTAGTTTGGAAGAATGCTCGACTCTAAGAGCCAAGAATGTCCTACCTGTCAATGAATACTTCAGCTTCAACCATAACAACACGAGCACACAATAGATACAAACTCAAGGTTAACTGCACCAAACTTGATTGCAGGAAATACGATTTCAGTAACAAAGTGGTCAATGTCTGGAATACTCTACCTCAGGAGTGTCAAACTCAAGGCCCAGGGGCCAGATCTGTCCCACTGGGTGCTTTGATTTGGCCCACGGAGCCACCTTGGAAACAGTGAAGGACTGACCTACGGTGCATCTGCCAGTGAAAATGGAGCTCCGCTTTCGCTGGTAGAGGTTTGCAGGAGGCTGTCACAGCCAGAAGTGGAGTTCAGGAACCCATTTTCGCAGGCAGAGTGCTTGGGCCACCACAGGCAGAGGGGTTGCAGGAGGCCGTCACAGCCAAAAATAGAGCTTGGGACGCCACAGGCACCCCCAACATGAATGACATTGAGCTGGCCACAGCCACCCGGCCCCCCAAGGTCAAACACCACCCTGATGCGGCCCTCAGTGAAATTGTGTTTGACATCCCTGCTCTACCTGACTCTATGGTTTCTTTCCCAAACCCCAAAAACTTTAACCTTAGACTGTCTCCTATTGACTTCACCCCTTTCCTAGGAGGTCTGTAGGGGGTGAGCATAAGTGCACCAACATGCCTATCGTCCCTGTTCTATTGTTTCTTTTTATTTTTCTTATATGTATCAATTTCATGTATTCATAACTATGTTTATACTTATACCTGTTATCTTACAATTGCTTGACAAATAAATAAATCCTAAATCCAGTTTCACGTGCCTGAAGAAATCAAATGAACTCCTTAGTGCAATTTTATCCTGAATCAACATTCAAGAGAGTCAGAAAGGAAAAATAACATTTCAACACCGCATTAACAAATGAAACATTTCAGGAAAAGGCATGAAAAACTCTGAATATTCTGTATTATGAAAATATTGAAGCCTCTGTCTACAGAACCAAAATCCTTTAAGAGTTTTAATGAACAAAAGTTCTTTAATCACCATTTGTTATCAATGTGCTTCTACAGAGCACCACACTGCGACAATAGAATAAAACCAGCACCCAACAGTGTGTTGATTGCCTTCTAGGCTTTGTCAAGGAATTAATTAAATAAAATGAATGCAAACCTGTGAACTAATAATACTTGTCGTGAAATATAAAATTAAAGGGAAGAAACAAAAACCAAACCCAAAATAGATTAAAAAAAATAGAAATTCAGAACATTTCCTTCCCGAATAAACCACAAGAAATGTAAATTCTAAAAACCTCAGCATTGGCAGAAATGTTTGCATGCATTTCCCCATACCTTTCCTACTTTTCACTCTTGCTCAGAAAGTTCGGCTGCAAAAAACTGAATAATGCATTTCATCCAGTTATGAAATAGGCAAGGGCATAATTTATTTTGCTCTCTTCATTCTGTCGCCGTTGAATAGACAAAGCACGCAAAGTTCATAAAAGAATGACAAGAACAGAAAGCTTATCAAAAGTAATTGATATTCAGACAAAAGCCCAAGATGAAAGGGGATCTCAGGACAGAAGGAAAAGGGAAGGAGGCAGACAGCAAGAAGAGAGAGAAAAGGTGGCAAAACCAAAGCATAGTTATTAAAAAAAAACCGAGCTAGGAATTAATAAAGGCAAAGATGGAAGATTGCTCAGTATCAAAGGGGAAATGAAATGAGTAAAATGAAAACCATTTAAATAAGAAAGGACATGCTGTGTCCTTGACTCTCTCCAAAGAAGGCAAGGCAATTTGAAATACTTACAGCAATTTTTTTCATCCAAATTGTCGAGACAGTCTGGGAAACCATCACATATCATTGCGTGGTGAATACACAGTTTGTTTGATGGGCATTCCCAAAGACCTCTTTCTATGCAACCTGAATGTAAGAAATCAAGATGACAAACCATTCATGCTTATGAACTGGCTAATAGCAGGTAATAAGCTACTCAAACAGAAATGCAGGAAATACACAACGTTGTGAGACTTTTGATTTTTATTGACTTAAAATGTGTTTTTGACTTGATATCCAAAGATGGGATACAGAAGACATTGGAACAATCCTTCAGAGATGTACAAATGTAGTTGTTCTATTACTAGGTTAATGTCTGCTGAAAGTTCTAGAACCAAGCATATCAAGTAATTTCCTCACCAGGAACAAGATATACATTCTACCTCTTCCTTATATATATATCCTATATACCAATGACTGCATCTCAAACGACCCATCTATTAAAATACTGAAGCTTGCAATGACACAACAATGATTGGTCTCATTCGAGACAACGATGAATCCACATGCAGACGGGAGATTGGACAACTTGCCTCATGGTGCGACCGGAACAATCTGGAACTGAACACACTCAAAACCGTAGAAATGGTAGTAGACTTTAAGAGAAACCCTCCCATACTACCACCTCTTACAATACTAGACAACACATTATCAATAGTAGAGACCTTCAAATTTCTAGGTTCTATCATATCATGAGACCTAAAATTGACACCTAATATCAAAAACATCATCAAAAAAGCACAACAAAGAATGTTCTTTCTGCGCCAACTCAAAAAGCTCAAACTGCCCAAGGAGCTGCTGATCTGATTCTACAGAGGAATTATTGAGTCTGTCATCTGCACATCTGTAACGGTCTGGTTGGTTCTGCAACCCAACAGGACAGACACAGACTTCAGAGAGTGATTAGGACTGCAGAAAAAACAATTACTACCAACCTGCCTTCAGTCGAGCACCTATATATTGCACGAGTCAAAGAGGGCTGTGAAAATATTTACAGACCCATCACATCCTGGACATAAACTGTTTCAATTCCTACCCTCAAAATGACGCTATAGAGCCCTGCACACCAGAACAACTAGACCCAAGGACAGTTTTTTTCAGAAATCCACCACTCTGCTAAACAAATAATTCCTGTCCAACTAATAATTCAACCCTGTCCAACTATTTACAAAGTCTGCATTACTATTGCTACCCTTCCTTTCACCCATCCCCTCCCACTTGTGACTGTATGACTAACTTTGTCGCTTGTATTGACTTACGATATTGTATTGACTGTTTCCTAGTATGATTTGATGGCTTATTGTACCCTGTGAGTATTATTAAGTGTTGTACTTTATGATTCTTGCTTCTTGATGAATGTATCTTTTCTTTTATGTACACTGAGAGCATTTGCACCAAGACAATTTCCTTGTGTGTCCAATCACATTTGGCCAATAAAAAATTATATTCTATTCTATTAGTCAAGTCTCTCTGATTCAACCTTTATCTTCCAACTTTGTCAGAGGACCACAACCCATTGTGTTAGCTTGGTCAGTTTGGACAAATGAAAGGACATTATCACTTTTAATATGTTGGGACACAATCTTGAAACTGTAAGATAGGGCTTGTTTAGACACATTTATTTATTTATAGTATTTATATTTTTTTAAAAAATAATTTGAAATCAATAAAATTGTAAATAAAAGTGAATAAATTCAGATCCAACCTATAACAGATGTTAAACTGCATCAATACATAAATGTATTGTCTGAACAATATATTTGAAACCTTAAGATTAAGCCCATATCTATACCATATAATCCATTCACATTCCAGATTCTGACAACCAAAGTATTTTTTGGGTTGTTCCCCATTTCCATCCCCCAATAATTGTCACTGATTCTTTGGGTGACCTATAGGTATAATCTAACAAACACTTTTCCATCACGTTAATGGGAAAACTCTGAACTAACTTTTTCCATTAAAATGGATAGGATCTGATTCTGTGCCAATAAACATTTTGAAATCAGAATGTTAAAAGAAAAAGAGAAGTATAGATTTATTTAAAAACTTAGGCAATTGGTAGGATTGTTACAAAGTATGCATTAAAATGGAGAAATGTCAGTTGACAGTGATATCCTAAGATAAAGCAGTATTCAATAAACATAACCTGTCTCCTCCAATTGTTTTTAATCAATCAAACTGGTCTTCTAATAAATCCAATATGTACTTTTGCATAGCTATGTCAGTCATTCAATATTAAATTCTTACTTCATCATGTGAAAGAAATTAAGGCTGAGGGCAGATCTATGAAATATTTATATTTTATTGGATTGAATTTTGTTTTCTTAAAGCAAGTCCATTTCAGCATTCAGATGAAAGAATGACCTGTGTTAACGCAGATCATTTGAAAATATTTAAAAAGGATTTTAATAATACCCTTTGATTTCAGTTTGCTATAAACTTCTACAGGAGTTGAAATCTTAAATAGATTCATTCGAAGATAAGAGTTTCATTTTATGTCGTTTGTAGAGCATCAAACTATGAATTTCACAAACATGGAATAAATGAAAGTAAATAAAGCTACTTTGAATATCATAAAATCAGAGTCAAAAAGAGGGCTGTGAAAATATCTACAGACCCCTCCCATCCTGGACATAAACTGTTTCAACACCTACCCTCAAAATGATGCTATAGAGCGCTGCACATCAGAACAACTAGACACAAGGACAGTTTTTTTTCCTGAAAGCTAAATAAATAATTCCCTCAACACTATCATGACTGTATGACTGTAACTTTGTTGCTTGTATCCTGATGATTTATACTGACGATTATCATTAAGTGTTGTATCTGATGATTCTCGACTCATGATGAATGTATCTTTTATGTACACGGAGAGCATTTGCACCAAGACAAATTCCTTGTGTGTCCAACCCCATTTGGCCAATAAGGAATTCAATTCTATTCTATTCTATTCTATTCTATTCTATTTCTATTCTATTATCTTTTATGTACACGGAGAGCATTTACACCAAGACAAATTCCTTGTGTGTCCAACCCCATTTGGCCAATAAGCAATTCTATTCTATTCTATTCTATTCTATTCTATTCTATTCTATTCTATT
>BLBF01000039.1:31972328-32068211 GCA_015471245.1 Laticauda colubrina | reverse complement strand
ATGAATGAATGAATGAATGAATGAATGAATGAATGAATGAATGAAGACAGAACCAGTTAACTGTCCCAGTTCTAAATATAATTATGTTCAACCATATACTTCTCACTATTACTACTTTAAAGGTTAAATGGCACAAATAAAGAGATTTAGGGTACCATTTAGCAAAATAAAGTAAAAACTGAATCATGCAATTCTTCTTGGACCCAACTCAACTCAACTTTAGAAGAACAAATAAACCATTACACTCAAGTATAATTTCTTTTTATTGCACTGAGGCTTTCAATGTATGAAGAGAAAAACTATCTTGCTCATAAATTATGTTGGAAATCATTATGCTTAATGACATTAAAAAATTTCACACTATTTTTCTTGCTTAACAACTGGATAAGCATTATTTGACTGCACCAATGCTATCTCCACCAGTTACTTTCTCCTGTATTGTAATTACCACAATGATCTTTGTTGCATTTTCTAATTAAGTAAGCTTCATTTTATTCTCCTATTTTATATAGCATCTGACTGCAGAAAAAAAAAGTTTAAACACCAGATAATCATTGCTCTCCTACAAGAATGTAATATTCATAACTTTTTAAATTAATCAAGGAGACAAGCACGCTAGAACCAAGGAGAAATTTCCGAACAGCGAGAACAATTTAACCGTTGGAATGGCTTGGCTTCAGTAGTTGTAGGTGCTTCATCACTGGAGGCTTTAAGAGACTGGACAGCTACTTGTCTGAAATGTATAGGGACTCCTGATTGAGTAGGAGATTGGATTAGAACAGTGGTTGCCAACCAATAGCTGCAGCCCACTGGTGGTCCGTGAGAAAATTTTGATGGTCTGCAGAGAAAAATCACCCCCAGAGCACTCCCTAAAGCAATTAACCCAAGGCTTAAAAGGTTAATTAAAGCCCAAGGCTTTAACCTAAAGCGGGAACACAAGGCTTGCATTGGAATGAAGTAATGAGGGGAAAGGTGGAACTTGCCTGGCCACTGCATTGCTTCTTTCCACTCCTTTCTCCTTCTAAGCAGGTTAGGAATGTGGCTGCCTTGGAGGGTGTGTTTGTGTGTGCATGTGTGTGTATGAGGGATCTCTGTGTTAGATCAGATCTCTCTCCCACCCTCCCCCTGAGAACGGAGCTCAAAAGCAGGAATGTGGCTGCCTTGGAGGGAGAGGGGAGTGTGAAGGATCTCTGTGGGGGGGGAGAGGGGGAGAGAGAGAGAGAGTTTAGATCAGATCTCTTCTCTCTCCCCCATCAACATCAGCAAGCCACCGTCAGTCAAAATTCATATTAGTGGTCCCCGAGATTTAAAACTATGAGTTTGGTCTTCCCTGAGGTCCAAAAGGTTGGTGACCCCTACACTACAAGACCTCCAAGGTCTTTCCAACTTTGCTATTCTGTTAGAAGTTGAGACACATAAATAACCTTCTACATTGTCATCTGGCATCAGGCAAGTCCGATTGTCCGAATTTTCATCTGGGAACTGAGCACAATCAGTATCCTCCGGCCACTGTAAACCTACAATTCCAAGAACAGATTCACAACGTCCTTTGGACTGCTCACAAAGAGCCCTGAGAAGATCAAGAAGAATGAAGGGAGAGGGAAGCAAGAGGAAAGAGAGGGGAAAATGGGTAGAAAAAAATTACACAACCGGAAATATTCACATACATATAGGAAGTCCCACCAAAACCAGACAACTTAAAAGTCATACGGTAGAAAAATATGTATTAACATACACAAGCACAAGTGGGTGTATATTATAATACAGGCAGTCCTCCACTTACAACAGTCTGTTTAGTGACTGTTCGAAGTTACAGCAGCCCTGAAAAAAAGCAACTTAGGACCGTTTTTCACCCTTACAACCAGTGGTGGGATTCAAAATTGTTTTACTGCCAGTTCTGTGGGCATGGCTTGGTGGGTATGGCAGGGGAAGGATACTGTAAAATCTCCATTCCTTCCCTACTCCTGGGGGAAGGTTACTGCAAAATCCCCATTCTCTCCCTACCCCACTAACCTGCTTTCCAGCTCTGTTCTCCTGTGCAGGGCAACAAAAGAAGATCCAGCTGATCAGCTGGAACTCAATGGGAGGTGGAGAATAGATGGGGGTGGGGCCAGTCAGAGGTGGGATTTGCCGGTTCTCCAAACTACTCAAAATTTCCACTACCGGTTCTCCAGAACCGGTCAGAATCTGCTGAATACCACCTCTGCTTACAATCAGTGCATCATCTCCATGGTTACATGATCAAGATTCAGACACCTGGCAGCTGATTCATATTTATAACTGCTGCAGTGAGCTCAGATCATGTGATCTCTCTTGCGACTTTCTGACTGATGAAAGTAGTAAGTGGGGAAACCAGATTTGCTTTACAACCATGTTCCTAACTTAACAACTCCAGTGATTCACTTTAACAATTGTGTTTAATTAAATAACGCAAGTTGTTTAATAAGAGTAAGTGAAGATTATGGTGAATAGATTTAGAGAATAAGGGTTACAATTAAGGTGTGTATAAGGTTTGTTATTTGTACTTAAAAGAGATTGTACCCAACAGTATACTGCCATTGTGGTCATGGAAATTTTGTATACAACAAAGGAAATTACAACAACAACAACAATAATTGCTCAGATGGTCCACTGGAACTTGTGTCACAACTACCATCTGCCTATAGCAAAGAACTGGTGGGATCTCATAAGCCTGCAAAACTACTGTGGGACTTCCAAATACAGACTGACAAAGTTTTGGAACACAATACCCCAGATATCATGATTGGGGAGAAGAAAAAAGTATGGATCGTCAACATTGCCATACCTGGTGACAGCAGAATCGACCAGAAACAACTTGAAAAAGTCATCAGATATCAGGACTTGAGAATTGAACTGCAGAGGCTCTGGCATAAACCAGTGCAGGTGGTTCCAGTGGTACTTGGCACACTGGGTGTTGTGCCTAAAGACCTAGGCAAGCACTTAAAACAATTGGTGCTTTTTTGTGATGATGATGATGATGATGATGATGATAATAATAATGACATGTGCTGACTTAATTTATGAATGTTTACAAATATTTGTTGCTGCTGCAGCTGCTATTGGTCTTAAAGACCTTTGCAGAGCCAAAATAGAGGTTTCAAATAATTGCATTCTGCCTTCCAAAAGAAAAAAAATATGGGAGATTTGGTTCTTTCTGCTTACACAGTCCCAATGATAAAATTGGTAAATGTTGGTCGAGGGCCTCAGTCCTCCAGATCATGGTTGTCCCAAAGATGCTTTTTCAAGAGGCAACTGGACTTTGCTTTTTCTTTTGAAGATGTTTTGCTTCTCATCCAAGAAGCTTCTTCAGCTGATGAGAAGTGAAATGTCTTCAAAGAAAAACCAGAAAGTCCAGTTGCCTCTTGAAAAAGCACCTTTGGGACAATAACGTTGGCCATGAAGGGAGAAGAAGTATAGAACAGACATCACACAAATGGCACAACTTTGCCCATGCTGAAAAGATTAAAAATAAGCAACTATGTACTGAAAACCAAAGAAATTAAGAAAAGTACAATAAAGGCATAACCAGAAAGGCTACAAGGATTGCATTGCTGGATTGGCTAGCTATAATGTACATTTTATTGTGTTTTGTTTGTTTGTTTATTTTAGAGTAGTATAGCACATTACCTGCATGGTGGGATACGTTCATTTGTTTGGAAATCACATTTTGGCACTAATATGGTACAGGCAAAAAACATCAGGTATTTATAACAGTTAGTCTGGACCAAGGCTGGGAAGAGAGAAGACTCCCAGCTAATAGAGGCTTCTTTCTGTGTCCGATGGCCTAAATAGTTGGGGTAATGTGTATAATTGTACGGCAGGTTCAGGCACAATTCCAGTGTAATGTGTTCACATTGACCTGGGCAGAATAAAACAAAAATTGATTTAACGATACAGAAACAATTACTCTAGACCTATATGATAGTTACAGGAATCATAATTTATATAAGGAATCTTACAAAGATGAGAAATCTGCCTAGAAATTATTTTTGCTTTGATGCAATGAATTTTCCTACACCCTGTTTTGACCCAGGCTTCGTCAAACGTAATTAAACACAAACTTGTTTTAAAAGCCAAACCTATTTTAATGCAGTGCTGGGAATTACTTTCATTCACAGCCAGAACTAATCTTAAGCAGTTCCTCAAGATAAGCACACACCTGTCAGTGCTGTGGAATGCTGCCAAAACCAGAAGTATCCAAATTAATTATAACAGAAACCAACCGAAGTACCAGAAAAAATTGACCAGAAATACACAGAGCTCAAGGAAGATTCGGAATCTATTGAACTGCTTTGCTTCCTGCAAAGGTTTTGTCATTGAGGTCTGACTTTTATCCCTTATGGAAGGGGCAATCACCTCCCAGCCTTACTCCCGAATCACCCCTTCTACTTCAGCTGCTCTTGCTTTCTAGCAGCTCTGCACACAGGCGCAGTGGGAACAGTCTCCCCTGGGTCCTCTGCTTCACTGCTGCAGACTCCAAAGGCTCCCGAGTCAGCATCCCACTCCCAGATGGTCCTGGCCCTAACCCTGCATCGGATGCAGGACCCTCATCTAAGTCCTCTCCAGACTCCCTGACTAGTTCCCTTTCTTCCTCACTATCCAACTCCACTGCTGGTTGCATCGGCTGCCGGCGATCCATAACACACTCCACCCTATATAAGGACCACCACTAGAGAAATTACCAAATAGGAAAAATGGAGCATATCAAATTCTACTGTGTACTGACTACAATTACTTGCTTGAATCATATTTGTTTAAATGAACAAAAGTGTAGATTCAGAGAGTAGCTTTCACATCTGACTGTTCATTCGTCCATAATGTATTTTGAGAAACTGTGAAACAAGGAAAACCCAGTTGGAAGAAAGGACAGGAAGCATGTGAAAATAAAATCTTGTTAAAGATGCACACAAAACAATGTGTCTTTTTAGATGCAGTAAACATGTGACCCTTTGCTTTTTTGAAACAATTTCATTTGTGTGATAAATGAGAATTAATCCTTACAAATAACTAAACATATTTTCTGAAGTGCGCCATTTTCAGTAACTGAAACACAGAGGCTATTAGAAAGTGTACAGAAGAGGCAATAATTCAAAGAGCAATACTTTGTGATGGAACTCGCTGATACGGCTAAATCGATTCCTTTGATCAGAGAAAAGACAATATCTATGTTTATTGCTGACTGAAAACCCTTTAGAGGTATTTTAAATGTGAAACAGAAAACAATGAACTCATGGTTTATGGTTTTGAAGTTTATAGAGGGGAGATAATAGGAAGAAGAGAGTTATGATGTAACCATGGAGTAAGAGATACATTTATAATTGTTATATAATTATAAATGCTGTAAAAAAGAATGGAAGCTGTTTCTTTTTTATTTATTTTCTGTTTCCTTCTTTTAGCTTTCATTTTGATTTCTTTCTTTTTTGTAACTTACATTAGTTTGCATTAGTTTTTAATCTTCCTTTTTAAAAACTTTTTAGAAAATCACAAAGCAGTGTGCCACTCACCGCACTTCACTTGGCTGTTGTTGACATCACAGGGAGGAGAATGGCCACAAGAATCAGGACATAAAGTTGAATTACACTTCTGATCTCTTTCATGGCATACTCTTAGGCCTAAGACAACAACAATAAAATTTTATCTCAATCGGTGAATTATATCATTAGAAAACAATAGCCATATACGGATGTGGGAATTGGTGGCTGTTCAGTTTTGTGCAAGCAAAGTAATCTTTGCTTGTTTAAGCCCAGGGCCCTCACAAATGAGCATCCTCTGAGTATGGAACAAAGAAAGTGGTACAGCAGTAATTTCTGCAGATAGGAGTATGAAACTTCTTACTGGCGTTCAGATCAATACTATAACCAAAGTTTTTTTCCCAGGCAAACATGGGACCTTTCACAATTTTCTCAGCCATTTCATATTCTAATAAATAATTATATAATTTGGAAATCGAACTTTTCTCAGGGTTTAAAAGTATTTTATCTAAATATGTATCTTTTACCTCAATTCCCTATTCCTTTACATCTTTGTTGTATCTTAAGTTTTATTTGAAAATATGACCAATTATTAATAACTATCTCTTGTGATTCTAGTTCCTGTTTTGTTTTAATTCTTTCTTCATTATCTAATATTTGGTAGTATTTAAGTTTTTTTACTGATATCCATCGTATTTAAGTGAAACATTGCCTCCATCGTTGAAAACCACCTCGGGATTTTAGTGTAATGATTCTTTCTTATGTCAAGAAATTTTAATTAAAGACTTTCGGAATACATGTCTAGTGAAATATAAATTATTTTTACTATTCGGGTTCCGTAAAAATGCATGCCAACCTAGCTGTAAATCATGTCCCTCCAATTGTAAAATCCTGTTATTCCTTAAATCAATCCAGTCTTTTATTCACACTAATACTGCTGCTCTGTAATATGACTCTCAGATAGGTAGACCGAATCCACCCCTGCTTTTATTATCTTGTAAATAAGTTTTTTTATCCTTGTTTTTTTCTTTGCCCAGATAAATTTCATCACAATTTTATCTAAATATTTAAAGAATTTTTTGTCCAATAATATTGGAATTGTTCAAAATAAATATAATATTTTAGGTAGAACATTCATTTTGATTGTTGCTATTCTACCTAATAATGAAATTTGCATCTTATTCCAATTTTCCAAGTCCTTTTCAATCTGTTTCAGTAATTTGGTATAATTATCCTCTCGCAGATTTAATGTTCTAGCTCTTAACCAGATTCCTAAATATTTAATTTTATTTACAGTTTGTAACCCCGTCTTTTCTTCCAATTTTGTTTACTATTTGTTATGTTTTTAATTAGCATTTTGATTTTTTCCTTATTGATTTTTAGTCCTGCTAATGTACCGAATTTATCTATTTTATTTAGTAGAGCTGGTCCTGAGTCTATTGGGTCTTCTATGACAAAGACCATACCGTCTGCGAAGGCTTGTAATTTATATTCTTGATTTTTAATTTTAATTCCTTTAATTTTCTTATTTAATCTAATTCTGTCCAGCAAAGTATCCAAAACTGTTATAAAAAGCAGAGGTGAAAGTGGACATCCCTGTCTGACCCCCTTCCTTATCTTCAATGATTTGGTGATTTCTGACCAAATCTGTCAGAAAAACCTGACACTAACCAAATCAGTGGCACACAAGGAGAATCTATACAAAATGATGTACAGATGGCATCTGACGCTAAAATATTTCCAACAGCCAATCCTTGCTGTTGGAAATGTAAAGGGAAATTTGGTACATACTTTCATTCTTGGTGGACTTGTCCTGAGATAAAGAAATATTGGTTAAAAATAAAAACATGGATAGAAGAAATTATAGAGTGTGGGCTGGAGTGGAAACCGGAGTTATTTTTGTTGGGAATGATCAAAGGGGACTACCCTGCTAAAGTAAAATATCTGACCATCCATTTATTAACTGTGGCACGTATTTCACTAGCACAATATTGGAAAAACCCAAATGTATCACCGATACAGGTTGTTATTCAGAAAACATATGAGTGTGCCCAATTGGAGAGACTTACACTTAAAATCAGTGGGAAGGAGAATTCAGATTACTACCGGATATGGGATAAATGATGTAAGTGGGTAGACAATAAAAGGGGAAACATGTAAATGAACCTAAGATACAAATTATATTCAGTAATTTATAATATGTTAAGTACATAAAAACAATTAAAGGTTTTAAACCTTCTTTTCTCTGATACTATTATTATTAGCCATTTATAATATTTTTTGTTTATTAGTTAAAAAACATGAATGTATTTGTAATAGAAGAGTAGTTATAAACCAACGTGAAAATAAATAGAGTATACTGTGAATTATTTAGCGCTTAGGATGTGATAATGAGTGAAGATGTGACTAGTACTAGCCAATAATATTTAGGACTTACCAAATTTGACAACAAATGTAAAGAATTATGTGTTATTCACATATTATTGTTTCTGTATTTTTGAAATTGTACGTTTTTAAATTTGTAAATAAAATTGTTTTTTGTTTTTTTTTTAAAGAAACTTCTTACTGGTTCTGACTGAACAGTTTTTTTCCCCTGACATGTGTTGGTGCCCAAGAAGAGCATGAGTTACTGTGCTATCCAGCCAGTGTATGGGAATTGGATAGTTAGGTAGCAATTGTGAGCTGTCCCCTTAAGGGAATGCATCATGATAAATGTAGTTAAGGTATCCTGGGAAATGTAGTCCATGTCACATCACCACATCTGTAATCCTGATTGGTTACTAAATTGACCCTTGATGGGTTGCGGGAGGTTTCCTCACTCTTGGCTGAACTCATGGACTCGTAACTGTTCTACTTCTATTGCTACAAGATGGGAGAAAAGGGATAGGAGATAACCATCTTTTTACCTACAAGACAGATATGCAAAGAATTGGTCATTAAAGAAGAACTTTGTCACAAATGTGAGTTATTAATCATACCTGATGAACCAATAATAAAAACTGTGTATGTACGTTTTGTTGAGTTTATCTATCTGCATCTGTACAGAAGACAAAATCCAGCACTATACAGAATACAGAAGAATTAAAAAGATGATTAATTTGAAGTCCTAAAGCTCATCAGTATAAAGACAGTTAATTTAAACTTGTTAAATAACAGAAAGTTAATACTTTTAGTCATATTATTTAAACACTAATGCATTGAAATGTATTGAAATAATTATAGTGTTATCATATGAGAAAAGAAACAAAGTAGGCAGGGGAAAAATGGCAAGACGGATTTTCCCTAAAAAACAAAAGAAACCCTCTATAGACAAGGAGGAATAAATCAAAACAGCCGTAACTAGAGAAATTGTGACTCTCTGCAGAAGTATCATAAGACTCCAAACCCATAATGTATTGTGTTCTGAGTTATAAAGCACATGAACACTGTTCAAACGAACAATCTGAATCACCATTCTCAAAAGGACTCATAGAACAAAAGAAATATTATTTTCCAAAGGAAGCTCTTAGATCTCTTCTCCAGCAATTTGAGTAGAGAATGACATAAGTGGTATGCCCTTACCACCACAGTTCTCTTCATCACTTCCATCCTTGCAATCGTTGTCTCCATCACACTGGAAAGTACTAGGAACACATTGACCATTTCTGCATTCCACCAGTCCTTGACTATGGCATGCTGGAAACAAGAACATTATCACTTTATAGACTTTCCATTTCTCATAAATTACAATGACTTACTTTATTCCTACATGGACATGACAGAAAACCTACAAATGCAAAATAGGATAAAAACTGGATATTTCTGTTACACTGTTAAAATAACGAGGAAATAAGCAAAGGGTAAAGGTTCCTTCTCTGAGCTTGTGGGTTGGTTTCCACGGAGAATGAACCTTTAACTCTCATCCTACACTTGAGCTACAGGTTTTCACCATTATTGCAAATAAGTAAAGAGCCAGTTTTGTACATAATTTTAATAGCAATAGCACTTAGACTTATCTACCACTTTACAGTGCTTTACAGCCCTCTCTAAGTGGTTTACAGAGTCAGCCGATTGCCCTCAACAATCTGGGTCCTCATTTTACACACCTCAGAAGGATGAGTCAACCTTGACCCTAATGAGATTTGAACTGCCAAATTGCAGGCAGCCGGCAGGCAGCAAAAGTAGCCTGCAGTACTGCATTCTAACCACTGAGCCGCTCTTCATCTTAAGCACAAAGCCAGCTAGGTGACAAGGCCAGCATTGGGAAAGAGGCAATGGCCAACCACTTCCAAAATCTTGCCACGAAAACTGCAGGGACATGTCTAGGCAATTGCCAAGAGTCAACACTGATTCAAAGGCAAACATGCAAGCAAAAAATAATGATAGGATCATCGTTTTGGAAGATGACTACATAGTACATACTAATGTTATACTACTAAGATAATTTAGCAAAATAGCATTTTACAAATATAAAAGTTGTATTGAAGTGGATACTTTTGGATTATGCCGTATGAGATACTTCAAATAAGATTCCCAAGGAAGTCTATATCAAATAGGAAGACACTACACTTAAACTGTCTGTTATCAAAGCACAAATGAACTTACAACAGTTGGTTTCATCTGATTTGTCTTGGCAGTCAGGATCACCATCACAGATCCAATCCATGGTTATGCATCTCCCATCTCCACACTGATGCTGAGTCACTGGATTACAATCTTTAATAGATTGTGTTATTCGATAATATGATAAACACAGACAATATTTCTTCATTACTTAGTATAAAAACTGGCTAGCAGGATATTGAGGTTAAGAAATTATCTTCCTCTTTTGTCAACACTGGTGTACAGTAAATGCAATAATTAAGAATATGTTGCAGCAACACTGACCAGAATTCAGAGGATGTTTTAGCTAAATCTAATTTTCAGTTTATATTCCAGAATCAACAGGAGTTGTGCAATGGCCAAGAGGTGGAGCTCTCATCTCACAGTCAGGAGGCTGTGAGTTTGATTCTACGTAGAGGCAGATATTTCTCTCTTTGGGCATGATGAGAATATATCTGCTGAATATAGCTCCACATTGGTGACAGGAAGGGCATCTGGCCAGTCAAAACTCAGCTCCATTCTGTTGCTCAGACTCCACAAGGGATTATGGAGTGGTTAAAAGTGCCTGTATCCAAATATTTTGAGATTAAATCACCCCCAAGCTTTAAAAATATATTTTTTCCTTTACCACAATTCTGTTCATCACTAAAGTCTCCACAATCATCATAACCATCACAAACAAAAGTATAATTGAGGCATCTTCCAGTGTCACAGCGGAAAAACTCTTCACTGCAATCTGTAAAATAGAAAAAAAAATTAAAGCTGAGTTTGGTTGAACTAAGACAGTCCATTCCCCTAAGCAAAATATTAACTCATTTCTGCTATTTTTACAAATTATTAGATAACTTTTAAAATAAACGCTAGTTTCATTCTTTCAACAGCATGACTGACAGGAAAAGGTTAAAACTACAATAAAATGGCTTCAACTTCTACTACTGTTTTTCATAGGGATGCAATATACTTGGTGGTTAATTGAACATGAGTACTCCTCAACGTATAACTACAATTGAGCCCAAAATTTCTGTTGCTAAGTGAGGCAGTTGTTAAGTCAAGCTTGTCTCCTTTTATGACCTTCCTTGCTCCAGTTCTTAAGTGTATCACAACAGTTGATAAGTATTGTGGTTCGCCGGCAGCCAGTGCAGACAACAGAAGTATCGGACAGTGAGGATGAAAGAGAACCAGTCAGGGAGTCTGGTGAGGACTTGGACGAGGGTCTTGCATCTTATGCAGGGAAGGGGCCAGGATTATCTGAGAGTGGGGTGCTGCCTTCGGAGCCTGGCAGCATCAAAGCAGAGGAGCCCGGGGAGCCTGTTCCCAGTGCATGTGTACACAGAGCTGCTAGAAGGCGAGAGCAGCTGAAGCAGCAGGGACAACCCAGGAGTAAGGCTGGGAGGTGATCGCCCTTCCCATCAGGGATAAAAGCCAGCCCTTGCTGATATGCTTTTTGTCGGAAACAAAAAAGTTCATTAGATTCTGATTCCTCATCAAAACCCTGCGAACTCTGGTTTGTCTTTGCTGGAACTTTTGTTGGTTTATCTTCTAATTAAGTGGATTTCTGTTTCTTGGCAGCCTTTTACAATCCTGAAAGGTGTGCTCTTATATCAGACAATTGTGTTTAATGAGTTTTGGCTGGGAATACAAATAATTCCTAGCGTCACATTAAAAAAGGTTTGCTTTTACACATCGCGTGTGTTTCCTTAATTTGAATGAAGCCTGGGTCAGAACAATGAGTTAGTAACCCGGTTGTTAAGTGAATCTGGCTTCACCATTGACTTTGCTCATCAGAAGGTGGCCGAAAGTAATCACATGACTCTGGGACAGTCATAAATATGAGTTGATTGCCATGCACCCCAATTTTGATCATGTGACTGTGAGGAAGTTGCGATAATTGTAAGAGTGAAAAACAGTCATTAAGTCACTTTTTTCAGTGGCATCGTAACTTTGAACGGTCACTAAATAAACTGTGTAAAGTTGAGGACTATCTGTACTACTTTTATTATGCTCACTATTTTGGTTGCCCTCTTCTGAGAATAGATTCAGACTTACAACTGCATGTTTCACTTACAACCACATAACTCAGACTTATGACCACATGATTTACTTAATGATGGCAGTAAAAAGTCATAAAGTTGTGTCCAATCCTGTGGCTGCCTCAACGCAATGACCGCCATGACTTATAACCAAAATTCCAGTCTCAGTTCCTGTCATAAATCAAGGATTATCTATTATATAGATACAGTGGATGAGAACAAGTTCACTCTAATAGCTGTAATGTTGTTTTTTGCATTAATATATTGTCTAATGCATTTAGGTCTAGGTAACTTACTGCAATGCATTTCATCGCTCCAGTCATCACAATCATTAAAGCCATTGCACTGAAGAATCCTTGGGATACAAATCCCACTTCTGCACAAGAAGCTTTCGTCTTCTTCACAAAGTACTGAAAAACAAAACAAAAAAGGAACAGGATAATAGCTTTTCTTAGATTGAAAACCAAAAACACATCCATTTTCCTTTAAAAGGGCATTAAATAACCCTCAGCTTCAACTGTTAGCAAGCGATTATAAAAATTGAATCTTGCAAGTGCCTTACCTCCTCCTCATTCTTATACTCATGTGAATTAGGGAGTGCCTGCCTATGCTTCTTCCCAATATTTTCTCTTTTTTTTTGTGGACTCAAATATGTATTTGTCAGCCTTCCAAGCAAACCAAACAGGAAACATGACAAGATAAGCTAAATCTATTTTATTTTCAGGGTATGATAACAGATTCTTGTAAGATTGAAAGTACAACTCTTCCACCCTCTCTTTTTACTGCTTGAGCTAGGATTCCAGCAGTTACCCCAATTAAATCATGAGTCTCAAGACAAACTTCCAAAATTTCAAGTGGATTTATTGGGAGTTAATATGCTGGCACTGCCTGCATTAAACAAACTGTGTATAAAAGCAAACCTTTTTTAATGCAGCACTGGGAATTCTTTGCATTCCCAGCCAAGTGTCATTTAAACCTAAGTGTCCGAGATAAAGGCAAGTCCTTTCAAGGTTGTAAAAGGCTGCCAAGAACAGAAGTCCAACTTTTGATAAGTATCAGAAGTTTCAAAAACAAACCGGAGTTAACAGGGCTTCAATGAGGGACTCAGAGCCTAAAGAAGAGCACATCACCGAGGGCTGATTTTTATCCCTTATGGGAGAGGCAATCACCTTCCAGCCTTACTCCCGAGCTGCCCTTGCTGCTTCAGTTGCTCTCTCCTTCGAGCAGCCCTGCGCACACGCGCATTGGGCACAGGCTCCCTGGGGTCCTCTGCTTCACTGCTGCCAGACTCCAAAAGCTTCCAAAGGCAGCACCTCACTCTCTGATAGCCCTGGCCCCATTCCTACATCAGACGCAGGACCCACGTCCAAGTCCTTGCCAGGTTCCCTGACTGGTTTCCTTTCGTCCTCGCTGTCAGAGACCTCTGCTGTCTGCAACTGCTGCCAGCGAACGGCAACAGTAGCAGACTCTGAGACACATAATTCATTGTCATCCTTGACCCTGGGTTTCTGCCACCTCCTGGGTGTATCATAATTCATATTCTCTGATGTGAGACACATTGTCATCAATCATGCTCTCCAGTTAGAATTTTGCACGGCAGAAAACTTCAGTCACCTAGTTACTATCTTCGAAAACTATTTATGGAATGCACTTTTGATTTCCAAGCTGCCGCACTGCTCTTTCAAACCCCTTTCCCCTCTCCCTTTCTGTTGGCAACTCTAAAAAGACCATGGAAATATTTTATGAGTTGACAGCCTGATTAGTTGGAACATATTCCTTGTAATTCCTTTCTCTGCCAACTATTCATTTGTGGGCTCCTCCCCCTTTTAAGAGACGTTCCCTGGGCAGCACCTCTTTCCTCCCACCCCATCTTTAGCTACATTTCATTACAGTTCTTCTCCTCCTCATGTGCTAACAGAACTCATATATAAGATCATCTTCTTTACGCTTTCTTAAGAAAATTCAGACATGCTCTTCCAGAGAGCTCTTGGATCTAACACTTCTACTAAAAAAATAAAAATACTGATGATGGTCAGGATTATTTTATATCAGTTTCAGCCAATATACTAGTGACACTTCATCCAGATAACAAAGATGGATGAATAATTGGCTTTAATTATGGTATTTTTTCAGTTGGGTGTAGGAGATGATCAGGCTGAGCCTGAGGGAGGGGTCAAATATGTCATAAGTCATGAGTCCCTGCTTGCCTGCAAGATATCTAAGTCCAGCCCACCTTGAATGCCTTTCTTATCTCCCACTCATTTCACTTGACTGTTAGTTGCTCAGATTCTTGTAGAATTTAAGCTTCCAATAAATCTTTATATTCATTTGCCTGAATCTCCTAAATTGCCCCAGCACTTGACACTGGGATTACTCTAATACCGTGATGGCGAATCTATGGCAAGCATGCCACAGGTGGCACTTGGAGCCATTTGTGTGGGCATGCAAGTTCCAGCCAAACTTACCTGCACTGCTCATGCGCGCACCTCCCAGCTGATTTTCAGCCTGTTTTGAAGCCTTTTTCGCTCTCCTGGGGGCTCGAAGGAAGCCTTTGCAGCCTTTGGAGGACAAAAAACAGGCCTTCCGGAAATACTTGAAGTACCGAAACGGGCCTGTTTTTCAGCCTCTAAAAGCTGTAGAGGCTTCCCTCGAGGCCCCGGAAGGGCGAAAACGGCCTCAAACAGGCTGAAAATCAGCTGGGAGGCATGTGTCTGTGCAGTGCATGTAAGAGGGGATTGCGCACACATGCGCAGGCAGTGGGGCACATTGCATTGTGGGTGCTGGAATGCATGCTATCACGCATGCTCTTTCCGCATACCACAACAAAAAGGTTCTTCATCGCTCTAATATAATAGACAATGGTTTAGTCCAAGAATGTCAAACTGGCAGCCCCACAGACAGGATGCATCATACACAGGCCCACGCCTACCCCAGCTCTGTGAATGGGAAAAACATCACGTGACAGCAATGTGACGCCGTGAGCTTGACACCCATGGTCTAATCCAAGCAATCACTAGAAGTCAACATGATCTAAAAGACACCTCCCCCTCCCAAAAAATTCCCCCACTATAGGGTGCCTTTGAAAAGTGCTCAAAATCTTCACTAACCCAAATGAGATCTACTAAACTAGGACCAATGAATGATGTCCACTATAAGAATTTTCACCATTCCTGAACAAGCTGTTGGTGTTGGCCTTTAATTTTGCTCTGATCTGCATGAACACTAAAAACTTTCACAAGTAGGAACCTTAGAGCCAAACTAGACAGCACATTAACAATATTATCTGAAACTATAAGCTTGTTATTTCAAAGATAATGGAAAGAGCACGCTGTCATGTAGACTGCCTGACACCACAGCAGTCCAATTTCCAAAAATTTCCATTTAAGGGACCAGCTGTCTCCCATAGCATCTGCCCCTCCTAATAAAATTGGGCCCACCACTCAAGAGATTCAGTGGGACCAGAAAGCAGATCTTCTCTGACATTGGTCTGTCTTTCAAAACAGCATCTCACCTTTCCTGTTTTCAAAGGCTTTTTAAAACAAAAAACAAAAAAACCTGGCTCCTCCTCCTCCAGCATCTTGAATGATTGTTGTTTTATGGATATTCTTCAATAGTTCTGTAATTCTTGTTGCTATTCAACTTTTGTGAAGCCACCCAAAGTTGTTTGAAGTTGGGCAGCATAGATAATTTAATCTATACACAATTTCCCCCTATCTAAAATACAGTAGCTTCCAGCTCATCACATTGATTGGAAAGAACATAGAAGTCAAGAATTTGAATCTTTAATTCAATATAAATAGGAATCATCTTTGATGCACAGTAGTTGCTGCTGGTTGTTGTTGTTTAACAGCATTTTTTCAACAATAAACCTACTTAACTCCTTGAGTGTCTATCAGTTTCCATTCTAGCTTGCTAGAACTGACACTAATTATCTTTGTGCAATCTTTGTGATAGGGTTAATCCTTTCTTCTCCCCTGCAGACTTCTGAAATCAAAGCTGCTTCATCTATTGGAATATTCTATCTTCACACATCTGCTCATCTGGGTCAATCCTTTCTGCCTTACACAAATTATTTCCATTTGGGTGAGAAACCAAACAGAAACAAGAAAAATAAATAGACTGACTGAAGGATAATATCATCTTGATTCTAGAAACTGTGGTAAACATTTGGTAATGAGCTATGTATATACCTTCTGCAAACTACAAAGATTTATCTGGAAGCAGCATGCACAATCCTATTTTGATGTTGTTTGAAGAACACCATGAACAGGAAACCAAATTAGAATAATCTCACAACAAAGGCGAGATGCTATTTATTCTACTGAAGAAAACATACAAGTGTTTCTCATCAGACTCCTGTGGTTCAGTCTGATTCAAGGAGACAGAGGCTATTTTTTGTGTGTGTGTTTAATTTTGAAATAAATCTTCTGAATTTTTATAATTGAAACCTGCTCATACAAATAATGTATCATGGTGGTCACATTTATGCTATGACTCACAGTATTAATTTCTAAAAAGTATGACTACTCTGCGGATGCCTCGCTTGCACAATTCTGAAGGCAACTATTGCCCATTAAGGAACTGAATGGTGGACAAGATTCATAGTGCAATAAATGTTGGAGATGCCAAAACAAAATGGAACATTTTGCCATTTGTGGTGGTTGTGCAAAATAAACTCTAAAATATTGGAAAGAAATACACCAAAACGTCCAGAAAATTCTGAAAGTAAAATTTGAATTGAAGCCACAAGTGGTTTTTATTAGGCATGGTAGGGGTGGGATTCAAATTTTTTAACAACTGGTTCTGTGGGCGTGGCTTAGGTGGTGAGCGTGGCTTGGTGGTCATGTGACTGGGTGGATGTGGCTTGGTGGTCATGTTATTGGCTGGGTGTGGCCAACTCAATATCACTCACATTGAGGCATGCATCTTCTCACCTGGCCTCTCATGACTGTGGGGATGCTGCAACAGTCTTAGCCTTAAGACTTAAAAATCAGGCAATGACCTCTGAAAACTCTTGCCAAGAAAACCACAGGGGTTACTGGTGGACTGTAATGGAGCTTGCCCATCATGGTCATAAATCATGACAGTCACAAAATGAGTTGCCCATCCGAACAATCACATTTTATGACTTTTTAATGTTTTTTTTTGCAGCGGTCATTAAGTTGTGAAGCAACTGATACGTTCATTAGACCAACTCTATCGTCAGTTAAACACGCCAAAGCTTTGCTACAATTTCTCTGAAAACCAAAAGGAAATGCCGGTTTTCAGCAAAACTTCTGCAAAACAGAGTCACGTGACCACGAGACGCTGCAAACTTCAATAAATGCAGGCCAGGTGACCTGACATGCAGTCATGTGCTGGAGGGGAGGGCAGCCGTCAGAACCAGGGAGATCTGATGTAACTTTGAAACATTGCTAAGCAGCCAATTGTAACTTGAGGACTGTTTAAAGCAGGGGTGTCAAACTGGATTTCTTTGAGGTCCAGATCAGCATTGTAGTTCTCTTCTGCGGGCCGGCCATGGGGGGGAGGGGAGATGGGATGGATGCCTCCTGAAGCACCCTGTTGGCCAAAATGGGGCACGGGGAGGCTGCATACAGCTCCCCCATGCTCCATTTTAGCAGGCAGAGTGCTCCAGAGGCTGTCTAGGCGGAAAATGAGGGCATGGGGGGGAGCACAGGGGCCGGTCCTTTGCTATTTCCAAGCTGGAATAGAACAGAACAGAACAGAACAGAACAGAACAGAACAGAACGGAACGGAACGGAACGGAACGGAATTCTTTATTGGCCAAATGTGACTGGACACACAGGGTCGTCTTGGTGCAAATGCTCTCAGTGTGTATAAAAAGAAAAGATACATTCGTCAAGAGTCAAGAATCATAAGGTATCACCCTTAATGATAGTCATAGGGTACACTAAGCAATCAAATCATGCTAAGAAACAACATAAATCGTAAGGACAAAGTGACAGCCATACAGTCACAAGTGGGATGGGAAGGGTGATAAAGAGTGATGAGAAGATTAACAGTAATAGTAGTGCAGACTTTGTAAATAATTGGACACTGTTGAGGGAATTATTTGTTCAGCAGAGTGCTGGCATTCGGGAAAAACTGTCCTTGTGTCTAGTTGTTCTGGTGTGCAGGGCTCTATAGTCGTTTTGAAGGTAGGAGTTGAAACAGTTTATGTGCAGGATGTGAGGGATCTGTAAATATTTTCACAGTCCTCTTTGACTCATGAAGTATACAGGTCCTCGATGGAAGGCAGGTTGACCTGCATTCAGTCAAGCCAATATTCTCAGAAGTGTAGTTAAGCTTTCCAAAGCCCATCTCTAGCCAGTTTAATTTTTCACCTACCCTGTTGGTCCCACTACAACTATCTTATGTAATATGACAGGAGTGGGAGAGAGGTAATCAAGCCAAAGAACCATCCTAAGAAGCTCCTCTCCACCAGTTTTGTGGCTTCCACAGGAGGGTGTAAGTGGCTTTAATTCTTCTGTTGTGTAAATGCAACCCCATCCATTTTCAAAATTCATCTCTTTTGCATTCTTTATCCCACTGTTTCTCAACCTTGGAGAGCTGGCGAATTTAGGGAGTTGAGGTCCATACAGCTTAATGTTGCCAAGGATGTGAAACACTGATCTACCCAATACAGCTCATTATGCAGCAGCCCCCAAAATGCCCTCCCTTTTGTAGATACTTTGCAAGTTATGGAAGCAGTAGCATCAGTAAGAGGGAATTCAAAAAAGCAGGATTATTTTATTTATATCCCAGCTGTATTATCTTTACAAACAACTCAAGGGATGAACATATCCTACCCTCTTTCCTCCTCCTTTCCCACACAACAACATATCCTGTGAGATGGTTAGGGCTGAAAGAGAGTGATTGGACCAAAGTCACACAACTGTCTTTCATAGCCAAGACAGGGGCTTGAACTCACAACTCTCTTGCTTTCTAGCCCAGTGCCTTAACCATTGGACCAAACTGGCTCTATTAGGCTGACATCAACTTTGGTATGTTCAATGATGTCACACATAAAAAGCATAGCTTTAGCTACGCTCCCACTATCATGTCCCTGTCGGAGTCTGAATCCGAGGAGGAAGATGAACACCTGACAGGGAGTGGGAGTGTGGCTCCGTTAGCTGTGAAGAAAACTGGGGAAGGACAAAGTCTAGCTGGGCAGAACAAGGGAGAGGCAGTTCAGAGGAAGACCCAGGCTCACCCCCTCTTCATCCTAGGGCACGCAGGGAGGAACGGAGAAGAGAGCAACGTGGATTGCCTGGCTTATGTGGGAGGAAAGGGCCCTGATTCCCTTCATTAGCCACACCTGAGAAAAGAGTTTAAAAGAGATGATGCTGAGTGCAGCATCTTCTGGGAACAAACATGAGTTTATCTTGTGTTGACTTTGGTTATCTGTGTTCCTTGCTTCCTGCTCTGCTGGATTAATTACGTTATTTTGCCTCGATTGGACTTATAATTCTAGTTTTTGTTGACCACATTTTGGACTTGATGTTCTGCAGATGAAGACTGTTCCTGGGAGAGTTTTTCTCCAGCCAGAAGGTAACCAGGACATTGGGGGCAAAGTTGGAACTAATAAAGGGACTCCTACAGATTACTGACTATTGCCTTTGTGCCGTGCTCTGGGTCATCACAACCACAATTGCTATCTTGGCTTTTTTTTAAAAATCTTCCCTCGCCCCACTCAATGCAAGCCACAGCTAGGATGGTAAGGAATATCTTGATCAATCTGATGAAAGATATTGACTTTCCAGAATTTTGTGGCCAGTATTCAGATTTTCTCTATTGGAGTCGTGCTGTGAATTATGGAAAATCTAGTGCAATATACTGTAGCTGGGAAAAACAATAGATTTTACTGAGATCATGCGCAGCAATGTCTGGGGATCACACTTATTCCTGATGAGTCACAAGCAGCTTTAAAATGAAGTCTCCCTGATTATGGGCCCGTCTGATGAGTCTGTCTCAAATTTGGAGGAAAGCTCAATACAGTCTGACCTTGCAACTCCAGGCACGGCATGTTCTCCAGTATCTGCAGATGAGACAGGACCTATTGTCTTGCCACAAGTTTTCAAGACGGGCCACCACATTTCAGCTGTCAGGGAATTGGCCACCTGTTACAGAAGTAAACCTGCAGGTGGAGCCCCTCTCTCAGCCCGCTGATTTAGAGAAAGAAAACATCCTCAGCCATCACACATTACACAAGGATCAAGAAAGTGGAATGAAGATTTCAGAAAGGACTCTTGCAAGAGAAAGGCACAACTCTGGGACAGAGAACTTCCCATAGAAAATAAAGTTCTGACCCAGCCTTGCAGAAGCAAGAAACGGGCTCCTTGTCATGAAAAAAACCCTCTTTATTTTACCTCTTGTGAATGAATGGCATTCACCCGCCGAAAAGTCCAGGCAATAGTCCTTCAAACAGTTAACTGCAGTGACAGACATTGCAGGAAATACGACTTCAGCAACAGAGTGGTCAATGTCTGGAATACTCTACCTGACTCTGTGGTTTCTTTCTTCCCCAAACCCCAAAAACTTTAACCTTAGATTTTCTACTATTGACCTCACCCCTTTCCTAAGAGGCCTGTAGGGGGCATGCATAAGCGCACCAACGTGCCTACCATCCCTGCCCTATTGTTTCTTTTTTTCTTATTCGTATCCATTTCATGTATTCATAACTATGTTATACCTGAAGTAATGGTATTGCCCTTTTTTTTGCACATTCTAGCAAACAAAATCAATGGGGAAGCCAGTTCCACTGAAAAACTGGGTGACTAACTTAAAAACTGTAGTGATTCGCTTAGCGCCTGTGGCAAAAAAAGGTCGTAAAATAGGGTGAAACTCACTTAACTGTCTCACTTAGCTCCAGAAATTTAGGGCTCGATACTTGTAAGTTGAGGACTACCTGCATTCTCATCCGCTAGTTACAAACTCTCAGATAATTTTATTAAGAAACAAGCTATAAATGTTGAATCAGACTTCAACAGGGAATAAGTGTCCTATGCACAGCACATCAGAGCCACTGTTTTCTGAGACAGTAATTAAGCACACACTTAGTCCAAACAACTCTTATTTTATTTCAATGCTGGGAATTATGTTCATTCCCAGCCAGTAATGAGTCCCAAACAGCTCCTCAAGATAAGTACCCACTTTTCTTTCCTTTGAATTACTGCCAACAACTAAAGTACCAAATGAACTGCAAAACCCCAACTGAAATACAAAGTCCACACAGAGCTTCAAGGATTAATCCGAACAGAATGAATGACTTTGCTTCCTGCAAAGGTTTCGTCACCTTTGCACTTCCTTTATGTCTTATGGGAGGGGCAATCACCTCCAAGCCTTACTTCTGAGTCACCCCTTTTGTCTCAGCTGCTCTTGCCTTCTAGCAGCTCTGTGCATATGCACACTGGGAACAGGCTCCTCTGCCTCATTGCTGCCAGACTCTGGAGGCTCTGGAGTCAGCACCCCACTCCCGGATGATCCTGGCCCCAAGTCTGTATCGGACTCAGGACCCTTGTCTGAGTCCTCCTCAGACTCATGGACTAGTCCCTGTTCTTCCCCACTGTCCAATTCCGCTGCTGTCTGCACAGGCTGCTGGTGAACCACAACACACTGAAGCTTGGAGATCTCAGAAAAATAATAATTTGTTGAGTTGGCTGTATTGTCTTTAACAAGATAATAGGATGCTCTCTTCTATTGGTTTTTAATATTTGATTTTTTGTTATTATTATGGAGTGTTTTTAGATTTGCTTTTTATGTTTTTCTTTTATTGTTCACTGCCCAGAGTCCTATTCTGTTTGCTATATAAATGTAAGGGATGGATAAAATAAAATTAATTCAGCATGGTTTGGTGGAAATATTATATTTCTACCAGTTTTTCAAGTGGTAATTTTCACCAGCCCACATAAGAGTGAAAATCAGGATTCATCCAACATTCTTCCTTCTTCCTCTTTCTGACCTTGTTTATTTACCCAGCAAGAATAGCAAAATGACATTCCTCTGTCACCTCCCTAGAAATAAAAAAGGTCCACATATTTTTCTTCCTATCCTCCCTTCGCATCCCTTATATTGTGCATTCTTTTAAGCGATCAGAGTTGGACATGGTCTTTAAAACATGATTAATGAGGGGGAAAATAGCTCTGGAATTTTTTTCATTACTGCAGTTATTTACAGCATTATTAAGTGAACAGTTTGCCCTGATCATTGTGTCTCCCCCCCCTCCCCCCCCAGAATATGATTTAGGCCAAATTAATGTTTCCGTATTCCTATCTTGGAAACATCACCTAGTTAGAAAACAAAGGTAGTTTCTTGCCACCACCAAGGCTGTATTTTATTAATGTTTATTTTAAGCTTCAAATAACAACTTAAAAAAAAAACTAAATGCAGGTAGACCTCAATTGACGACCATAATTGGGCCCAACATTTGTTTGCTAAGTGAAACATTTGATTTTATGACTTTCTTGCAACCGTTGTTAAGCGAATCGTTGCCGTTGTGAAGTTAGTAAGATGATTGTTAAGTGAATCTGGCTTTCCCCATTGACTTTGCTTGCCAGAAAGCTGTTCACCTGACCCTAGGAAACTGCAACCATCATACATACGAACCAATTCCCAAACATCTGAATTTTGATCATATGACCATGGGGATACTGCAATGGTCCTAAGTGTGAAAAACGGTCATAAGTCACAGATCCTTGCACATAGGCTTGAATAAATCTTCTTTGCCACAACTTAACGGATGGTCTTGATCCCTTTGCAGTTAGACCAATCTAGTCAGCTAAAGTGCAACACTAAATTAGCACCAGATGTGATGACCCAGAGTGGGATACAAAACAAGCACGGTCACAAAAAACAGGTGAAGCCCCTTTTATTCCTTCACTTTGCTTCCACACTCCAAATATCCTTGACGGAAGCCAAAAGCTCCCACAGGAACAGTTACAAGAAGGGAAAAAGCAACACAAACCAGGCAAGATAAGGGCTGGAGAATGTCCACAAATAACACATACTGGGAAGGACGCCAAACTCAGAGAGGAACCATAAACTAGAGATATTTCTGCTTTGTTTCCAGCACTCACCCGTACGCATGTCTGTCCTCTTATTCAGTTGTCACAGCTGCAGCCCATGAAGAGGATCAAGGCCTTCTCCTCCCGAGGAGACCACATCTCTCCCTTATCCTCCCATCTCTCCTCTCCTCCTTGCATGCCCTTGGATGGATAGGGGATGGGCCTGGGTCTTCCTCTGACTGCCCAGCCAGCCTCTGCCCTTCCCCAGTCTCCTCCGCAACCTCTGGAGCCACACTTCCACTCCCTGTTGACTGTTCCTCCACTCCCTCCGAGTCAGTCTCCACCAGGAGCATGACAATAAGTCACTTTTTTCAGGGCCATTGTAATGTCAAATAGTCACTTAATGAATTGTTTTCAAGGACTCCCTGTAATTTATAAACTGGAGGTCTTTACGACTTTATTAAAGAATAATTTACATTAATTTATAGCACATTTCTTTTAAGAGAGGAGCAAGGACAGTGTCTATTGAATGTTTTCTCAACTCTTCTTTAAAATACATGATATTATACTCTAAGAGTATCATCTCTAAAGGGACACAATCTGTCAATTTTTTCAAATGAGGCTTTGGACTTTTAAAGTAATTTCAGTGTCACGCAAGGAGAGAGATGTTAAAGCAAACAAATATAGTTTCTGTTAGATGAGAAAGTTTTATCCTGCGTTTTTTTTATCGTTCCATTTATTATATTGAGGCTAATTTAGCAAAAATGCATTGACCGGACCATAAAACATCTACATATTTACTCTCCTTTAAAATCCAGTTCATATATAACACAAAGGGAATCTCTTACAGGTGCCAGGATTTTGTGTTCCTCTATGTTATGTTTTGGCAAAGTTCATGCAATATATCTAGTGGTGGGATTCAAATTTTTTTACAACTGGTTCTGTGGGCGTGGCTTGGTGGGTGTGGTGTGGCTTTGTGGGCATGGTAGGGGAAGGATACTGAAAAATCCCTTTCACTCCGCACCCCACTAACCTGCTTTCCAGTTCCGTTCTCCTGAGCAGGGCAACAAAAGAGAATAGATGGGGGTGGTATTTGATGGTTCTCTGAACAACCCAAAATTTCCACTACCGGTTCTCCAGAACTGGTCAGAACCTGCTGAATACCATCACTGAATATATCCATCATACTAAACTATAGTTTTGCTCATCTGTGGTTTATTGAATAAATTAAAATTTACAGTGACTCAGTTATAATAACCATAATGGCACTGTGCTAACCTAATATGAAGCATATTATGATTTGGTGAATCAAGTGATAACAGTGTTGCAGTTGGTTTGAGCTATACAATGATGAGCCCAATCATTCTGTAAATAGTGTTTTATGTTTTAGATCAGTGTTCCTCAATCTTGCATGCTTGAAGTTGAGTGCAGTGCAACTCCCAGAACTCCACCTAGCTAGCCATGTTGGCTAGGGAATTCTGGGAGTTAAAATCCACACATCTTCAAGTGCCCAATGTTGAGAATCAACCTAGAAATAAGGAGAAATTTTCTGACAGTGAGAACAATCATCCAATGGAACAACTTGCCTTCAGAAGTTGTGGGAGCTTGATCACCAGAAGCTTTCAAGAAGAGACTGGACTGCCATCTGTCAAAGATGGCATAGGTATATGGGGCCAGGGCCATTTGGGAATGGGGTGCTGCCTTTGGAGCCGTCAAAGTCTGGCAACAGTGAGGCAGAGGACCCAAGGGAGCCTGTTCCCAGTATGTGTGCGCGCAGAGCTGCTAGAAGGTGAGAACAGCTGAAACAAAAGGGGTGATTCGGGAGTAAGGCTGGGGGTTGATTGCCCCTCCCATAAGTATAAAGGACAGGCCAAGATGACAAAACCTTTGCAGGAAGCAAAGTCGTTCGTTCAGTTCAGATTCATTTCTGAAGCTCTTTGTACTTCGGTTGGTTTTTGTTCTAGTTCATTTGACACATGTGTTATTAGCAGCACTTCACAGGAAAAAAAGGTGGGTGCTTATCTCGAGGGACTGTTTGAGATTCATTACCAGCTGGGAATGAACATAATTCTCGGCATGGCAATAAAACAAGACCTGTTTTTAAAATAAGCATGTGTGTAACTAACGGTCTCGGAAGCCTTGATCACAACAATAACACCTCCCAAGAGTAGTTTCTGCTCTGGTTTTAGCAAGTAACTGCTTGGTGAGCAACTGCGTATTTCTTTCTATTAGCTTGCTAAGCATTTCCTATAACTTTTCCTCCTTGATTTTTACATAAATATATATATCACACCACAGTTTTCCTCCGGCTAAAAGCACACTTTAAAAAGAGAGAGAGAGATACTTACATCCTTTCCATTTTTCCCCTTGTGGGGAGAAGCAGACTTTGGTGATATTATCGCTTTTAGTTTTGTTATGGAACTGGGAACAGGCAAGGAACTCTGGCCAAGAAGAATTGACTATCGCAAGGACTGGTTCACATCCTTTCTTCGCAGCCTCACAAAATGATCTACAAGGCAGAAGTCCATAACTACAAAGGAAAAGGAAATGGAAGGTTATTGTTCTTTGTTGGTATTGTTGGAAGAATTATCCTTCTGGGTTCAGTTCCAAGTCGGGGGAAAAGACACTGGAAACATATGGAGGCTGTTTGGAAAGATGGCTTAATGGTGGACAGGACCACATGGCTTGGAGCTCCAAAGTGAAGAGAACGATCACATGCTTCAAGATGTTGGGTGAAGGAAAAGAACGGAAGAGATGTTGAGAGACCCTTAATTTTATACCCTCTATTGGGCCCCACCTTAGTGTTTCTTGTTCCTGTGTAAGAAATGTATCCCATTGGCTGTCAGACCCAGGGGTGGAGGGTCTTAACTAACTTTGTAGGCTTTGTCTGAACCACATGGCTGTACCTGAGTGCTGGCTGGTACAATCTTCCCAGGCCAGGTGGTGAGATGGGTAGAGGCCTTTGTTATGTAGAACAGCAGTTGTCAACCGGTGGGCCACAGAGGAATCTCACCCTCAGAGCACCCATCCAAAACAATTAATCCAGGCTGCGCAGAAACATAAGGCTGCACCATCCACATGGCCTGTGAGAAACCTCCCCGCCCACTCACTCCTTACCCAGCAAACTTGCCTGCTAAATTGCTATTTTTCCCTTTTTTTCCTGACCATCAGGTGTTCTGCTGTGCCGGGAGATTTAGATTAGCTGGAAAACAGGAAAAGGTTGGATTTCTTGCTTTCTAGCTAGACTTTAGATCTTCGGCTCTGCTTTTAAGCACAGCTAATCCTCCCTTAGGACTGAAGGTTCTATTATTCAGTGCAGACTCACAGCAAGCAAATTTTATTGACCGACCGAGCTAGCCAATGGCAGATAGATAGATCACTGAATGAATCTGTGAGCAACTCAATCTGCCTGCCTGCTTTTCCTGATTTTGGGTAAAAGTTGCTTTTTTATATAAAAAAAATCAATATTTATATAAATATTTATAATATTTACATACAAGCCATGCCCAGCCAGTCACATGACAACCAAGCCACACCCAAAAATTAGGCCACACCCACAAAACCGGTTAGTGGTCCCTGGAATTTAAAATTATGAGTTTGGTGGTCCCCAAGGTCCAAAAGGTTGGCGACCCCTGATGTAGAATACTCTGGCCCAGGCCTTAATGGCTCCTGTTGAACGAAGACTTTGTTGAGATTGCTGGCTAGTCTTTGGGCAAACAGCTCACGCAGGTCACTAAATCGCTGCTGTTGTTGATTAACCTGCATGAAGCAATTCATGTCTTAAGATCAGAAGATGGATAGAGATTTCGAAACCATAATTATTACAGGTATGTCATTCTTTCAGGGAGAAGGGCAATGTCAAGTAAATAAAATAATTCAGAACAAATTGAATCGATTCGTCTCCTCTATTGCCAAGTCTGCAGAGAACCTGCAGAATCCTAATTACTCTTCTTCTGAATAATATTATTGGTTTCACCATTCAATTTAATCCATTTATATATGGCAGATACAACTCTGGATAGCTAACAATGTATGAAAAAGCATGAAAATCTCCAGGGGCCACTGAGAACAAACACAATAAACATTCGACCATGGTAACAACTTTTAATCTCCCAACCATATGCTCTAGAGCAGGGGTCGCCAACCTTTTGGACCTCAGGGACCACCAAACTCATAATTTTAAATCCCAGGGACCACTAACTGCTTCTGTGGGCGTGACATAATTTGTGGATGTGGCTTGGTGGTCATGTGACTGGCTGGGCATGACACCTTCTCATAATTCTGCTCAAAATGCAAGTCCATGCCTTGTAATAGCAGCTACAAAGGTAAAGGTGAAAGTTCCCCTCACACATCCATGCTAGTCGTTTCCGGCTCTAGGGGTCAGTGCTCATCTCCATTACAGAGCCGAAGAGCCAGCGCTGTCCAAAGATGTCTCCATGGTCATGTGGCCGGCATGACTAACGCCAAAAGCGCACAGAACTCTGATACCTTCCCACCAAAGTGGCCCTTATTTTTCTACTTGCATTTTTACATACTTTTAAACTGCAAGGTTGGCAGCTGGAACAAGTAATGAGAGCTCACTTGGTTACATGGTGCTAAGGATTCGAACCGCTGAACTGCCGACCGTTCTGATCGACAAGCTCAGTGTCTTCACCACTGAGCCACCACATCCCTTTCAGAGCGGCTATAGGGTTATACAATGACCACATTTGGGACAATCTGACCATATGTCACAGTTTTTGTTTTTGTTTTTGTAAATTTTATTTAAGTTTTCACAAAAAAAATACAAATAAAACATCTTTTTTGAAAGTAGTGTAATCCCAGTTTACATTTCTTCGTACCGACACAAATTCAATTTCATGCTCATTTTTATGTTCGATTCCATATCTTATTACTGTTTTACATTTTCTGCATAGCTTCTCCTCTCTTTTAATTTTCTCAATTTTATTTTAATTATCTCATCTCAATTCAAATCATTATATTTATATTTTTTGTCTGTCCTGTTTCAATTATCTAATATCTTTTCTCATTAAACAAAGTTTCTCCTGTAGTTACTGATTGAAGTATGACGCCTTTATATGTTTTAAGTTTATCCATTTAACTCTTATTTAGGCTTCAATATATGCCATAAAGTTATAACATTCAATATAATACATAATTTCCATTCAGATTCTGCTTGGTACATTCTTAAAATACACACTATATTCTTTAAAAAAAGAAAAAAATATAAATATATCTAATTAAAACAACATATTCCATTCCAATTCAATTCTATCATTAATATTAATATTCATTAAAATCTTAACTTCTTTAACATTACTTTTCAATTAAATTTCATACTTCTATGGGAACAATTATAACCTTTCCATAATTAATTCCCTCCCCTATTCACTTATATTTTATAAAATGTTAATGAATTAAAATGTTCCCATCCCTTCCTAATTCAATTTTCTCATTTATTTTATTTCACTTATTTTATTAACAAACATTTCACTAAATTACACCAATTATTTTATCCCTCATTTTAATCATACATTGTTTCCAATTTTCTAAAGTTATTTCTATTACTAATATAACAATACAATCTTATGTATCTTTACAGAATCCCTTTTTCAGTTAAATTTTCCTCCATTATCTCTAAATAAGTCCTGTTTCTCTATTTCTTGTTTCAGTCCTTTGTAACTTCTTTTCCTTTCCTTCTTCCTTCTCTTCTTCTCTCTCCCCTTTTACCCTTTTGTCTCTCTGCCTCTATTTCTCTCTTCTGTATTCCCCACTTCTGTTGCTTTCCAATATTATACTTATTTTTCAAATTATTTTTCTTTCTTTTGGTTGTTTTTTTAAGTCTTAAATTTTCCATTCTCTTTCCCCCCTTTCCTTTTTCTTCCCCACATAGAATTACTTGTTCATTAAAGATGGCTTCTTCTTTGTCCCAGTCTTCTTGTTTTGCGGATATTTCTTGTTGTTTCTCATAGTTCCAGATCTCCATTTCTAAGAATTGAAAAACGAAGCCAAAAGAACACCTCCCTTCTTGTGCATCTTTTTTATACTTTTTAGGTTCCATTTTCAATTCATCCAGAAGTAGTGCCATTGTACAAATTTTTGAACAACCACCCGCTTAATTTTAGTCATTCAAATGCAATAATCAAGAATCCAAAGATCACCAAGTAATCCAAATATACGCAAGCTGGTTTTTTTTGCTCTTTTTTTTCACTTTCTCTTCCTGGAGTTCTACTGTTTAGTTACCAAGTTTCAGTTAAAATTTATCTTTTAGAAGTCTTGTTGAAATTTTACTGTAGATTCTTTTTAATTCTAGGCAGTCTCCTCCCTCTTTCCAAATCCTGGCCTTTTATTCTTTTTCTCTCCCTTCCTGCTTATGAAAAAAAAAAATTAGTGTCCAGAAATCTTTATTATCCCTTTGACATTTTGTTTTATTTTCAGCTTAATTGCCTGTTAATGTCAAAGTAGATTTTTCAAATTTCTTATTTAAGCCCATGTCACACAGCACCAACGGATGGAAAGAGGATGTAAAATGGAGAGAAACACTTGCCATCCATTGGTTAACACGATGCACCTGTTCTGTACTCACTGCGTCCGTTTTTCATACTCTCTATCCGTCCAGCATCCGTCTACTGAGATTTCATCCGCTCAAAAAGTTTTGAGCTGCACAAAACTTTTTGAGCGGATAAAGTATCCAACGTGTCCTTTTCTACATCTGCTACGCATACGGGGAACATCCGTTATGCATCCGTCGTCATCTGTTACGCATACGCTATATCCGCTAGGCATCCGCTGCGCATCTGCGCAACTCACATCCGCTCCAACGGACGCGGAACGGACACGCAGTGTTAGTAGCACGGACGTAGAAAGGATGAAAGCAGATGCAGCTTGCATATAAAGCATTAAAAAGGAAAAAACGTTTGTATAAGGGACGTATCTCGGATATTTAGGATGTCTGCAGGATGTCTAGAGGATGCAGAAGGACACCTAGCGGAAAAATGATATTTCTTATAAAAAGGGGGAGAAATCACCTGGATCTCACTTTCAGTCCAGCAGCCCTGCGGTGCAGACCTCTTCAGCTTCATCTTGCTCTTGCTCTTCCACAGCATCGTCATCTCCACCATGGATTGTCGCACACTTCTTTTGGTAGCCGCCATCGTTCTACAACAGTACGAAGCCCTCTACAGGCTCTTTCACCTGTTCTACGCGAGGAAAAGGAGGCGTCCAAGAAGTGTGTGGGTCTGAAGATGGATCGCAAGAAGAGCCGAGTACGGACTGTACAACAAGCTGATGGTGGAACTCAGGAACAAAGACCCTCGTGCATTCCAGAACTTCATGAGGATGCCGCCAGCCATGTTTGACGAAGTTGTGGAGCGGCTGACACCCAGATTGACCAAGGCAAACACCAACTTCCGGCCCAGCCTGGACCCTGGGCTGAAGGTGGCACTGACTCTGTGCCACCTGGCCTCAGGGACCACGTACAGGAACATGCAGTACACCTGGAGGGTGCCACACAACACCATCAGCATTGTGGTCAGAGAACTGGTGCAGGCCATCATCGAAGAATACCTGGAGGAGCTCCTCCAGTGCCCCTCCACTGAAGAAGGATGGAAGAAAGTTGCAGAGCAGTGGTATCAGAAGTGGAACTTCCCCCACACCGTTGGAGCCATAGATGGGAAGCACGTGGCCTGCAAAGCTCCAGCCAACTCAGGGTCCACTTATCACAACTACAAGGGCTTCTTCAGCATCATTCTCTTCACCATGGTCGATGCTGACTTCAAGTTCATGTACATGGATTCTTCAGGCAACGGGTCAGCTTCAGATGCCCAGGTATATAACGCCAGTCACCTCAAGGAGGGGCTGGAATGCAACCTCATCATGGGCTTCCCAGATCCAGACTCCCTGCCCAACGGCACACAAGATGTGCCCTACTTCATTGTGGGGGATGACGCCTTCTCCCTCAGAACCTACACTTCCAGAACCTACACTTCCAGATGCCTCACCCGTGAAGAGAGGATCTTCAACTAAAGGCTGTCCAGGGCAAGACGGGTGGTGGAGAACGCCTTTGGCATCCTGGCCAACAGGTTCCAGGTACTTCTCACCACCATGCACCATTGCCCAGAGACTGTGAGGAACATCGTGGAAGCTTGCTGCATCCTGCACAATCTCATGCGCACCCGCCACCGAGTGTTGCAGAACAGGCTCGTGGACCACCAACAAGGCAATGGGGACATGGAGCCTGGTGAATGGAGGCAAGGGCGAAACCTGATAGATACTGTGGATGTGCAAGGGCCCAACAGAGCTTCACATGAAGGGAAGAAGCAGCGCAACCTCCTAAAACATTGGTGCAACTCCCCAGCTGGAGCAGTGAAGTGGCAAGACAGGATGATAGATGCTTAATGGATGCTTCCTTCAGCCTGTCTCATCACACTGATGAGATTGTGCCATGTATGTTGAGTGGCCCTACAATGAACGGGCCATTTAATAAAGAGTTGTGTTTATGTTGAAATGTGTTGATGAATGATTAAATTGTTATTGACAATAAAGGGCCATAGGTGTGGCACCTGGGAGGGTGGACCATATAGTCCCACTATGCTTGCACTGGAGGTTTATCTATCCCACAGCTATTACCCATCCCACAGGTATCCCTGCCCATCCCACTGCTATCCTAACCCATCCCACAGCTATTACCCATCCCACAGGTATCCCTGCCCATCCCACTGCTATCCTTACCCATCCCACAAGCATGCAAAGGCTTAAACCATTTCTAAAAGTTTCCACCAAGGCTTTATTTACTAAAAGAACTGAACCAAGTGTGTGAAGCAAAGATAAACTTTATTAATAACAAACTGTAAAAGCAAAATGACCCAAGTAAAGTGTCCCAAGCAAAGATAAAGTCAACAGGTAGCAACCCAGTCTCTGGCACTCTTCTCAGTCACTCTGAGGCGTGCCCATAATCTCAGGGGTGAAGGGTCCAGGTGCTGTGGAGGTGGCTGCTGCTGGAGTGCTGGTCTGAGGCGCCATTGGGGTGCCTGGCCCCGAGAGGACAACAGGGGATGGTGTGTGGAGGAAGCTCTCAGAGAGCTGGCTCAGTCCTGTGATGTTGAGAGCCCCTTCCTCCATGACATGGGGTGTCAGTCCCAAGACCGATGACAGATGTTCTGAGGCTGGGCTTGGCTGTGGGGTGGAGGAAGGAGGAGTGTAGTGAGGCTGTCTGGTCTGCAGGTGAGCGAGGTAAGGCGTCGGTGGCATCTGTGGCATCGGTGGCATCTGTGGCGTTGGTGGCATCTGTGGCGTCAGTGGCACCGGTGGCATGTGATGAATCTGTGCCTGGACTGGGAAGGGCTTCCTGTGCTGCTGGACCTCCTGGTAGCCGTAGCCTTGGTAGGTGAGGGCCTGTGGAAAGCCTTGGAAGGCCTGTGACATCACCTGGGGTGGAGGAGCAGACCTGGACTGGGTCGGAGCAGGTTCAGCTGGGCCTGGAGGGTTGTGCAGAAGACCTGTGATCCTCTCCTTGATCACCTGGTACTGGGATTCGGACATGTCCATGAGGGTCTGGTTGACGTAGGTGAGGAAGGACTTTGTGTTAGAGGATGGTATGTCGGTGTGTACCAGCTGAGAGAGGAGATCTACGCTGCTTTTGATGGTGTCCCTGATCTCCAGCAGGACAGTGTGGCTCTGTCGCTCCGGTCTGCCTCTCTGCCTGCTTTCTGTGGAGGTGGAGCTGGGTGTGGGTGTGGGTTGGTCTCTGGTGGTAGTGGCCTCCAACTGCGTCAGGGGGTCCTCCACGCGCTCCGCCACGGGGAGTGCAGCTGTTGGGGGGGGTCTCCGTCGTGGGGCGCTCCACAGATACCTGCCTGGACACAGGAGCTGACTCTTGGCCAGAAGAGGACTGGCTCTCTGTGGTCTGCCTGAGAGAGAGGGTTGACAGAGGGGTTGCTCCTCAGTGGCGGACCTCACCCACCAAGAAGCTGCACTTGGCCATCACGTAGGTCTCCCAGTTGGTGAGCTTGACCGCGGCCTGGCCAGACTTCTTGAGGTGCAGCTTCCCGTACCAGGTGTGCATGTGCTCCCACCACCCGAGAAGGACCTCTGAAGTGTAGCCCAGGCTCTCCGCCTTCTCTCTCCAAGCAGCCTGCTTCCGCTTGGTGTCTCGATAGAGCCTGTGTCCCTTCCGCCAGAGGTACTCATTCTCCCTCAGCCATTCGAGCACCTCATCCTCATGTTCCTCTTCGATGGAGTACTGTCTCCTCTCCCTATCATGCGATTGCCTCTTCCTCCCTCTGGCAGGGCCTTCTGGGCCCTCATCAGTAGGGCTTTGAGGTTCTAGGGGCTGGTCCACCACACCACCACCAGCAGAAGCAGCAATAGCAGCACCAGCAGCAGGACCAGCAGAGCCAGCCCCAGCAGCAGAAGCCCCAGCAGAATCAGAGTCAGCGCCAGGGGGTGGGATGGTGGCCCTGTCCTTCTTGCCAGGGCTGGCAGGAGTAGGTACAGGCTTTCTCTTCTTCCCCATGGTTGTTGGCTGGAGATGTGTCTTTCAGCAGGTCTTTCCTCTGAATTGTGACCTGCTTGCGAGCTGCACCCTTTTATATCCACGGGGCTGACGCAATGCATCCTCCCCGCATGTGTAGTGAACGCTTTGCATCCGCTAGGCGTCCGTGATGCATCTGCGTCATCCGCTAGGCATCCACTCTGCATCCGTTCCTTCCACTGTGCATCCGCTTTGCTATGCTCCCCCGGAAGCCCTGCGGATGTCTCATCCGCTTCCATCCGCTAGGCTTCCGTGGAACATCCGCTTAATATCCTCGCTACGTCCTCTCCCCTTCTGTTCCTTTCCATTGTTGTCCACTCTGTTTATGCAAATTTGGGGCACTTTTGAGAGCGGATAACAATGGATGGAACATTTTCTCGTCCGCTGTGTCCTTTTTACATACGTTTTGCATTCGTCGGCCGATGTGACAGGGCCTTTAAGTCTCTTAGTTGCCAGTATAGGGAAATGGAGAGAAGGTGGGGGGGAAAAAACCCCAAACCTTTCCCTTTTCACTTTCCTTCGCTGCTTCCAACTCTTCTTTGGGAGCGATGTTATTTTTTTGTAAGTTAAAATTCCAGGGTACCTTAGTTGTTGCTTTTGCAATTTAACCCGGTCAGCCAAACCTTTGACTTCTTATCTTCCTCCTGCACATTCTTTTCCGCTCAAGTTCTTCTTTGAGGTGGCCATTTCTGACCACTGCTGCAACCGCCTTCAGGAAAGGGAGTAATGGCCAGCTGGGGAGGAGAGATGCGGCTCTCCTCAACCCACCCTGCTGGCAGTCTCCCCCCTTTTCACCACCTCTACGGGGTGACTTAGCCCTGAAACCAGCCAGCTCGGGGCACTCCAGCGGCAAGCCCAGACCAAAACCGCGCACGATTGTGGATTCTGTCTGTCGCTGAAAAACTCAAACCACCCATATGTCACAGCTTTTAGCACCAGCATACATCCCCCTCAGGAGACGGGCTCTGCCTATAATAAAGATGGTGAAATTTTGGCCAGAAGATGCTTCCTAACAACTTCAGGATTGTTTTGGGAACACAAATTGGGACATTTTTTACCACCCTGATCTAGTGGAGCATATTGCACCGGTTCTGTGCTATATCAAATGTTGCACAGATACTGTCACTGTGGTTAAAATTATTAGGATCTATCCAGGGGTGGGATTCAAACATTTTAACAACTGGTTATGTGGGCGTGGCTTAGGTGGTGGGCATGGCTTAGTAATCATGAGACTGAGTGGACATGGCTTGGTGATCATGTTATTGGCTGTGTATGGCCAACTCAATATCACTCACATCAAGGCACGCACCTCCTCTCCTGGTCTCTCATGACTGTGGGGATGCTGCAACAGTCGTAAGTGTGAAAAATGGTCGTAAAATACTTTTTTCAATGCCATTGTAACTTTGAATGATCATTCCACACAAGCAAAGTACCAGCAAAGGGGGGGGAAAAACTCCAGAGAAGTTCCTGAGACGGGAAGCCTAGTTCTGCCAATGGTTAGTGGAGAGGCAGTTTCTGTCAGGAACACCAGAATGTTTCCTTCCTGCCTTCCTAACAGGATTAGGCCAGTAATTTCTTCTAACAACCGGTTCTCTGAACTGTTTAGAATGTTAACAACCTGTTCTAGTGAATAAGTGGAAACTGGTAGAATCCCACCCCTAGATCTATCCCAATAAGAAATCCTGGATGACCAAGGAAATCCAGAGCCTCTTGCGTGACAGGACCAAGGCCGTGAAGTCCGGTGATGCGGCAAGATACAGTGTAGCCAGAGCTAGTCTGAAGAAAGGTATTCGGAAGGCAAAGACTGATTATAAGAAGAAGATTGAAGATATTTTTTATAGTAATGTTGAATCCCTTGCAGGTGTGGTGAGGGATTCAACAAATCACCAACCATCAATCAAGGAATGTCATTCCTGCTGAGGGGGATGCTTTGTTGGCAGAGGAACTGAATCATTTCTTTGCTCGTTTTGAAGTGGAGACACCAGAGACAGCTAAAATACAGCCACCAGCCCATTGTAGCCCCCGCCTCATTGTAGAGGAACAGAAGGTGAGGAGCATTTTGAGGGCTGTGGACCCTAGAAAGGCTGCCAGACCTGACAGTATCTCTGGCCGAGTGCTTAAAGACTGTGCTGATCGGTTGGCTGGGCTCTTTACCAGGATCTTCAATTGGTCTTTATCCCAGTCCATTCTGGTCTTCCGCATACATTTGATAAACACCAGCTTGCATACAGAACAAATACATCTACAGAGGATACAATAGCCATCACTCTTCCCACTGCTCTGACACATCTGGAACACCAGGGGGGGCTATGTGAGGATGCTTTTTGTAGATTTTAGCTCTGAATTTAACACAATTCTTCCACATAGACTAGTGTTTAAACTTCTGGGCCTTGGGCTTTCTTATTCAATCTGCCTTTGCATTATGGATTTCCTGTCTGGCCGCTCACAGAGAGTCAGATTAGATAGCCATACCTCTTTAGTCCTTATTCTTAACACTGGTACACCACAGGGTTGTGTGTTGAGTCCCTTACTCGATACTCTTTATGTATATGACTACATTTCCATTCACGCTAGTAATCCTATTATTAAATATGCAGATGATACAACAGTGGTGGGACTTATCTCCGGGGGGGTGGGGGGAATGAGTCTCCCTACCGAGATGAAGTGGACTGGTTGCTTTCGTGGTATGGAGACAATAATTTGGTCCTCAACACCAATAAGACCAAGGAGCTGATAGTGGATTATAGAAGGAACAGATCAGACATCCAGCCCTTGCTTATCAATGGAGACCGAGTGGAGCAGGTGGCCAGTTTTCAGTTTCTGGGTGTTACCCTAAAAGAGGACCTGACCTGAGGTGCCAACATTGCTGCACTGGTCAAAAGGGACCAGCAGAGATTATACTGCCTGAGACTTCTCAGGAGACAACACTTGAATGAAAAACTGCTGGTAACCTTCTACCGCTGCACCATAGAGAGTATCTTAACTTACTGCACCTCTGTATAGTTTGCCAATTGCACAGTGGCAGATAGGACAGCACTCCAGAGGGTTAATATCATTGCCCAGAAGATCATGGGTTGCCCTCTCCCCTCTTTGGAAGAGCTTTATAGCTCCCACTGCCTTCAGAAAGTTCAAAACATTCTCAAAGATCCATCTCATCCTGGACACCCCTTTTTTTTTTTTGAACTATTACCATTTGGCAGACAGTACAGGACAATAAAAACAAGGACAAATAAGCTAAAGAACAGCTTCTATTCCACGGCAGTAACTCTATTGAATTCTATCATATAGTGCAATATTAATGCAATATCAGGGGTTTTCAATTCAATTGCATAAAAATGTAGATAGTTTTCTTATGTATAATATATACTGAAGGTAGCATTTAATTTCGTTGTATGAGGTGCAATGACAATAAAGTAAAGTAAAGTAAAACTATTTGCTTTCTACTTCGTTCTTCAGGGTTATCATAAACTGAATGACAGTATCAAAAGGCTTCTTGAAAATATTCTCATAAGTGTTTTTCAGTTACATGCCATATATTTCCTGACACAGGAAACATGATTGATAAAAAAACAGCCATGAGATATGTACAACATTCAGATGAATAGTTTCCTAGCTTAAAATATTATTTTTGAAAGATTAAAGAGAAATATGCCGCCGTCTTACTCAATTTGCCCCAAAGTTATATTTTCTAGAATCTCCCTAAAGATACATATTGGCAAATAATTCTAAGTCCCATTGCCAACCAAAAATAAAGTTCACCCATAAACAGAAGTGTTGCTTTCCAAAAGATTGGCTCTGAAAATGCTACTGGCTCAAATTACAAGGTTTGAATTGGAAAGCAGGCAACACTGCATGGAGTTGAATTAAAATAGTTTTCAACTCAGGTATGAGACAAGCGATAAATCCCATTTTTCCCCATCCAGTCCAAAACCTTTTAGATGTTGACAGTTTCAAAACAAAATCATGCATCATTTTATAAAATTATGTTGAAAATTCCTATATTAAAAATATTATATAATCTCACTTTATAAATTACAAACTGCCATTAGCATCAGAATACACAAAATACACAGAATTTTCATGTTAAGGCACTTATCTATAGTGTTCTGCTAAATGATATGACAAACATGTGCAGTTAATATTGCTGGTCACCTTTAATATTTGGCAGTATCTTGTATCAGGAGGAGTCAAGACGGCCTATAGGTCAGAGGTTCTCAGACTGGTCTTGTGGTGCAAAAGTCATAACCTCACCCTGAACATCAAAAAGACCAAAGAATTTATTATAGATTTCAGAAGATGCAAAGCAGACCCTCTTTCACTATATATCAATGGAGATTGTGTGGAAAGAATTCAGTTTTAAATTTCTAGGAACTCATATTTCGGACAACCTTATTTGGTCGGTCTACACTGTGGCCACTACAAAGAAGTCCCAACAGCACCTGCACTTTCTGAGGCTGCTGAAAAAGAGTGGTCTGGGTGAGAAGTGGTTGGTTACTTTTTACCGTTCTACCATCGAGAGTATTTTGGCATACTTTGTAACGGTGTGGTATGTTGGATGCTCTGTAGTTGATAAGAAGATGCTCTAGAGAGTTATAAACACAGCACAAAAATCATCAGTTGCTCTTTTTCTTCTTTGGAAGAGATTGAGAAGAGCAGACTCCTCTCTAGAGCACTAAAAGTCTCCAGACCGTTCTCATCCTGATCATTCATATTTTGAACTGTTACCATCAAGGGAGACGTTATCGGTGTCTTAAAATGAGGACATATAGATTAAGAGTTTCTTTTCCAATCAAATAATTCATGTGTGATCTAGTCCTATGTATATAGTGGCATGTTAAACTATTTAACTTACTAAATGTTTTGGACAGGTTTTAGACTAGGTTTTTAATTATTATCATGATTGTAATTATTTTAATTTTTAAATACTTGTCGCGTGATTGTGATGTGGTGTTTGGGGCACTGTGCTGGAGTAGCTTTAAAATTTCATTGTATCTGTGGAATGCAATGACAATAAAGGTAAATTCTAAATTCTAAATCTCAGCCATATTTGCCATGGCTAACAGTCAGTATTTCCTTTCTTATAACTGCTATTATTCTTATGCTTGGATGTTTGAAAACAAAAATAAAAATATGTGGTTTACCAAGCACAGCCACCACAGAAATATTTCTACAGTCCCTTCTTGTTCCTCATTTCACTCTCTGCATAGCCAAGTGTGGAAGTGGGGGGACACAGAGCCAAGAAGGAGAGATTATGTGATTTAAGCAACCCCAAATGTCTTCAATGATTTCAGTATTCAGGCTGGTATTGCAGTCAATGGGCCAAGTGGATACTTCATGGTCTCCATAATCAGGGTGCTACAGGTATTTCTCAACTTCTCCAATTTGGGAGAGTTGGAAGAAAAGTCTCCAACTCCATCTCCTTGAGTACAGCTTCCAGGGGTGGGCTGCTGGAGGTTCGCAGGGGTTTGGGAGAGTCCCTAGCTAAGATTCTGCAGTTTGGAAAAACCTCCAAATCCCACTCCTGGCTAGCCCTGCCCACCTCACCCCACCCCTCCCAGGAGTCCCCACATGGCCCGTTTTGGATGCAGGTAAGTGCAGGGCGCACACTGAGCCTCAGGGAGGGCAAAAAAATGGGCCTCCTGGAAGTTTGGGAAGGCTGGAAGCAGGCCTGTTTCTGACTTCCAGAGAGCCTCCGGAGTCCAGGGAGGCCATTTTCGCTCTCCTGGAGGCTTGAAGAAAGCCTCCAGAGCCCGGAGGGAGCAAAAATGCCCCCCCGCCTTGGTGCAGGAGGCCGACTAGGCCACATCCACCATGGCCACACACCTAGAAACCAGGCAGAGAACCTCTTGATAAAAATTTTTGAAGCCCACCCCTGACAGGTTCCCCACAGGGCTGTGTCTTGCGTCCTCGACTGTTCATCTTGAGGACCCACCACTGCTGTGTCAAATGTGCTACAAATCATGTTGTGAAGTATGCGGATGACACGGCAGTAGTGGGTCCTCAAGGTCGGGATGATAATGAAGATGCATTTTGGGGAATAAGTGAAGGCTCTGGTGGACTGGGGCAATAAAAGTAACCTGGTTCTAAATGTTAATCAAACAAATGAAATAATTGCAGATTTTAGAAAGAGCTGGCATGGCCATATTCCACTCAGTATCAAGGATGCAACTGTAGAGGTGGTCAAAGTATTAGGGGTGTAGATAACTAAAATCTCAACCAGCCTCTCTACGTCATCCTTAGTGAAGTGTGCAAACCAGCATCTGCATTTCATGTGTCGGATGAGGAGAGCACATCTTTTTCCTTCTATCCTGGCCACTTTTTACAGAGGCACAATTGAGAGCGTTTTAACAAACCGCTTCACTGTTTGGTTTGGTGGCAGCAGTCAGTGCCTCCAAGAAGATTGTAGGAAGCTCACTTCCTGTTATTCAGGATGCTGCTTATAAGAGCTATGTGCTTAGAGCTCAAAACATTGTTAGAGACTGCACACACCCATTTCACAGTGTGCTCATCTTCATTTCTTAGCCGAAGGAGCCAGTTATCCAAAAATAATTCTGTGGTCATGTCACTAGCATGACTATATGCCATGGTGCATGGAATGCTGTACCTTCGCACCGAAGTGGTACCTATTTATCTACTCACATTTGCATGTTTTTGAACTACTAAATGGGTAGCAGCTGGAGCAAGGAAAGGGAGCTCATGCCATTGTGAGTTTGGGTCTCGAACCCAGGCCATCCAAATATCCAGCTGAAGAGTTCAGCATATTTAACTCTCCCACTGCCTCCTACCCCACAGGGGATAACAATAGCCCCATAGAAATTATGAGACCATAAAGGAGACAGAATAATAAAATACTGACATTTTAAACATAAACATTGAAACGAACCTTAAGATATGGAAGAACATTACACAGTATGATCTTTGTATTCCAACAATCTTAAAATAGCAAAATAAGTAAACATAAAATCAGCTGTTAAACTCCTGTGTTACTTAGTTTCTGCCAATTCCCAATGAAACAAAGTTTTTTTTTTCCCTTCAATTTCTTGTCAGGAGATCATTCCCACAAAACTGAAGAAATACACAACTCCATTTTGTTGCTTGCTATTTTAGCTACCAGCTCCAGAGAAATTCCACCATCATATCAAAGAATGCTGCTTTTCCTCCCCAGAAACCAGCATTTTCTGAAACAGCCACCTGTCCCAAATGTTACAGTACTGCTTCAAAATCTGTGAATGTGATCCATAGAAAAGTGTTTCGCACAGTGATTTTTGCTTTTGTGGGAGACAAAGCTATGTGAATGAAGTTTGTTTTGTTTTGTTTAACCTCAATTGGGTAGTCAGTTGCCTTTATGCAGAGGAACTGTGCTATCACAATGATAGGAAAATGCAAGGAATCAGCAGTTGGTGATACAGAAATATAAACATAAGGATGTTGTTCACTCTCATCCTGTTGTCATTCGCTGGCAGCCTGTGAAGATGGCAGCAGAGTCAGACAGTGGGGAAGAACAGGGACCAGTTCAGGAGTCTGGAGAGGACTTGGACAGGAGTCCTGCGTCCAATGCAAAGATGGGGCCAGGACCATCTGGGAGTTATGTGTTGACTCCGGAGCCTCCAGAGTCTGGCAGCAGCGAGGCAGAGGATCTAAGTTCCCAGTGTGCATGTGCGCAGAGCTGCTGGAAGGCAAGAGCAGCTGAGGCAAAAGGGGCGACTTGGGAGTAAGGATTGGAGGTGATTGCCCCTCCCCTAAGGTATAAAGGACAGGCAAAGGTGATGAAACCTTTACAGGAAGCAAAGTCGTTCGTTCTGTTCAGATTAAGCCTTGAAGTCTGTGTGGACTTTGTACTTCAGTTGGTTTTTATAGTTCATTTGGCACTTTTGTTGTTGGCAGCAATTCAAAAGAGAGAAAGATGGGTACTTATCTCAAGGAACTGTTTGGGACTCAATACAGGCTGGGAATGAACATAATTCCCAGCGTTGAAATAAAACAAGAGTTGTTTTAACTAAGCATGTGCTTAATTACAGCCTCAGGAAGCCTTGGTCAGAACAGTTCTCCCAAGTCAGGCAATCCAGGGGTATTGCTTCATAATTGCTACAAAATTGAAGCCAATTACAGCTAGTCCTTTTAGCTAGTTTTAGTTTTACCTAGTTCATTTAGTCACTGTTGGAAGTTACAGAGCCAAACACTCATGATTGTTTTTCACACTTAGAACCGCTTGCAGCATCCCCATGATCATGTGATCGAAACTCAGGCCCTTGGCAACTGACTCAAATTTATGACAGTTGCAGTGTCCCGGGATTATGTGATCTCCATCTGACAAGCACAGTCAATGGAGAAGCCAAATTCCCTTAGTAACCAAGTCTCTAATTTAACAACTGCTGTGATTCACTTAAACAGTTGTGACTAAATAGGTTGCAAAATGGGGCATAATTCACTTCACAAATGGCTCACTTAGCAAGAGAAATTTGAGGCTCAATTGTGGTTATATGTTGAGGGCTGTAGTAGTCCATTGAATGCGAAAATGGCAGTCGTCTACAAGAAACCTGGTCAAGGAATGGAGAAATACGTATTTTCTACCTTATTCTAGCTAAGGTTTTACAGACCAGGAAGTAAGAATTGCAAGGGTATGCCATGACTTTTTTCCCTTGATAAGGATTTAAATGTGTATACCTGAATATTGGAATAAAAAGGTAAGGAGGGAACCTTTAGTCAGCTCTAGAGTAGATTATAGCCGTACAAAGTGCTTTTTTATGGAAATAAGATTGCAAGCATCTTCTCTAGCTCTGAGTTTTTACTTCCCAGTTAAATCTACATCCATAAATAATAGAATAACAGAGTGGGACTTGGAAGATCTTTCAGTCCAACCCCTTGCTGAAGCAGGAAACCCTGTAACATTTCAGACAAATGGTGATCCAATCTCTTCTTTAAAACCTCCAGTGTTGAAGTGCCCACATCTGGAGGCAAACTTCCACTGATTAATTATTCTACCTGCCAAGAAATTTCTTCTTAATTCTTCTTGGTTCTCTCCTTGATCAATTTTCATCTATTGCTTCTTATTCTGCCTACCAGTGCTCTGAAGCAGTGGTCGCAAACCAGTGGGTGAGGACCACTGGTAATCCATGAGAAAATGTTAGTGGTCCACAGAGAAATGTCATCCCAAATCACCTCCCCAAAACAATTAATCCAGGCTGTGCTGAAACACAAGGCAAGTGCCGCCCACATGGCCCGCGGGAATACAAGACTTGCATCGCTTGCATTGCGAACAACAAGGTAGTGAAGGGAAGAGGGAAAGGGCGGAGGGGGGGAACTTGCCCCACATGGCTCACCTGGCCACCGAGCTGCTTCTTTCTGCTTGTTTTTTCTTCTGCTTTTGGCTGCACGCAAGGAAAGCAGCAAAAGTCTGTCTTTCTCTCCCCCAAACTCCACCAGAAATGAGTCTTTGGGACCCTGCAAGGCATCTTGCTCCAAGAGTCTGCGCCGGCAAAGACTCATTTCTGGCAGAGTTTGTGGGAGAGAAAGAAAGACTTCTGCTGCTTCTGTTGCTTTCTTTGCATGAAACCAAAAGTCTCTCTCTCCCCCTGAGAATGGAACTGAAGACAGTATCCTGTAATCTCAAATACAGAATGATCGATCGGTAGGAAAACGAGATGGGGAATTTTCCTGCAGACTTTTTTGGGGGTTTCCCAGGGTCTCTGGTCCATGGGATTTAAAATAATGAGTTTAGTGGTCCCTGAGGTCCAAAAGGCTGGCAACTCCTGCTCTGGAGAACAGGTTGACCCCTCCTGCTTTCTCAAATGATTCGCTAATTAAGAGTTAACCCAAGAGTTTTCTAGATCAGCTAGAAATCAGATACTCAGTTGAGTTGATACACAGGACAGAAAAATAATTCTGTTAGTACAGTGCACAGTCTGAAATCAATCAGATTAGTTGCACTGTCCAAGGAGTAGTAGACCAGAACTCCTCATTTTCTTGGTATCTTCGAGGATATCCAATAGTAACACATAGACTGAAAATCTCAAGAGAATATCAGGACTGTAGGTAAGATGGCACTGGAAAAATCTCTTCCAACTGTTGCTTCATAAACTCCATCAAGCTTGACAAAGGAAACTTTTCTTCTTAATTCTTCTTGGTTCTCTCCTTGATCAGTTTCCATCCTTTGCCACAAAAAACTCATCAGTAATAACATAAGAAACCTTTAAAGAATTAAATTGCTCATACTAATGTATGTTTTGATTTTTTTTCAACATGTGTATATTAATTAATTCTTGACAATTATAGTAAGAAGCAATATTTTTTCCGCAGGCTCCTGTATCTGTGAGTACCAGTTCTCCATTTCACATACAATGCTTCCTTGACAGCAGCCTTTATCACTCAACTTCTACTCTTTATCTGACACATATCCTAATTCCCAGGCACTTTAAGAAGCTTTTAATAACTTTATTCTTGATGTGATCCTCACTTGTCACTTCAACACCATTTTTTTGATAATTTTAAAATCATGGTTCTGATATTCCACAGTAACAAGTAATGGGTGTCTCCTTTATCTTAAAAAATATTTTATTATGTTATATTTCATTACTGAAATAAAAGAGTAATCCTTTGATTAATTCTGAGCATGTACAGACTTGTTACACGCTTGCTGGTAGTGATTAAGATGGTGGATAAGCATAATTCTTTGGAGTGTGGTCAATATATCTTTTAAGAAAAATCTGATTTTTTTATCAGTTTAGCAGATGTTAAGATTTTTCATGTGCTACCTATCAGTCTTTCCCAGTATAATATGCTCCATATGTATTATAAAAATGATAATAAGCTTCTTTTGACTGTTAATTGTTAGGAATTTTGGAATGGTCCCAAAACATCTGTAGAACATCGTGCCAAGGAAACATCCTACTGTCAAAGCTGACCATAGTTCTGCTTCATTGCTTGATCTCCGTTTGAAATGCTTCTAGCCTAATTTTGTAAATGCTAAAACGGGGGTGTGACACTTCAGGCCTGAGGGCCGGTTCTAGCCCATGGAGTGGTTAGATCTGGCCCACGGGACTGGCCTGGAAACAGCAAAGGACCGGCCAGTGATACCTCTGCCAGCAAAAATGGAGGTTGGAAGGGCCACATGTGGTCCTTCCAAGCTCCGTTTTTGCTAGCAGAGGACTTCAGGAGGATCCCCCAGACCCTCTAGAGCCATCATAGGCATTCCCAACAAGAGTGACATTGAGCTAGCCATGCCCCCCCCCCTCAGCCACACATCCCAGCCTCCCCAAGGTCAAACACAACCCTGATGCGGCCCTCAATGAAATCAAGTTTGGCACCCCTGTGCTAAAACAATATTAAATGTAAATCTTAATATATGGAAGGCTTAGTAAAATCCTTGTTCCTTTGTGTTGGAAAGCATAAACCCAAAATTTCAAAGTTATGAGATGAAAGAATGGGTGTAAGTTGTCTGTGATATACTTTCTCTAACATTCAATTCTATTCATCACTATTGGCTATTCTCATTCTGAATATTATAGTCAATTAGCAGATAACCAATATCAAATCAGACATAAAATATTTATCAACTAGTTTTTTTTTTTAAAGTTAGAAAATACCTCTACTTTTGCAACAAGAGATTTAGAAGAAAAATGTTCAAGTCACATTTGCTTAATCTCCATTTTCTAACTTAAATTCTGATTATCTGGAGAGCACACTCCACTCTACATGTCTTTGAATAATGAAATTCATTTTGTTAAAAACCAGGCTACTGTATTGATAAAATAATTAATTTTGTCTGGCCAATAAGGAAAGTTGAACTTTGCTGATTTCTGTACTATATATATTCCTTGCAGCTGGGTTTTTTCTTTTCTTTTTTTGAGATAATCTTCTGGTATAAACAGTCTTAGCTGCGAGTTTCCTCCCAGAGATTGTAAAAGTTAACATTTACTGCACTGCCATAATTCATCTTTAATCACTAACCAGCTTTGCTTCCCAAATACCTGTTGACACCATCGCTGATGCACTGAGGAAGAGCAAGACTACATCCAAACAGCATAATGTGTTGATAGCAGCCAAGGCGGTTGAGATAACCAAAGAACTTGAGGAATTTTTCCATTTCAATACTTCTCACAATGGAAAGAACTGATCTTAGAGTAGTCTGGTTATATGGCAATATTTCACATTGGCTATAGTTGATGTTTATGCACAAACCTGCAAAATAAAAACATATTTGTGATAAATACTAAGAGCAAGGGTCTACTAAAAGCAAAAAGTCACTAGCTCATTCAAAATATATGAAGCATTCATCTTAAATATGTTAATTTTATTAAATAAATACTAATACTATCCTTCCCCTTAGAAAGGGGATTATGCACCTTTCCCCTTGCCCTGGAAATTCTAGTTCAAAATTCAACAATAACAACAACAAATACTTGTACAGTTCTATCTATTTCCACTCAGAAAATAAAGTCCTGTTAAATTTAATTGTCCTTTAATAAGTTATCGTAAGTTATAAAAGATTGAGGTTTTAGTTGAACTAGAAACATTTGATACTTGCAAGATTTTTTTAAACTTTATTTAGGGTGAGGTGTTAATAAACTAATAAACTAGTAGTTAATAAACTACTACCATATTTTTCGCTTCCAAACACCCCCCCCAAAAAAGTGAGTGGAAATGTCTGTGCGTCTTATAGAGCAAATGTTGCCGAAGTCCTGCCCACATGCCAGCGCCCACCCTTTGGCCTCTGTCTCCCAGTAATTTGCCTCCTTGCAGCAAACAGCAAACAGCCTGGTCAGCTTCAGCACGGCCTGATTTAGCATGAGCAGCTGATTTGCGGTTGGATCAGCCTCCTGGAATACTGCTGATCAGCTGTTCCAGGCTGCAGGGGCTGCCACCGCCCATCGCCGCCATTGCCATTGCCCATTCCATTTTTGCCCTTTGCATGTCCCATTTTCAACCTCTGCACGCCCCATTTTCAGCTTCCACGCCTCCCGTTTTTGGCCCATTCCAGGCAACCTAGAACGGGCTAAAAACGGAACACAGAGAGGCCGAAAATTGGGCACATGGAGATGAAAAACGAGACATGCAGAGGCCAAAAACAGGATGTGAGGAAGCCAAAAACAGGGGCCATGTAGGCGGCAACTGGCGGCGGCGATCAGCAGCAGCAATCCCTGCAGCCTGGAAAAGCTGATTGGTGGTATTCCAGGAGGCTGATCCAACCGCCAATCAGCTAACAGGCTGTGCTGCAGCTGACCAGGCTGTTTGGTGTAAGGAGGCAAATTGCCGGGAGGCAGAGGCAGATTTGTTTTCTTGTTTTCCTCCCCCAAAGCTAGGCACATATTATGGTCTGGAGTGTCTTATAGTGCAAAAAATGGTAATTTTTATATCTGTTCTTCCTCTTCCTCACATTCTACCATTTATGCACAAGTTTGCATGTAGTTTTTTTTCTTTTTGATAGACTGCTTTATGATTGTTTTGCATTAATAAATGGATAACATTTATCTCAACCATGTTGTCTACTGAGGTATTTAGATGCTTATTTTATGTGTAATATGCTTTAAAGTTTAAATTCAGGGACTGCATATTGTTCTATAAACCTTCCTCCACTAATTGCTTAATAATACATTTCTAATAAATTTACTTAGGGTCCTTTATCCAGAAGGGCTAGAAGGTCAAGGAACACAAAGTGTTTGGATTATCGAATTTGAGAATCTAAATTCAGGAGATTTTTCCCTTGTATGGCTTTTGGAAAACTATAAAGCCATTCTTGTGAACTCAAGACACACACAGACAATTACTAGATGAGGGGACAAAAGGGGAATTCATCACATTTCCAAGTGACACCAAACTGGGGGGAATAGGCAACACTTTAAAAGATAAGCTCAAGTTCCAGAAGGATGTTGACATATTTGAATACTAGGTGCTATCCAGCAAAATACAATTCCAGGGGTGAGAAAATATGGAAAAATCAAGTGCCGAGAAATATAACAAACTGTTTCAATTTCTTTCCTCAAGACACACCAAAACAATTAGATACAAGGACAGTTTTTCCCCACGTGCTGTCACTCTGCTAAATAATTCCCACAACACTATCAAACTACGTAATAGGGTTGTATTACTATTATCCCTCTCAACTTTTCTGTTACCTATTTCTTCTCTTATGACTATAACTTTGTTGCTTGTATTTTACTATTTATATTGTTTTATTTGGTATCCTAGTATGATGGGTGGAAAAGAGAGATCCAACCTAGAATTAAGGAGAATGTTCTCGTCAGTGAGAACAATTAATCAGTGGCACAGTTTGCCTCCAGAAGATGTAGATGCTTCATCACTGGAGGTTTCTAAGAAGAGACAGGACAACCCCTTGTCTGGAATGGCACAGAGTCTGCTACATGAGCAGGAGGCTGGATTTATAAGAACTCCAAGGTCCTTTCCAACTGCTATTCTGCTGCAACAGGTACCTGACAGGTCCTCCTCACCTGGTCCCCTTGTGGCAGTGGTGGGATTCAAACATTTTTAGTACTGGTTCTGTGGGCATGGCTTGGTGGGTGTGGCATGGGAAGGATACTGCAAAATCCCTACTAACCTGCTTTCCAGCTCCATTCTCCTGAGCAGGGCAACCAAAGTAGACCCAGTCATTGAGACCCATTGAGCTGGGACTCAATGGGAGGCAGAGAATAGATGGGGGTGGGGCCAGTCAGAGGTGGTATTTGCCGGTTCTCCGAACTACTCAAAATGTCCGCTGCCGGTTCTCTAGAACTGGCCAGAACCTGCTGGATACCACCTCTGCCTTGTGGGTGATAATCTGTAGCACACCCGATAGCCTGGATTGAAAAAACTCTTTATTTGCATAAACATTTCAGTTAGTTTGTTAAAAACAATAATGCTACTATATTTTATAACTCTGCCAAGTAGATCAAGAAATCACGAGCCGATGAGTCCTCAATGTATTACAGCATATATTGCAGAATATATGCAGAATAATATACTGCTGAATGTACCATAAATCTGCAAGTTTGTTATTACCTCTTCCTTAAATAAGGGAGAAGATATCTAATGTAGCCATAATCTTGGAAAATAGCCCTTATAGACACAGGGAAACATTACAGTAATAAAACTCAACAGCTGTAATTTCTAAAGGTAACCATCTAAAATCTGGTTCTATAAATATAATGAGATCATATTCAATATATGCTATGTTTATGAATTGTTTTAATGTGATAATGTTACTTAAGAAATATATTTTCCAATGTGCTTTTTATATTTTGATTGCCCAGAATATATTTTCAGACATATAGATTGTTATTGTCAAGTGAGAATTTTAGTTTTATCTTTTTCCTGTCAGTAAACTACTTAGACAAATGTGCCCCTTCACATTGGAATCTCTGCAGTGAATATAGTATTTCCACCAGATGTCTATCTTGTTGGAAGAAAGAAAAAAAATTAAAAAACCAAAATACTTAATACTTTTCGTACATGAAAAATAAAGTCTGCAGAAGGAAACTGTTTGGTACAGTGTGAGTTCATAACTCAGTTTAATCAAATCAATATCCACTATAAAAGTTCAAGCAGAACTGGATAATCTTCCCTCTAGGACTTCTTTCATCCCAGTCGGAGGAAAAGAAAATAGAAATGTTCAAAATGGAAAAAAAAATGTTGCCATGAGGTCTATTACTTTGTTTAATTTTGTGCCAAAAGAAGATAACTATTCTCAAAGTAGTTAAGCCTTTCAACCCAGAACAAAATAATCACTTACTATAAATGTATTATTTATGGACCATCCTGAATATTTATAGTAGTCTTAGTAGCTACTCCTGCAGATGCTTTCTCATATGTAAGCAATTTCTAACTCTACAACTTCCCAGTTGCCACAAGTCATTTCAAACTTCTATGCGTTCCAAGATTTCTAGCCAAGTGATCAGCATTTGCTGATCTTAATTTTTTTTAGCATATTACTGAATAAATTATCAAGTAACATAAAACAGGGGTCCCCAACCACCGGGCCCCAGACCGGTACCAGTCCGTGGATCATTTTGTATCAGGCCACAATGAATGAATAATCGTTATTAAAATATATATTTTATATTAACTAAAGCTAAGAAGCCCTTTACTATTGGGGAAGAATTGATTTTGCTGGTCCTTGAAAAAGTGTTTCTGCGTGAAACTGGTCCCTGGAACAAAAAAGGTTGGGGACCACTGACATAAAACACAGCTTAAGTATGCTTAGAGGCTCTGCTAAACACTATTTCCTTGTTCCAGGATTAGAATAGTCAATGTAGCTAATTGTTGTAAATGAACATTAGCAGCTATAATGACCTTCAGAATTATTACACTGACTAGATGTTTGTATGCATTTTTACTTATCCTTGTAGCTATTATCTGCACAATTCAATGCAAACTTAGTTCCAAACTTGAGGGTCCCATTGTATTCAGTGAGGTTTATCCTTTGAGGTCTCTTTGAGGACTTTTATCTTACCTAAAGACAGTGGCCTGTTTTGGATGCAGCTAATGCAGGGTGCATGCAGAGGCCCAGGGAGGACAAAAAAACGGGCCTCCCGGAAGTTCGGGAAGGCCAGAAATGGGCCCGTTTCCGGCTTCCAGACAGCCTCCGAAGCCCAGGGAGGGCGTTTTCACCCTCTCAGAGGTTTAAGGAAAGCCTCCAGAGCCCAGGAAGTGCAAAAACTCCTCCTCCTGCCATGGTGCAGGAGGGCGACTAGGCCATGCCCACCCAGCAGCCGGGCTAAAATTTTCGAATTCCACCCCTAACAGTATTGCCTACACAGAGCTGCTCTAAACCCATAAAAAACATCTTGAAGTAATATAGAGAGCCATTTCAGAAGGTCTGGAGAAATTCTCATTAATTGTCTCCTTTTGTCTTTCTCTCTCTCTCTCCAATTTTGCTACTTTATAAAATCTCCCATAAAGAAAAAAGCTCTGTAGGGAGAAAGGACTGAAGAAGAGAGTTAAGTAAGAAATATATTATTGTCCTGTGCAATGTGTCAACATTTTGTTTTTAGCTCAATTTCATGCCATTATGAGTAAAGCGTTGGAAATATTCTTTAAAACCCTGTAAATTTGTGTAGCGGTAAGGAATTATACATAATTACTATCTGTTGTTTAATTGTCCGTGCATGTAACTCAATGGAATGCCAAGCATATTATTTGTAAAACTGAAATTATATAAGACTGAATCAACAGACATTAGCAAAATAATATTTAAGAATTATTTGTCATAATGAATTTCCTGTCAGATACAAAATGTATTAGGTTAATTTTTTTGGGGGGGTGAGGTGATCAAATGGAAAACATATTTTATGCCATGGCCTGCTGAATAAGCCAGAAGAGGCTGGAGACATATACTGCGGCAAGTGACAAACAATAGTTCACAAACCACAATAGGGTTTTTTCTCATGTAACACATTAAGTCCAAAACAAACATACCTCCTTTCTTATGTTTTAAATTAGAACCACGTGTGAACACAATCTACATCTTAAAAATGAAAAAATAGTGTTAGGTAAACGAAAAAACTTTGTGGCCTGGCCAACCTTATGGATTGTTTCTGGTCAACCAAAATGATTTCATGGTGAAATGCAAATCTATCAACACTAACTAGCCATCAGAGGACATGATGAAAACTCCTTATTTGCACAACACATGGAGAAACTGAACCATTGTTTCAGCAGTTAGCCTTCTAGGCCAAGCTAACTCCAAAAATGTTAGAGAATTCCTGGAAGCCTGACACTCAGACATATCAGCCATAAACAAGCACACAAAAATAAATGACATCTACATACCATTCAGAAGAGACTATCAAAACACCACACCTCCTAACCAGCAACCAACACCCAAATAAGCAGAGATTAACACCGAACAGTAAATGATAGTTCCAGTTAAGGAACTACTACCTCGGTAAACACCAAGAACAAGTAAGAACAAGTAAACTACCAAGAACATTCCCATCAACATTGACAGGGTTACAAGCCACCTGTATGTAAACAAGGAGCAAACTCCATCCCATTCTAGGTTTTAGATTCTACCTAATTGTATATGAAATGTCTGCAAGAAAACTATTCTCTTGCAGAGAGCCCCAAGAATCCCTGAGCTACACATATTCTGCCGGGACTATTTGACTAAATTACAACAGACCCTCCTCAGAGATACAATCCATAGTTACAATAGCCATACACACTCTGTGTCATCTGCCAACATATGAGGGCATTTACCAAGCTGATAAATGTTATAAATAAATGCTAGAGTTAAGCTACAAGACATTGCATGCCAAAAAAAACTAGACACAAAGACAGTTTTTTTCTATGCCATCACTCTGCTAAACAACTGATTCCCACAACATTGTCAAACTACCTACTGGGGCTATATTACTATTATCTTTTTCATCTTTCCTGTTATTTTTTTCCTTAACTTCTTATGACTATAACTATATCTTATGGTTTTTATTGTTTTATTTAGTATTCTAGTATGTCTTATGTTGTTTGCTTATTTGATATCCTATGTATAACACCGAGCGTTGTATCTTATGATTTATGATGAATGTATTTTATGATTATAGAATAGAATAGAATAGAATAGAATAGAATAGAATAGAATAGAATAGAATAGAATTCTTTATTGGCCAAGTGTGATTGGACACACAAGGAATTTGTCTTGGTGCAAATGCTCTCAGTATACATAAAAGATACATTTGTCAAGAGTCAAGGACCATAGGTACAACACTTAATGATACTCATGATTTATCACTTGTTGCTTTAATGTACACGTAGAGTATATGCACTGGAGACAAATTCCTTGTGTGTCCAATCACACTTGGCCAATAAAGAATTCTAATTCTAATTAGAGTTAAATAGACAAATTATTTTGGGACTCTGATCAATGAAGCCAGTCCCTTGAATAAAAAGAAGTGAAATAGCTCCATTCTTCAAGCACAACTTGCTTAAAGTACTTTAACAAGCTTAGAGGTACTTCTTAAGTGACAGCATACCTCTGCTGTTGACTTTTTCAAAAATAGAACAGCTTAGTCTGCTGTTACCGTGGTTGGGATCTGCAATAGTTCACCTTTGCTTGTATAAACATGTTCCCAATAACCACTTAAATGTCTGGCTGTGAGGGACTCAACATCAGTAAGTAGCTTTTATCTAATTCAAATGAGGAAAGGGATGCTATGGAAACCACTTTTGCTAAGTACTTACTTACATACCGTGTTTCTCACAAAATAAGGCCGGGCCTTATTTTTTTTTTTGAGCCCTGAAAAAATGGCTAGGAAGTCTTTTCGGGGGTGAATTAATTTCTCCCCCCCATGCACCAGCGCCATCTGAGTCGCTCCCGCTTTTCCCCCGTCCCCGTAACAACAGGAAAAAAAAGATTTTGAGGTACCTGGGAGCGCCACGCACTGCGTTTTGGTTTAATCCTGAGCGGCTGGGTGACCATGAGAAGAGCCGAGCAAGTGTCTCTGCTGCTGCTACCTTTGGTGCTCCAGCCTCGGGCTCTGCAAGTTTGCAAAAGTCCCGGTGCGCAGCCCATCCCTGCATTCCAAGCGCCCAGGCCAAGCTGCAGCTGTCCCTCTCTCACCAGCGGCAATAACAGCGGCAGCAGTGGCGGGAACCAGGGAAGTTACAGAGGCGGCTCTCCCACCCAGCAAGTGGCTGAAACGCTTCCACGGTTTCTGCCGTTGCTGCCGCTGTTATTGGAGATGGCGCTGGTGAGAGAAGGACACCTGCAGCTTGGCCTGGGCTCTTGGAATGCTGGAACGGGCTGCGCACTAGGACTTTTGCAAACTTGCAGAGCCCGAAGCTGGAGCATCAAGGGTAGCAGCAGCAGAGACACTCACTCAGATCTTCTCACGCCATCCAGTCACTCGGGATTAAACCAAAACGCAGCATGCGGTGCTCCCAGGTACCTCAAAAAAAATTTCTTTCCTGTTCTTACAGGGATGGGGGAAAGGCGGGAGTGACTCAGATGCTGTTGTTCGAGACGGCGCTGGCGAGAGAGGCGCCAGCACCGGTGGGAACTGTGGAAACTACAGAGGCCTGAGAAGTGGCTGAAATGCTACCAGACATCTACGCCGAAATGGAGCCCTCCGTGCCCCACCATGATTGGCTGTTAGGAGCAGCTGATAGTGAGCTGTAGCTGCCCGCGAGGCACTCCTAATGGCAAATTCCCGCCATGCCTTCTCCCGCAATTTCGCATGTTTTAAACTTGGCCTAAATTTGGGGGGAGGGGCTTAATTTCATTTTATACCTAGAAAACATGCTGGTCTTCCTATTTGGGGGGGGGGGCGTATTATTGGAGAAACACGGTATTTACAGCCCCTTCACATTCTGGACATAAACTGTTTCAACTCCTTCCCTCAAAACGATGCTATAGAGCACTGCACATCAGAACAACTAGACACAGAGGACATTTTTTCCCGAACGCCATCACTCTGCTAAACAAATAATTCCCTCAACACTGTCCAACTATTTACAAAGTCTGCACTGCTGTTTACTATCATCACTCCTTATCACCATCCTCTCCCACTTGTGACTGTATGACTGTAACTTTGTCACTTGTATCCTTATGATTTATATTGACTGTTTCCTAGTATGATTTGATTGTTGATTGTACCCTATGACTATCATTAAGTGTTGTACGTTATGATTGTTGACTCTTGACAAATGTATCTTTTCTTTTATGTACACTGAGAGTATTTACACCAAGATAAATTCCTTTTGTGTCCGATCACACTTGGCCAATAAAAAATTCTGTTCTATTCTATTTCTATTCTATTCTATTCTATTCTATTCTATTCTATTCTATTCTATTCTATTTCTATCCTATCCTACCCTACCCTACCCTACTCTGCTCCACTCTATTCTATAGGTACGGTAGTCCTTGATTTATGACCACAACTGAGCTCAGAATTTATGCTGCTCAGGGAAAAATTTGTTAAGTGCATGTTTGCCTCATTTTACGACTTTCCTTGCTCCGTTTGTTATGTGAATCACTGCAGTTGTTAAATTAGTAGCATGGATGTTAAGGTCGCAAAAGATAATCACATGAACCTGGGACACTGAGACCATCACAAATATTAACCCATTGTCAAGCATCTGTATGTAAATCACATGACTCTGAGGAGGCAGCAATGGTCCTAAGCATGAAAAACGGTCCTAAGTCTCTTCTCTTCACTGCTGTTGTAACTTTGAACGGTCATTAAATGAACTTGTCAAACTCATAAAACATTCCTATGCCTGTTTTAGTAGTTGCCATTAAAAAAGGGGGGAGAGGAAGGAAATCTGGAAGAGCAGTGCAGCAGTTTGAAAGCAAAAGTACATTCCAACTCTTATCTTTAAAAGATTGTAACTAAAATACCAGAGTTTTTGCCCGTGAATATATTTAATTGGAGGATGTGAATGATGACACCCAGCCCGTGAACTGGCTCAATTGGAAAATCTGATTTATGACACACCTAGGGAGGAGGGGGCAAACAGGCTCACAAATGACTGTAAATTATGTATGTCAGAGTTGGCTTCATATAGGGCAGTGCCAGTATGTCATCTCAGTTAAACCCTTTGAAGTGGCAATTGCTGGAATCCTGACAGAACTGTTATAAGTAGAGGATTACCTATAATAGTACCTGCAAGTGTAAGAATGTTTCCAATCATCACACTGCTTTCTTGTGCCCTCATTTAAGAATCCATGTTAATATAAACTTACCTTTTCTCAAACCCACGTCTTGCACAACGGGCGGTATTGTAGGTTTCACCGTAGAGTCAGAAAATGTCTTGGTCGTGACTTTGATGGATGGGTGAGTGGACCCCAGCTCCTCTTCTACTGCCTCCATTGACATTGACCAGTTTTTATTGGCCAAAATCCTTTCATCTGTAATATTAGTTTTCACTGCTGGAGTTTCAGAGACAACTTGAATAGTTCCTCTAAGTATAGTCATATTTGGGTGCATCTGATTCGTTGTCCAAGAGGTCAGCTCTACTTTATTGTCCAGTGATGGAACCACAACTGAATCACTCTTATTCATGTTAGGAAAATGAGTGTCACTTCCATTTGAATGAAGGCACTTTGTACCCAACACACCTGCATTGAAGAAAAGGCACAATCAGCGTATCTAAAATGTGTATTTACTTCCAGGAAACATTCCACACAACCTATTCTATGAAGAAAGACAGTTGAAAACTACAATATTGGGAGGATAAAATACATGCTTTATTTTCTTTTGTTTGTAATTTTAGCCATCATGGCAACTACCAATAATTTTCCATCTACTATTTAATTTCCTAGTCTTCATCTAGCCAGCTGTACCTTTAAAAATGTACTTCATAACACCATAATTTAAGAATACAGTACACACAACATACCGTACAATCCTTTGTATGATGTATGGTGTGTTCGAAGAATTTCACAAAGAATTTACCAACATTTTATGTGTTGTCTTCCACCATCTTCTCACTTGAAGAAGGAATTCATGGACATACTGTGTGTATGCTTATGCAGCCACATTACTGCAGGTTTTTATTGTTATTCCTCCCAAGACAATTTCAGTTTATTTTTCAATTGAATTGTACACCTTATATGTTATATTCGAAGTGCAATAAAACATATTGTAAAATATATTAATAAAATATAAAATATAAGAGTAAAATATAAGAGAAGTTAATAAAGTACAAACACTTGCAAATAGAAATAGAAGTATGGCAAAAAAAAATAATCAAATGTACTACCAACAGTGTTGCGTTCGCGAAGAATGAGATTTGAGATCAGCGAAACTTCAGCTCTTTTATTAGTTGCTGGTTTCTGTCTGAGCCAGGAGCCGCGGGCAGCCCTTTTTTATATAGAGGCTGCTCGCGACTCGCGGCCAATGACGGCTCCTTGATTCTCCCCCTGCTGAGGCGGCCAATCATAAACTAGTTATTTTCGATCAATCACCATCGAGTAGAAAACCAATCAAATTTGAGTATTTGTGGACCAATGGGAACAGAGTATTTGGAGTATGCTAATATGTAACACCCCTCCCCTCTTGGTTTGATCCTACGTTACGTAGTCACGTAAGTAGGCAGGGCTTTTATGTTGTCTACTTAACCTGCGCAATTTAGTTGTGCTGTTCTTTTTGGCGGGTTCGGACGGGATCACTGTTTCTCCTGTCCTTCTCTGTGGAACCTCCTGGAAGATGGAGTCAGCCATGCCGCTCCTGCCTGGCCTACCCGGGCTGGTAGAGTCGACTCGGCTGCTCCCTTCCGGAGTGGCTTCTTGGTATTCTTGCGCCTCCTATTCCTCTTCGCCGAAGTCTTCTTCAGGTAAGTAGTTGTTTCTGTCTGGTTTTATTTGAGAATTTGGTTTGTGGTTTATTTTTTGATTTTGCAGTGTTTCTTGTTCTGATGGAGGGTCTCCCCCTCCCCTCTTATTTGTGTTTGAGGGGTCTCCCCCCTCTTTTGTTTGATTATTATTGTTTTTGTTTAATGGTTGTTGTGGTGCTGGTGTTTGTTGTTGTTCTTCTTGCCTGGGTGTGTCAGTGGTTCGTTCCAATGTTCTTGATCTTAATTGATCTATGTGTCTCCTCCAGCTTCTTTCTTCATCCATTTCTAATCTGTACAACCGGGGTCCTGTTACTTGTGTTATTTTGTGTTATAATTCTGCTGGGCTTTTATCTGTAGTGGAGTTAGGTGTAATGTGTTGTATGGTGAGCATTTTGTAAATTTTATCTTGTATGTCTCCTGTGTCTAATTTTTCTATGGTTTCTTTGGTATACCGGACCATGCATTCTGCCTGCCTGTTTGTAGCCGGCCAGCCCGGCGCTGTCAAAGCATGCCTTATGCCGTGTTCGGCGAGGAACTTTTCAAATGTCAATGCTATGAACTGTGGCTCGTTATGTGAAACTAATAAGTCCACATAACCCATGTGTGGCAAAAAGTTTCCTCAGTTGTCTGATAACTGCTTCTGTAGTTGTTGAAGTCATGAAGCTTGCTTCCATCCAATTTGAGTAAGCGTCTACTATAATTAAAAATGTGTGTCCTTTTGTAAGCCCTGCGAAATCTATGTGTATTCTTGACCAGGGTCCCCTCGGTGTTTCCCAGTTGAGTATAGGTGCCGCAATGGGTGCAGGTCGGGATCTTTGGCATTTAGTGCAGGCTTCTACCCATCTCCCAATATCTTTATCCATCCCTGGCCACTATACATAACTCCTGGCCAGGGATTTCATCCATACGATACCTGGGTGTCCTTCATGTAAAATATTCAGTACTTACTCTTGTAATAACTCTGGTATGACCACTCGATCCCCCCATAGAATACAACCTTTTAACATTGAAAGTTCAGTCTGTCTGTTCTTGAACGGTTTAAAAGTCACGTCTGTCTCATTTTCCGGCCACCCTTTTCCTACCCAGTTTAAAACCTGCGACAATTTTTTGTCTCTTGTGGTTTCTTTTGCAATGACCGCTGCGGTTATGGGTAGGTTTGGTAGTGTCTCAATTTGTAGGGTGGATGTGGTTGGTGCCGGGTCACATCCCAGTTCAGGTAGGGGAGTAACGGCTCAGCGCACCGGCGTGTGAAATGTCCTTGCCTGGTCGGTGAATTAATTTGTAATTGTATGTGGCAAGGAACTCGGACCATCTTGTCATTCGTGGAGAGAGTATGTTTGGGGTGCCCCTGTTCCCTGCTAGTATTCCCAATAGGGGCTTGTGGTCTCTAATGAGTGTAAAGGTCCTACTGTAGAGGTATTTGTGGAACCGTTTGACCCTGGATATTGCTGCTAATGCCTCTCTGTCCAACTGGCTGTAGTTCCTTTCAGCTTTGGACAGTGTTTTGGAGTAGTATGCGATCGGCGCTTCTCTCCCATCTGGTAGTGTGTGGTTGAGTACGACTCCGACGCCGAACGGTGATGCGTCGCAGGTGACTGTCAGTGGCAGTGTCTCACTGTATTGTATTAATACAGATTCAGATGTTATTAAATCTTTTATTTTCTGGAATGCGGTCTCTTCTCGTCGTCCCCAGGTCCAGGTGGCTGTCTTGTCCAGTAATCTACATAGTGGTTCCGCCGTCGTTGCCTTCTGTGGCAGAAAAACATTATAAAAATTGATAAATCCCAAGAATGCTTGTAAATGTTTTGTTTTTTGGTCTGGGCGCTTCTTTGATTGCTTTGATTTTTTTATCTGTTGGGTGGATGCCATCTTTATCGATTAGATACCCCAGAAATTCGACTTTTGAGGTGGCTAATTGACATTTTTCTTTTTTGACCTTGAGTCCTGCCTTTTGGAATCTTTGCAACTACCCTTTTTATCCCTTGTAACAACTGCTCCATCAGGCTTTGGAACACCCCTGGGGCCACGCTGACTCCAAATTGCAGTCTTTTGCATTTGAATGCTCTCCTATGAGTCATGATCATTTGTACCTCTGCTGTTTCGGGGTCAACTGGCAATAGTTGGTATGCTTGTGCAAGGTCGAGCTTTGCGAAAACCTTGCCTCTCCCCAATAAGTGTAACAGATGTTACACTTATTGTAACATAACAGATCCGGAACAGGATATGCACTTTCTTATAGTGCATGGTTTAGAGTGGCCTTGTAGTCACCACAGATTCTCACGGACCCATCTGGCTTAATTGGGGTTACAATTGGGATTTCCCATTTAGCATGGTCTATTGGTTCCAATATCCCTTGTGCTATGAGCTTATTTAATTCCTCATCGATCTTCGGTTTTAATGCGAAGGGAACTCGCCTCGCTTTTAACCTAATTGGAGCTATTTCGGTTTCAAATTAAATGATATGGGGGACCCTCGGTACTTGCCTAGTTTCCCATCAAATATGTCCTGGAACTCCCTCATTAGGTTCTCCTCCCAGTCTGTCTCGGTATTGATTCCGGTCACTCTGATTCCCAGGGATTCGAACCATTAAAGTCCCAGTAGTCTTGGGCAGTTCCAGTCTAAGATGGTTAAAGGCAGAAATTTTGTGTGTTTTTTTAATGTGACTTGGAAGTGTCCGAGTCCGACTACGGGGATCCTGTTCCCTTGGTAGTCTTTCAGTATCAGTGTTTGGTTTTCTAATTCCGTTCTGCATATATGCGGTATCAGTCTTTTAATGGTATTCCATGATACCATTGATAGGTATGAGCCGGAGTCCACCTCCATCTCGCATTTTTGGCCTTCGATGCTGACTGCCACATGTACCTTCCGGCCATTGGTTGCGTTTGAATGACCGATGGTTATAGTTTGGAGTGTTTCTTCTTTTCTGTAGCTTTCGTTTAGCCGTTTGCCTCTGCTTTCTCGACTCTCACAGCTCAATGTCTGTCTTTTATTCTTGGTGGGGTGTTATCTCTACATTGGAGGCTGTAGCTTTTCCAGTTTCGGCAGACCCTTGCTATGTGTCCCCATCTCTCGCAGTACCTGCAAATGGTGTCTAGGAAATGGCACTCAGAACGGGGGTGGTCTCCACACCCAGCACACTGGAACCCCGACTTACGTCCTTTCCTCTCCTGTCTAATTCATTCTGACTGGAGTCTGTGGATTTCTTCCTCTTCATCATTGGTCTCGGACAACGATTCGCTATCCTTGTGGTGTGTGATGGTCTTGTGTGTGTTCTCTGACTTCTTCTCTGGAAATTGGCTTGTTTCTGCCGGTGTTTTTTGTGTTGTCGCATTCATTTGTTGCATTTTGGTTGCTGATTTTTTAATGGCTTCAGCTGCTGTAGCCTCGGCAATAGCCTCAGTGACTGTAATTTTTGGTCGGGTTAGCAGTCGGCTCTGCAAAGTGAGATCTCTTAGACCAAGGACCACGCGATCCCTCATGGCTTCATCCATGTTGAGGAACTCACATGCCCCTCCAATGTCCCTGAGAGCCGCTACGAAGTCTGTGATACTCTCACCTTCTCTCTGGTCCCGTTTGTAGAACTCATGTCTCCAAATAAGGCTGGAGACGGTTGGTGCGTAATTAGCCTTCAGCATTTTTTCCAAATCTGGCCAGGCCATCTGCTTTACATCCTCCGATTTGGCCAATGCCTTGGCCATCTTGAATACTGTGGGCCCACAATATGTCAGGAACATGGCTCTCTGTTGTCGGAGATTCCTTGTAAGTCGTTGCTCTCGAGGAACATGAGGAATCTGTCGATGTATGATTCCCAGTCCTCCGTTGCTGAGTTGAATGGTGCGGGTGGTGAGTTGGTTCTGGCCATTTCGTCTACTCAGTTCTCGTTGCCACGTGCTCAACTGGTCTCCTTGTCTCAGAATCCCATCCTCATCGCCAGTGTTGTGTTCGCAAAAAGTGAGACTTGAGACCAGCGTAACTTCAGCTCTTTTATTAGTTGCTGGATTCTGTCTGAGCCAGGAGCCATGGCAGCCCTTTTTCATATAAAGGCTGCTCGCGACTCACAGCCAATGACGGCTCCTTGATTCTCCCGCCGCTGAGGCAGCCAATCATAAACTAGTTATTTTCGACCATTCATCGTCAAATAGAACACCAATCAGATTTGAGTATTTGTGGACCAATGGGAACAGAATATTTAGAGTATGCTAATGTGTAACAAACAGTAATGAGCATATTGTATGAAATTCTAAAAGAACTGGAACACCATTTAAACACCATAGACATTGATCAAAATCACTGTCAGTCAATTCCAAAAAGCAGCTTTATTTGGAAAAGCTTACATCCTGCAACAATAGCAATAGCATTTAGACTTATTTATTTATTTATTTATTTATTTATTTATTTTTGACAATTGTTTACAAGATAATAGGTATAAGTAAAAAACATAGTTATGAATACATGGATACATATAAGAAAACTTAAAAAAATAAAAGAAACAATAGGACAGGGACGGCAGGCATGTTGATGCACTTATGTATGCCCCCTACAGACCTCTTAGGAAAGGAGTGAGGTCAATAGTAGACAGTCTAAGGTGAAAGTTTTTGGGGTTTGGGGAAGAAACCAGAGTCAGGTAGAGTATTTCAGACATTGACCACTCTGTTGCTGAAGTCATATTTCCTGCAATCAAGTTTGGTGTGGTTAACCTTGAGTTTGTATCTATTGTTTGCTCTTGTGTTGTTATGGTTGAAGCTCAAGTATTCATTGACAGGTAGGACATTGCAATTTATGGTTTTATATACTATACTTAGATCGGACCAAAGGCAGCGTACTTCTAGATTTTCTAGGTCTAGAATTATATAGCAGTTTATAGAGCTTTAGCCCTCTCTAAGCAGTTTACAGAGTCAGCCTCTTGTCCCAGACAATCTGAGTCCTCACTTTACTTACCTTGGAAGGATGGAAGGCTGAGTCAACCTTGAGCCTGTTGAGATTTGAACTGCCAAATTGCAGGCAGTTGGCAGGCAGCAGAAATAGCCTACAGTATTTTAATACCAAACAGGTCCTTGGGAAGGACTTGATGGATCGATAAAAATGCAAATCCAATCTAAACATCTAGGTGACTGTGCAATTGGCAATAATTATAATAACAACAGTTGTTGATAAGACAGACAAAAGTCTGGATAGTGGATGTGGCAGTGCCTGGAGACAGCAGAATAGAAGAGAAAGAACTGGAGAAGATAACAAAATACAAAGACTTACAAATAGAAATAGAAAACTATGGCAAAGGCAAGCAAAGGTAGTACAAATAGTAATAAGTGCCTTGGGTGCAGTCCCAAAACAACTGGAGGCATCACTTGAACACCATAGGCATTGACAAAGTTGCTACCAGTCAATTGCAGAAGGCAGGTTTACTTGGAGCAGCTTCCATCCTGCAGCAATATCTGTAACACCATCAAACATCCAGATCTGCCTATCCCAGGTCCTCGATAGGTAGACAAAAATGCCAAACCCAGTCTGAACTTCTGGCTGACTGTGTAATGAATGATGATGATGATAATAATAATGATCCAAATTTCTGGATTTGTATAAAACAGTAGGAGAAAGTTTGCAAAATCTCCTGCATTTCCTCCACAGGGGTTTCTGCAAGGTATGATTTAAAAAAACAGCCAAGATAACAATTATAATTGTGCAACTAAAGGCTCTGACCATTTTCAATGAACCTTTATGTGGATTATAGGAAGCTTCTTCTACTGTGTCACTGAACTTCTCTGCAAGATCCTGTCTTCGTGGACACTTCCAATCTCCTATCTCATTCACCGAATAAGTGTATTAAAAAAATTTGGTCATCAGAGAATTGAATGACCAACATAGGCAAAATGTTATGTATCGAGATAAAACAAATTAGCTCAGGAAAAACAACCAATCCAATTGTGCTACTATCTCAATATTACAAAGAACTTGAGGATCTGGCAGAATCTTTGCCAAAGTTAATGAATGCAATTGAAAAAGCAAAGGCTTCATCAAGATAATTTATAAAGATGGAAACGATCCAATTTTCTGGGTTTATACAACGTATTAGGCCAACATTTGCTAAGTTTTTCAAACCACAAAACAATGATATAAACCACTCTCCCTACTGAATGTAGATTATAATCTTTTTACAACACTGTTAATTAAGAGCCATGGTGGAGCAGTGTTTAGAATGCAGTACTGCAGGCTAATTCTGCTGACTGACTACAGTTCGATTCTCAGTGGCTCAAGATTGACTCAGCCTTCCATCCTTCCGAGGATGATAAAGTAAGTCCCTGATTGTTGGAGGAATATACTGACTCTGTAAAATGCTTAGAGAGGCTGTAAAGCACTATGAAGTGGTATGTAATTCTAAGTGCGATCACTATTAACCGAAAAAATATATCCTGAATATAATACATATCAATGATAATACATATTAACCACCTTGCCTTTCTTTTGTCACATTCCATTCCTTTCTTGCTAATTTCTCCATATTATACTCAAAAAATGAATGTTAAGGAGGAAAGAATGGTCACCTCATGTCTTCAGACTAGTACAACCAACAACCAGACAGATGCAAACATTCAAAGAGGTCTAGGAAAACTGATGAGCACTAACTGATGAGTTCTAAAGCAGTGTTCTGGACCTTACAACCACTATCTGATTATAAAGCAGACAGATTAAACTCCACAAAGGCATCCATACAAAGTCTTTTTATTGGTTCATCAGGCATCCTCAAGATAACTCACGGTTATGTCGAGATTAATCTCAATGTCCAACTCTTTGCATAGCTGACTTACTGGTGTAAAAGGATAGTTCTCTTTTCATCCCCATAATAGTGGAGCAAGGGGGTGAAGTAGCAGCATGATACTGGGTTCAGGCAAGAGTGAAGGAACCTCCCCCAACCCACCAAGGCTCAATTCAGAGACCAATCAGGATTGCAGATGTGGACTACATTTCCCAGGATACCTTAACTACATTTACCATGATGCATTCCCTTAAGGGGACAGCTCCCAATTCCTAACTAATTATCCCAATTCTCAATTAACTATAAACTGTCCAGACAACACAAGCAGTGTTTCTTAATCTGGCAACTTTAAGATATGGACTTCAACTTCCAGAATATCCCAACCTTGCCAAGGTTGAGAAACACTAAGCTAAAAGGTGATAAATGAATATTTCAGCTTCATGTAATTACAGCGGTACCTTGGTACTCAACTGCTTTGGTACTCAATGCATGTTGACGCAGACATTTTGTCCTGGTGCTCATCATTTGTTTGATACTTGATGCACAAGGTAAAACCTGATGGTGTTTGGCTGCCTTATGACTCACTACATTATTTGCTATTGGAAAAATTTGTTTGGTACTCATTGTTTTTGGTACTCATGGCATTGCCTGGAATCATTTAACGATGAGCACTGAGAGGTACCACTCTATAGTAATTTAAAACTTCCTCCCCTGTTTCTCAAGAACCTGGAGAAGGTTGACTTAATAATGGAAACACAATTTTCAACAACAGTTTCCCAGTGGAGAAAAAGCAATGTCTTCAAATAATTTCCTTATTGGCCTTTCAGTATTCCTGGGAGCCTTAGGCACTGCTCAGCGAAAACACAGAAACAGAATGTGATTTATTTTTGCATTCATCCCAGGGACATTGCCACTGGAAGTAGAACAAGCTGGAGTTGTCGGCCACAGAAAAATATTTGATTATTTCTTCATTCTCTCACTGTCCTTATCCCATGGATTTAGGGAAAATACTGTATATCACATTTTTCAGACACAGTTGAATGAATACATCACAAATTGATCAGACATCCAGCTCTTGCTTCTCAATGGAGACTGAGTGGAGCAAGTGGCCAGTTTTAAGTTTCTGGGTGTTACCCTAAAAGAGGACCTGACCTGGGGTGGCCACATTGCAGCCCTGGTCAAAAGGACCCAGCAGAGATGATACTGAGACTTCTCAGGAAACAACAACTGAATGGAAAACTGCTGGTGACCTTCTACCATTGCACCATACAGAGTATCTTAACTTAATGCTCCTGTGTATGGTTGCACAGTGGCAAATAGGACAGCACTCCAGAGGGTGAACATCATTGCCAAGAGCAGGGGTCCCCAACCACCAGTCCCCGGACCCGTACCAGTCCATGGATCATTTTGTACCAGGCCACAAAGCTTGGGCGCCACCATCTTGTTTCGACGGGGCTTCTGGATTTTCGGTTGCTTCCGGGTTTTCGGTTGGAAAGTGCTTCCGGGTTTTCGGTTAGAAAGTGCTTCTGGGTTTTCGGTTGGAAAGCAGCGTTTGGGTGCTGAAGGAATCCTCCCGCCTTAGTTTCATCGAAGAGGGGGCCGGCTTCAAACGAAGAGCCGTCCCAATGGCAGTGGAGTCTCGCGTTACTCAGGTACGGTCCGTGGAAGAATAAATAATCGTGAAACCGGTCCCTAGTACAAAAAAGACTGGGGACCACTGGCCTAGAGGATCATTGGTTGCCCTCTTCTCTCTTTGGAAGAGCTTTATAGCTCCTGCTGCCTTAAGAAAGTTCAAAACATTCTTCTTTAAAAAAAAACAAACAAATTTTATTCAGTTTTTCGCATTAAAAACAAAAATCTCTTTTTAGTGGACAACATATTTCCAGGTCATCACCTTTACATACAAATATGACAGCAATTATACATTCATTATATGCATACTTAATTCTATTATTACCTTTTCCATTCCAACTTTTCAGTAAGGAGAGAAACAAACACATTAATTTTAGCCTCTTTCATTAATCTCAATCGAAACATCTTTTTGTTTCATTTCAATTATTTCAAATATAATCCTTTAATATTTTAAAAATAAAGATAAACGTGTTTGCCTAATGATGATGATGATAATGATGATGATGATGATAATATTAATAATGGTTACCAATGTCTCTCCTTGCTTTTAATAGTCTATATTAACTTATTAATTTAGTTGATTCTTTAATCTGTTATATTCCCTTTCCATTACACATTCTTTTTATAAATTCTAGATTAATACAAATTTTAACAGTAAAGAAAACAAAACAAGTATAGGTTTCCCCGTTTTTACTGCTTTGAATGTGATACCTCAACGATTCAAATATACCTTTATTCCCTCATCTTGATTCCCAATAAACCATTATTTTTAAGCTACAATAATAATCATGACATCTTTTCATTTGAATTCCGCAGCATATTTTCCCCCCTTAATTTTTAATAAGAGTTATCAGTATCTATATTACCCTATTTTCTAAATATTTTTAATTGCAGAAATATTCTTATTACCCCATGTCACCCTGCAGAATCCCCTTTTTAATTCATCAACCATTTTCTCTAAAAAAAACTATTTCTTTTCAACATTTTACTATTTCCGTATTTCTTTATTTCATGCACCTGTTTCTTATTGCTTCTCCTCCCTCTCTTTTCCCCATATCTTTTCTCATTCCAGTTTATATCCCTCTCTTTCTTAATATCTTCCTTTCCCCTTTTCTGTTGGGTCTTTCTGCCTTTCCTGACTTCACAGGTATTCCCCCTTTTAAATGCCTTCCTAAATTTCAACTTTTTAACCTTCCTTCTTTCCCCGCTTCTTTGTAGTGTTGTGTTAATTGTCTATTTAAGATGTCTTATCCTTGAGTCAACTCCTCCTCCTCTGAAGCTCTTTCTTCTTGTTCTTCAATCGCCATTTGCATTTTTTCTAACACAGAGCAAAGTGATTCACCTCTTTCCTGTAGTAATTCTCTCATATTTTTAAGTTCCATTTTTAATTCCCGAAGAGATATCATCATTACACACTCTTATATTTTATGATCGTTAAAGTCCACAAAAAAAAAAAACCACTTTTACTTTCCTTCTTTCTTCTTTCAATTTTCCAAAGTTCTCAATTATTCCAACCCAGGGTCTATACCAAAAACATCAATCAATCCCACAGTCAGTCTTTCCTTGCTTTTTTCTTTATTCTGGTTCTGCTTTCACTTTCTAAGATTCTTACTTTGTTTTAATATTTCTTTAATGTTATATCCACGCAAGTTCATTCAGAAACAGGAAGTTTTGTTTTTTGTTTGAGCTCAACTTTTTGTCAAAAGGTGGCACTCTCCATTATACAAAGTCTTCACCTTTTCCCCCTATTTTTTTTAGGGTTTTTCGAACCTCAATATTCCAGCACAGTCCAGTCTCCAATTTGTAAACTTTATTATTATTATTTTTTGACAATCTTAAGTCCAGCTTTATTTTATGCCTGTTTATTGCCAAAATATTTTAGTCCAATTTAGTTAAATTGAGCTTCTTCCTTTCCCGGTTCGAAGCCCCTCTTAGCTGTCATAAATATTTTCTTTTTTTTTTCCCTGTCCCTTTTAATTTCGCCACTCACTTTTCTTTAAAATTCCATGTTACCTTAATCCCGGGGTACTTTTGTTTAGCTATATTGCCCAGTTGTCCCGGTTCAGATGTTATCCACCTCTTTCTTCCCTCCTGCACAAATCTTAATCCAGCTGAGTCCTCCTCTTTGGGGTGGCCATTTTAAACCACCGCTGCAGTCATCTTCAGGGGGGCGAGACCAAGCCCGGGGCGGAAGATGTGGCTCCCCTCAACCTGGCTTGCAGCTTCCCCTTACTCCAACCACCCCTCCAAGGCAGCTTCAGCTCCTAATCATAATGATCAGGGCTCTCCAATGAAAGAACACAGACCATAGCTGCAGAGAATCGCGATATATGGACCGTCAGTGAGGAGGCTCCGCCTTCTTCTTCAAGAAAGTTCAGAACATTCTTAAAGATCCATCTCATCCTGGGCACCCTTTTTTTTGAACTATTACCATTTGGCAGCCAGTACAGGATAATAAAAACAAGGACAAATAAGCTGAAAAGCAGCTTCTCTCCCAGGGCAGTAACTCTATTTCTACTGTATCGTACAAAATTAATGCAATATCAGGGGTTTTCAATTCAATGTATAGAATATGAAGGATGTGTCTTTTGTGTTTATTTTCAGTCATAATATACACTGAAGATGTATTTAATTTTGTTGTAAGAGGTGCAATGACTAAAATAAAATAAAATAAATCATAGTTTATAAATGTATACTTAGCCTAGGCTTTCGAAACTAATCCAGAATGTATCACTGAGAGATATCAGTTGGCAAGAACTCTTCTCCTGAAATATGCTAGCATTTCAGAAGCTGTTAAAAAGAAGCTATTCCAGCAAAGCTTTAATTCATGCAGATTGAAATGTAATGCAATTGCCTCTTAATGCAATTTCTTCAAGACAATGTAGCTCCACAAAGAGTTTGTTTTGCTCGCCTTTCAAGACAGAAATTAGTATCTCAGGGATGGCTTTCTTACACTGCAGAAAAACAAGTATGCCATCATTTTGTGTGAACAAATGATCGATGAAGTTCAACATCCTTCACTTATTATGTCTTCACTCATCTTTTCTGATACTCACCTACAAATGAAAGAAGAATCACAAACGTAAGTATCAGGGCACAGAGGCATGGAATTAGTATGAGCAATAAGAGCCTGAAGCATTTTGCTGAGGCCAGTTTCTGAGAACAGCCATCCTCCATTTTATCTTTGTCTGTTCCTGGAACCTGAAACACAGAGAAACCATAATTTATAATTCTATATGTAAAATTAGAAAACTGCCACCGAATCAAAATATTCATTTTTTCTAGCAGAAATCTTGACTCCAAATCTTGACCAACAAATGCTCTGTCCTACAAGTTGGTAAAAAAAATCTATATACCAAATACAATCTAGGCAGATATGACCTTGCTGATGACCCTAATTTTGTCAGGAACCTTGGAGTTCTCATATCGAATTATTTCAATGCCAAAGCTCACTGCAACAGTATTGCCAAAAAAGGCTTTAAGAGTTGTAAATTTAATTTTACAAAGCTTCTCCTCTGGTAATACTGATTTGCAAACTAGGGCGTTCAAAACCTTTGCTAGAGCAATACTTGAATTCAGCTCTGCTGTCTGGAATCCGCACTGTATATCAGACATAAATACAATTGAGCGAGCCCAGAAGTATTTTATCTGAAGAGTACTAGACCCTACAGCACCAGACTTCAGATTCTAGGCTTAGACAGCCTTGAACTACGCAGATTAAGATTGGATTTAAGCATAGTACATAAAATCATATATTACAATGTTTTACCAGTTAATGAATGTTTCAGCTTTAACCACAAGAGCGCACAAAAGGTATAAACTTAATGTAAACCACTCCAAACTCGATTGCAGGAAGTACGATTTCAGCAACAAAGTGGTCAATGTCTGGAACTCACTACCCGATTCTGTTGTCACCTGCTCAAACCTCCACTCCTTTACCCTCAAACTAACCTCTATTGACCTCATCCCGTTCCTAAGAGGTCTGTAAGGGGTGTGCATAAGCACACAATCGTGCCTACCATCCCTGTCCTATTGTCCCCAATTATTAGTTCCTATTTCTTACATTTAAACTTATGTTTATTCTTATTTCTACTGTACTGTTAGCTTTTGACTAAATAACTAACTAAATAAAAAATGACTAAGCCTGTAGGGTGAAAAGCTGGAGCGCTCAAACTCTTTGCCAGAAGCCACTCAATATATATAGAGGTAGTCCTCCACTTACAACAGTTAATTTAATGACTATTCCAAGTTACAACAACACTGGAAAAAAGTGACCTATGATCATTTTTCACACTTACGACTGCTGCGACACCCCCATCAAAATTCAGGCACTCCCCTTTTTCAACCATCTGAAAATCAAAGATGATGGGGAAGCCAGATTCTCTTAATGACGTTGTTAATTAACTTAAGAACTGCTAGTGATTCACTTAACAGCTGTGGAAAGATAGGTCACAAAATGGGGCAAAACTCGCTTAACAAATGTCTTGCTTAGTCACAGAAATTTTGAGCTCAGTTGTACTTGTAAGTTGAGTAAGTTGTCTGTGCTCTTGATTCTATCTTGGCAGTTCCCACTGCCACTCCCAATCTTTCAGGAGCTGCCTGACAATATCCATCTTCTACTTTTGGGAAAAATATCCTTCTGGGTTCACTTCCACATGGGGAAGAAAAGACACTGGAAACATGGTGATTGCTTGAAAAGATGGTTTAATGGTGGACTAAAAGATATGAAGAACGGTGACAGGAACTAGTCTAGTGAAGAGATGGACCATGGGAGATGGGAAAGCAGTCTTCTAATATTTGAGGGGCTGCCACAAAGAGGGGGGGAGGTCAAGCTATTTTCCAAGGCACCCGAAGGCCAGAAAAGGAATAATGGATGGAAACTGAACAAGGAGAGATTCAACCTGGAAATAAGGAAAAACTTTCTGACAGTGAGAACAATCCACCCATGGAACAGAAGTTGTCCTCGGAAGTTGTGGCAGTGCCATAACTGAAGACTTTCAAGAAGAGACTGGACGCCCATCTGTCAGAAATGGTAGGTCTCCCGCTTGGGCAGGGGGTTGGACTAGATGACCTATAAGGTCCCTTCCAACTCTGATTATCTGTAAAATGGACATGATCACATGCCTTGGGTGAAGAATAAAGGGAAGAGATGCTGAGAGTGCCTGGGTTTTATACCCTCTGCTGGGATTTGAATTTGAGCTTGTATTCTGATTGGTTGTCTGACTCCCATGGGGCCATGCATGGGCAACTCTGTGGGCTGTCCTGAGTCCCGGGCTTGGTTGAGCCTTGCTGGGTGATGATGTAATGAAAGGGGTTTGGGCAATTCCTATTATGGGTCTGCCTAAAGGAGGTAGATCTTTGTTATGTAGAATAGACTGACCCAGGCTTTAATGGCCCATTAGCAAAGGTGGGGGGGTGGGGCTGAGTTTCTACCTCTCTGAGTTTCTACTTCTCTTTTAGGGGAAATATTCTGCCTTTTTTAATATGTCCTACAATATTTCATTTCTCTGGGAGAGAAGTGGGTTGAGTGAAAATTACCTTCAGTTGATGACTTGAGTAGGAAATCAACATCACATAAATCAGGAGTACTCGTATTACAACCGCTATATGAACAAGCCTGAAAGCGCTTCCCCCTTTTAAAGTATCTCCTTGTGAATTAAAGAAGAGCTTATCCAATATTAAAATTGGTGTTGGTAATGATAAATATCGGAGCTAGTTAAAAAAACAAAACAAAACAAAATGTTCCAAGCAGACCACTAGATGGCTCTGGTATGTTTCAACTGCCTTATTTCGCCCTAACCTCAAAAGGTATCCAAGATTAAAATTATTACGGTAGTATAAGAAGGGTCTTCAGAAATATCACAACTTCACGCAAACTTTAGACATTTTAAATCAGCTACAGATAGTCCTCGATTTACAACAGTTCATTTAGTGACATTCAACATTGCGACAGCACTGGAATAAGTGAATTGCGAATGACTATGACTGTTCTCCCAATGATCACATGATCCAAAGGCAGATGTGCTTGGCAACTGATTCATGTTTATGATGGTTGGGTTTTTTCAGCAGTGTTGTAAGTTTGAACGGTCACTAAATGAACAATCATATGTCGAGGACTACTTCAGGTGTGGGATTCTACCTGGTCGGACCAGTTCTATCGAACCAGTTGTTATGATTCTGCCCAGTTTGGAGAACCGGCAAATTGTGCTACTGGCTGGCCCCTCCCCTCCCTGCCCACTCACTCCTTACCTGGCATGTGCGCCATCAAACTTGCCTGCTAAGTTGCTATGTTTACTTTTTTTCCCACAACCATCAGCTGTTAGATTAGCTAGAAAGCAGGAAATGGTTGGATTTCTTGCTTTCTGGCTCATCTAAAAGCAGAGCTGAACCTTCCTTTAGGACTGAAGCTTCTATTTTTCAGTGCAGACTCAGGCAGCAGATTGCAGAAAGGTAGATCTCTGAGTGAATCTGTGATTCTGTGAGCAACTCAATCTGCCTACCTACCTGCTTTGCCTGCTTTTGGGTAAAAGTTGCTTTTTTAATTAAAAAAAAATCAATGTTTACATAAATATTTACGATATTTACATACAAGCCACTCCCAGCCAGTCACATGGCCACCAAGCCATACCCACAAATTAGGCCACACCCATGGAACCAGTTGTTAAGAAATTTGAATCCTACTTGTATTCAGAGCACCTCTGAAAACAATTCCCTTTGCTGTTTCAACAACAAGGGGCATCCTTGGCTGATTTGAGATTCATGTGAGACAATGACCCACCACAATACAAATGTTTGCACACTAATTTGTCCCTTTGGGATCCCCTATATCAGTGGTGGTTAACCTTTTTGGGTTCCTGTGCCAAAAATTGTGTGCGTGCTTGCGCTGGCATGCCAGCACCCAGAAGGCAATGCGTATAGCCCCTACACGCCCCCTGCACATGCGCTCATGATCCCATTGCCCCCTTATCTGCACTGCATGTCCCAGCTGATTTTCAGTCCATTTGAGGCCTTTTTCAGCCTCCAGAGGCTTGAGAGAAGCCCCTGCAGCAGGAGTGGGATTCAAACGGCATTACTATTTTTTTATTTATTTATTTTACTTATTTTTGTCAATTGCTCACAAGATAACAGTTATAAGTATGTAGAAAGGCTGAAAATGCCTTTCTCTGAGGGTTCGAATTTTCCCGCTGGGAGAGCTCTGGTGCAAGGATACAGACAACTGCTTGAAAGCTGGATCTTTTTATTTTCAGGAAGGCTAGAAACAGCGTGACTGCATTTCTGGGGCTAGCTAGCTAACTTTGAATGGTAAGTTCCCAGTTTTTTGTACCTTTTTTCTCCCTTTGTGTATAAATGTTCGTTTAGTGTTTAATGTTTAAGGTTTAGATATTAAAATCCTGTCAGAGTTTTTTTTTTTCGCCAGAAGGCAAACTTAGCGAGGCGCGAAAATAAACTCTGTGGGGCAGCTTGTTTGTATTATCGGGTTTTTTTCTCTAATCTCTTTTAGTTTTAATGGCTTTTCTTGTCGTAATCTTCAATTTGTAATTCCTGTCTGTTTGGCTGATTTGGTATGTTCTTAATTACTTGGCTTTTGTCTAGAGGCCTCCTTTCAATTTCTTTTATTAGATTTCTTTTCCTATGCAAGTTTGTTTTATGGCTGGCCTGATGTTCCCTGTGGGCTTTTTCCTTTCTGGGTGACACCACTGTCCTCATGAAGTTCCCTTTCGACAAGTAAAAAACATAGTTATGAATACATGGATATATATATAAAAAAATAAAAAAATAAAAGAAACAATAGGACAGGGACGGCAGGAACGTTGGTGCGCTTATGCAAAGCCCCTACAGACCTCTTAGGAAAGGGGTGAGGTCAACAGTAGACAGCCTAAGGTTAAAGTTTTTGGGGTTTGGGGAAGAAACCACAGAGTCAGGTAGAGGATTCCAGACGTTGACCACTCTGTTGCTGAAGTCATATTTCCTGCAATCAAGTTTGGTGCAGTTAACCTTGAGTTTGTATCTATTGTGTGCTCTTGTATTATTATGGTTGAAGCTGAAGTATTCATTGACAGGTAAGTCATTGCAATGTATGATTTTATTTACAATACTTTGATCGGACCGAAGACGGCGTAGTTCTAGGTTTTCTAGGTCTAGAATTTTGAGTCTGATGGCATAAAGTATTCTGCAATGAGTAGAGGAGTGGAGAACTCTTCTTGTGAAATATTTCTGGACTTTCTCTACTGTGTTAATATCAGACGTGTAATGTGGGTTCCAGACTGAACGTTTGGTGATTACATTTTGCGCGTGCGTGTAAATTAACCTTAGGCTGTGCTACCCGGAGAGCTGAAAAGCACAGCGCACAGGTGTGCATTTGAAAAGCCTCTTTTTTTTCCCTGCTTTTTCAAACTCAGCTGTGCCGTGCAAAGCAGCTGAGGTTGAAAAAGCAGGAAGGACAGGTAAGAGCCCAGGTGAGCGGGTGGGCCAAACAGCAGTAAACACAGAACCGGTTCTGTGTTTGCTGCTCTTCAGAGCTACTGGTTCTATAGAGCCAAGCAGAAACGGTAGCATCCCACCCCTGCCCTGCAGCTTTTACAGGACAAAAACTGCGCCCGTTTCACAGGAAGGCCAAAAAAGGCCCGAAAATCAGCTGGGAGGCGCATGCATGTATAGTGAAGTAAGTTTGCCTAGGGTTTGCGCGCCCACACAAATGGTTCTGCATGCCACAAGTGGTATAGGTTTGCAATCACGGCCCTATATTTAGTCCAGAATTTGTGAAGCAAGGTCAAGTGTAAGCTGCTGAATGACTCACAGTTTGATTGACAAATCCCCTGACCCTATCTCTTCATCTGGCATCTCTGTAGCTTTAGAACTGTCCAAGACTGATATAAAGTTATGTGAGGAGTTCTCACATTGTGCCTTCTTAAAACGGGTGATTGGCAATCTTGGATGAATATGTTTATTGGTGCAAGAAATCTTGGAAGAGGATACCAAATGGCAGAACCAAGAATGAAATGCATCCGTGTTAATTTTATTTTGCTGGCAGATTTGAAAAAAGATGCACTGGTCCAAACCCATGTTCCAAAGAAGTTTGAAATATTTTGTCGGCACTGTTATTTATACCTTGTTTGCGGGTTAAATTGTCTTCTCCAATCAGCCATCTGTATCCCCAACATATACCAAGAGAGGAAAACATGTTCTGAACTTATAATTGAGAAATAGAAATTTAAATCATAATAAAACTGTGTTCAGCAGTCAAAACACTATTTCTAAACTTATGTGAGCCATTGTAGGTCTGTCTCCTCTGTGTGTGTGAGAGACAGAGAGGGAGAGGGAGAGGGAGAGGGAGAGGGAGAGAGAGAGAGAGAGAGAGAGAGAGAAGAAGAAGAAGAAGGAGGAGGAGGAGGAGGAGGAAGAGGAGGTGGAGGTGGAGGAGGAGGAGGAGGAGGAGGAGGAGGAGGAGGAGGAGGAGGAGGGGAGGGAAGGAGGGAGGAAGTGTTGGAAGTTAAAACCCACCCCTCTCCTAGGAAAATGAAATATTTTAGGATATACTAAAAAGGCAGAATATTTCCCCTAAAAAAGAGAAGTAGAAACTCAGAAGCAGAAGCTCACCCACCCACACACACCTTTGTTAATGGGTGGGCTATTAAGGCCTGAAGCAGAGCATTCTACATAACAGAGATCTCTACCCATTTCACCACATGGCCTGGGAAGATTGCATCAGCCAGTATTCAAGTGAAGCCATGTGGTCCAGACAAAGCCAACAAAGTTAGCTAAGACCCCACCCCTGGGAATCTGACAGCCAATGGGATACATTTCCTAGACAGGAACAGGAAACAATAAGGTGAGGCCTAACAGAAGGTATAAAACCCAGGGACTCTCAGCATCTCTTCCCTTCTTTTCATTCACCCAACATCTTGAAGCATGGGATCGTTCTTTTCACTTTGGAGTTCCAAGGTATGTGATCCTGCCCACCATTAAACCATCTATCCAAGCAGTCACTATGTTTCCAGTGTCTTTCTTCCCCACTTGGAACTGAACCCAGAAGGATATTTCTTCCAAGGAGAGAGAGAAGGAAGGAAGGGAGGGAGGGAGGGAGGAAGGAAGGAAGGAAGGAAGGAAGGAAGGAAGGAAGGAAGGAAGGAAGGAAGGAAATCTCACAGAACTTCTGCAAGCTGGCTACAGATCTGTTAAGTCCTCACGACTCTATCACTGTTTCTCAAAGCCAAGTCAGCAATGGAGAAGCTCTGAAGGTTTGGATCCTATTAGCACAAATCTTTACAATGCCAAATATTGTTAATGCTAATAAAAGCAGCCCGTGAAACCATTAAAACAACTCTGAAAATTAAATCCTCAACAGGATATGAAAATTGAATGAGCATTGATTTTTGGAAAGAAAAAAAAAAGGAAAATTATTCTCAAGTCATGTATAAAGAGAAAAGGATATTTAAAAGCAAACTCATTGTGTTTGCTGAAGGTCTATTACAAAACCAAATTCTTGTATAACGATCGAATGATATAACTTCCTTACAAACTATTCCTAACAGAACATTGTTCACTTTTTCCAACCGAACCTCTCTGTTATTTTTCTGGTGTCTATTTTCAGATTCCAAGGAATCTCAGTTTCCTTATTATTTTCTCAAGTGCCATAGTAAGTGCATGGTTGGTGGAGAGAAAAATGTAAGAAAACAAAAATATAAGAATATATACAATACTTTAGGTCACCTGAATGTTGACGGAACCATATTTTAAGGGCCTTCTGGAAGGCCAACCTAGTTTGAGCCAGCTACACCTCGAGGGGAAAAACATTCCACATGGCAGGGACCTTAGCAAAAAAAAAACCTTCCTCCTAGATGGGGGTGTCAAACTCAAGGCCCGTGGGCCGAATCCACCCTACAGGGTGCTTAGATCTGGCCTGCAGGCCACCCTGGAAACAGCGGGGGACTGGCCCGCAGTGCCTCTGCCAATGAAAATGTAGCTCGGGAGGGCCATGAGTTTAGTTTTCGCTGGCAGAAGGTTGCAGGAGGCCATTGCACAGAGGTGGTATTCATCAGGTTCTGACCAATTCTGGAGAACCGGTAGCGGAAATTTTGAGGAGTTTGGAGAACCAGCAAATACCGTCTCTGACAGGCCCCACCCCCATCTATTCCCTACCTCCCGAGTCCCAGCTGATTGGCTGGGTCTTCTTTGGTTGCCTTGCACAGGAGAACGGAGCTGGAAAGCAGGTTAGTGGGGTGGGGTGGGGAGGGAAGGGAAGGGGATTTTTCAGTATCCTTCCCCTGCCATGCCCACCAAGCCACACTACGCCCACAGAACCAGTAGTAAAAAAAAAATCACCACCACTGTCATTGCAGCTGCAAACGCAGAGCAGGCACCCGATACGAGTGACATCAAGCTGACCATGCCTGCCCTGGCCACACACCCCAGCCCCCCCCCCAAGTCAAACACAACCCTGATGTGGCCCTCAATGAAATCAAGTTTGACACCCCGTCCTAGATTCTGAACTCCCTGACAAGCATAATTTGCAACATGCCTTTCCTGCCAGACCTGAACAGGTGGGGGTACATGTAATCCCAGAAGAGGCAAACCCCTGACTAACCCAGTCTTATGTCTTGTGGGGCTTTAAAGGTTATAACCAGAACTTTGGATTGGATCCAAAAACCAACTGACAACCAGTGCAGCTCATGACGCAGAGAGAGTAATGTGTGTGCAGATCTTGGAGTACACAAAACCGCTTGTGCCATTGCATTTTGCAATACCTGAAGCTTCCGGACACTCTTTTAAGAGCAGACAGCTTGTTATGGTGGTCCATTCAGGAGATGATGAGGATGTGAGTGATATCCATAATGACATGCATGTCAGTGGAACAACAATTAACTGCCTGGCTGAAGACCAAATATCATTCAAATCAATTATCCATAGGATAGTCATGAATTGACATAAACTTGACCACAACAACTGGACACAAGGAGTTTTTTCCCAAACACCATCACTCTGCTAAATAAATAATTCCTTCAACACTGTCCAACTATTTACAAAGTCTGCACTACTATCACTATTAATCTTCTCATCACTCCTTATCACCCATACCCTCCCATTTGTGACTGTATAACTTTGTTGCTTGTATTTTTATGATTTATATTGTTTCCTAGTATGATTTGATTGCGCATTGTACCCTATGACTATTAAGTGTTGTATCTTATGATTCTTGACTTTCGACAAATGTAACTTTTCTTTTATGTACACTGAGAGCATTTGCACAAAAGACAAATTCTTTGTGTGTCCAATCACACTTAGCCAAAAAAAGAATTCTACCCTATCCTATCCTATCCCATTAATTTCTGTTCTGTTCTCTTCTCTTTATTGATTGTTTCCTATTATGATTTGATTGCTTATTGTACCCCATGACTACCATTAAGTGGTACCTGGTGATTCTTGACTCTTTGACGAATGTATCTTTTCTTTTATGTACACTGAGAGCATTTGCACCAAGACAAATTCCTTGTGTGTCCAATCACACTTGGCCAATAAAGAATTCTATTCTATTCTATTTTACACTTGACTTTAATAATAATCCTTAAATAAAAATTTAATATTTTATTGCAAGTTCAAATTCATACCAGTTTTTCTACAGTTTTAAGATCTTCTTTGCAATTGTAAAAAACAGTCCTTCCTTCCCTCCCTCCCCACCTTTTCTGCTGAGAGGAACATTCAATGAATTTAACACAAAGTGCTATACGAACTGATCTTACAAATAATAATACTGAAATCAATTAACAATTTATAAGACTGACATGTATCTTTGCAAGTTTACTTATGTCAAGAGTGACTGCAAATTGTATCTTTAGTTTAGTTTACTTTATTGTCATTGTACTTCGTACAACGAAATCAAACACCATCTTCATTGCATATGACCATGAAAATAAACACAAACACACATCCTTCACTCTCCACACATTGACACCGCACCAACACTGCACCCCCGACACCGCACCAACACTGCACTATACAGTAGAATTCAATCAAATTACTGCCCAGGGATAGAAGCTGTTTTTGAGCCTATCTGTCCTTGTTTTGATTGTCCTGTACCGTCTGCCAGATGGTAACAGTTCAAAAAAAGTGTGCCCAGGATGAGATCTTTAAGAATATTTTGAACTTTCTTAAGGCAGCAGGAGCTATAAAGCTCTTCCAAAGAGGGGAGAGGGCAACCCATGACCCTCTAGGCAATGGCGTGAACCCTCTGGAGTGCTCTCCTATCTGCCCCTGTGCAATTGGCAAACCATACAGAGGTGCAGTAAGTGAAAATGCTCTCTATGGTACAGCGGTAGAAGGTCACCAGCAGTTTTTCATTCAGTTGTTGCTTTCTGAGAAGTCTCAGGTAGTATTATCTCTGCTGGGCCCTTTTGATCAGGGCTGCAATGTGGGCATCCCAGGTCAGGTCCTCTTTTAGGGGAACACCCAGAAACTTAAAACTGGCCACTTGCTCCACTTAGTGTCCATTGATAAGCAAGGACTGGATGTCTGATCTGTTCCTTCTATAATCCACTATAAGCTTTCGAGTAGTAGCCTGCTTCGAAACAGCGAAGTGCCTTCAACTACGTGGCTCTGCACAGAAACTGTCCCTAAGAAAGCAGAACAGCCAATCAATCCCACCTAAATATTGAGTGGAGGCTTGAGTGATGTGTCTTTATAAAGCCCTTCACCGTGGCAACCCAGAGCTAATGTGGTATCACCTAGACCTCAGAAGATCCAGGTGCTGGTTTAAGTTCAATAAGCCACAGAAACTCATTGGGTGACTTTGAGCCTTTTACTGTCTCTCAGCCCAGCCTGTCCCACATGATTATGCAGGTAAACTGAAGGGACATCCCCAAGGAAGCCAACTTTCACTTCCAGAGAAAAGGAAGGATTTAAAACTAGTGAATCAAATAATGCATATTTTAATAAATGGTGTGGTTAAAATCTACACGCTTCTACTAATCAGAAGAAGTGCAGAGAGAGCAACAAAGATGATTAGAGGACTGGAGGCTAAAACATATGAAGAACGGTTGCAGGAAATGGGTATGTCTAGTCTAATGTAAAGGAGGACTAGGGGAGACATGATAGTAGTGTTCCAATATCTCAGGGGCTGCCCCAAAGAAGAGGGAGTCAAGCTATTCTCCAAAGCCCCTGAAGGCAGGACAAGAAGCAATGAGTGGAAAATAATCAAGGAGAGAAGCAACATAAAACTAAGGAGAAATTTCCTGAAAGAACAATTAACCAGTGGAACAATTTGCCTCCAGAAGCTGTGAATGCTCCAACACTGGAAGTTTTTAAAAAGATGTTGGATAACCATTTGTCTGAAGTGGTGGAGGATTTCCTGCCAGGGCAGGGGATTGAACTAGAAGACCTCCAAGGTCCCTTTCAACTGTTATTCTATTCTATTCTATTCTATTCTATTCTATTCTATTCTATTCTATTCTATTCTATTCTATTCCTATTCTATTCTAATCAATACTGATGGTCCAAGTTCTGACTCCTCAATTAATATATAGGCTAACCACCAAAGGCTCTCCTCTTTTAACCTACTCGTCTCTTCCCCAGGAATTGCAAGCTTGATAAATCTTCCTTGACGCCTTCCTCATAGCCAGAGAAGTTGACAAGCCATCAAGAATATGGGTAGCATTTTTATAAACCTAGAAGAGATCTTGGCACAGAGTCAATATTTATAGCTTAAATATTCCTTATCAGGTTTTTAATGATCCCAATTGATCAAATTTAATACACATTCATGCCAGAAGAGGTTTGATAGAGGAGAATCTTTATTTTACTAAAGCAGCTCTTCTACTGACTGGTTTCCGGGGGATGCTTTAGTCCAAATGCTGTAGGTGCCAAAATTAGAATCCATTCACATCTGCTATTTTATTCCTGGTGGTGTGGAATTCCTCTGCAAATATGTTGTTGGACTGATGCCAACAAGGGAACCACATATCAAGCCTCCTGTGAACTGAGTCTTTGAGATGTAGTTTCGTTTTGGTTCAAGTCCAACAAAACATTTGAAGGCAATTCCCACTGCATGGTACTTTCTAGGACTGGAGGAGGGAGTATTATGTATATTTATTTGCCACCTTGAGTTATTCATAAAGTAATTAAAGAAGGATAAGAGCTCATACATAAATGCAAACACAACACTTCAGAATCTAAAATGAGTTGTTGTTCCCTGTAAAAATAATCCCAATCCAATGTTTTTGAGAATTCCTCAATGCTTCAATTGAAAGTTCTGGATTTTTAGTGAAATTTGAAGAATAGGAATGAATAGAAGTGGAAACCTTACTTGTCACCATACCTAACCTGATTAAAAGCATCTGTAATTAAACTAATTTGTCTTCAAGGATTGTGCTATGAAGTGCAATAAACAACAAACAGTATGTCAGGCGGAGCACCATTCAAAATCCAGAAAAGAAATACTTAAGACTCTTTAGTTTAGAGAAAAGATATATTTTACTGAAAGTGAAATGGTAGCAACCAAAGAATTCTGAATCTGAGAAATTAGGCGCACAATTCACATATACAAAGTGATGGAAATGTTCCCACCCCCAATAGTTCAGATGACACTTCCAATTAGAAGTTGTGAAGATGATCATGTGGGCATCTTCAGGTGATGATGAGGCCTCTGTCCGTTGACCTTGGCATATTTTGATAACGGGTTGCAGTTGCGCAGAGAAAAGAAAGTTAAGCAAGAAATAGAAACCTAACTCTATTGTATGCTTCCCCCACCCCATTTACACAACAGAAGAATTTAACACCTCCAGCTCACTTCCCAGACTTTCCCTTCCTCCCCCCGTTACTTATGGCAGTCGAAAGATGCAAAGCAATAGTAGAAGATCTTGAAGGCTGACATTCGGCCCTCCTAGAAAAAGGAAAACCATCAGTCCTAGAGGAGAGAGAGGAGAAAATATAAAGACAATTATTAATCATTCAGCAATTACAAAACAATACACTCCTAAGGCTTATCAAGATACTTGGAACGAAATGCTTTGATCAACTTAGGGGCTTTAACGTCGGTTTCATGAACCCATTCGGCTTGTGAAGAAGGGAAATGTTTCCAGGCTACAAGATACTGGAGTCGACCCCTCCATTTGCGAGAGTCCAGAATTTCTTTAACTTCAAAATGCTGTTCACCTTCAATCAGTATTGGTATGGGAGGGTCAGCTTAGATGGGTCTTAGATCAGAAGTACGTTCAGGTTTTAGCAAATTCATGGAATACCGGATGAATTCGTCAAAGAGTTTTGGGTAAGTTCAGCTGGACTGTTACAGGATTTATAATCCGTTCAATCGTGAAAGGACCAACTTACTTAGGACCAAGCTTCTTTGACTTTTGAGTGGTCTGCAGGTATCTGGTGGACAGGAAAACCTTGTCGCCCACTTTATATTCTTTCTGTGGGGATCTTTTCTTGTCTGCAAATTTCTTATGAGCTTGATGGGCCCCATCTAATGCTTTGCGTGTCACTGGCCAGTTAAGTTGGAATTGAGTTATACATTCATCCAACGAATGGATGTTAGGTTTTTCACGAGGAAGTTCAGGTATGGGTACGAAATCTTGTCCCGAAGCCACTTTAAATGGAGTAAATCCAGTACTACTGTGTACGGAGTTGTTATATGCCACTTCGGCAAACGGTAGTAATTCGGACCAGTTATCTTGTTGATAATTTATGTAACATCTAAGATATTGTTCTAACACTGCATTAGTCCTCTCACAGGCCCCATTAGTTTGGGGGTGGTGGGCGGAGCCTATTAACTTCAGGAACTCTTTCCAAAAATTTGAGGTAAACTGGACCCCTCTGTCAGAGATTATGCGTTCCGGAACGCCATGTAACCTATAGATATGTGAAATAAACAGTTTAGCCAGCGTCTTAGCAGAGGGAATCTTGGAACAAGGTATGCAATGTACTTGTTTGGAAAACAAATCAGTCACTATCCAGATGACCGTGTTTCCACCACTTTCGGGTAATTCTACTATAAAGTCCATAGAGATTTCTTTCCAGGGAGTCGTTGGTCTAGCTACATTTTGTAACAATCCTACTGGCTTACCAGGAGGTCTCTTTGCCGAAGCACAAATTGGACAGCTAGCTACATAAGCTTCAATGTCCTTCTTTAAAGTAGGCCACCAGAATTGCCGCTTAACCAGATGCAAGATCTTCACAAATCCGAAGTGGCCAGCTGCTTTAGAATCATGAGCCTGTTGTAGTATTTGGCCCCTCAGCACCTGTGGCACATACAACTTGGCCCCCACCCAAGCCAAGCCATCTCTAATTGTATAGTCACTTGAATGAGCCAGGAACCATTCGTCCAGTTTTAAAGCTTCTTTTAATTGTTCGGTTAGGTCATTCGATAAAACCACTTCTTGGTTCTTCCTTTGGGCTCTGGTGATCACTGGGGCGGCTAGATGTTTGGCTGAGACAATTGGGCTTATCACCTCCTGGCGCATACTATTATATTGGGGTAGTCTAGAGAGAGCATCCGCCGTGAAGTTCTTCCCGCCTGGAATGTACTTCAAGGAGAAATTGAATCGCTTGAAGTACTGGGCCCAGCGAACTTGTTTACGGGACAGTTTCCGGGGCATTTTTAAGGCTTCCAAATTCTTATGATCAGTCCATACCTCAAATGGGTGTTTTGCTCCTTCCAGGAAATGTCTCCAGGTCAGCAAGGCCCAACAAACTGCAAAAGCTTCTTTCTCCCAGACGGCCCATCTTCTCTCTGTTTCAGACAGCTTACGGGAGGTATACGCACAAGGCTGTAAGGTCTCTTTCTCGTTGGCTTGAAGTAATACCGCTCCAATAGCCACATCACTTGCATCGGCTTGAATCACGAAAGGAGTGTCCATATCCGGGTGCTTCAGCACTGGTTCTGCAGCAAACAGTCGTTTTAGCTTTTCAAAAGCGGCTTGGAACTCCATGGACCACTCCAGCGGCTTTCCTGGCCTTGGCTTCACCTCCCCTTTTGTTTTCAAGAGATTTGTGATGAGCATTACTATCTTAGCAAACGTCGGGATGAATTGCCGGTAAAAATTTGCAAATCCCAAAAAGCTTTGAAGTTGTTTTCTGGTGCGTGGTGGAGCCCATTCCAGAACGGCACGCACCTTCTCTGGATCCATCTCTATGCCTTCAGATGAAATGCGATATCCCAAATAGTCAATTTTGTCTTAGTGGAATTCACACTTTGACAATTTAGCATACAACTTAGCGGCACACAGTTTTTGTAGAACCGACCGCACTAACTTCACATGTTCATCCAGAGTTTCCGTGTAGATAAGGATATCATCAAGATAAACCAGAACCCCCCTGTATAAATGTTCATGTAACACTTGATTGATCATTTGCATGAATACAGCTGGGGCCCCTTGTAAACCAAAAGGAAGAATGTTGAATTGGAAGCAACCCATCAGGCAGTTAAAAGCGGTCTTCCACTCATCCCCTTCCTTAATTCGAATTCGGTAGTATGCTTCTCTCAAATCCAACTTCGTGAAAATCTTTCCCTTCGCTAAATGGGCCAACATGTCCTTCATCAAAGGAAGGGGGTACACGTTTTCCACAGAAATAGCGTTCAAATTTCTGTAATCCACCAAGCGTTTGGAACCATCTTTCTTTTCCCGGAACAACACTGGGGCCGCTACTCGGGGTCTAGCAGGTTGAATGAAACCACGTTCCAGATTTTTATCTATAAACAATCTTAGCTCTTCCAATTCCCGTGTACTCATTGAGTACAACTTTGGTTTCGGGAGCTTCACCCCAGGCAAAATCTCAATAGCACAGTCTGTTGGCCGATGAGGCAGAAGCTCATCTGAGGCCTTCTCACTGAACACTTCTTTTAAATCCCAATACTCTTTGGGAATTTTCTCCTCATCTTTCACGGGCTCAGTACCTGTGGAAGCTATTTCAATTAGGTCCTCAGGCTTCGGCTGGGATCTGGGCCCTCCTCTCAGTCGCTGCTTTGTGCGTATGCACAACAACCCCTTTCTCCAATTAACCTGGGGGTTCCATTTCCGGAGCCAGGGCAATCCCAGTATTAATGGTTGCTCCATCCCAGGGACCACAATAAAACTCAGGGTCTCATCATGCTCTCCCATGATCATTTCTATAGGTTCCGTGACAAAACAGGCGGGGCAATCTCCAGCCACTAATCCAGTTGGCAAAAGGAAATGGGCATCTTCAAAGGTTTTACCTTTAGGCCCATTTTCTTCACTACTTCCGTGTTGATTATACACCTTGTGCACCCAGAATCTAACAGGGCTAGCATTTCCCCTTCGACCCCTGAATTGGGTACCCTCAACTTCACCAGAATGGTCATAGGGCCCACGCTTGGACTTACCAGGAAGTCATCTTCCGAGTCAGAATCCTCCTCCTCAGGGGTGACTGGGGCTTCTGATTCCTCTCCTGCGGGAGGGGCGACCTCTGCTGTCTCTTTCGACTTTAGTGCTGTTTCGCGAGGCTTCGCTGGGGACTTTTCAGGTTTCTTTCCTTCCTTTGGCGCCCCCTTTGGCTCCAACTTGACTCTGCAGTTCACAGCCCGGTGACCTTCCTTCCCGCATCGAAAGCAGGCCGAGGGGTTGGGTCTTGCCGCCACTCCTCCCTTCTGAGGTTTAGGACCCTCTTGAGGATGTGGGGGGGAAAACTTGCTCCACCCATAACCTCCCCACCATTTACTTCGGATTAAATCAATCTCCACTTCTTCTGCCAGCAAGTACCACATCTGCAAGTCATTGGGGTCTCTTCTAGCAGTGCATCTCTGGTACACATCTTCATTTAAACCATCTTTAAACAGTTCTATCAGGGCTTCTTGGGGCCAGCCTCGGAAATGGCCGGCTGTCTAAATTCTTGGGTGTAATCAGCCACAGACCTCCGCCCCTGTTTTATGGCTTTCATCCTAATTCGGGCCTTGCACTCTGCCAATGGGTCCTCAAACCTAGCCCGCAGTGCAGCCATGAATAGGTTATAATTCAGCAGCTGAGGAGCATTATCATTATGCAAGGTCACCATCCACTCTGCCGCTATTCCCTCCAGAGCCCTGGTAACACACCTCACTTTGGCTGCTTCTGAGGGAAAATCCTCCCCATATTCTTCCATATGGCTCCAAACTTGAGCTAGGAAAAATCCCAAGGTTTTGGGATCCCCCCCGTATTTTACTTCTTATGGAGGCAGCCTAGGAGCTCTATGCCTTCTAGGAATCACACCTCCCGCTGAAGGCCCCGGGGCTGCTGCTGGATCGGGTTGATTTATGGGAGAAGGAGTTGCTCTGCTTCTTCTGGCTGGGGCTACTTCCCCTCCCCCTTCATACCTTTGTGCAGCTTGAGGTTGTTCAAAGGCTTCATTAAGGAGTCTCCTGGCTTGATCCAGCAAGAGTTCCCTCTTTTCCTTCTCTTGCCCAGGCTCCTCTTTTCCACACCAGCAGGTAGTTGTGACCCCGGGGGGGGGGGTCCTCCTCCGGATCTTTCCAACCAACTCCCACCGACCATCTGGGCTTCACCACTGGATCCTCTTGCAAACTGAGCTCTGCTAGCGATTGGGCCTCCTGCACCAGCACAGAATCTTGTCCTCCAATGGCTCCCGGATCCTCTTGGTCACTATTTGAAGATGACATGATGTCCAGGCCCCCTCAGAAGAAAATTGGGTATTGTCTCCGGGTGGGCTGGTGGGAGATTCAGAATAATGTCAGGCGGAGCTCCATTCAAAATCCAGGAAAGAAATACTTAGACTCTTTAGTTTAGAGAAAAGATATCTTTTACTGAAAGTGAAGTGGTAGCAACCAAAGAATTCTGAATCTGAGAAATTAGGCGCGCAATTCACATATACAAAGTGATGGAAATGTTCCCACCCCCAATAGTTCAGATGACACTTCCAATTAGAAGTTGTGAAGATGATCATGTGGGCATTTTCAGGTGATGATGAGGCCTCTGTCCGTTGACCTTGGCATATTTTGATAACGGGTTGCAGTTGCGCAGAGAAAAGAAAGCTAAGCAAAAAATAGAAACCTAACTCTATTGTATGCTCCCCCCCCCTTTACACAACAGAAGAATTTAACATATCCAGCTCACTTCCCAGACTTTCCCTTCCTCCCCCCGTTACTTATGGCAGTCGAAAGATGCAAAGCAATAGTAGAAGATCTTGAAGGCTGACATAGTATTTTCAATAATAATGTAGTTATTACTTTAATTGTATTTATATTTTTCTCAATACTTTTAAAGGCTTTATGAGGGGGGGAGTAAAACTTGTATGTCACTCCACAGTTTCAAAGCAGTAACTATTGTTAAGCCATTGGAATTTATTTAGGCAGGGAATAAGCGCTGCTAACTTGGGTAACCCCATCTTATTTTTAGGAACAAGGAAAGAAAGAAGAGTTCAGGAGTTCAAAAGCTACCACACAGAAAAGAGAGATGGCTAAGGAACTTACAGCAACAGATCTCAATCTGGCCTTTTCAGGATAGCTTTAGTCCTTTTCTCTAGACTAACCAAACCCAAATCCTGCAACCATTCTTCATATGTTTTAGGTCTCTAGGCCTTTAACCATCATAGTTGCTCTTCTCTGCACTTTTTCCAAAGTTTCAACATCCTTTCTGTAGCATGGTGTCCAAAACTGGATACAATATTCCAGATGTGATCTTATTAAGTTTTATAAAGCAGTATTAATACTTCACATGATTTTGATTCTATACCTGTTTATACAATCAAGGATTGTATTAACTTTTTTGGCTGCCGCCGCACAATGCTAGCTCATATTTAAGTCATCATCCACTTAGATATCTAAGTTTATATCCCAAATATATCTAAATTTACATGGCAGGTAGGAGGGGAACCACAAGTTAAATATGAAGCATTAGAAGACGTAAAGGAAAGCAAAGGATTGAATCTACCAGATTTAAAATCATATTTTGCTGTCTGTTGCTTAGCTTGGATGAAGGAATGGGTGTTCCTGAAAAACAGAAACTAGGCTATTGGGAAAAACAAAATATAAGATTTGAGTGGCACGTATATTTGTGGTATGATAAAGCTAAGTTATATATACTATAGACTTTAAAAATACTATGTTAGAGGTACCATTTTGAGAATATGGAGTAAATACAAATCTAAGATGTGTCTGAAAATAACTTTGTGGCTTTTAACAGAATTACTTTTTGTTGTTAAAATGTACTTTTGTTGAAATTTGAGGCAGAAGAACAAGTAAAAGAACGCATGATAAAATAGGCTAAGAATTTTTGTTCAATATACAAAGGGAACAAAGGGAAAATATGTGGTTGAAAGGCTTAAATTTATATTATGTTCTTGTTTTAAAATAATTTGTTTATATAATGAAGTACCATTGGTATATGGCACCAGAAAAATTAATTCTCTGGAATGTATAAAGGTACTTCGAATTCACGCTGGAAATAGAACAACACGAGGGGACATTTGGTGAACTGTACCAAAGCCAGAAATTTTTGAATTCAAACACATGTATCAATTCATATGGTTTTAAAGACTAATATACAATTGAAACCAGATTACTTTTCTTTTGGGACTAATGAATAAACTGGGGGAACTGGGGGAAAACTCGTGCAATTTTGTTTTTGTATTATTGTAGCCATATTATTATTATATGCTCAAAACTAAAAATATTCAGCACTCCTCTCCCCACAATGGATGATGGTTGGTAAAGATGATGGAACTTGCAAAGATGTCTAAAGTTACTTCCTTATTAATGAAAGGACATCTATATCTAACTAGAAACCCCTTGTAGACTTTTTGATGAAACAAGATAAACTTTTGATTTGCAGTTTTAATGCTTAGAAAATATTAGAAAATAGAAAAGTATGAGCTTTTTGAAACTAGAGCATAATCACACATTTGCTGCAAAGAAATCCAAACTTTCTATTTCTTTTTATCTTTTATTTTTGCACCTTTGTGATTTCCTGTCTTTTTTCCTTTCCTTTCTTTCCTTTGTATTAGTTTTTGTTAGTTTTTAATATTCCTTTTAAAACGTTTAATAAAATGTATACAAAAACATCATTCTTGAAAGTCTTTAATGATTTCATATCATTGCATATATATTTTCTGGAAGGATCAGGCCCCATTTGGCCCTAAAAAGGAAACTCTACTGCATAAAGATGTAAATAGTGAGCTATATTGTTTGGGGATTTAAAGTGTAGTTGCTTTTGTTTGCTTTTTTTCCTTTTTACATGCAATAGACTTTCATTTCATTTCCAGTCCAACATTTCAAACTTTTTCACATACAGAGAAGCGGAAGCTTCAGTTACCAAATTTCTATGTGTTGCACAATTGTTAGGAGATTATCTATCTACCTACCTACCTACCTATCTATCTATCTATCCATCCATCCATATCTATCTGCAGGGCTTTAATTGTTCTTGTTGAAATCTGTCCCAATAACAGCCTTTTACTTATAGCTGGCCCTTGATATTTCCTTCAAGAGGAGCCAAAGTCAGCGATAAGTGTCCCAGTTCCTTTTTCAGATGTTAAACAGAAGCAGGGAAATCATATATTTTCCCTTCTGGAATTAGACACGCAATCCTGCAGCTGCACAGTTTTGCTACAAGCCAAAACTGACTTGGAAGCTTCAAACAGGCCTGAGGGAGACCAACAAGTATGAACCTTGGCAATTATGGGTATCTACTATATGATCGCGAGAAATCTTCTTACTTACTGTCAATCCTGTGCTGGATTCTTTCCCAGCATCCTGGGGTTTTATTTTTACAGTGGTATTTTTTTTCCTCAGACTTTCCATCCCTCAGGGAGTCCTGGGAATCTAACATAAGCTGGGCCATAGCTATTTATAACTTCAGGATTGGAGGGGTGGAAGGAATCACCTTTCCGAATGCTTTAGGCTTCCCTTGGCTTTCAATGGGAGAGGAAAAAGGATACCATCCACAACATGAGGCTGGTAGCTCCCCAGATATTTTAACGTCAGCTGACATCTGTGAGGAAATCTCCAGTTTTGTCATTCACAATCCCTGAAAATGAGTCTTCCTCATCCTCTAAGGTTTAGTGGCTTTTTCTGTTCCTGCCAGACTTCTAAACAGTACATCTATTTTGGTGTAAGATTCACGCCTAAATATAAGCAAGGGAAGACAGGATTTTATGATTATTTGCTTAAGAATTTTTTTATTTTTAATATAATCATTCCATCTTCAGTTGAACAGTGTGTTATCTGGGTACAAACATCTTTGTTAAACAATGATCAAAATTACAACATCCTTCGTTAAATCAATATTGATTCTGCAATCTGTAACATAATAATATTCCACGTGTTAATTCTACAGTAGTAACATAATAATATTCAACATACGAGTCATAATATTTACTTATCTTTTTTAACATACCTTTTTTATTTTGTTTCCCTATTTCTAACTTCCATTTTTATTATTTAACCATTAGTAAAATAGATCCCATACCATTCAGCTTGCTCTTTCTCTTGCTCAAAAGAGCAAGAGGATTTTATTCCTCAATGGAACCAATTCCAAACCCAACTTTGAAGCTTGGGTGTTTTTTCAGAACACAACAAGAAATAACAGCATCTACCCTTTTTTACAAGATAATGAATTCCAGAATTACAAAGGACACAATTCCTAATTCGCACTATTTTAAACTGATTAACCATATCTTATTGCAAGTCAGAGAGATCAAATTAATTTCATTCCTTCTTCTTTAAAAGGACATGTTTAATTAAATCACATAATTGTGGGAACTGTTATGCTGAACAGAATTAATAAGCTGCCAGATATAAATCAATGTTCACATTGCTAATGATCTCTACTTGTAATTCTGTAATCTGTTTCAGGGAAATATTATTCACATTGTCTCCTTGAGGTGACTGTCTATAAAAGACACCAATCATAATTTTGTTTTTGTATCTTTTTTATTTATTTTGACCTTGATGTTTTTCACTGGACTGCTACATTTACTCTATTGCTATGCTTGGAGAAGCATACTGTGTTTGGGAAACCATACATCTTCTATCTTTTTTTCACAGACAATAAATACTCCTGGTTTATTTGAAATAGCAAAGGCATGTGAGAAAACTGTCAAACACATTTTAAATATTTCAATTTCTCTACACATCAGAAACATACTGATTAAACGAATAAAGACCCCTACTGCTCCTTCAGAAGAGCTATATGCCTCAACTTACGACCAGGGATGAGATCCAACCGGTATAACTACCGATTCTGTTGCTCTATGTCATGCGTGAGTGCAATTTACGACATGCTGAGTTGCCCGGACAGCTGAGCAGTGCTGCGTGCAAGTGCGCAGCGATTGGAAAAGCTTCTTTTTCTTGCTTTTTCAACTGCAGCTGTGTCACACAAAGCAGCTGCAGTTGAAAAAGCGGGAAATAAAGAGCCCGGGTGGGCAGGTAGACCAAAACAGCAACAGACATAGAAATGGTTCTATGTATGCTCTCTGCTTGCTGCTTTTCAGAGCAACCGGTTCTACAGAAGTGGACGTAACCGGTAGAATCCCACCCCTGCTTACGACTACAACTGAGCTCAAAATTTCAGCTGCTAAATGGGACATTTGTTAAGTGAGTTCTGCCCCATTTTATGACATTTCTTACCACAGTTAACCTTAATCCCTGCAGTTATGTTCATAAAACGCCTGTTAAATGAATTTGACTTTGCTTGTCAGAGGGATTGCAAAAGGTGACCATATAATCCCGGGATACTGCAATCATCATAAATATGAGCCAACTGCCAATATGCCATGAGTCAATTGCCATGGTCAATGCTACAATGGTCTTAAAGGTGAATATAGTCGTAAGTCATTTTTTGCAGTGCTTTTGTAACCTCGAACAGTCAACTAAATGAACTGTTGTTAAGATGAGAACTATCTGTACTGGAAGAAAAGTTAGGTCAGTGCAGCGAAGCATTTCTGCTTTTTACTTAAAAGTTGCTAGGATTGTACAGCCCACCTGAGCCCCAGTAGGTGGCAGCATGAAGCCAATCTTGAAAAAAAACAAGACCAATCCAACCTGGTTACATTTCTTGGGTGAAAGATTACCTGGGAATGTCAGGGCTGCAAAACAAAATGGCTAATTGAAAAATATATGTCATGAAGCAGCAAGCTATTTTTGTACTGTTTCGACAAAATGGCCTGATATCATCTGGAAAGCGACTAGTTTCTTAACTTCTTGGTTTCACATAATGGAAAAACAGAAATAGAAACTGAATGAACACATCCAGACTAGAAATTATGAATATTTTCAAACCACACCCATAGCTATATCCCTCCCAGGGGGCTTCGTACATCATCTGAAGAATTATGGGATGATATTATGCCAGTAATGATAGTTGGCTTTTTATCGCAATGGGTACACAAAGTGCCAATGAATCATTAGTGATTGAGGAAATAGCTTATGATTCCAAACTCTGTACTCCTTTGGCCCTCCAGGTAGAAGTTTATAGCTTTTTTGTAATCTCTGGTATTTTACAAAATATTTCGATGCTTTTTAAAATTGAACAGAGATTGTATAAGCAGTCGGGTGGAAATGATCCTGACCACCCTTTCCTGTCTTTTCCAGAGTTTTCTGCCAGTCTTTTTTTTTTGCCACCCTAATTCATCTTTTGCAGACGTCTACACTAAATTCTGTTTTCAGGATTTTTCACAGCAGCAAAATCAGACTGTGCCAGGTTGTGAGAATTATTACGGTAAGCACTCCATATTATATCAGCACTTTCCTGGTTGCCTTTGCTCTAGAGTGAATCGGCATTTAATCCAGAAGGGACATCTCAAAGGAAAAGAGCAAAAATAGGAATACCAAACGAACCATCCAAGAAAAAGTTAAAGCCTGTCCATAGATGCCCAACATACACATTCTTCTTTGTCCAAGATTTGTCTTTGTATTGTTATCAGGGTCTCCCACATACAACACCATCACAGAATGTACAAAATAGCTTGGATATCTATCTCACAGAAGGGAGTGTATATTCTATCAACTCCCCGCTACAATGCTTCAAAAACAACATTAAAAAAACCTAAAACTAGTAGATAAAATTATGGTTGCATTTAATGTCACAGCACTCTTATACATCCATAGTCCCAGAACTAGCAAAAGAATTCATGGTGGCAATACTACACAGCATACTGTGTACTAGACCTAGCCCAATACACATTAGGATGGAAAAACCCTGAATCAGGGATCCTACCCACTCTTGCCTCACTACCCACATTCAGTTTGATGGACAAATATACCAGAAAATCAGAAGAACTTCCACAAGGATCAGCACGAGCAGGATTCATAGCAGAGGCTGTAATGCAACATCTAAAAACTACAGCACTCCCACAGTCTACTTGAAAGTACGCACCCAATATTAGATGGCACCTTTGTTGTCATAAATAAGGAACAATCAGAGAAGACTGATGAAAACAATCAACGTTTTCAAAGAAATAAAGTTCACAGGGGAAGAAGAAAACTTCCCTTTCCTTCCTTGATGTATTCTCAACAGCAGAAGAAAGAGCCAGTCTTTTGGGGGGAAAAACAAAAAAACCCTCACTCTACCACCAAGTGCTCCAATGCTGAAATAACAGCCAACCTCCCACAAGAGGAGTTGTGTAAGAACATAATTCAGACGACTTACACACTATAGCAACATCAGAATAAGGAAACAGATATCAACACCTTCCAACAAAATGGATGCCCACACAACTTTGTCAAAAACTGAATCCACCACGGCAAGCTGTGAAACAAAATTTACGGAGTATTTAGGCAAACTGATGATGTGATTTATTCGGGTAACGAAATGCCTGCAAACAACCAACCTCAGAGAGGACCAATCGTTACGTATTTTTTTTTTCTCCCCTCTCTTTCTCTTCCTTTCCTCCTATTTATTCTTTCTTCTTCCCCGGGAAACCCTGGGCTCGCGGATCCAAAATCAAACGGGGGAGGGGGGGGGAAGAGAGAGAATTAAGGCTGAATCGGAACCGCGACTCCCCGTCCTAGTAGTTCAAATTCTTGCAACCAAGCTTGCATCTCCCCGCCCGGTTTGCAAAATCTCCCGGTCCGAAGCCACCTTTCGGACCCGGATGGCAAAGGCGGGAATTCAGCCTCCAGGGCCACGGCAGGCTCGCTTAACTCGTTTGCTTCCACAATCCGGTTTCCCAAAAAATAATAATCATAATCATAACCCTGCCCGAATTCAATCCAGATCTTAGAAATGAAAGAAAGCTGCGAAAAGTCATGTTGGCCCGGGTTCTCCTTTGGTGATGATGGAAGCGGCCAATTCCCGACGTTGAACAGATAACAGATAATCAAGAGTTGGAAGGGATCTTGTAGGTCATCTAACCCAACCCCCTTGCCCAAGCGGGAGATCCTACCCCATTTCTGACAGATCTCTCAGTCCAAATCTCTTCTTTGAAAGTCTCAAGTAAACCCAGTCGCGGGAATCACCCCCACAAAAAGAAGAAACCCAGCGGGCTCGATACACGCAACCAAAGTTTAAAAAAGAGACAAGGCGCCTCCCGCTAACTATAGTTAAGCTCTGGTTAGCCTTATAACCGTGATTTGGGTCAGGTACCAAGCCAACGGGTTGGGTCCGGGATGTTACCGATCCCGAAGCGGGGTTGAGTCCCCGCAAACAACCAGTCACGATTTAAGGCGCGTGGTTTGTTTTGTTTTTTAGCCGATCGGGGTTTGTGTGCCAAATCCGAAGGGTTTCAACCTTATAGGTTTTCGATTTCCCCTTGGAAAGATCTCCGGAAAAATCCGCTTCGTTGGGTGAACCTGTCGGCCGAGAAATCCGAGCCAAGTTTCCCGGCGCGCAACCTTTCCCTCTTCTGCGCGCTGGGAAAAGGATTTGCGGCGGTTGGTTGATGCCCGCCGAAGGCGCTCAGGCGTCGGACGGCGCCGCCTGAATCCTCCGTCCCCACACCTTCCCCCTCACCCAAGTCGGGAGTTGGTGGTGAGGAAAGAAAAGAAAAGGATCGGGCGGGAAATCCACCCCTCATCCCCGCTTGATTCCCGCGCTTCGCCCGGTTTCTGCGCACCCTCAGCCGCTTTCGCACTCGCTTTTTTTTTTTTTTCCCCTTTTTCCCCCAACGCCTGCGGTTCCCTTATGGAGCAGAAAAGCGCAGCCCGGCTCCGCTTCCAACTTTCTTCAAGCAGAAAAGGAGGACTCGGGCCGGGCTTTTTTTTTTTTTTTTAAACTCCAACGAAACCTGCGAGACGGTCCGCTCAGGAGCGAAGGCGCGGCGGCCCGGTTCCCAAAGATCATCAGTCCGGCTTTCGATTAACCCCCCCCCCCACACACACACACACTTAGTTGAGCTACCTTCCCACGATCCCTTTTCCCGATCCGGCCAGGTGGGAAAGGAGAGCCAAGCCGGCGAATTTTGGCTTGGAGAGCCCTGCTGCGCCTCTCCTTAGACGACGGCGCCGCCGTCGCCGCCTGGGGGAGCCTTGAGAGGATCGGGCTGGGAAGGGCGCGCTGAGGAGAGGACGAAGCCCGCGTAGCCCTTTTATACCTGCTCGGTGGGGAGGACGTGCTGGGGGCCCTCCGCCTCCTCAGGGAGCCGGTCGGGAAGAGACATGTTCTTGCCCTCCCGCCTTCGCCGCCGCTTGGCCTGACTGGGGCTGTCGGGCTCCTGACGTGCGGTTTCGCGGCGGCCAAAGCCAGCCCGTTCCCCCCCCCCCACACACACACCCCCCCCCCCCGGGAGGCGGGCCGCCGACTCCCGGGGGGGGGTGGGGGGGGGGAGTGGCCCCCCGGGGTTCTCGGGGGAGCCGGGGGAGGACCCCCCCCCCAACCTCCCCCCTCACCCGGCCTGCCAGGCGGGAGGGTGGACGCCGCGCGAGGAGGAGAAAGGGTCGAGCCTTCGCTTCGCCTTCCCCTCAGCCCTCTCAGAAGAGACTTCCCCCCGAATCAGGGCAGCCCGGGAAAAGCCGTCATCGAGCCTGCTTGAAGGGTTCAGAGCCCGAGAGTGGTCGAAGGGAAGCTTGTATAAAAGGACTTCAAAAAGTTCCCTTTCTTTTATCAATGAGGCGCGCACACACACACACACCCCACAACATGGCGTGTCCCTCTTTAGTCTGCTTTTTTTTCTCTCTCTCTGGAAATCCATTCCTACTCCCACACCATTCCAAGGGTGTTCACCCCAAATTGAACAGCTAAAAGTCTGTAGAGATTCTCAGGCATTCAGGTCATGGTGGTCCCAAAGATGCATTTTTTTCCAGAAGGCAACTGGGCTTTCTTATATTTGTTTTTGAAGACGTTTCGCTTCTCATCCAAGAAGCTTCTTCAGCTCTGACAGGATAGCATGAATGGAAGGATTTATACTCCTGGCAGACAGTTGGTCATTTGTAATTCTTTTAGAGAGTCCGTGTGAGGCCACTTGAAGGTTTATTTTTGTCCTCAGGGCCGCCTCAGTGGTGCAAATGGTTCCTGCCGCCTGCAAGTTTTCTGCAAATTCGTTTATACTCTTACACCTTTCAAAGAGTGTTCATCCTAATGTGCATGGCTAAAGGTCTATGGAGATTCTGAGTCATCCATCCAGGTCATGGTGGTCCCAAAGATGCATTTTTTTCCAGGAGGCAACTGGGCTTTCTTATATTTGTTTTTGAAGACATTTCTCGTTTCTCATCCAAGAAGCTTCTTCA
>BLBF01000039.1:31934488-31967328 GCA_015471245.1 Laticauda colubrina | reverse complement strand
TTGGCTGGTTGGTATTTATTTTTGATGATTTCAAGAGTTTCTTTTATTGGGACTTGAGTGAATAGTGAAACCATGTCGAAACTTACAAGCAGATCTTCTTGTTCCACGTGTTGATCTTTGATCATATCTAAGAAGTGGTATGAGTTTTGTACATATGAAGCTGCGGTTTCAGCATGGGGCTGTAGTTGTTTTGCTAGGTATTTAGCTAGGTTTTGTAATGGTGCTCCTATGGAGCTGACTATGGGTCTGAGAGGTATGCCTTCTTTGTGTATTTTTGGGAGGCCGTATAATTTGTGGCATCTAGAAGATTTTTCTCTTGGGATGATCGTCTGTTGGATTTCTTTGCTTATGTGGCTGGTTATAATTTTCTTCTTGGTTAATTTTTCTAGATATGTGGGTGGGTCTGTGTTTATAGGTTTGTATGTGGAGTCTTGGAGTAGGTCTGCCAATTTTGTTTCATAGTCTTTTCTATCCATTACTACTGTGGCATTTCCTTTGTCTGCTGGGAGTATTATTATGCTGTTATCATTTTTCAGGGTTTGTAGTGCTTTGAATTCATCTTTTTGCAAATTATTTTTTGGTGGTTTCGTTGTGCATAAGATGTGAGTAACCTGGTGTCTTATTCTGTCACCTTCATCTGTATTTAATTCGGTTAGGCTGGATTCTACTGCACATATGATGGATTCTGTTGGGATTTTTTTGGGTGCTATGGCATAATTGAATCCTTTGGTTAGGACATCTGTTTCTGTTTTGGTGAGTTCTCTGTTGGAAACATTATATACTAATTGTTTCAGGTGTTGCTGTGAGTTGTTGGGAGTTTTCTTGTCATTTTCTAATTTTTTTAGTTTCTTTGAGAGTTTTTAATTTTTGTAAGTGGTTTCAGTTTCAGCTCTCCAAGTTGTAAGTTGTTTAATCTTATCCCAAAGTAGAGGGTGGATTTTGCTGTTCAATTCCAGGTGTAGTGCTAGCAAATCTTTGTTTAACTGATCTAATTGGAATCTTTTACTGTGAACTTCTTTTCTGAGTAGAGCTATTTCTGTTCTTTTCAGGATACGTTTGGTAGCTGCTGTGTTCTTATGAAATGTTAATTTGAAGCAGGTTGGTGTTACATTGTTGTCTCTGCAGCTGCATAGGAATTTTAGAAAACCTAAACAATTTCCTAACACACCTAAAGAGCACACACCCCAAAATCAAGTTCACCATGGAAACGGAAATAAACAAACAACTACCATTCCTAGATGTACTAATCTACAAAAGAACAGATGGCACACTGGGACACACCATATACCAAAAGAAAACACACACCAACTGCTACCTCAACACCCAATCCCACCACCACCCAGCACAGATAAATTCCGTGGCGAAAACACTAATTACCAGAACCAAACGCCTGGCAGATAAGACACATATAAAGATTGAACTATGTACCCTGACTGAAGTATTGACAGCCAATGGCTTCCAAAAAAACAAAATCACCAACTTGATCCACAAAAACACACCAAGACATAACAGAGACCTAGAAGATCAACAGATCCATGGAAGAGCTGTCTTGCCCTACATAAGAGGTACTACAGATAATATCAGCAAGATACTACACAGGCATCACATCAAGACTGCCTTCAAAACAGACAAAAAAATAGCAGCCATCCTGAGGAACCCCAAAGACAAAATTGACCTGGAAAACCAAGGCATATACGAAATTCCCTGTACATCATGCCCGGCCACATACATTGGACAGACCAATAGAAGAATAAGTACCCGCCTAGAGGAACACAAAAATGCAGTAAAAAAGCTGGAACACACCTCCTCACTAGTCCAACACATGAAAACCACAGGTCACAACATCAACTTCAATGGCACTAAAACCCTGGCCACTATAGAAAACCCCAGCCACAGAATCATCAGAGAAGCCATAGAGATTGAAAAAAGACCTGACAGCATGAATAGAAGAGATGATTCCACCAGACTGTCAATCATTTGGAAGCCTGCACTCTCAAATAGAAAGATCTCCATGCCACAAGCCAGGCAAACACCTGGGCAAAAACAGACTCCTTCTGATAGCTCCAACCCAAACACCCCCCCACCAGGCACGCAGGTGAAACCCAGCTTGCTAATGAAGAGCAGCCGTCCCTTCACACGGAGCCAAGCTGCACTGAAAGCCTCCAACACAGGAACAGAGTGTTGCCAGCCAATCAAAGCCACAAAATAGACAGAAGAAACCAGAAACACCAATCAATCAAACTCCAAGTCCAGTGAACATAGACCCAGGCTCCTAGCCAATCAGAATGGACCAGCCTCGAATTTGAAACCAAAAGCTGTGAGACCCACATCCATACAGAAGCCTGATGATGGCAGGTGAGATTCTGCTGAAACGTTGCTACAACTTTAACAGCACTACAATGACATGGGATAATACCCGAAGGAAGCTAAACAGCACACATGTAAGTACCCGCGAAAGCTTAAAAGAACATATAGATATAGATATAGATACAGATACAGATACAGATACAGATACAGATACAGATACAGATATAGATATAGATATAGATATAGATATAGATAGATATAACATTTATAAAACTTAAGAAAACATATATATAAATATATATTCTTTTGAAAATTTCTAAATGCAAAATATTCTGACAGAAATGTATGTCAAACACAACCATCACATTCTCTGTCCTCAATAAAAAGTATTTTTTAAAAAATTCAGATGTTTTACAACTGACATATTTGTGATGGTTGCCATGTCTTGGAGTCAGGTGATCGATCACTTTTTGCAAACCTCTGACAAGTAAAGCCAATGGGGAAGCCACATTCATTTAACAACCATGTTACTAACTTAACAACTGCAGTGATTCACTTAACTGTCACAAGAAAGGTTGTAAAAGGAGGTAGAACAACACATGTTTCACTTAGCAAGAGAAATTTGAGGCTCAGTTGTGGTCGTAGGTAGAGAACTACCTATAATAAAAGGACTTCAACATGGCATGTCCCTCATCGATAAAACAAAGTGGAGAAAAGTCTAGCTAGTTACACAGAGAGTCAGAGGGAACTGAAGAGAATATCTGTAGTACAAAGTTGAACTACTGCTATGGAGTTCTCAATGGTTTCTGAAGTTAATTGTTTTCTTCAGAGGTTTAGTTAACTTCACCTAGCCTGAAGAAAGCAAATGGAGGGTTACATAAATTTCAGATTTGTATTGTCAGGATATACCACTCTCCAGAATCTCTCCAAGACAATCCTTTGGACTAAGAACTGTACAAGTAGAACGTGCTCCGGATGGCAAAATAGGATGGAATAGAATTCTTTATTGGCCAAGTGTGGTTGGACACACAAGGAATTTTTCTTGGTGCAAATTCTCTCAGACTGCGTTAAGAAAAAGATACATTCATCAAGAATCATAAGGTACAACACTTAATAGTCATGGGGTACAATAAGCAATCAAATCATACTAGGAAACAGTCAATATAAATTGTAAGGATACAAGCGACAAAGTTACAGTCAAACAGTCACAAGTGGGAGGGGATGGGTGATAAGAAGATTAATAGTAATAGTAGTGCAGATTTTGTAAATAGTTGAAGAGTGTTGAGGGAATTATTTGTTCAGCAGAGTGGTGGCACTTGGGAAAAAACTGTCCTTGTGTCTACTTGGTGTGCAGTGCTCTATAGCGTCATTTTGAGGGAAGGAATTGAAACAGTTTATGTCCGGGATGTGAGGGGTCTGTAAATATTTTCACAGCCCTCTTTTTGACTCGTGCAGTATACGGGTCCTCGATTGAAGGCAGGCGGCTAATAATTGTTTTTTCTGCAGTTCTAATTACTCTCTAAAGTCTGTGCCTGTCCTGTTGGGTTGCAGAATCAAACCAGACAGTTATAAACTCTTACTAAAAATGCTTATTCCTCCTTCTGCTAATAAAATTAAACCATGATACGCAATTCATTCCCCTCTTAATCCCCACTGCCACCATCAAAGGTTGCATCACTCCAAAGTGTGGGTTTCTAGCAACTGTGTTATAAATAGGACAATGGAGCCTCTTGTTCTTTTCCCATTAGCTGTGATTGCATCAAGCATGGACTACAAACCAGGATTTTAGGCTAGTGTGTTGTGGAAGTTTGGGGGCTTGGCAGGTTTCAAAATAAACAAATAGAAAACAATGTTGACTGAAAATATGTCTTCTCAAGATAGTGATATATTGAATATAAAGTCTAGTTTTACGACTGAGAAAAAGGTGAAATGCTTAGGGGTTAAGTTGACAAATGCAAACATAAAATTGTTTGAAAATGACTGTGTTCCTTTTTGGAGGGATGTTAAACAAGACTTACAAAGATGGGTTAAATTGCATTTATCATTATTGGGAAGAATCTCTGTAATTAAGAATATTTTACCAAGCATGTTTTTTTTTAATTTCAGACATTACCAATACTTAAAATTGATAACCCATTTAAACAATGGCAGAAGGATATTTCTAAGTTTATTAAAAACTTAGAATTAGATATAATCTATTGCAAGATGCCAAGGAAAGACGGGGATTGGCCCTACCAGATATTAAATTGTATTTTGATGCATATTGCTTGACCTGGGCAAAAGAATGGGTGAGTTTACAAAACAAGAGGTTACTCGAATTAGAGAGACATGAATTAAGGTTTGGATGGCACTGCTACTTATGGTATGATAAAAGTAAAGATAATGTTGATTTTAATAACCATATTGTTAGATGTGCCATACTAAGAGTTTGGAATAAATATAAAACAAGGCTCTCTATGAAGTTGCCTCTCTGGGTTTTGCCACAGGAAACTTTTTTTAGAGAAGAAATGGCGGCAAAGCCAAATTGGTTGACGTATGGTAAAATTTTATCTTTCAATTCTGGTGACCCAATACTAAAACCAAGGGAAGAACTTGAATAAGAAGGTTATGCTTGCCATTGGTTTACTTATCAGCAATTGAAAGAAAGGTTGAAATTGGATAAAAAGAGCTATGGATATGATTTTGTTAAAAATGAATTGGAACTTTCATTCCGTCGCAACAATGAACATATTATTGCTACGGATTTATAAAATGTAAATCATAATTTATCTCTCAGCATATTTCATAAGCCTAGATCCCATCCAAATAATTCTCCAGCTGTTTTGCCCTTTCTCTCTTATTTTTTAAATACATCCCTTACAGTTACATACTAAATTCAGCAAAGTAGTTTATGCTCTGGTTTAAAACACACAGAGACATATACGTAAGCCAATGAACATCTTTAGTCTTAAGGCTTTTCTAAATGATTATCTAAGTGTTTAACAACCTTAGCCATTATGTGTGAACATCAACTCCCAGAATTCCCCGGTCAGTCTAAGGCAGGGTGTCGAACTCAATTTCATTGAGGGCTGCATCAGGATTGTGTTTGACCTCTGGGGGGGGGCGTGGCCAGTTTGACATCACTTGTGTTGGGGCGCCTATGGAGGACCAAGCGCTCTACAAGCGAAAAGGGGCTCCCAAGCTCCGTTTTCAGCTGCAATGGCCTCCTGCAACCCTCCATTTTCGCTGACAAAGGCGCTGCAGGCAGGCTCTTTGCTGTTTCCAGGGCAGCCCTGCGGGCCAGATGTAAACACCACATGGACCAGATCCAGCCTGCAGGCCTTGAGTTTGACACCCCTGCTCTAAGGGCAAAATCCTTCGCCATCATCTTTTTGGAGAAACAATGTGTGATGAGCCAGGGTGGGATACAAAATAAACACAATCACAAAAAGCAGGTGAAGCCCCTTTTATTCCTTCACTTTGCTTCCAAGCTCCAAATATCCTTGACTTAAGACAAAAAACTCCCACACGAGCAATTACAAGAAGGAGGAAATGCCATTTGAATTATTATTATTATTATTATTATTATTATTATTAATAATAATAATTAATAATTAATACAAATAAAACATCTTTTTTGAAAGTGGCATGGTCCCAGGTTACACTTCTTTGTGCAGACACAAATTCAGTTTCATGCTCATTTTTATGTTCTGTTCCATATCTTATTCCTATTTTACATTTTCTACGTAGCTTTTTCCCTTTTAATTTTCTCAATTTTATTTTGATTATCTCGTCTCAATTGAAATCATTATATTTATACTTTTTGTCTGTCCTGTTTCAATTTCATATTATCTTTTCTCATTAAACAAATTTTCTCTTGTAATTACTAATTGGAGTATGACACCTTTATATCTTTTAGTTTTATCCATTTAACTCTTATTTAAGCTTCAATATATAACATTCAATATAATACATAACTTCCATTTGAATTCTGCTTGGTACACTATATTCTTTAAAAAAGATTATGAATATATGTAATTAAAACACTCATTCCATTCCAATTCAGTTCTATCATTAATATTAATGTTCATTAAAATCTTAACTTCTTTAACATTACTTTTCAATGAAATATCATACTTCTTTGGGAACAGTTATTAGTTTTCCATAATTAATTTTCCCCCTATTCCTCTTCACTTGTATTTTATAAAACATTAAATAATTAAAATGTTCCCATCTTCCTAATTCAATTCTCTCATTTGTTTTATTTCATTTTTTTATTAACAAACATTTCACTGGGTTACAATAACTATTTTATCCATCATTTTAATAATAGATTATTTCAAATTTTCTAAAATTATTTCCATTTCTAATATAACAATACAATCTTATATACCTTTACAGAATCCCTTTTTCAATTAAATTTTCACCCATTATCTCTAAATAGGCCCTGTTTCTCTATATCTTGTTTCTGTCCTTTGTAACTTCTTTTGCTTTCCATCTTCCCTCTCTTCTTCTCCCTCCCCCTTTTACCCCCTTGTCTCTCTACCTCTATTTCTCTCTTTTGTATCCCCCACTTCTGTTGCTTTCCAATATTATGCTTGTTTTTCAAACTATTTTTCTTTTCTTTGGTTGTTTTTTTAAATCTTAAACTTTTCATTCTCTTTCCCCCCTTTCCTTTTTCTTCCCCACATAAAATTACTTGTTCATTAAAGATGGCTTCTTCTTTGTCCCAGTCTTCTTGTTCTGCAGGCGTTTCTTGATGTTTCTCAGAGTTCCAAATCTCCATTTCCAAAAATTGAAATACGAAGCTAAAAGAACTTCATCCTTCTTGTCATCTTCTTTATATTTTTTAAGTTTCATCTTCAATTCTTCTAAAAGTGATGCCATTTTAAGAACTTTTAAACAACCACCCAATTGATTTTAGTCATTCAAATGGAATAACTAAAAATCCAGAGATCACCAAGTAATCCAAATACTCCCAAGCTGTTTCTTTTTACCTCTTTTTCCACTTTCTCTTCTTGGGGTTCTACTATTTTGTTGCCAAGTTTCAGTTAAAATGTATCTTTTAGAAGTCTTGTTAAAGTTTTACTGTAGATTCATTTTAATTCCAGGCAGTCTCCTCCCTTTTTTCCAGATCCTGCCCTTTTATTCTTTTTCTCTCCTTTCCCGCATTTAAAAGCTTTTAAGTATCCGGAAATCTTTATTATCCCTTTGACATTTTATTTTCAGCTTCAATGCCTATTGATGTCAAAGTGATTTTTTTTCCCAATTTCTTGCTTAAATCTCTTCGCTGTCAATTTAGGGAAGGGGAGAGAGAGAGAGGAAAACAAAAACAAATCCTTTCCCTTCTCTCTCTTTCACTGCTTCAAAATCTTCTTTAGGAATGTTACTTCTTTTTATAGTTTAAATTCCAGGGTACCTTAGTTGTTGCTTTTGCAGTTTAACCCAGTTAACCAAGACTTTCTCTTCTTATCTTTCTCCTGCACATTCTTTTCCGGTTGAGTTCTTCTTTGAGGTGGCCATTTCTGACCACTGCTGCAACCACCTTCGGGAAAGGAAGTAATGGCCAACTGAGGAGGAGAGATGTGGCTCTCCTGAACCCTGCTGGCAGTCTCCCCTTCTTCACCACCTCTACGGGGTGGCTAAGCCTCGAAACCAGCCGGCTCGGGAGCTCCAGCGGTGAGCACAGATTGAAACCGCACACAATCGTGGTTTCGGTCTGTCTGCGAAGAAGCTCAAACCGGAAGCACTGAAATGCCATTTAAATTTTAAAGAGTAAAAAACAACATAAACCAGGCAAGATAAGGACTTGAAGTTGTCCACAGATAACAGAACACACACTGGGAAGAACCATAAAATTGAGATATTTCCATGCTTTGTTTCCAGCACTCGCCCGTACACATGTCGGTCCTCTTATCCAGTTGTCACAGCTGCAGCCCATGAAGAGGCTCAAGGCCCTCTCCTCCCCAGTAGACCACGTCTCTCCCAAATCCTCTCCTCCCTGCGTGCCCTGGGATGGAGAAGGGATGGGCCTGGGTCCTCCTCTGACTGCCCAGCTAGCCTCTGTCCTTCCCTCGCTTCCTCCACAACCTCTGGAGCCACACTTCCACTCCAATTCGGCTGTTCCTCCTCTCCCTCAGAATCAGCCTCCCCCAGGGCCATGACACAATGTCCAACTGTCTACTTGGCAAAAAACATCCAGTTCCACGTTGGGATGATGTTTCCTGGTTAGGAAGCTCCCATGTAGGCCTCTTTTGAGCTTTCATACATGGGGAACTTCCTACAAGTAATACACACTGGATGTGAAACTTCCAGGATAACAGTGCATACATAAAGCTCTCAGAAGAAGCAGGCATAGAGTCAGGTGATTCTGAATCTCCACACAAAATACAACCCACTGTTATTTTTGAAAGTTTATTGCTTGAGGCTGTACAGAAAGGAGAAAAGGCTGCTTTCTGTATGATTCTCCACCTCTCAAATCATCGTAAGCGACTCTTCCTGTAGCTGCCAATAGTTTGTCATACTTAGTGGGGTTTTTTTTGTCTTAAAAGAGACCTTGATTGTTGATGCTATATATTATATTCAATAAGTAGTCTTTAACAATGTTCTTTCTGCAATCATAATAAGAGTTTAATTCCACATTTGTTCTCACTTTCAGGAAATACGAGAATGAAAGACTTGAGATTTAAAAACCAGACCTTTAATAAATAGTAAGCAACCCTAAAAAAACATTTTTTTTATTTTGAAATGATGGAAACATTTAACTCTGCTTTTAAATTCTTCATTCCCTCTTCTAGAAACTAAAACCTGCCACAGTGAACTCTTATTTAACACCAGGATTATTTTATAAATAGCTTTGCTCAGATTTGGAGAGCTTTTTTTTTTCTGGTATGTAATTTGTTGGTTACAAGTTCATATTTTTACAAAATCCTTCAGTGGCCCAGCTTTCATTCCTCCTTTAATGCTTTACTCTTCAACTGCTACAGTGTCACACTACAGGCAGCCCTCAATTTACAACTATTCATTTAGGAACCATTCAAAATTACAACAGCACTGAAAAAAGTAATTTATGATCATTTTTCACACTTACAAACCAGTGTTGAGATTCAAAGTTTTTTACTACTGGTTCTGTGGGTATGGCTTGGTGGGTGTGGCAGGGGAAGGATATTGCAAAATCCCCATTCCCTCCCCACCCCACTAACCTGCTTTCCAGCTCCATTCTCCTGTGCAGGGCAACCAAAGGAGACCCAGCCAATCCACTGGGACTCGGGAGGCAGAGAATAGATGGGGGAGGGGCCAGTCAGAGTTGGGATTTCCGGTTCTCTGAACTACTCAAAATTTCTGCTACTGGCTCTCCAGAACCGGTCAGAACCTGCTGAATACCCACCTCTGCAATGGATGTTCCAAAAAGTACGTATGAGTTTCTGATAGTAGTAGCTTAGTAACTGGCCTGCATTTATGGCTATTTGCAACATCCCACGGGCACACATTTACAACATTTTAACTAAAAACTGGCATTTACTTTTGGTTTTTAGCAAAAACACCCTATAATGAACAATAGTTCTCTTAATAACCATGGCATTCACATAATGACTGTGGAATTGGCTTTACAACCACAGTGTTCATTTAACACTTACAAGAAAACACTCACACCCCAAAAATGTCAACCTGCTTTACATCCATCCCAATTTATGACTGTAATTGGCAGGCTCCATTACAGTCGTAAGTCAAGAATTACCTATTACAGTTTATAGCGGTTTATAATTTAATTATAACATAAATTATTTTAACAATTGTGCATTTATATCCATTTCCCGCCCCCCATTCCCACTATTAAACACCACGGTTTCCACCGTCAGAATGCTTCCCCTAAAACTCATATAGAGCTTTTGTTCTGTATGCATAGTATTCCAAGTCAGAGAAAGCCTTCATTGTGAAATCTTAAAAGAGTTTCTGGCTATTGATCCTAAAAATATTGAGCTACAGCAATGACCCTGTTACCCGTTTTCTTCTAGGATACTTTTTTTTCCCCTGAAAAATCACACACAATTAAGTTTGGGGGGGAGGAAATGTGTTCCCGCCAAATATCCCAAACATTCTTACAGTTCTAAGCAACCAAGTATGGATAAAGAGAAATGAATTAGCGCTGCTGCAGTATGTACAAAGCATGCCAGCGAGGATCACGTCCTATATCAGAGCGGTGCGTAACCCATGAAACACCTTGAGCAAAAAAGGAGAACTTCCAGTAGTTCAGCTGAAGCTGGGGTGATATTCTACCAGTTTGGCCTGGTTCACATGAACCGGTAGCTCCAAAATTCATCTGGGAGAGAACTTTCATCTAAGTGAAAAACAGCCTTGGGTCATGAGATTCTGTTACTCTTCGTCATGACAATCCCCCATGACAATCCCCAAACACCCTCCCACCCCCCAAAAAATTCCCTGCCCCCTAGAGCACACAAGCACCCACCCAGCAGACCCACAACTTCTGGTGGCAAGGTGTTCCACTGGTTAATTGTCCTCGCTGTGAGAAAATTTCTCAATTCCAAGTTGCTTTTCTCCTTGATTAATTTTCATCCATTGTTTATTGTTTGTGTCAAACAAGCGGCCTGTAAGCCAAATCCAGCCCATGATTGGCCCAGAGTTGTCCCACGGGACCACCCACCGTTGGCCATGATGACCAGGCCACACCCAGCCCGCCCGCCCCAAAGGTAAACAAAATCCTGATGCAGCCCGCAATGGGACAGAATTTGACACCCCGACTCTACATGGTCTCTTATGGTTACTTGATTTTTTAAAAAACTATCGTTATATACAGGGGTGGGATTCTACCAGTTCACACCTATTCGCTAGAACTGGTTAACATTCTAAGCAGTTTGAAGAACCGGTTGTTAGAAGAAATTACTGGCTTAATCCTGTAAGGAAGGCAGGAAGGAAACATTCTGGTGTTGCTTACAGAAACTGCCTCTCCGTTGACCCTTATTACGTTCTTGGCAGGACTAGACTTCCTGCCTCAGGAACTTCTCTGGAGTTTTTTTCCCCTCCTTTTCTGGTACTTTGCTTGTGTGGAGGGATCATTCAAAGTTACAACGGCACTGAAAAAAGTGACGTATGATCGTTTTTCATACTTACGACTGTTGTAGCATCCCCAGTCATAAGAAGCCAGGCAAGGAGATGTGTGCCTCGATGTGAGTGATATTGAGTTGGCCACACCCAGTCAATAAATGATCACCAAGCCATGTCCACTCAGTCACATGACCACCAAGTCACGCCCAGCAACTAAGCCATGCTCACAGAACCGGTTGTTTAAAAAATTGAATCCCACCCCTGGTTATATATGTATGTATGTATGTATTCACTTATTCACTCACTCACGATTTAATTTAGAACTATTCTTGGCCCTAGTTTGCCTGTAAAGGGAAACATTTAGCTTTTATGAGTTTCCAGAGTTCCAGAAAGTCACATATGCTGTCAGGTCTTGCATGTTCTAAAAACACATTCTGTTAGCAAAAGAGTTAATCCACTAATAAGAAAACAGCCCTCCACGTGTATAGAAACTATAAAATGTTTATCGTTGCATATCTTTACTTTCAAATTGATAGAGAACCTGCTTGATTTAAATGCCTATCAAAAGTAATGCTACATTAACCTCTAATGGGTGAAAGTCATTGTGATACATCAGAGGAGGTTCAGAGTTTGGCAAATCCCACCTCTCACTGGTCCCGGCCCCATCTATTCTCCGCCTCCCGGGTCCCATCTGATTGGCTGGGTCTTCTTTTGTTGCCCTGCACAGGAGAACGGATCTGGAAAGCAGGTTAGTGGGGTGGGGTGGGAAAGGAGATTTTGCAGTATCCTTCCCCTTCCCCTGTCATACCCACCAAGCCATGCTCACCAAGCCATGCCACACCCACCAAGCCACACCCATAGAACTGGTAGTAAAAAATATTGAATCCCACCACTGTGATACATAGGATAAACATATTCCATTATGGCCAAAAATGCAAACATCTTTTTTTTCCCCCGTAATAAAATATTGCAAGCCCAAGTGTCTAAAAAGATGGAAATATATATGAAAACAGTAAGTCTTCTGGGTTTTGTACCATAAATTTTGTTTTCATGTCACTATGTTTCCACTTCCTCAAATAAATTACAGTATTTGCAAACAATGTTTCTGATATATAATGTGAAAGTTATATCCATTACACATACCTATTACCCACTTTCTGGGCCTAGATACTTTTATAATGTGTAATACATTTATAATGGTGATCTCATCTAATCCATTTCATTAATATTTGAAAATATCAGGTGAAAGGAGTAGCATAGAAGTCTAACATATAATAATAATGAAAAGGGATATTGGAAGCTTCTTTCTATTTTTTATATATATTTTTATATTTTTGTGCATTTTTTTTCTTCTTTAATTCTTCTGCTTTTTATTATATTGTGTAGTTTTAATGTTCTTTGCAAAACGTTTAATAGAATTTTGATGAGCAACCAAATAACTGAAAGGTTTGAAGGAGGGCTATTAATATGTTAATATACTGTAAATATGTATCAGGTTGGTTGACCATTTAAACAACTTTTTAATCATTCCCTTATAAGGCACAATTTTAAAATTTATTAAATCTTTTTAACATAATAACACATCTGAATCAGATAATTTTTTTCTAAGTGTGAGCATGTACATATTGATAAAACGAGTGCCACTATACACAAAACTGACAGAGATAATAATTTATTTAAAGTACATTTTCATTATGAAAACAGTTTTTCAAAGGGGCAGAGACATTCGTTTTATATACTATGGTTGGGAAGCCTTTCAGCTTTCTTCAGCAGAAGAAATCTAAAGAAGAAGCCATTTATATAGACTATTGTGGAAATCACAGTAGAAATTGCCTAATACAGAAAGAGCTGCTATTTGATTATATAATTAGCAAAAATGGAACAGAGCACAGAATGCTTAAAGTAAAATTCTGAAATTTCATTTAGCTAGCTGCTAAACTACATACTTGCAAGGACTGTGCAAGTGTACTAAACCGACTTTAACCAATGTTTAAATCACCAAAAGATCATGCTTATGAACATCCTTCAAAACAACTAAGCACTGGCAACCCTCACAGTTAACCTGAAAGAAATAATGTCAGAGAAGCAATACATGATTAATCTTATTCAAACGTTCTAAAGAACTTGGCATATTTGCCTAGGACTAAGTATAGTATGATCATCACAAGATATTTTGAAGTGAGTTTGAGGTAAAAACTGAAATAGGTTTTGTTCTATTAAGAGAAATTATTGAAAAACACCAAAGACCATTAATTCTCAGTGTAGGACACAGAACATTTTGCCAATTCTTTACACAGAAGCATGCAGAAGTAATGAAGTCTTCAATTATTGTATGCTAGGAACCAGGCCATCATTAAAACAATAATTCCACAGACTGGCAGCAAAATCATATTCTTATACTTTTGCCATAAAGGTTGTTCAATTTCAATCTCATCCTTTTTCCTCTTATTCTTCCGACGTCCTTTCAACCTATTTTCAAAAGCCTCCAGTTCTGCCTGCAGAAGAGAAAATGAAATTAAATGATAAAAATTTTTAACAACAGAACGTATCAATTTTTTCCACTTATTTCTCAAGATAATATGCTGTATGATAATGGCTCTGTGTAAATGGAATAATGCCAAAGTTTGACTTGCTGAAGCTCATTAAGAAACGGGACTAGAGAACATCAGACTGGGAAAAGGTTCTTCTACTACAAGTATATGGTAATACATGCGCAATTTGACCCTACTCATATACTACAATTGGAAGTTCACTTGGAGTGAAACAAAAAGTCTTGAGTATTTATGTTCTTCAAGGTCTTGGAATAAGCAACAGATTTCTGAAACGTCCAGTGATTACAGTCTTCATTTTCTAAAAAAAAAAAAAAAAAAGCATTTGGTGCAACCAGAACAATCTGGAACTGAACACACTCAAAACTGTAGAAATGGTGGTAGACTTTAGAAGAAACCCTCCCAAACTACTATCTCTTACAATATTAAACAACATGGTATCAACAGTAGAGACCTTCAAATTTCTAGGTTCTACTATATCACAAGACCTAAAATGGACATCTAACATCAAAAACTTCATCAAAAAAGCGCAACAAAGAATGTTCTTTCTGCACCAACTCAGAAACTCAAACTGCCCAAGAAGCTGCTGATCCAGTTCCACAGAGGAATTGTTGAGTCTGTCATCTGCACCTCTGTAACTGTCTGGTTTGGTTCTGCAACCCAACAGGACAGACACAAACTTCAGAGAGTCATTAGGACTGCAGAAAATACAATGGCTACCTTCCTGCCTTCCATCCATCGATGACCTATATACTGCACGAGTCAAAAAGAGGATTGTGAAAATATCTACAGACCCCTCCCATCCTGGACATAAACTGTTTCAACTCCTTCCCTCAAAACGATGCTATAGAGCATTGCACACCAGAACAACTAGACACAAGGACAATTTTTCCCTGAAAGCCATCACTCTGCTAGACAAATAATTCCCTCAACACTGTTCAACTATTACAAAATCTACACTACTATTACTGTTAATCTCATCACTCCTTATTGCCCATCCCCTCCCGCTTGTGACTGTATGACTATAACTTTATCGCTTTTATCCTTACAATTTATATGGACTGTTTCCTAGTATAATTTGATTGTACCCTATAACTATCATTAAGTGTTGTACCTTATGATTCTTGACTCTTGACGAATGTATCTTTTCTTTTTATGTATACTGAGAGCATTTGCACCAAGACAAATTCCTTGTGTGTCCAATCACACTTGGCCAACAAATAATTCTATCTATATCTATCTTCTATCCATTTGTGTGCTCATGGACATTAATGTGAGAAGATATATGCAACAAACTCATTCAATGTTTGTTCAGGAAAAAGTTTCAACTCTAAATGACAATAGACAACTTGGACTTATATTCTGCATTTTGCCCCCAACAATCTGGGTCCTCATTTTACCGACCTCGGAAGGAGGGAAGACTGAGTCAATCTTGAGCCCGTAAGAATTGAACTGCTAGCAATTGGCAAAATTAGCCTGCAATACTGTATTCTAACCACTGCGCCACCACTACCGTCCTTAAGCTCCATATTAAGAAGGACATTATGACTTTAGCACTAGCCCATATAAAGTCTATCTGTATATAAAGTATATGGTATATTTGTATGAGGTGTACATAGAATGTTTAATATTGCTGCAATGAGTAACTTGCAAGGGAAGGAAAAAAGAGATACTATGAATTTACTATATTTCAAAGTGTTATGGTTGATATTGATTGCATGAAATAAATTCCTTCATAAGGAAAAAGAATTTCTGCTAATTGTATTATCAGAGCTTGTTCATGAAGATTTTAATCAGCGAAGAATAAAGAGGTTAGATGAAAGGATATTACTCGATGAAACAGGCACTAGAGTTTTCAAAATATAATTATGCAATTATATTTAGCCAACCCAACACATGGGTATTGCTCTTTTTCCATGATCACGTATCCAATACAAGTAGCATTTGACACATTAGAAATAACACTCTTTTATCTTACAAAAAAGAAGGAAAGTTTAGAAGAATGAAAATATGGGACTGACTTTCCCACCATCCTCAGCAAGCCACCGTCAGTCAAAATTCGTATTAGTGGTCCGCAAGATTTAAAATTATGAGTTTGGTGCTCCCTGAGGTCCAAAAGGCTGGTGATCCCTGATTTAGATTAGATTGAGGTAAGCAGCTAAGCAGGATCAACTGAGTAAGGGTTGCTCAAACACAATAAATCTGCTGAATGAAGTTGGCTTGTTTAGAATTTCACAAGTTTACTTTAATATGAAATGTCTAGTTCAAGGCAAGAACATATTAAAAGTTTATCCTACGCGATGGAAATAAGAGTTGGGGTGCATACCTGCTGTCTTCGTTTTTCCTCTTCGATGGCAGCTCTAGCCTCTGCTTCCTTAATCTGTGTGAATAAAATATGAAACTTACCCTAGTTGCTTTTTTTGTGAAAATAGTTCCAAATAGATTATCTAACTACAACATACTTTCATATGACATGACATCAGAAAATGGAAAGATTTTCAGCAACTTTCTAAACTTGTTTAAAAAAGTTTTGCTTCTCATCCAAGAAGCTTCTTTCATTTTAACTGACTGGTAGTATCATGCCCTTATTAGAGTCGGACTCTGAGGGAGAGGAGGAACAGCCAACAGGGAGTGGAGGTGTGGCTCTGGAGGTTGTGGAGGAAACTGGGGAAGGGCAGAGGCCGGCTGGGCAATCAGAGGAGGACCCAGGCCCATCCCCTCTTCATCCTAGGACACGTGGGGAAGAATGGAGAAGTAAACAACTTGGCTTACGAGAGAGGAAGCGACCATCATCCTCTTCATTGGTTACAGCTGGGGAGACTAATAGAGAAGAGAGATGGTTAAAACACAGCATTGCCAAAAGCAAAGCGTGTTTTATTTTGGGTTGAAGTTATCTTGGTTGGCGTCTTTCCAACAGACTGTGCCTTGTTATCTCCTGGAAGTTGGTAATTACTTATCCTGGTCCCTTATGGAAATTCCTTCATTGTAGTTTGTTTTAGTTTTGTATTTCACCTCTATCTGCTCATTAAGTATGGAATATTGCTTTCTTTTGAAGACGATTTTTGAATAGGTTTTATCTCCAACTGAGAATTATTTGAACAGTGGGGCCAAATTGGAGGCATTAAAGGATATTTATTTACATTTTGGATTTTGTTACGTTTATGTTACACTCTGGGTCATCACAGGAAGGGAATGGAAGGATTTATATTCTTTGCAGTTGTCTGATGGTTAACTGAGAGTTGTTGAGACCACTGGTGGTGGGGCTTTGTCTGTATCCACAGACCACATTACTTGAATCAGAATATAAACAGGTGTGGAACCATCATGGGATTGCATTGTAAACAGAAGTTAGGTGGTGTTGTATTCTTCCCGCTTTATTGAGGGGGAGTGTTATTCAATTTTAACATAGATGGTCCTCTTTCAAACCAATGGTCCTCTCTGTACAGAATCTGAACTTTTCTGTCTTCAGTAGAGTGGCCCTTGTTTTTCAGATACTGGTGGACTGTTGAATCGTGTTCCTGATGAGTTGTATTCTCCTGTGTTGTGAAGTGGTTGTTTTGTTTCTCCAATGTACACGTTTGCACATGCCTTGCTACACTGCACTGCATATTGCTCTATTTGTGTCTGGGTGTTTTGTCCTCGAGGTGAGTAAGCTTCTGTCTTCATGTATACCAGTGTTTAAAGTGTGCAGGTATGTTGTATTGATCAAAAACCCTCCTGAGCTTTTCAGATATTTCTGCAACGTATGGAATGACAACGCTGGTGTTGTTGCGCTTCTCTTGTCTGTTACAAAAGAGCTCCTGATGGATCTTTTTGAGGATTTGATGAAGACCCAGTTAGGATAGCCACAAATTCCAAGGGCCTCTTTGATGCTATCAAAAAAATAAACCAATAACAACCAAGGATGCTGTCTTTTGGAACAAGCACCTTTGGGACAACCACGGCCTGGATGATTGACAATAGATTTTCCAGCCTCACCCACATATATGAGGTGATCCCAAACTGTCTGCGTCACCCCCTTCCCAATGTGAGCCTCGGAGCCCTAAAACCCTGAAGTGTGGCTCTTAGTCACCAAAACAACTGTTCGTCTCCGCTTCAAAGTTCTGCTTTTGTTGAAATGCCAATTTCTCCAACATCTAGGATATGATCATGCTTCCTACAAATATAATTTCTATTGTGTGGAATATCCATTATAGATTTCAACAAATTGCCTGACAGTGGGATGTACAAATAGACTGTATGCATGCACACAGATAGGGGGGAGGAGGAGGAGGAAGAGGAGGAGGAGGAAGAGGAGGAGGTCTCTTCCCTCAAGGCCAGAGGTCCCCAAACTTGGCAACTTTAAAACTTGTGGACTTCAACTCTCAGAATTCCCCAGCCAGCATAGCTTGAAGTCCACAAGTCTGCTCACGGCAGTAAGGCTGATTGTCAGGAGCAGGTGGGATGCAAGAGATTAATTCACTGGTCTTTTCCTAAAATGAGTCAGTCAGGTTTATAAAGCAGCCAAATAGTTGACAAATCCTGTGTGCAACTGCTAGGGATGATGGACTAAGATTCCTGATATGGACAAACAGCAGAACTAAGGATCTGCCCTCCAGGTCACTCCACTGCTCTCAAATGCAGGGATCTGATCACAGGGATGACAGATTTTAGGGCAAATATATTTGTTTCTGTATTCTCCCACTTGTTCTGTTCCCAGACTGGTTGTTTTACATCCTTTCTTTTTTTGGCACAAGTTGCCGCAGTGCCATCTGGCATGCAACATGCCAGGGCTCTGAAGTGACAAACTGGGAATGCAGTGTTGTGCCCTCATCGAATGCATTAAAATCTGTTCCAAATTAGTCCGTTCAACTTTAGAAGGCAAGCTTTTTGTAACGCACAGCCTTTTAAAAAAAACAAAACCCTTTGTTGGAATGCCATAATGCAAATGCTTTTTAGTTGCATTGGCAATGTAAATGGAACTATTAAGAAAGCTATAACTTCGCTATAATCCATCCAATTATTGATATGCTGCCCAGTAAAATTTCCAGAGAGCAAGCTCCAGAAACAGCATCGCTACTATACAGAATTAGCCCAGACTTAAAACAGATATGTGTTATTTTTCAATCACTCAGAATGATGATCTTTACACATGGAGGCATATATTATTAATACCACTATTCTTGCACTAGATTTTTTTCAGCTTAACTTTAGTCCCCATGAAAAATAGCTCAAATGGTTCAAAATGAAATGGTGCAGAGGTCTGATTCATTCTTGTCACATGTTGGCTGTTAAATGTAAAGGGTTTCTTTCGTTTATTTATTTGCCTCTTTTATTATTTTCTAAAGAACTCAAGGTGGTGAATGCACCTAATATTCCTTCCTCTTCCTACTCCCCTCCCCAACAACAACCCTCAGAGGTAGGTTGAGATGACAGAGGGTGACTGGTCCAAAGTCACCCAGTCAACTTTCATGTCCAAGGCAGGGCTAGAACTCCCAGTCTCCTGGTGATTGGCCCAAAGTCACCCAGTCAGCTTTCATAACTAAGGTGGAACTAGAACTCACAGTCTCCTGGCTTCTAGCTGGATGCCTTAACCACTAGACCAAACTACTATTCTGTATCACCTTCTTATAACTGAAATTCCATGCACAAAATGGATGGGATACATACTCAATTGTCAAAATTTATTTATTTAGTGTATGGCACATGCTTGCCAGGGATCACTGAGGTGGCTGGCTGCCTCTGTGAAAGGAATTTTTTCGGGCGGTGTTATCTTTACCCATGGGATGCCTGAATGCCAGTAGGCAATCGGGGGAAGGCTCCTTTCTTGTCCCTTCCACGGTTTATTTGCTCACAGGAATCAAACCGTCGTGCTGCCAACCTCAGTGGTATGCAGGCCCAGGGTTTTTACTACCTGAGCCACCACGGCCACAGCCAAGCACACACATAAACTAACTGACAAGAGTTTGAAAGGACAACAAATACACTCAGTAAATTATGACACATAAAACATAATAGACAAGACAGTGCAGAATAGTAAGTCAGAGTGATAAAAAAGGCTGAAGAAACACCCCAATATCAGTTATAGAAAAAATAGAGGAATAAATAAGGATTAAAATTACTGCAACCTAAAATGTGTGCTGGCACACAGCATTAAAGAGCAAGACAATGGAACATGGGTTATGTTATATTATACCAAGGCAGACCATCCCCTTATCATATTTTATCTAATTCTGCATTGTTCTTGGCTCAGCTTGGTTTTAGCCAAATTCAATCCCATTTGGGTACTTTCTGCTTTATTTGCAGTACATATAAACAAACAAAAATTAACATGCAATTTATGTTTAATTGGCCTACCCAACAATCGTGGCAAGTAATCCTGCACACATTTTCATTAACACAAAATAGCAACAATATTGTTGTGGCCTGCCAGCTGCCAGCGGAGCTCAGATAATGAGGAGGTTGGAGAGGAAGTGTCATGCCCCTGTTGGAGACTGACTCCTAGGAAGAGGAGGAACAGCTGACAGGGAGTAGAAGTGTGGCTCAGGAGGCTGGGGAAGGGCAGAGGCTGGCTGGGCTGTCAGAGTAAGATCCAGGCCCATCCCCTCTCCATCCTAGGGCACACGAGGAGGAGAGGATAAGTGATAGACGTGAATGGTGTGGTCTATGGGGGAGGAAAGGGCCTTGATCCTCTTCATGGGCTGCAGCTGTAAGAACTGGTTAAAAGGACGGACATGCGTATGGGCCAGTGCTGGAAACAAAGCGTGGAAGTATCTCTCGTCTGTCGTTTCTCTCTGAGTTTGGTTTCCCAGTGTCTGTGTTCCGATCACTGTGGACCTCTTCAAGCCCTTATCTTGCTTGGTTCCCTTAACTGCTTGAGTGTTGCTTGTGTCGTTTTTACTCTCTATAATTTATAGGTATTTTTAGTTTAAATGGCATTTCCTCCTTTTCATAATTGCTTATGGGGGAGTTTTTTGTCTCCAGTCAAGGATATTTGGAGCTTTAAAGCAAAGTGAAGGAATAAAAGGGGCTTCACCTGTTTTTGTGACTGTGTTTATTTTTTATCCCACCCTTGGGCCAGTCGTGGAGTCTGGGGAAGGCTCTGATGGATGGTCTGTGTTGGAAGCAGAGATAGAGTTAGGGCCATCCAACATTTCCTAGCTGCCTCCAGAGTCGGACATAAGTGGGGAAGAAGAACAGCTGGGGCCTGTTCCAGATGCGCGTATGCGCAGAGCTGCCAGGAGAGAACACCTGAGGGGCAGAAGCCGATTCAGGAAGAAAGGCACTGTGTGGACATTGAATGGGCCTCCCTGGCTGGGGAATAAATAGAAGCAAAAGGGGAGTGGTGGTTGCAGGAGACAATAGTTTGTATTTCTTTCAGAAAATTTACTTATCTTGGTTAGTGCCTCAAAGACTTCTTTTTGTCAGGAATTAATTTACAGCTTTGAGACTGGAAGCTCTGGCCTGGCAATTATCTAAGGATTGATAAGGTCAGTTCTTGCAATTAACCCTTGGAAGGATTATTGCCGGGATTTTTCTGTATGTGAATGCCATTAATTCACAGTAACTAAATAAAAAAGGGTTTTCAGGACAAGGAGTCTGTTTCTTGGTTTTGCTAAGACTGGGTCAGAACAAATATATTGTAAAAAAGGCAAATTACCTCAGAAGCTTTCCGTTTCATTTCTTTGCATACCGCATCACACTCCAAGTAACACTGACCTTCACGATCTTCACTGCACAGAAGTTCCTAGGAGAACAATTTGAATATATTTTTTTTAAAAAAACTTACTTTCCCCCTCAAAAAATTCTGAATATATTATAACAATATTTACCACGAAGAATCTTATTCTCCCAACAAACAAAAGTGCACTTATTAACTATTTGGTTATATTTCATGTTTCTAGACTGCCCATCTCCCTCAAAGAGGAGCTCTAAGTTGCTCCAAATTATTTGATTAAGATGGGCAGTCATAAGGAAGGAAGGAAGGGAAGGAGGGAGGGATTTGATTGCACTCATCTGCTCGCTGGATGGATACCACAATTCCCCTTCTTTTTACATCCCATATCCTCCCAAAGTGGGAAGATTTGGGAAGGAGGAGAGGACAGAATAAAGTGTGCGTTATGTCATGCATGCACGATAAGGACTGGGAGGGGAGGAGTGGGTGGAGAGGGGCGGGGCCAGCCAGGGGAACATTTTGCTGGTTCTCCGAACTGCGCACAATCATAACTGGTTCTATAGAAGTGGTCCAAACCAGGAGAATCCCACCCCTGAATCCATCTCATATTATCTAGTTTTAATTTTATTTGTATTGCTGCTATTATCATGTATTTTATATTGTTACATTGTTTACTACCTGGCAATAGTCTCCAAATAGTCAGGATATATGATACACCAAAAAAAGTCCACCATATAACATAATCCTACATTTTATTAAGAATTAAACATCCTTTTTCATTCATGTCACTTTGTAATGCATTAAATTAAGCATCAGTGGCATTTAATTGGATTGTTTTAGATGGATATTCAACACATTAAGATCCAATCTGGATTGGTCACTGGGACCAGAGGTTTTGTTTTCCTAGCTTTGGGACTCGTGCTGGAACCCATCTCCAGGGAACTTCTCTCTAGCAGAGTGTGAATTGAATTAAATTCAGACTGAATTAAATTTCCTAATTTAATTAAATATTCAAAACATACACTTAATATTTATGTTATGAATATTAATACAGGACATTGGTTTATGACATATGCCTCTGCTTGACTCTCAGAAGTGTGCTGCTGGCTAATTTCAGAATATCCTTAGTAGCATTAAAGAAAGAAAAACACACAATTTTTAATGGGTAATTAGACAGATATTCAATTGATGCCTGTCATGAAATGGTAATTAACCTTCTGCCTTTCTTTCTCTATTTGATTAGCATGTCATCACCAATAAAAAAAAAATCACATCCAGCCGTATACAAGTGATTTAAGTGGAAAAATTACTCATACCTAAATTCAATTCCACATTAATTATGTCAAAAATATCCTAGGGCTTAAATATTGCCACTATCTCAGCTGCATCTATAATATTTTAATATTTAAGTCTTGTACAAAGCAGCCAAAAAAATACAAAGAAGAGCTGAAAGGAAGGAGTTTGAAAAATTATTTCTTATTAAGGATGATTTCAAGAATGAAAAAAATGAAAAGCACATATAAGTTTAAAGAAAAAACCCCACACTAAAACCCATCTTGTAATTTGCATTTAAATTTGTATATTTACCCAGTTGGGTGGCATCTAAATTTAATAAATTTGTTATTAAATTGCAAACTGTTAATTAATAATACTACTGTATTATTATTACAGCCCTAAAAATATAGCAATTTACACCATTTAATTTATACAATGTATATTTCTTTGCTATGCTTTTGCTTTTATTATCTCTAATAGAACTTTATTATAAGTTAGAATTAAATCTGACAAACAAAACTAAAACTACAATAAAATATTCATATTAATTATTATGATGCACTATTTAAAAAAAACGGAAAAGCAGTTTACAAGTAGTGCTTGACTTACAAAAGTTCATTTAGTGACGGTTTAAAGTTACGACTCTGGAAAAATTGACTTATGATCATTTTTTACACTGTAGCATCCCCATGGTCACATGATCAAAATTCAGATGCTTGGCAACTGATTCATATTTATGATGGTTGCAGTATTCTAGGGTCATGTAATAGTCCTTTTGAAACCTTCTGACAAGTAAAGTCAAGGGAGAAACCAATTTACTCAACAACCGTGTTACTAATTTAACAGCTGCAGTGATTCGCTTAACAAATGTGACAAGTCGTATAAAATGGGGTACACTTATCAAATTTCTCACTTAACAACATAAATTTTGGGCTCAGTTCAGAGGTGGGTATTCAGCAGGTTCTGACCAGTTCTGGAGAATCAGTAGTAGTTCGGAGAACTGGCAAATCCCACTTCTGACTGGCCCCTCCCCAATCTATTCTCCGCCTCCCGAGTCCCAGCTGATTGGCTGGATCTTCTTTGGTTGCCCTGCACAGGAGAATGGAGCTGGAAAGCAGGTTAGTGGGGTGGGGAGGGAATGGAGGTTTTGAAGTAACCTTCCCCTGGAGTGCAGTAGGAATGGAGATTTTGCAGTATCCCTCCCCTGCCACGCCCACCAAGCCATGCTCACCAAGCCACACTATGCCCACTAAGCCATGCCCACAGAACCGGTAGTAAAACATTTTCAATCCCACCACTGGCTCAGTTGTAGTCATAAGTTGAGCACTACCTGTAGTAAATCATGAGCTGATTTCTCCTTGTGAAACAAGGCTTCCCTGTGTGACCTCTCAAAATTGCTCCAGAAAGTCCCTCAGTAGTAAATCTCATCTCATGAATGAATACATACAAAATCCAACAACCTTTTTTATGATATAGTTTACTTCATCAATATATCTTACCTTTTTGAGTCTCTTACAAGGACAACGGATCTTAACCTTCTGATTGCAGTTCTGACAACACTTCCCTAGGTGACATATCTCCTTACATCGATGACCACAAGGTAGCTATAATGTCAGAGATAAATATATGTGTCTGGCACAAAGTATAAATGCTCATTTTTGCTGACTTCCACTTGTTATTTATTATACTTAAATTCCTTGTATTTTGAAGAAAATGTGAAGATGTGAAGAAAATTTCTATACAATTCATTTTTCATGCAAAACTCTTTCCAGGCTCATACCAAGACAACAATGTAGATTCATCCATGTAGTAACCAAATGTTACCTAAGCATTACTTCAGAATTTACTATTCAAATCAACCTAAAGATTCTTTTCCCCATTAGCTTTTAGAATGAAAGTCATTGGATGCATTTGTCAAGGAGCATACTTGGTCTAAAGGACTTCAGATCACTTCTGAAATATGCTATGGTGCTACTGATCAATTTCCAATGCTACATTAATATCTACTGCCATTAATAGCTGAAAATGTTTTTTTTTTCTTTTAGGGTTTACCTCCTTGGGGCACTGGTTTTTACAGGAACACAGCTCTTCTTTTTCTTCTGCGTCAGCATTAGTTATTTTTCTGAAAAAATAGAAATCAATGGTCATCCATAAAAAGAGAGACAAAATAAACAGCAAAACAAGTTATTCATTGTCTTATTTTTAATTGACGTTGTCAACGTTGAATGGAGAAAGCAAATGTAAAACAGATGAGGATTTTTAAAAAAGGAGATTGAGTTTGAACGATCAAATAAAACCTGGTCCAGTGATTTAATATCAGGTTAAGTGATAATCTCATGAGAATAAAATAAAGAAATTTTACACAGCAAGATCTGAAATGCCTACTATATCTCAAGTAAATTTGGGGAAAAAAATGCTTTGATTCAAACCAGCCTGTTAATTAGGATAAACTGACCACTAACTCAGCATGCCACAAAATAATAGTCCTAGTTTTAACCATTAAATCTAATTTTTCAGGCCTTTTATATTTGAAACGTAAGCAGAAAGCAAAATGAAGTCAGAAAGACACATGAGCCAGCCAGTACAAAGCGCTAGTGCAGTAAAATGACAGTTCTTTTTTACTTCCTTTTGTATATCAAGTTGAATCAAGACTGGAGGAAGATCCTCAGAAATTGGTACCTCCATCTACCATTCAAAACAGCTGCCTCTCCAAAAAAAAAAAAAAACCCAATAAAACCAATTTGGACCAAAGAGCTTGAGCCACGGTGGCACAGTGGTTAGAGGGCAGCACTGCAGGCTACTTCTGTTGACTACCGGCTGCCTGCAATTTGGCAGTTCAAATCCCACCAGGCTCAAGGCTGACTCAGCCTTCCATCCTTGTGAGGTGAGTAAAATGAGGAGCCAGATTGTTGGGAGCAATAGGCTGACTCTGTACACTGCTTAGAGAAGGCTGTAAAAGCACTGTAAAGCTGTATATAAGTCTAAGTTCTGTTGCTATTGCTTAGGATGGGGTTGGGGGAATAAGCCTGGCTGACATTCCAAATAGACCTATGTATATGTATATATCACTGACCCTGATGATGTTACTTAGTTAGGGTAATGAAATATCTGCAAGAAAACAGGAAAGCTCTCAAACCTATCTATGCACATCTAATGGGCAGCCTACAAAACATAATATATTAAAACAATGAACACATAACAGATAATCAGAACTGGAAGGGACCTTATAGGTCATCTAGTCCAACCCCCTGCCCAAGAAGGAGACCATATACTATTTCTGACAAATGGGAGTCCAATCTCTTCTTGAAAGTCTCAAGTGATGGCGCTCCCACAACTTCAGAGGGCAACTTCTGTTCCATTGGTTGATTGTTCTCACTGTCAGAAAGTTTCTCCTTATTTTCAGGTTAAATCTCTCCTGGTTCAGTTTCCATCCATTATTCCTTATCTGGCCTACAAGCGCTTTAGAAAATCGCTTAACCCCCTTCCTCCTCTCTGTGGCAGCCCCTCAAATATTGGAAGACTGCTATCCTGTCTCACCTGGTTCTTCTCTTCACTAGATTAGCCAAGCCCATTTCCATAAACAACAAGACAATTGGGACTAATCACTATTTAAACATCCCATGGGTGCAGTTGCCTCCCACCGGAAGATTCAGACTGTTTATTTAGAAAGAGAAGGAAACTGGTTTGTGTGTGTGTGTGTGTGTGAGTGTACCCTCATTTCAACACAGCAGCATAGAAACTAAATACAAACAGCTTAATTTCCAAAGGTTGAAACAAACAAACAAAGGTCATTTAATTACGTACATGCATTCAATATACAGGCTTGTCAGTTTGCAGTGACATTTTATTCGGATCATTTGGGCACAGGGCGGACATTCTCCAGGATGGCATGGCAGAGGGCATGCATGAGAGCACCCAGCTGGCCGTGGCTTGGAACATCCTTCTTCACACTGAGAACATTCTGGACCCGCCTAGTAAAACAAGCAAAATGTGAGTTATAATTTATTTACTTTTTAGGACTATCCATCCGTTCATTTAAATGTATGTAAGGACACTTGGTGTGATGACCCGGGGCGTGGCACAAAGGCAACACAGTCAAATAAGCAAGAAGAGTTCCCCTTATTATCTCCAACTTTGCCCAGGTTACCTTTGGCTGGAGAAAAACTCTCCCAGGAACAGCCTTTAGCTGTGGAAAATTCAGTCCAAAACAAGGTACACACAAACTGTAACCAAAAATCCAAACAAACAAAGCTGCAATAATTAGCTTGTCAGCAGGAAAAGGAATTTCAGACTTGAAAGCATGGCAAAACTCACACAGTTGGGAAGACGCCAAGAGCACAGAGAAGTCACAACGATACAAGATAAATTCACATTTGCTCCCAACAACTTGCTGTGCGCAGCTTCCTCTTTTATATACTATGTTCCCAGCTGCAGCTAATAAAGGGAATCAGGGCCCTTTCCTCCCCTGTAAGCCATGCAATTCATGTTGCTCCCTTCTCCGTTCCCCCCTGCGTGCCCTAGAATGAAGAGGGGGTGGGCCTGGATCTTCCTCGAAATTCCCTCTGCCTTGCTCTACCTCTGTCCTGTCTGCCCAGCTGGACTTTGCCCTTCCCCAGTTTCTTCCATAGTCAATGGAGGCACACTCCCACTCCCTGTCAGCTCTTCAGCCTCCTCCTCCAAATCAGATTCCGACAGGGGCATGACACTTGGCCGGCTCAAATGACAGAAAGTTAATACAGTATATTGGCTTGAAACCTACACACACACACACACACACACACACACACAGAGGAGACTTTTGTTCTTCCTGTAACCTCCTCCCTGAAAGTAACTCCTAAAGAACAATGGATAGGGGAGAGCCTCCTGTACAGTGGTGGGTTGCAGCTGGTTCAGGCTGACTCGCCATAATGGTAGTTACGACCAGGGGTGGGATTCTACCAGTTCGCACCTATTCGCTGGAACCGGTTGTAAACATTCTAAGCAGTTTGAGAACCAGTTGTTAGAAGAAATTACTGGCCTAATCCTGCAAGGAAGGCAGGAAGGAAACATTCTGGTGTTGCTTACAGAAACTGCCTCTCCGTTAACCCTTATTACATTCTTGGCAGGACTAGACTTCTTGTTTCAGGAGCTTCTCTGGAGTTTTTTTTCCCCTCCTTTGCTGGTACTTTGCTTGTGTGGAATGACCATTCAAATTTACAATGGCATTGAAAAAAGTGACTTATGACCATTTTACAACTGTTGCAGCATCCCCACAGTCATGAGGCCAGGTGAAGAGATGTGTGCCTCGATGTGAGTCATATTGAGTTGGCCACACCCAGCCAATAACATGACCAAGTCATGTCCACCCAGTCACATAACCACCCAGCCATGCCCACAACCTAAGTCACGCCCATAGAATCAGTTGTTAAAAAAATTGAATCCCACCCCTGTTTACAGCCAACCACTTGGGCTCATCATCCTACCCTGTAAATCTCACATTTTTACTTGCTCGCCCTGCCCTTGCTCCCCCTCGCCTGATGTACTCACACTCTGGCTTCCACGCACAGGAATTCCCTGTGGCTTTGAAGCTGGGCTCAAGCGCAGATGGCGCTCGCACACGTGCTCGCAGTTTCGGTTCTGCATTAGGTGAACCAGTTGTTAAAACTATGTGCAGCACAGCTCTGCTCCTGTGGGATCTAAATGAGTCTGCGGTTTTAATGAAGGATTAAGCAAGTTGAGTAGAGAAAGAATGTTTTCTGTTTGCTTTTTTTTTTTTCATACTAAGCAGTCGCCTGGGTGTGAATGGCCTCTCGGGGTGACAGGTGAGAGGGGCAAAGCACTCGAAAAAGAGTATTGTGGTTCAGCAGGAGACAGCATCTTTTAAATGCCCAGCCCATTTTTTAAATTTACAACCAGAGATAGTCTGCATTGAAAAATTTAAGAGAGAAGTAGCATAAGAGCTGGCAAACTATTGGCATCCACCAGCAGAATATTTGGTGAAAATTCAACAAATTGAACCTTCATAATCCCAAGCAAGCTAAGTGTTGTATCTTATGATTCTTGATGGATATATTTTTTTCCTTTTTTTGTACACTGAGACAAATGCCTTGTGTGTCCAATCACACTTGGCCAATACAGAATTCTATTCTATTCTATTCTATTCTATTCTATTCTATTCTATTCTGTTCTGTTCTGTTCTGTTCTATTCTATCCTACTCTACAGATTTCCGTTCAGCATACACATAGACAGGGATATACTTAAGTAGATTTACAATCCTATTTAAATTACTGCATAGATCTCTGTCATTTTAAATACCTATCTGATTCATGCATTCTTTGTCTGATGCCACCACCTTACAACAAGCAAGAATGAACAACATTATTCTAAATTGTATTCCATGCATTTCCTCAAATGTTACTACTATTAGAAAGAATTTCACATTGAGGGGCTCTGTGCAAGACATATATAACCTACTTATAATGTAATGCACCTGTTAAAAAAGCTCTGGTCTTATCATGAAATCAACTGTGTTTGCCACTGAAAATATTACTTGCCTTTTGCCTGTCATTGTTGGCATCTGTTCCAGAAACTGTGTGGCATTCTTTCAGGCAAGTATGATTCTGACAATCAAGCCACCTTCCACAGTCTCTTTTACAGGAATACGGCCCTGCAGTATGACATGGCAATGGGCTTATCTGAAAGATTAAAACAATTACTTGAGGGACGCTGTAAACAACCTTCAATGTTAATTCTACAAGCTTTCATACAGGACAATTCATGCATAACATTTAATCCTCCTTATTTAAGACATGTTGCTTCAGTCATGGATTCTAAGCAGTTTACAACAATAAAACCACACTTATTAAGGTTGATCATACAGTCAGCCAAATGTTTATAGACTGGATTTAATATTTTTATCCACTTTTTGAGTCCTACCCAGGACATGGGGAGGGCAGTTGTTGTTGGATGATGTTAAAGCTGTAATCACATATAAATTGTTTGAATTATTATTATACTATTATTATTACCACTACTACTACTACTACTACTACTACTACTACTACTACTACTCTTCAATAAACTCTAGTACAGTAGAAGGCAACTGCAACAATGATGCTATTAAAGCCAACCTCTTTAACACATTCTTTGGCTCAGTATTTGTAAACAGCAGTGGATCATGCCCAGTATTTCCTAGTCAAACCACAGACAACTACAATGATCTAATACATATCGATTTTACAGAAGACAATGTTGAAAAAGCACTGCGCAATCTAACCATCCCTATCTGGACTGGACGGAATATGTGCCTACTTCTTAAAAAAGCTACCCACTGCCATAGCCGAACTTCTAAGCATAATCTTTGAAAAATCTTTCAGGACCAGCTCCTTGCAAAAACTATGGTCACAAGCCATGGTCATCCCCATCTTCAAAAAGGGAGACCCCAGCCTAGCTGAAAATTACAGACCAATCTCTTTATGCTGCATCACCTGTAAAGTCACGGAATAAATTATTAACCAATCCATCATCCTCCACTTAGAAACAAACAACCTACTCTCCAATAAACAATTTGGTTTTAGGAAAAAACTATCCTGCAATCTGCAACTCTTACACTGCAAAAACATATGGACTACACAACTCGATCAGGGCAAAACAATAGACACAATCTACACAGACTTCTGTAAAGCCTTTGATTTAGTGGTACACGACAAACTACTCCTAAAACTAAAAACTTATGGTATCTCTGGACACCTGCATAACTGGACAGAAGCATTCCTGTCAAACAGACAACAAATGGTCAAAATTGGGAATATCCTAACAAATTCTGTCCCTGTCAACAGTGGTGTCCCCCAAGGTGTTTTAGGACGAACTCTCTTCATACTCTACATAAATGACCTCTGTGATCATATCAAGAGCAACTGCGTTCTTTTCGCTGATGATGTAAAGCTATTCAACACCACAGACAATACTGCTCCCCTTCAAAAAGACCTCGACTATGTATCAGAATGGTCAAACAAATGGCAACTTCAAATCTCAACAAATAAACGTTCTGTCTGACATATTGGCAAAAAAAAATCAGAAAATGAAATACAGGCTCAAGACCTTGTTGATGATCCAAACTCTGTCAAAGATCTTGGAGTACTCATCTCAAATGACCTAAGTGCTAGAGCCCACTGTAACTACATAGCCAAAAGGGCATTAAGAGTTGTTAACCGAATCTTATGTAGCTTTTTTTCTGGTAATATTACACAAATAACTAGAGCATACAAAACATTTGATAGTCCAATACTCGAATACAGCTCATCAGTCTGGAACCCACATTACGTATATGATATTAACACAGTTGAGAAAGTCCAGAAATATTTCACAAGAAGAGTTCTCCACTCCTCTACTCATTGCAGAATACTTTATGCCACCAGACTCAAAATTCTAGATCTAGAAAATCTTGAATTACGCCGTCTTCAGTCCGATCTAAATATAGTATATAAAACCATACATTGCAATGTCCTACCTGTCAATGAATACTTCAGCTTCAACCATAACACAAGAGCACACAATAGATACAAACTCAAGGTTAATCGCACCAAACTTGATTGCAGGAAATATGACTTCAGCAACAGCAACAATGCCTGGAATCCTCTACCTGACTCTGTGGTTTTTTCCCCAAACCCCCAAAACTTTAACCTTAGATTGTCTACTATTGACCTCACCCCTTTCCTAAGAGGTCTGCAGGGGGGCATGCAGAAGCGCACAACGTGCCTACCGTGCCTGTCCTATTGTTTCTTTTATATATTTTTTATTTTTCTTACATGTATCCATGTTTTCATAACTATGTTTTTACTTATACCTTTTATCTTGTAAGCAATTGACAAATAAAAATAAATTATTGTGGTACCACACATTTCATGCATCAATATCCAAAGAAAACTGGTTCAAATTTTGACAAGGATGTTATTACATATTTCATTAACCTAGAGTCCTAGACAAATTATTTAGAATCATTTCATTGCAAATACAGAGCAATGTAAAGAGTCAGATTGTATTTTTTAGCACTCTATCACTCATTTTTTGAAAATTCTGTGGCTCATGAATCAATCTTTCATGGGAGCTTTTGCAAAAGAATACAACATGATGAATTATTGTAAAAAAAATCCTAAGGATTTTGAAAGAATAAAAACTAGAGGTTGGTCATAAATGTTATCAAAGTCTTTTGCTATGGCTAATGAAATAGGTAGTTTCATTCTGATGCTGTTTGAAGCTACATTATTAATCTGAAATTATCAGCTTTTTCTTTCACCAGAAAATCCTTTTTCAGCAAGATGTATTCATTTTCCTATAAATTTCCTTCTGAAGTTGGTCAGCACAATCACCAGTACTTATGAGACAACTACCATACATGTATGTAATAGGATTGTGATACTCATTTGATTTTGGAATGTTAGTGATACAAGCATCATTAAAATAAAGTGGCATAATACTAGATTTAAATTCATTTATTACAAAAATCTAAAATTATGCAAAACGTTAAGTACTGAAATGGTAGTAACACCAGTTGAATCTCACCCCTGCCTATAGATATTGTTCCATTAAGGAATATATGCCGAGTATGGTTGGTCATCAACACTTCACAATTCCTTGTCAAGATCTGGAAGAGTGATTATAGTTCAGAATTCTTATAAAAAATAATCTGAAGACAGAGCAGGAAAAAAAAAACAGAGATAGACGCCAAACAAAGTTATTAAATACAGAGGAAGCTTATGAAGACAGCAGCCAATAGGAATTCTAATTATGCTAGAGATCAGATGCTAATCTGAGAAGGAATAAGGAAGAGAAGGAAAGTAAAGGGCAAAGTATCAATGGAAAAAAGAAATATAAATGGCAGGAGCCTATTCAGAATATTAAGAAGGAAGAGAGTGTCTTGTCTATTAACATATAAGCATGCCTGAATCAGTTATGCTCAATCTCTCTATCTCTCTCTCTATCTATAGTATCTATCTATCTATCTATCTATCTATCTATCTATCTATCTATCTAT
>BLBF01000039.1:31874455-31926244 GCA_015471245.1 Laticauda colubrina | reverse complement strand
AATAATAATAATAATAATAATAATAATAATAATAATAATAATAATAAATAATGATGATGATGATGGTGATAATAATAATAATAATAATAATAATAATAATAATAATAATAATAATTCATCAAAGTGCCACATTGTTTGAAATATGTAAAAATTTTAATCAAACGAGGATCCTGCGCTTACAAATGCTTTAGAACAATTTTGCATTATTCTGCTGACAGAAATGTCAACTTTTGGATGAAAAACTATCCATGGGTTTCAAACCAGAAGCAAAACATTTCAGTTGCAAATAAACTTCATGTCAAATCAATTAAATGCTAATGCTTAATTCTGAGGCTCTAATTAAAACCACGTTATGCATGGCTCAGTTATATTTCAAATAATGACAGCTATAATGACTCACCTCGTGTTTTCCAAGGCATTGCCTGCAAAGAAAATATAAACAAGCTCAATTTATTTAAACGTGACTCCATTTCGTTCATTGGAATTGCTTCTTTGGGAACTCTTTGGAGTGATCCCTCAGATGAGCCAATTTGCTTGTCTTTGTAGATAGGCAAAGAGAAAAGACTGGAGAAAAGCATGGAGAACCTGCATCAGTTAGCCTGTTTTAATTTGTTCTTATAGGAAGAATCAGGGAGACGAGAGAAAAGAAATACGTTCTGGGAGTTAGAATAATTGTAATATCTGCCAAGGAAAGATATGGCAGGAGACTGCAAATTGCCATGACTGGATAAGAAGAATGTTTATTTTATTTAGTTTTGTCTTGCCTTTATTACCTTTTTACAAACAACTCAAGGTGGGGAACATATCTAAGGTTCCTTCGTCCTGTATTTTTCTTACAACAACAACCCTGTGAGGCGAGGTGGGCTGAGAGGGAGCAACTGGCTTGAAATCATCCAGTCAGCTTTCATGCCTAAGTTTTTTTTTTTAAAAAAATAAAGGAGTCCTTGGGGATTTTACTCCACTAGTCACTGCCAACTGTAAGGGGCAGTGTTTATCTCCATTTCAAAGGGCATGGAGGCAGTGCCATCTGAAGACATTTCTGAGAGATCATGTGGCCAACATGATATCATGGAGCACTATTACCTTACCACTGAAGTGACACCTATTTACCTACTTGCATTTGCATGCTATCGAACGGCTAGACTGGCAGGAGCTAGAGCAGGGGTGGGATTCAAACTTTTTAACAACCGGTTCTGTGAGCATGGCTTAGGTGGTGGACGTGGCTTGGTGGTCATGTGACTGGGTGAACATGGCTTGGTGGTCATGTTATTGGCTGGGTGTGGCCAACTCAATATCACTCACATCAAGGCACACATCTCCTCGCCTGGCCTCTCATGACTGTGGGGATGCTGCAACAGTCGTAAGTGTGAAAAATGGTCATACATCACTTTTTTCAGTGCCATTGTAAATTTGAATGGTCACTCCACACAAGCAAAGTAACAGCAAAGGAGGGAAAAGTAATTCCAGAGAGGCTCCTGAGACAGGAAGTCTAGTCCTGCCAAGAATGTAATAAGGGTTAATGGAGAGGTAGTTTCTGTAAGCAACACCAGAATGTTTCCTTCCTGCCTTCCTTACAGGATTAGGCCAGTAATTTCTTTTGACAACTGGTTCTCCAAATTGCTTCGAATGTTAACAACCGGTTCTAGCGAATAGGTGCGAACTGGTAGAATCCTACCCCTGAGCTAGGGGGAAGAGTGGAGTTCATCCCTCCTCATGAAGTTCGGGTCTCAAACCTCAGTTTCTGGCTCTCCAGACGATAAGCCCAGCCTCTTCATTACTGAGCCATCAAGCCTCACCTTTCATGCCTAAGGACCAGTGGTGCTATTCTACTGGTTCGGCCCAGTTCTGGCGTACTGGTAGCACCGAAGATCAGCAAAGACCGAACCAGTTCTCTCTGAGAAGCTGCTTTTGGGCCCACATGCCCACCGGGGCTCCCAAACTGACCCTTATTTCCCTCTTTTGAAGCGCAACTGCTTTGCACAACACAGCCAGATATCCCATGCATCAGCTGCTGAAGCTACAGGGAGAGTGCAGGATTGTAAGAGGTGAGGTGGAAAGCCTCTATGTGTGCGCAAAAGGTGTTTGGCGCATGTACAAGTGGTGGTATTCTATTGGTTCTGCCCAGTTCTGGGGAGCCAGTAGGAGCGATGATCAGCGGAGACTGGACCGATTTTCTCTAATGGCTCTGCTCATCCACCCACCATGCTCCCATACTCACCTTTGTCCGCTGAATTTGAAGTGCAGCTGCTTTGTGCAACACAGAATAGTGTGCATTGGGCAGGTGCATGTATGCAAAGTGTGTGCACAAGCGCAAAGTGTGCCCACCGAACTGGTGGGAACAATATTTGAATACTACTACTGGCATGCTCAGGCGCAAAGCATGCCCAGCAAGCCACGCCCATCAAACCGGTGGTAGCCTACTTTGCAACCCACCATTGCTAAGGACCGACTAGAATTCACGGTTTCCTAGCCAGATCAAACTGGCTCTACAATGCTTGTTGGCCTTCTTTTCTTTCAGGCTCCATATGAACCAAGGAAGTCTAATCGACAGAGATTATTCCTTGGCCAATCTAAAGATGTTGCTTTTACACACCAGGTAATTGCTGGTAAAATTCATCGGTCTTTGAGCCCACCTATTCATCAGAGTATTCTGTTTGATGGGCGCAGGAGCTCCCTGTAACCAGGGGTGGGATTCTACCAGTTTGCACCTATTCACTAGAACCGGTTGTTAACATTCTAAACAGTTTGGAGAACCGGTTGTTAGAAAAAATTACTGGACTAATCCTGTAAGGAAGGCAGGAAGGAAACATTCTGGTGTTGCTTACAGAAACTGCCTCTCCAATAACCTTTATTACATTCTTGGCAGGACTAGACTTCCTGCCTCATGAACTTCTCTGGAGTTTTTTCTCCTCCTTTGCTGGTACTTTGCCTGTGTGGACTGACCATTTAAAGTTACAAAGGCACTGAAAAAAGTGACTTATGACCATTTTTCACACTTACGACTGTTGAAAGCATCCCCACAGTCATGAGAGGCCAGGCAAGGAGATGCGTGCCTCGATGTGAATGATATTGAATTGGCCACACCAGCCAATTACATGATCACCAAGCCACGTCTACCCAGTCACATGACCACCAAGCCACACCAACCACCTAAGCCATGCCCACAGAACTGGTTGTTAAAAAATTTGAATCCCACCCCTGCCTGTAACTCCACCCTTGTGAACAAATAACTTTCTGATTACTTTTAGACTGGTAGCTCCTAAGAAACTCCTGCAGAGGTGGAAGAGCAATTATAGTGGTTGAGTAAGCTGAAATTAAAACCAGAAAAAAGGCAGGAGCTGTTGGTAAGAGAAAACTGGAACTGATATATTTCATCCAGTTCAATTTGGCCTTCATAAATTGTGTCCCATTTAAACACAAATATGTTGCAGTGGCTCAGTGACTAAGAGGCTGAGCTTGTCGATCAGAAAGGTTGGCGGTTTGAATCCCTAGCGCCGCATAACAGAATGAGCTCCTGTTACTTGTCCCAGTTTCTGCCAATCTAGCAGTTCGAGAGCATGTAAAAATGCAAGTAAAATAATAGGGACCACTTGGGTGGGAAGGTAACAGCGTTCCGTGCGCCTTTGGCGTTTAGTCCTGCCGTCCACATGACCACAAAGACATCTTCTGACAGCGCTTGCTCTTTGGCTTTGTAACGTAGATGAGCACCAGGCCCTAGAGCTGGAAACGACTAGCACGTATGTGCGAGGGGTATCTTTACCTTTACCTTAAGCTACAATACAGGTAGTTCTCAACTTAAAACCACAATTGAGTCCACAGTTTCTGTTGCTAAAAGAGATGTTTGTTAAGAGAGATTTGCTCCATTTTACGGTTTTTCTGGCTGCAGTTGCCAAGTTAGTAGCACGGTTGTTCAGTGAATCTGGCTTCCCCATTGATTTTGATTGTTGGAAGTTTGCAAAAAGGGAATCACCTGATCCTGGGATACCACAACAGTCATAAATATGAGTCAGGAGTCATATGGATGCTGCAATGGTCATGAGTGTGCAAAATGCTCATAAGGGACTGATTCCAGTGCTGTTGTAATTTTGAATGGTCATTAAATAAACTGTTGTTAAGTGGAAGATTACTTCGACTATGTGCAGGTAATCCTCAACTTACGACCACAATGGAACCCAAAATTTATATGACTATGTGAGGCATTTGTTAAGTGAGTTTTGCCCCATTTTATGACCTTTCGTGCCAGTTGTTAAGTGAAATGCCGGAGTGTTGATAAATTATTAACCCAATTCTTTAGTGAATCTGGCTGCCACAATTACTTTGCTTGTTAGAAGGACACAAAAGGGGGAATCACATGACCTTGGGACACGGCGTCATAAATATGAACCAGTCGCCAAGCATATGAATTTGAATCACGTGACCATGGCGATGCTGCAACAGTCGTAAATGTGAACAACTGCCATGCCCCTGTCGGAGTCTGAATCCGAGAAGGAAGCTGAACAGCTGACAGGGAGTGGGAGTGTAGCTCCATTGGCTGTGGAGAAACTGGGGAAGGGTAAAGTCTGGCTGGGTAGAGCAGGGGAGAGGTAGAACAAGGGAGAGGGAATTGAGAGGAAGACCCAGGCCCACCCCCTTTTCATCCTAGGGCATACAGGGAGGAATGGAGATGAGAGCAAAATGGGTTACGTGGCTTACGGGGGAGGAAATGGCCCTGAGTCCCTTCATTAGCTGCAGCTGGGAATACAGTTGTATAAAAAAAGGCAAGCTATGGGTGGCAGGCTGTTGGGGGAAAATGTGACTTTATCTTGTATTGTTGTGGCTTATCCGTGTTCCTGGTGTCTTCCCAACTGTGTGAGTTTTGCCGTGCTTTAAAGCCTGAAATTCTTGCTCCTGCCCTGCCAAACTAATTACTTCGCTTTGGCTTGTTTGGACGTTTAAGTTACAGTTTATGTTTACTCTGTTTTGGATGTAATTTCTGCAGTCAAAGGCTGTTTCTGGGAGAGTTTCTCTCCAGCCAGAAGGAAACCTGGACATTGGGGGCAAAGTTGGAGAAAATAAAGTTGGAGAAAATGATTATCTGACAGTGTCGCCTTTGTGCCATGCCCTGGGTCATCACAACAATGATCGTGTCACCTTTTTTTGGTGTTTTTGTAACTTCGAACGCTCGCTAAACAAACTGTTGTAAGTTGAGGACTATCTGTATTTTGATGTATTGAAAGTAGCAAAACAACTAAATATAGTTAAAATAACTCACGTCGGTATCGGGACTTTGCATGGAGGACAAGGCAGTGCTGTCTGGATAAAAGCAGGTGCGATGGACTGCTCCCAGGGGCCTGCGGGTTGATGCTATAAGGGAAAAAAAGCAACAGATAAGTCCAACTAAGTTTGGCTTTACTGATTTATTTGAAATTAATACAGAATGGTTAAGTTCAAAGCAGGCTGTGATGATTAATCACAAGCACATTATTCCATCTGGACACAACCATGCTCCTTCAACAACTTAAGGTAGCTTTTCATTTCCCCTCCCACAGTTCTCCATTTCAAACTATTTCAAAGTAAGTCATTATCTGATGTTTTGGGTAATTACAACATCCATCAAAGTCTCACGATTCATTACATCCTACAATCTAGTCAGTGCCGATACATTGCCCGCCAAGTGAAAATGTATCTTGGCTATCTACCCTGTTTTCCTGAAAAGACGACCTACCCTGAAAGTAAGTCCTAGCATATTACATTTTTTACCCCCAAAATAAGCCCTAATTAAGATACCGCCTACTCCAGAGTGCACAGATAAAAATTAAGCTAGGGTGGGAAATGGGGGGTGGAGCTGCCCTACTACTTACCTTTGGACAATCACAGCCAGGCCTTGCACATCCTGACAGCTGCTTTGCCAGCACATTTCTTCTGTAGCTGGCAAGGCTGGAAAGGCTTTCCTGAAAGCCTCTGGAGTTGAGAACAAAGCTCCAGATCGATCCAGAGCTCTGTTATCGCCTGCCGGACTTCAGGAAAGCCTTGCTGGCCACAGAAGAAGAAGTTCCTGAAGGCCTCTCACAGCAAAAAAGGAGGCCGTGGGCAACGCATGCAAGTCAGTGGATGACATTCCCTGAAAATAAGACCTGGTGCCTTTTTTGGTGGCAAAAAAATAAAAAAAAATTGTAAGACAGGGTCTTATTTTTGGGAAAACACAGTAGCAGAAATTAGACAATGTGGGTCAAGAGAGCAACAAACGTTTTCAAATTTGTAAAGCCAGCAAACCCACAACTATTTGCAAGCATTTTTTTCCTGAGCTTTTAAACCCTCTTTCCTAAGAAGAGTAGAAGACACTTTTAGTATGTTATGAGCATCTGTCTCACCAAGTCAGTTTGCTTTACAAGTGCTTCGTCATGGCAAGAAGCAGGGCACAAATGATCACACTTTTCTAAAACTTTCTTGCAGATCTGATGGCAAGGAGGGCAAAGACCAAAATGGCAACTGTGTTTCTCTCGGCTAGGGTGATGGCAAGTTGGTGGCTGCCTAGAACAAGAAAAATTAAGAAATTAGCCCAACAATTTCACTTATCACTATTGTCATTTGGCATGATGAATATTTATGGTTAGAATTTATAGAGCCTTAAATAGTTTGAAAGAACCAACCGAAAGAACATTTCTTATTGAAACCTTGTCAGATCACATGCTATGTCTCACTGACGCATTTGGTTGGTTCATTCAGTCATTCCATTTATATACTTCCATGAACAGAAGAGAAGAGAAGCTGGAAGGGACCTTGGAGGTCTCCTAGTTCATCCCCCTGCTCAAGCAATCTATATGGGTGCAGGCATGTGTGAGCGTGCGCACACACTTTCGGCACACAACGACAAAAAGGTTAGCCATCACTTTTCTAGTCTTTTCTTAAAAACCTCCAATGATTGAGCGCCCATCACTTTAATTGTGATTGTGTGCTGTCCCAGCCAGTCAATGAGAATTGGATAGTTACTTAGGAATTATGAGCTGTCCCCTTAAGGGAATGCATGATGGTAAATGTAGTTAAAGGTATCCTGGGAAATGTAGTTCATGTCACGTGGCCACATCTGTAATCCCAATTGGTCACTAATTTGATCCTCGATGGGTTGGGGGAGTTTTCCTCACTTTTGCCTGAACTCCCTAACTCATGGCAGCTGCTTTCTCTCGCTACGAGATGGGTTAGGAGATAACCATCTTTTACTTTTCTGTCTTCTGCAAGTAATGGATTTTTAAGCTATACAGATGCAGATAGATTAACTCAAAAAGACATCCATAACAAAGTACATTTATTGGTTCATCAGGTATCCTCATAACTCACATTTGTAACAAAGTTCTTCTTTAATAACCAATCATTTGCATATCTGCCTTGTGGTAAAAGATGGTTATTTCCTAACCCATCTCGTAGCGATAGAAAGCAGCTGCCATGAGTTAGGGAGTTCAGGCAAAAGTGAGAAAAACTCCCCCAACCCATCGAAGGTCAAATTAGTGACCAATCGGGATTACAGATGTGGCCACGTGACATGAACTATATTTCCCAGGACACCTTTAGCTACATTTACCATCATGCATTCCCTTATGGGAACAGCTCATAATTCCTAAGTAACTATCCAATTCCCATAGACTGGCTGGGACAGCAGTCTGTCTTCCCTATTAAGAAGTTTCTCCTTAATTCCAGGTTGCTTCTTTCTTTGGTTAGTTTCCAACCATTATTTCTTGTCCTGCCTTCTGGTGCTTTGGAAAATAATTTGACCCCCTCTTCTTTGTGGCAGCCCCTCAAATACCAGAATACTGCTATCATGTCATCCCTAATTCTTTTTTTCTTTAGACTAGCCAGACCCAAAATCTGCAGCGTTTCTTCATATGTTTTGGTCTCCAGGCCTTTGATCCTCTTGGTTGCTCTTCTCTGAACTTTTGCCAAAGTCTCAATATCTTTTTTGCAGTATGGTAACCAAAATTGGTGGCGGTATTCCAGATGTGGTCTTACTGGAGTTTTTTTGAAAGTGGCACTTTTCACAATTCAGTCAGAGCAAGGTATAATTTAGACAATCCGCGACATATAACCGCAATTGGGACCAGAATTACTATTGCTAAGCAAGGCGGCTATTGAGTGAAATCACTGCAGTTGTTAAGTGAATCGTCCGGTCATTAAGCAAATCTAGTTTCTTCTCCACTGACTTAGCTTGTCAGAAGCAGGCTTGGAAGGTCACAAATAGCAATCACATGACACGATACACACATACAGGAATGCTGCAACTGTGCAGGTTCTAATCATCTGGATTTTGATCACATGATCGTGGGAATGCTATGAAGGTCACAGGTGTGAGGACCAGTTATAAGTCACTTTCTTTCAGTGTTATTGTAACTTTGAACAGTAGCTAAACTAATTGTTGTAAGTTGAGAACTACCTATGTATGTACTATTAAAACATACATAGGAAATAGAATAAATAAATATTGACAAATACAATAAATTTATAATAATATCAAAACAGTCTCAAAATCCACCTCAAACTTCCAATCCTATTTGGGATCCTCTAATAATCTATAATCTTAACAATCACTCTCAGGTTCTAGAACAGGGTGTCAAACTCAAGACCCGTGGGTCATATCCAGCCCGTGGGGTGCTTAGATGTGGCCCGCGGGATCTGCCTGGAAACAGCAAAGGGCTGGCCTGCAGTAAGCAAAAATGGAGCCCATGTGTGTGTGTCTCTGTGTGTATGTGTCTGTGTGTGTGCGCGCGTGTGTGTGCACTACCCCTGCTCCATTTCCGCTGTCAGAGGGCTAGCAAAACAAACTAAAAACAAAAGGAGAAATGTTTCCCCTTTTGCATTTGTGCATGCAAGAAGGGACAGGAAAAGAGAAAGGGAAAGAGGAAAGAAAAAGAAGGAAAGATGGGAAGAGAGCAGGGAAGAAAAAATAAGGAAAGAGGAGAAGGAAGAAGAAAGGAGAATTAAGAGGGAGGGAGGGAGGGAGGGAGGGAGGGAGGGAGGGAGGGAAGGAAGGAAGGAAGGAAGGAAGGAAGGAAGGAAGGAAGGAAGGAAGGAAGGAAGGAAGATTGATTTTGAGACTCTGAGGGAAGTCCTGCCTTAGCACTTGGCCACCACAGGTGCCCCCGACACGAGCTCACCCTGTCATGCCCACCATGGCCACACACAGCCAGCCCTCCAAGGTCAAACACAAGACTGATGCAGCCCTCAATGAAATCAAGTTTGACACCCGTAAAATAAAGCATTTCTAATAGTAGAAAATTATATTATTTAAACAGGCAGACAACTAACCAGATTAATTGTCATGAGTATATTCATGAACTGGAATAGAGCATGATAACAAGGTCAGTCAATGAATAGGCATAGCAACTAAGTCAGCCAATGAGGACTGTTTAGAAACTGAAACTAAAAGTAGCCTAGGCATGGCTCTATATTAAACTCTGCAGCTCTGAAGCTAGGTTAAGCTCTGAGTCTGTCTATTGAAAATGAAACTGCTTCTCTCCTCTGCTGTGTGTGTCTTGCTTGCCTGCTGAACTAAAGTGAAACTGATGTCTGTTTCTGAGCTCGAGTCACTGTTCTGCTCTCAACCTGTCACATGTCTGCTTCTGTTTGCTCTATGTTGGAGAAATCTACAACTGGTATTGTCAAGTTTACTTCATATGTTTATAAAGAAGTTAAATGAAGCCTCAGCCACTGGTGTTTACTTTTCTGGCACTGAATTTACACTGCAACACTGAACACTAATTTCCTCCCCGCCTATTGCTACAAGGATTATATTTTAGAACATAAATAAAACCACCTTTACATCAAAACAATTGATTATATGGTAATAAGAACAATAAACACCTCTGAGTCAGCACATTTTTTAAAAGGATATTAAGAACTGAGAAGCTTAGAAAAGGACCACTAGAATTATCAAGTCACTGGAATATCCATCACCAGAGAAGTCATAACGATGAAGAAGAAGAAGAAAAATTCAGTGAGAGGGAGTATATGATAAGAAATTCATAAAATTATTAATGGTAAGAACAAAGCAATCACAATTTTTATCCTCTCATAAATTCACTGGGCAATCCAGTGACACCAAGGATAGTCAATTTGGTTCAAATGGAGTAAAACTAAGGCATTTTCTGACAATTCATGAAGGGTAAGGATACAGTTTTCTTGGCAATATTTTTCTCTGGTTTGCCATTACCTTCTTTCTAGGGCTGATAGAATGCAGACTGGCATAAGGTTACCCAGTTGACTTCATGCCTTAGGACTGGACTAGACTAAAACTCATGAACTCCTTGTTTTTAGCCTGGTGCCTCACCTGGTGCTACATCAAACTATCTCCTTCTCAACCCCAGGAACAGCAAGCAGGACCTGTTGAAGAGGTCTCCAGGCAGTGGTGGTATGCTACTGGTTTGACCCAGTTCAGCCAAACCGGTAGTAAAAAAAAAAGCCTCCAATGATCAGCTGAGGAGGGAAAAAAGCCTCAGATCAGCTGAGAGGAGAAAGAAAGCACAGAACCAGCCCTCCCACCTGCCCTTGTGCTTTTCTCTTCTTTATCCTCTCAGTTGATTGGTGCTGCAGGCCTCAGCTGGTGTCGGGAAAGCTGTGCAATTTCCAGATATTATTCAAAGTATTATTTATTGATTTTATTTGTATTACAGTTCTTTAAAAACTTTAACTGAATTTCTGAGTGCCAAACACAATGGGTGTAACAATGAGCAGTGTAACATCACTCAAATTCTGTCTCAGCAGACACAAACACAATTATTGTGGGCAACTAGCATATTTGCCTAACATCTCTTTAATTGGCAACATGCTAACTTAAGCTAAAGAAAATAATTAATTTCTTTTTGTCTGTTTTATTTATTATGGCTTTTGTAATTTTTCATGTAGTTCTTTCCTTGTTTGTTCAATTTTGCATTTTGTAATTTCTTCATTCCTTTCTGTAAAAACTATTAAGATATAAATGGTATCTTAAATATATATTTTTTTTAAATGAAAACCCACTCAGATTAAATTTAGGGTGTATTATTCATGATGACATTACTTTCACAAGTGTAATGAGCAGCCTTCCCAAATCACCAAACTGGTAGTGGGAACAGGTAGAATCCCACTGCTGTCTCTAGGAGTCAACACTGGCTCAAAGCAATCCCCTTCCACAAAAAGACAGCGATACAAAGCTTGTGTGTCTATCAGCTACAGTGGAGTAAACTAAAATTTGAAAATAAAAGTTCCTAACTTTTGTAAGTTCATACAATTTGTTACACAGGTAGTCCTCAATTTATGACCACAATTGAACCCCAAATTTCTGTTGCTATGTGAGAAAATTTGTTCAGTGAGTTTTGCCCCTTGTCACGATTTTTCTTGCCACGTTTGCTAAATGAACCACTGCAGTTGTTCAATTGGTAACAAGGTTGTTAAGGGAATCCAATTTCCCCGTTGACTTAGATTGTCAGAAGGTTGCAAAAGGGGACCATATGACTCCAGGACACTGCCACCGTCACAAGCATCTGAATGTAAATTACGTGACTGTGGGGATGTTACAATGGTCCTGTGAAAAATGGTCATAAGTCACTTTTTTTTCCAATGCCATTGTAACTTCAAATGGTCACTAAGCGACTGTTGTAAGTAGAGGACTACCTGTACTCTACAAGTTTAATTTAAAATAAAGAAATAAAACAAATAATTTAGTTCACTTTACTTTATTGTCATTGCACCTCGTACAACAAAATCAAACACCATCTTCAGTGCACATTATGGCCATGAAAATAAACAAACACACATCCTTCACCCTCCACATATTGAACCGAAAACCCCCAACACTGCACCAACACTGCACTATACAGCAGAATTCAAAATATCTAGTTCCCTGGGATAGAAGCTAATGCATACTAACCTGCAGAATTCTTTGCATCTGGGGGGCTTGGTGGTACGTTCTCTCCCACATGGTACTTTGAGAACAGTTTTGCCACAATTGCACTTCACATCCACAGTTTCAGGGCATGGATAGCAGCTGCCTAAAATGTAATATATGGAATAGAATATAATTCTTTATTGGCCAAGTATGATTGGACACACAAGGAATTTGGGCTCTCAGTGTACATAAAAGAAAAGATACATTTGTCAAGAGTCAAGACTCAACAGGTACAACACTAAATGATAGTCATAGGGGACAATAAGCGATCAAATCATAGTAGGAAACAGTCAATATAAATCGTAAGGATACAAGTGACAAAGTTACAGTCATATCGTCACAAGTGGGAGGGGATGGGTAAAAATTGATAGTAATAGTAGTGCAGACTTTGTAAATAGTTGGACAGTGTTGAGGGAATTATTTGTTAGCAGAATGATGGCGTTCAGGAAAAAAACTGTCCTTGTGTCTAGTTGTTCTGGTGTGCAGGGCTCTATAGCATCGTTTTGAGGGAAGGAGTTGAAACAGTTTATGTCCGGGATGTGAGGGGTCTTTAAATATTTTCACAGCCCTCTTTTTGACTCGTGCAGTAATCAGGTCCTCCATGGAAGGGAGGTTGGTAGTAATTGTTTTTTTCTGCTGTCCTAATTACCTAATTTATCATATGCATTACAAATAACCAGTTTTGAAATGAGACAATTAACAAACTTTGGAAAGCCACTGGCAGCTAACATGCCTCATGTCTCCTGATCAAAATAACTAATTAGTATCAGACACATATTCAACACCATACAAGGCCTTCCTTCAGAGTTTTGAATCATATGTATCTATTACATATTTACAATGCCTCTCAATCAATGATTATTCATGAACAATCATCTGTTAAATGATAAAGGGGGTGCGATGGCTCAGTGCTTATTTATGATATATTTACAATGCATCTCAATCAATTATTCAGGAACAATCATCTATTAAACAGGACCTGATGACTCAGCAGTTAAAATACGTTGAGCTCTTCGGCTAGAGAGCTGACTGCCTGGGTTCGAGATCCGAGCTCAGAGCAAGGGGTGAGTTCCCATTCTTTGCTCCAGATCCTGCCCATCTAGCAATTAAATGCAAGTAGATAAATAGGTATCACTTTGGAGGGTAAGTAACAGTGTTCCGTGCACCCCGGTGCATAATCATGCTGGCCACATGATCACAGAAATTGTCTTCGGAAAATGCTGGCTTCCTCAGCCAAAAAAAAGAGATGACTATATGCCCTAGAGTTAGACATGATTGATAGGGAAACCTTTACCTTTAATCATCTATTAGTACAATTCTACTGATAGCTATCTCTCTGTAATTTCAGAACAGAACCATAAGATGTCTGACTTCTATATGGAACCTTTTTTCAATCAAAAGTGGTCACAGAGCATCTGTTTTTGATTTACCCAAAATTTATCTACCTATCTCATTTGTTTCTCTAAACCAAGAGTCTTCAAACTTAGCAAGTTTAAGACTTGTGGACTTCAACTCCCAGAATTTCTCAGCTAACATGACAGAAGGATGAATTCTGAGAAGTCCACAAGTCTTAAAGCTGTCAAATTTGAAGACCCCTGCTCTAAACTAATCTGAAGCCCTTTCATAGAATAAAAAATGAGTTCTGTGTGCATGTGATATACTGTAAACTAATAATAATAACAATATCTAATAATAATCTATTCATCATCTCAACCTGTGAGCCATGTTTTTATCAAGCCAAAAGCTAGCAAGTAAATTATTGAGTTATTCTTGTGCAATTTTCATCAATGTGATAAAAGCTAAACAAACCGTTGCTCATGTTCTCTAATTTTTTCCTCATCCAACTATAATTCAATTCATTAAAAATGAGAAATAACTTAAATAATGTTATTTAAGCTAGTGGGGATTTTTTTTATTGTTCATTCTTTAAGATATTTCATTCCTGTACCATCTTTTGACACAGTCCCATCAAGCAAGAAAATTAATAAGGCAACTAAACTGGAGTGAGAGGTTTTGAACCTAGCACACCTTATTACAAAAAGGACAGAATTTTAGATTCCAAAATACACCCCCAAAATTCTTTGGCTTATCTGCAGATTAGAGCAGAGATATTTTAAAGCCATAGCTGACTTGGTTTCTTCATATGTTATCTTTAGCGAAGGATGCAAACCAGCATTTGCATTTCATCAATTGTCAGATGAGGAGAACATAACTTTTTCCTTCTGGCCTGGCTATTTTTACAGAGGCTCAATTGAGAGCATTTTAACGAACTGCATCACTGTTTGGTTGCTGGTTGCAGGGCTCAAATAGAAAGTCCATACAGAGAGTGATAAGGACAACTGAGAAGATTATAGGAAGCTCGCTTCCCATTATTCAGGATATGGCTTATAAGCGCCATGCGCTTGAAGCTCAAAGCATTGTTAGAGACCCAACACACCCACTTCATGGTCTGTTTCTGGGAGGAGGTTTCAAAGTATCTACAGCAGGACTACTAGATTCTATAACAGCTTCGTTCCTTATGACAACTGTCTTATCAATTCACAGGATTCTTTTTTTTTTCACTGCCATGTATATGTATACATCCAAACTAAACTGTGATGTTTCTCTGTGTCATTTATGTGTATGTGGACATATGCATAATTGTTGTATTTTGAGAGCTGAATGCAACAAAATTTCATTTTTATGTATGTTGATTAGTGTACATTTAAAGTGTCAATAAAGTTTCTATTCCTATTCCTATCCTATTCTATTTCTTTAAAGTAGTGTGGTTTGATAAATAATGACATAACTGTTAGCAATTTCCTTCCTGTTGCTGCAGTTAAAAATTCAAGGGTCAATCTGTGAATGATGCATTTTCATGGTATTTTGGCTGGAATTGCAAAGGTTGACTTATCTGTGATTATATACAGGAAATATTTTGTAACTGCAAGCAAGAAGTCAGATACCATTTAGTTTAAAAAGCTGGGCAGGGGTTGGACAAGATGACCTACAAGGTCCCTTCCAACTCTGATTATCTGTTATCTGTTAGCAGGATTTCCAGCTCATTCTTACCTCTATGGCAGACTGAAGGACATTTGTGATTACGACATCCTAATGTTCGACCACAGACTTGGTCACACGACGGACAATTTCCAGGACAACACTGTATCAAATATATAAGTCCTCAAATATAAAGATTGCCATATGAAATTGAAGATCTCTCCAGATTTCCCTGAGTAAATACTATCATGTATAGCAGGACTTAGTTCTAAGCAACTATCTATATATATTCTTTTGAGAACAGGCATCAAAATTTCATTTTTTAATGTGTGCCAGTGTGTTCACAGAAAAAAATGACAATAAAGGTTATCTTGTCTTTTCTTTTCCTAACATATTCTTCCTCCTCTTCCTTTCTCCCTTGTATTTTTTTCAGCATATTCGTGCATGCAATCCATAGTTTCATAGATCCAAAACAAATGTAAACATTACATTTCTTAAATACAGCACTAAAATACAGTAGTAATGTACAACATTTACCTTTCTCTTGCACTGGTGTTTCTGACAATCCCGTATTTTTGTACACTTGGTGTCACAGAGGTATGGTTTATGGCAGGGCATTTGCTTCATATGCTTTCCACAACGACACTGTTTTTCAACTTCCTATCAAGGTACAATGGAAAGAAAAGCTAAAGCTAGCGGATGCATGTCAAAAACTACTTACCCAACTGATAACAAATTGGATGATGTACATAAATAACACTTTAGAGAAAAAAAATTAGGAGGTTAAAATAGTCTTACAACTGAAAAAAAATCTATATCATTAAGTGGTTAGAGGGCAGTACTGCAGGCTACTTCTGTTGACTGCTGGCTGCCTGCAATTTAGCAGTTCGATCCTCACTGTCTCAAGGTTTGACTCAGCCTTTCGTCCTTCCGAGGTGGGTAAAATGAGGACCTAGATTGTTGGGGGCAAGAGGCTGATGCTTAGAGAGGGCTGTAAAAGCACTGCGAAGCAATATACAAGTCTAAGTGCTATTGCTATCTATATAGTTATTTTATTTTATTTATTATTTATTTACCTCAATGTAATACATTGGAACAATCTCTCAGTTACCTCAATTTCTGGGGAGGAAAACACTTATTCAGATCCTCTTTTACTGATTGTGAATCAGTTATTCACACACGGTTCCTGTGTTGTTCAGTATGAATGTCATGACAGGTAATCCTCGACTTACAACCACAATTGAGGCCAAAAGTTCTGTGGCTAAGCGAGACAGAGGTTTAATGGGGAGTTTTGCCCCATTTTATCCCAGTTGTTAAATGAATCACTGCACTGTTAAGTTAATAACACAACTATTAGGGAATTTGGCTTCCTCATTGACTTTGATTTTCAGATAGTCACAAAAAATGATCACATGTCCCTGGGACACAGAAACCATCATAAATATGAATCAGTTGCCAAGCATCTGAATTTTGACCAAGGAACACAGGGATACTGCAATGGTCATAAAAATGGTCATAAGTCACTCTTTTCAGTGTCATTATAACTTAGAACGGTCACTAAATGAAGGTAAGTCAAGGATTGCTCATTTAAATATACTCCTAAACCAGGGGACTTCAAACTTGACAGCTTTAAGACTTGTGGACTTCAACTCCCAGAATTCCTCCTCCAGTCATGTTAGCTCAGGAATTCTGGAGTTGAAGTCCACAAGTCTTAAACTTGCTAAATTTGAAGACCTTTGGCCTAAACATTTCCCCAAGTCATATTCACTTAATTACTTGGGAATTACCTTGGTTCTGGGCAAAAGAAACTAGAAACAACAAGATGTGGAAGCCTTTTGGATCACACCTAGAAATAATGGAGATAGGAAGCTTTTGGACTCCGTGCGAAGCAGCTTTGTACAGGAAACAGAATTTAGTGCCTGGGGAATATACCCCTGAAAGATCATCTTTCAAAATAAAATAATGCAAATCTATTCAAAAGAACCTAAAGGGAAAGAAATTGCTAACCTGTCTACAGATTTCGCAAGCACCTCGATGGCAGCGTTGTGAACATCTATGAATCTCACATTCAAGGACTTTGTCGCAACTATCTCCACAAGTAGGCACATCTTCAGTACACGGCAAAGAAAATTCTAAAATAAAAGCGAAATGGAAACCATACAAATTACTGCTGTTTAATACCCAGAGGAAAACGCAAGGTCGTGTTTTCACCTGTTTTTGCATTTATCTACAAGAAATACATTACTTCTCAACATAAATTATATTATAATATCATAATATTATAGTCATATGACAATGTAATGATATAATTACAATGAAACAAATTATACTATGAATTAGGTTTTGTAAAGTTGAGATTTACTCAAAAAGGATGATATAAATGTTTAAACAGAATCTAATAAGAAGTTTAATATGTTTAGTTGATTGATATAATATGAATTTTAATAATGTATTTTGAAGGGAAAGACTGTTGATGTTGTACACAAAAGATATGTACCAACCGACACACTGTACAATGGAAAGATGGTTTTAATTGATGTTTTATGTTTGTATTTGTAAATGTTTGTTGTCAAAATAAAATAAAAACTTAAATACACACACACACACAAATACATTGCTTCTAGACATGGTGGTGTTTTGAATATCTTGATTTTTTTCTCTAATCAGATGTATAAGTAGTTCCAGGCAGAGGTGTTGCGCATCATTTACAGCCACTTTTCAATAACCCAGTTCTTTTTAGCTACTTTCATTTTTCTGTATTTTGCTCGTTCTTAACAATTTGAATCACAACTGTTTTAGGAAAATTGTATTAATCAACTTACTTAATGGTGAATAAAAAAGACAGTGGAGAAGGAAACTTACTTGATTTTCCACAAGGACAAGACCTTCTCCCAGATCTGGGACATTCCCCACAGGAGCTACGATGGCAAATTTGTTCACAGATGTGATAGCCACAAGACAAGGTTCGCCCACAAATCTTGTGAGAAAATACGTATAGCAATGGCAAGTAAGGGACACAGAAATTATTCAAATATGATTCAACAAAATACAAGAAGAAAAGCAAGCTCTCCAAATAAATTAGCACAAAAAGAACTAGCTCGATACCTGTGCTTTGCTAAAAAACTACGTGATTGGGCTTAGTTTTTGGGGAGGAAAATAAGGAACATAAATTCTGCCTCTGCCTATCAGCATCCATTGGTATTCATCAGAGAGAGAGAGTTGAGGGCTGTTTGGAAACTGAAACAGTATTTGCTGTGTGAGCAAGGAGACAGCAAGGAGCCTGGGCATGGCTTAGCTCAACTGTTCTGTACTAAAGCTGCTTGGTGCTGTGAAATTAAAACTGAAACTGAAACCTCTCTCCTCTGCTTCTGTTTTGCATTTGGAACAGATTTCTTTTCAGGTGGGGAGGGGAAGTAGAACTCCTTAGCATCAGAGCATGTTAATAATATACAAAATACTAATGCTCTGATGGTTATTTCAAAAAATCCTTTCTTAGTGAGCACCTAGAAGCCAAGAGGAACATAGGTGCAAATTTCAAGTTTGTCGGCTTTACAGTTCTGGGGATGTTGTGATGATGCATGAGTAGTATGTATGTATGTATGTATGTATGTATGTATGTATGTATGTATTCGGGTATTATTCCACATCATAGTAGTTGTGCTTTTAAAGATGAAGCAACGTTTCGACAGAATCTCATTTGCCATCATCAGGCTTCTGTATTGAGTTTGTCTATGAGTCAGGCTATCACAGCTCTATTCTGAATTTGAGATTTCAAATTCACTGCACATATGGGCAGCAAGCCACACTGCAATTGTCATACCGACTTTCTGAACATCTGAACTGGAACATTTTTTTTCTATTTCAATCTTAAAACCCTTGCTCTTAATGTCAAGCCATCCTTTTCTTTTGGACAATGAAGTATGGGAGTTGTTATGATCGTGAATAACACTGTAAACAAATCTGCTGTTTATGAGGAAACTTACCTCATTGCACTGCCATAAAGGACTTGCACACTGCCTTTCTGCTATTTGTTTACCACAGACACAACTTTGTTTGCTGACTCTAGGGCATGGTTGGCAATCCCCTAAAAGTGAAATGAAACTAATGATCAGAAACCAGCATGGAAAGAGAACATTTTAAATGTATGCCCATTGAGGGGTTAGGGGAAAGGGAAAATCTCATTAATAAGAGACTTTTTATTCCTCTGATCTGCTAAACAAATAATTCCCTTATCACTGTCAAACTATTTACTAAGTCTGCATTACTATTACTATTAATCCTCCCATCCTTCCTTTCACCCATCTCCTCCCACTTACAACTGTATGACTGTAACTTTGTCGCTTGTATCCTTACGATTTATATGGACTGTTTCTTAATATGAATTGATTGCTTATTATATCCAATGACTATTAAGTATTGTACCTTATGATTCTTGACTCTTGACAAATGTATCTTTTCTTTTATGTATACTGAGAGCATTTGCACCAAGACAAATTCCTTGTGTGTCCAATCAGACATGGCCAATAAAGAATTCTATTCTATTTTATTCTATTCTATTCTGTTCTATTCTATTCTCTTTCTCCTATTCTTTTTTATTTTATTCTGCATTCTATTCTATTCTCTTTCCCATATTCTATTCTATTCTGCATTCTCTTCTATTCTTTCTCCTATTCTATTCTATATTCTATTCTATTTCTTCTATTCTATTCTCTTTTTCCTATTCTATTCTATTCTTCTATTCTATTCTATTCTATTCTATTCTATTCTATCTTCTGTACTATTCTATTCTATTCTCTTTCTCTTATTCTATTCTATTCGGCATTCTATTCTGTTCTATTCTATTCTCTTTCTTCTATTCTGTTCTGTTCTGTTCTGTTCTATTCTATTCTATTTCATTCTTTTTCTCCTATTCTATTCTGCATTCTATTCTATTCCTGTTCCCGTTCCCATTCTCCTATTCTATTCTGTTCCGTTCCGTTCCATTCCATTCTATTTTATTCCCATTCCCATTCTCCTATTCTATTCTATATTCTCCTCTACATTCTATTCTATTCTATTCTATTCTATTCTATTCTATTCTATTCTATTCTGCATTCTATTCTATTTTGTTCTGTTCTATTCTATTTGTGAGCCATCAAATCTATTCAGAACCCATAGCGACAAAAGAACCATGATGTAATGGAATAAGGAATTATCCAAACAAAATCTTTGAAGAGTACAATTTGTACCTGGATGACAAGGATTTCCACAGTTGTGTTGCCCACAGGGCAACTTTCTCCCGCAGGGCTGTTGACAAGACCATTCTTTCATACTGCATCTCCGTGGCAACGGCTTAGCCTTTTCGCAGTAGCAAGTTATTGTGACCATCTTTGGGCAAGGTGGACAAGGACCTAGGGAGCAAAAGACAAAATCAAAAAGTTAATGTACTAATACAGGCGAGACCTCAATTTGATACACATCAGATGTAATGGGCCAGAATTCTAATACATACAAACACTGGAAATAACAGACAAGTCAATTGTATTTTATAATTGATGTCCAGAGGAATTGATATTATTTGTGGATTATGTCATACTGCAAACAACGTCATGATGTAAAATTCCTTCCTCTGGACATCACTTATAAATGATGTGAATACCTATGACTGACATTGTTTGCAATTTAACAGATGTTTGGGAGAGATGCTCCCTGCTCCCAGGCTAATCTGAGTTGCCTAGACACCACTTTACTAATTAACAAAATAGGCCAAGGAAATCTTCGCAGCTGAAAAAAAATTCATTATAAATATCTCAACCTATTCTAACTTGCATAATTGTTACAGAGTGTCAGAGTGTTTGCAGCATGACTGCTATTATGAGACAACCCAGGAGCAAAATACAGCACACAGAGACTTAGACATTTAACAGTGATTTATCTCTTAAGAGTTATATACAGACATATACGTGGTAGGCAAAATACCTTACAAGCAATCTTCTTAACTCTACAGAGAACTCTGCAATGAATACCAGACACAAGGAGAGAGAACTCACCCTCTAATGGCTGCCTTTATATAAGCACCTCTTAAAGGGATAGAACCCATCCCCAGTCTTAAAGGGAAATACCCATGCTATGCTTATTCATTCTTATTGCATCAGCCTATATTGCATCAGCTTCACTGCTGGTCGGCTCTTAAATCCCAAGACCTTAACACAGAGACATTTTCATATTTTAATCTCATGTATTACCTCATGTATTGATGTCACTTTGTTGCATATATGAGCTAAAATGGTTCCACGAATGATTATAATCTGAGAACTCCCATTTACTGGTGGCGTTACATGCATATAATTCTGTATTTGTAATAGCTTAAAAATAACCTCCTTAATATTACATACCTGGATGACAAAGCAATAGACACCTGTGTCCACAAGAAGGTTTGAAATGTCTCTCACAGACCTGGCCACAGGAATGTGGAACCAGCCAGGGATCCAGAGGTGGATCTTCAGTCTTCCCACAATAGCAGTAGTATCGAGTAGGAATCTCAGATCGTTTGTATTCAAACCTGCATTTTGGACTGAAAAGAAGAAAACAAATGTGTCAAATCCAGTAATATTTGCTTCCTGATTAATCTGCTCAAATGGGTCCATGTGATGTGAGAGGATGCATTGTTAAATTTGTTATGTTTAGCAGGATTGAAGCAATACAGTCTGAAGTTCGCTTACCAAAGCCTTTCCCAAAAATACGATGGATAAACTGTGAACAGTAAACTAAACTCAACTGAACATTAACTAACAGAGAAACTCACAGATTACTTGTGTGCCAAATATAAATATTTTCAAGATCCAACAATTCTGAACAGAAGGCAAAGGTTGTGCACAATTTTGGCTGAATTGGTCCTGGTGAATGTATTGCAGAGATAATATTCTTAACTTGTACAATATTCAAGATGTGCTAGATTAGCTAAACAAACTTCAAAATAAAAGTACAATTTATCAGTTATGGAGGTTTACACTGAAGCTAAAATTGCAGCATTTACGGTGTAGGCTTCTTTTCAAAGTTATTGCTCCATTTTAACCCTCCAATGCATAAACCAGCTTTCAGAACAAAATCTTAAAAGCTTACCATGGCCATGGATAATCTTTTTTTCCAAAATCATCATCTGTCAGAGGAGAAGATACTAAGAAAAGGCTATCCTTCGCCCACTTTTGTAGGCATGGCATGTGAAATATGCAGAAACATCCAGAACAACTCCAGACCTCGAAGAAAAACAAGGATATGTTTAGAAGTCCTTCATATGTGTTGATCAAAACCGTGACATTTATTTTAAAATAAAGTAACTTAAGAGAAGACTGTCCATCTGTCTGATGTGAAATACCATGTTGTTTAAATGGCTGGGACAACCACTACATTAACTGTGTTTATCATCAACTTCTGACAGCATAATATTTTAGATGTTTTAGTCATAAATTAATTATGTTTAAGTTACTTACTTTATTTCCCCCCCAAACTTTTCTTACTCCACTTATGTTTAATAAGCTATTTTAAAATGCAAAGCCAAATACATCCCTACAGGTAGATCTCAACTTAAAACTGGTAGCTTGGTAATGGAACCCACAAAAAAATACTTACATCCCAGTTCTCAAGTTCTGACAGCTACTGCCCACTCCCCAGCTGTCATGTGGCAACATTCTGGTCACTTGGCAACCAGCCCACATATCATTTACAATCCTTTTGCTGAAAACTGATGATTATTTTGCGTTTTTGGCAAAAAAAAACGGCCCATAGGGTTCACTTAACAACTGCATTTGCTTAATGGCCTCTACAAAAACAATTGTAAAATCAGGTCAGTCACATGGGTGTCTATTTTACAACCATCCCAACTTATGACTATAATGAGAAGGCTCTATTTAAGAGCCAAAAGTTGAAGACTACCTGTATTGCATGACTATTTAAAATATTGCATTTCTGATGCAAATGACGTATTATAATATTTATAAAAGCTTTCCTGAAAGGAAAATAAACATTTCCTTAAAATGTTTTTTTAAATATTTTCATGACCCTATGGGTGCTTAGCCTCCCACAGGAATTATAACTCTATGATTGTCCTGTTTTAAGTTGATGGCTATTATTTCCTTGTGCTGCCAAGTTCTTGGCTCCTAAGTACTGATAAACTGGTGGCAAATCAGCAAAACTAAAAATTATCTCAAGTGATTGTAGCAAATTGAGGAAACATAATATGACTAAAGGTTGTTATAGTTGTTATAGTGCAGTCACTTCTGCCTCACTGATGATCTCTTGGCTGGTTTACACAGTTGCTCCAATGGGGATATATACCCCTAAAGATAATTCAGATGCTAAAACTGATACAAAATGAAGCTACACTGGCAGTTCTGGTGGTCCCTAGGGCAGTGCATATAGACAGTACACATATAGACTGAGTGAGACCAGGCTCAGTAGCAGTAACTGTGAGAGGGATCTTGGAGTCTTAGTGGACAACCAGCTATATATGAGCCAGCAGTGTGCAGCAGCAGCCAAAAAGGCTAATGCAATCCTAAGTTGTATTAACAGAGGGATACAATCGAGATCAAGTGAAGTACTAATACCACTCTATAAAGTCTTAGTAAGACTACACCTAGAGTACTGCATCCAGTTTTGGTCACCACATTATAAAAAAGATGTTGAGACTCTAGAAAGAGTATGGAGAAGAGCAACCAGAATGATTAGGGGACTGGAGGCTAAAACATATGATGAATGGTTGCAGGAACTGGGCCTGGCTAGTCTGGGGAAGAGGACCATGGGAGACAGGATAGCAGTCTTCCAATATTTGAGGGGCTGCCACAGAGAGGAGGAAGGGGTCAAGCTATTTTCTAAAGCGCCTGAAGGCCAGAAAAGGAATAATGGATGGAAACTGAACAAGGAGAGATTCAATCTGGAAATAAGGAGAAACTTTCTGACAGTGAGAACAATCAACCAATGGAACAGAAGTTGCCCTCTGAAGTTGTGGGAGCGCCATCACTAGAGGCTTTCAAGAAGAGATTGGACTGACGTTTGTGAGAAATGGTGTCGGGTCTCCCACTTGGGTGGGGGGGGTTGGACTAGATGACCTACAAGGTCCCTTCCAATTCTGATTATCTGTTATCTGCATATAGCATTGCTGTTCCACAACTGCATTGGTTGCCAATTTGCTTTTAAATCTAATTCAAGATGTTGGTTATTACTTTTAAAGCCCTTTATGGCATGTGTCCAGGGTATCTGAGGTGCCACCTTGTCCCAATGGGATTGTCCCACACAATTAACTCCAGCAAAAGGGGTTTGCTACAAACCTCATCAGTCAAGGAATTTTGGCAGGTGGGGTCAAGGAGAAGGCCTTTTCTGCTGTGGTCCCACCTTGTGGAGCATTGTACCACGAGACATGTGGTCTAACCCCCACCCTTCTGGCCTCTGGAAAGTCTTTAAAACCTGGTTTTGCCAGATAGCTTGAAGCCCTTTGCTGAAAGTGGTTGATGGGGTAAGAGACAACTTCCGAATCCCATGATGGCAAACCAATGGCACGTGTGCCACAGGTAACATGCACAGCCTGTTAGGCATCCAGAAATTGTCCATGGTAATCAATCACTCTGAGACAAGCATAATCTCCAACTGATTTATTAGGAACACCTCTGATAAGTCTATGGAAATTTCCAAAACTGAAAGTCATTTTCAGCACATTTCACAAAATCCACCTTCTCTCCTCCCTACACTTCATTAATCACGAGAACCAATTAACTGCAGCTGGAACTTAATGCGACATACAAAATAAACTTGAACTTTCCAACTCTTCCAACCCCCCTTTCATTCCTTATAACATTCTTGACAGCTGAATCTCAGAGCTGACAGAGCCATTTGTGTGAGTATGTGAGCCCCAGCCAAACTTACCTGCATTGCACATGTACATGCCTCCCAACTGACTTTTGGCCCATTTGAGGCCATTTTCACCCTCCCAGAGGCTGTGGAGCCTTGGGAAGCCAAAAAACGGGCCTTCTGGAAATATCGGAAATGCCCAAACAGGTCCGTTTTTCAGCCTCCTGAGGCTCCACGGGCTTCCCTTGAGCCTCTGGGAGGGTAAAAACAACCTCAAATGGGCCAAAAAGCAGCTGGGAGGTGCACACATGCACAGTGCAGGTAAGAAGCCGGGACAGGGGTGTTGCGCACACATGTGCAGGTTGCATTGCTTTCAGCACACAGCAAAAAGGTTCACCATCACTGTCCTAATCTATGCCACCGTTCTTGATTTTTATTGAAGTCTTATTAATAAGTGTTTATAAATTTAATAATTTGAACTGCTTGTATAAATTTAATAAGAAAATGTATTCACTCAGGTTGATTCAAGTACCCACCACAGAAAAGGAGACTTGGAATACCCTGACTGGAGATTCCAAAGGGGAATTCTCAAATAAGCATCCTGATACGCTGTTCCATTTTGGAAGTCAAGGGTATTTCAAGAGGTTAGTGAATACAGATAGGGAAAAAGGAAGTACAGCAAAGTAAGAGACTTACCGCTTGGTTTCTCTTAATTGAAGCAATGCAAATCAGACATGTCAGCGCTCCAGATTGAAAGGCTTCATTCATATATTGCTTTGTGCGCTCCAACTCACTTGCATCTCCATCTTTGAATAGAAAAAGACTCTAATGAAAATGTTATTATGTTAGCGGATAAAGGCAGATGGGTAATCGATATGTTCTTTTAGAGAAGAGGTATGAAACTCAAGGCCCGTGTGTGGCCCTCTTGATCTCACAGAACTGTTTAAAATCATTAATATTTCCTGCTTTAAGTTATGCCACCTTTCAACTGGGGCAAGGGGGCCATAGAAGGAGCGTTCACGTCGCGGCCCCTGTCAGGTATCTGTTTACCTGCGAATCCTTCTACCACGCTACACCAACCTACACCAACAGTGTTCTACAGTGGCTGGGAAAAGTGTAGCGACACGAGAGAAGAAGAAGAACTGGGGCAAGATCAACCTCTTTTTCTCAGGCATTCCAAAATGTGACATTTCTCTTGCTCTAGCCATTTGATTATAGAGTTACTTGTGTGTGTCTCTGTGTGATCATTCTCACAAAGTATATTTATTTAAGCTTCACTTCGTGGACAAGTATCGGGACATTCCCTCACAGAATTTGCTGGTACAATCTAGGAATCATGTTTCCTCAATGAAAAAGAGCCATCCACATTTGGTGCCTGCAAGATTGGCTAAGGATTTATCCAAATTTAAAACCAAACTGCTGGAAATGCAGACAAAAACAAGGTATCTTCTTTCATACATGGTTATGTCCAGAAGTGAAAAAATATTGGAAGACAATACAAATGTGTTTACAGGGGCTAATTGGAAATCAAATAGATTTTCTTCCGGAATTATATCTTTTAGGGATAATAAAAAGGAATTACAATAGAAAGACAAAGTATTTGATGTTACATATACTAACAGCAGCAAGGATTTCCAATGCACAGTATTGGAAGAAAGATTGCATACCACCCAAAGGTTTAGTAATAAAAAAAAAACTGAGTGCGCGGAAATGAATAAATTGACCATGGAAATAAAAGGAAAAGTAGATTCAGAATATTATGCAATATGGGAGAAATTGTATCATTGGATTGACAATAAAAATAAGAAAAGAAACTGTATATAATAGATACAGACAGTATAGTAATAGTATGTATAGTTTGTATTGGACAGGGTATGCGTATATGTATATGAAATGTCATAGTACTGTTTATTAAGTAATAGAGATATGTAAAAAGAAAAAAAAAACAATAAAGTATTTTTTTAAAAAGAAAGAAAAAGAGCCATCCACATTCGGAGCCTAGAAAGCAGCCACATATTACAGCATTCCAGTCACCGTGTTTCATGGAGGAGAGTCTTTTATGGAAATGTAGTGTTTTATTCTAATAACTATCTGGACTATCTAGGTGATAACTGGCAAACCTAACAGGGATGGCAATTTTTCTGGGGAACAGTGGCTGCCTCCCTCATATCCTTTCACACATACATCTTGTATTCAATAATTTCATAATGTAAGAATCTTGAACACTGATGTCTAACACTGCAAGAGTGGCTTGCAGATCCTTTGCCTTTATCCTGAGGTTGTTTGCAACCTCTCTGGGTACAAGTACATTGTACTTGGTTTGAGGGGAAATTTTAGTTTGACAATCACTCCCAGGAAAAGTAATGCTAGCACTGCATTCATTTTGCCTGTCGAGTGATGAAGGCCAATGTTTTGGCAATGATTTTTGTGCCTCGTATATTGATAAAACCCTTTCTACAGAAATCTCTTTTGAGTAATCATCATTCACTTCTCCAAACCTGCATCCAGAAGAGCAAAATTTCAATTTCACTGTGAAGAACATCAACCACAATTTCCCACCTTGAGGGAGCAGAGTATTCTGAGATTTTACATACTTATTCCAAAACACACAAGCAAAAGTTGACACAATATGTTTAGCTTACCAGGCTATGTGAATATGAGCAGCAGTTTTCCAAATCTCGCAAAGTGATATTCTATCATAAAGATGGAAATTAATCTCTAAGCGATATTTTTAATGTAATGCTATGTTTTTCTTTGAAATGAAAGCTGAGAAGCCTATATATAAAAATTTACCAGTCTGATTAGTATATTTTGTAAATGTTTTGGCCAGTATTTGTCCATGCTTTCCTTCAATTTCTTCTTCATCATCATCATCATCAGATGAGGAACTAAATTGATTTTCAACAAGCCTCTTAACAGCAGCTTGATTAGCCTTCTTAATTTCATCAAACTTTTTCTGTGATGCAAGTTCTGTTGAAATAATAATACATTAGGAGAACTAAAAACAGTAATTAGTGTCATATAACACACAAGCAATGGTTTGTTCAACTGCTGAATGAATCACAGTAACTATGTATAACAATATACTCAGGCCAAACCAAACAACCCGCGTAATGGCTTAGCATGAAATATGAATCCAGACCCTATTTTTTCAACATTAAGGTCAATAAACTAAAGTTCTGTGTAAATATTTACCTGTAATAAATCTATATATCAAGATCATAAAGTTTAAGAAGAGTTTTTGATGTGAGCTTTCTCCAGATAATGTAATCTCAATTATCTTCAAGCATCTATGACCAGGAAAATTAAGGTTACTCTCTCCTTATGGTTAGATTTCCTATTTCTTACTGTACTACACTAATATTCAAAATTCTAAAATAAATCATCCTTTGAATATAATCTTTCAGATGAAAGCAGATCTGAAGGAAGTCAGTCAATGATAGCTCGAATCCAGGATTTTAACTAAGCATTAACACAAAAATGTATGAAACTCTCTTTTTCAAGAAAGACTAATTTGGAGTATAAAGAAATGGGGAAATTATTTCTTCAGCATCCTGGTTTTCCTTTCTTGACATATTTTGGAAAAGATAGAACAGGAATCATGGCTTTCCCATTACAAAAATCAAACTATAAACTTTCTGCTGACAAACGGAACTAAGCTACGATGTTTAAGTAATACAAATAAGAACTCTGCTGTTTTGCACAAGGTCTACATGTACCTAGCTATTACTTTGTATTTTACAGTGGTGGGATTCAAAAAAATTTCACTACCCGCTCTGCGGGCGTGGCTTGGTGGGCATGGCAGGGGAAGGATACTGTAAAATCTCCATTTCCTCCCCACTCCTGGGGGAAGGTTACTGCAAAATCCCCTTTCCTCCCCACCCCACTAACCTGCTTTCCAGCTCCATTCTCCTGTACAGCTGCAAGAAAACTTATCTCACTGGGCATGCACGTGCCTCACAGCTGATTTTTGGCTGATTTGAGGCCTTTTTCAGCCTCCCAAAGGCTTGAGGAAGGCTTCTGCACGCTTTGCAAGCCGAAAACTAGCCCTGTTTTGTCACTTCCTGGTTTTCTGAAAATACTGGAAGTGATGAACTGGGGCTAGTTTTTCAGCCTGCAAAGCCTGCAGAAACCTTCCTCAAGCCTTTGGGAGGCCGAAAAAGGCCTCAAACCAGCCAAAAATCAGCTGTAAGGCACAGTGTAGGTCAGGGGATGGCGTGGGTGGGTAGGTGGGTATTACGTGCGCATATGTAGGGGACGTGGGAGCCGTGAATTGCCTTCCGGGTGCTGGCATGCAAGTGTGCAAGCATGTGCACAGTTTTTGGCACAGGAACCCAAAAAGGTTAGCCACCACTGTTCTAGAGTCTCAACATCTTTTTTTACATTGTGGCGACCAAAATTGGATTGCAGTATTCCAACTGTGACCTTACCAAGGCTTGTATATATGATCAGTGCTCGGATTTTAAGCCAAGGAATGTGCTGAAAAGTGGCAAGCCAAGCACATAAATAGATTGCTCGTTTCCACAACTACCATGTGCAAATGCAGAATTGGATCTCTAGCGGGTTTCTTTTCCATTTCTATATCCTTGGAAGAATGAGAGTGAAAACTGCAAGCTACTATTAATTCCAAAGACTGTTAAGCAACTGAGAAGCACAGGTAGTCTTCTACTTGAACCAATTGCTTTTAACATTTGTTCAAAGTTACGACAGTGCTTAAAATAGTGACTTATGACTTCTCCTCACACTAACGACCACTGCAGTGTCCCAGTCACATGATCAAAATTTTGGCATCTGGCAACCATCTTGTATTTATAATGGTTGCAATGTCCCAAGATCATGCAATCTCCATTTAAGACCATCAGGGGGAGGGGGGGGGACACACATTTGCAGCAAGTACAGTCAGTGGGGGGGAAGCCAGCTTCATTTGCTGACTTGCTTACAAAAGGTTGTAAAATTGGATGTGACTCTTTTAATGTTTGTTTCACTTGGTAATCAATGTTCCAATCCCAACTGTGGTTATAAATTGAGGACTAATTTATAACTGTGGTTATAAATTGAGGACTAATTGAGGACTAATTGAGGATCCAGGACTAATCAGCTGGAAAAATATAAATGAGATTAGAAATCTTTTTACTTTACACCCACATGGGCTCTTTTTCTATAAAAGGAGATAAATTATTATTCCCTGAAAAAAAGATCCTAACCATTCAACCTGATTTAGAAAACTCAATACTGAGCTCTAGAACAGTCCTGAGTTCCCTGGAAGGATGAAAACAAGTAACAGTAACAATAATATAATGTTATATTTATATGCCATCCAATTGAGTTTCAGGACAGTCCTCTCTCCTGCAGAGCGTCGGCTGCAGCAAGTTGTTATAGCCAGCTGAACGAATAGGCTGAAAAATAAGCTTTTATCTGTGGGCTGTCAGACTTCTGAACACAACACGAACACCACAATTAGGTTTAATATGATAAAACTTGCAGGACCAGCACCAAGGGAGGCTCATTTCAATGTCATTGTCCCCATGTTGTGGACAGATGATAAACGTTTGATTTAACAGATAATCAGAGTAGGAGGGGACCTTGTCAGTCTTCTAGTCCAGGGGTTGCCAACCTTTTGGACCTCAGGGACCACCAAACTCATCATTTTAAATCCCGGGGACCAGGGAGTCTGAAAACTCCCTAAAAAGTCTGCAGGAAAATTCCCCACCCCGTTTTCCTACCGATCGATCGTTCTTTATTTGGGATCGCAGGATACCGTCTCCAGCTCTGTTCTCAGGGAGGGAAGGAGAGACTTTTGGCTTCATGCAAGGAAAGCAGCAGAAGTCTTTCTTTCTCTCCCCCAAACTCCACCAAAAATGAGTCTTTGTGCGACTTGTTGTGCCAGCGCAGCCTCTTGGAGCAGGAGGCCTTGCAGGGTCCCAAAGATTCATTTCTGGTGGAGTTTGTGGGGAGAGAAAGAAAGACCTTTGTTGCTTTTCTTGCATGAAGCCAAAAGCAGAAGAAGAAAGAAGCGGAAAGAAGCAGTCCGGTGGCCAGGCCAGGTGCGTGGGGGAGGGGGGGGGCGAGTGGGGTAAGTTCCCCCCATCTGCCCTTTGCCCCCTCCCCTCACTACCTCTTGCAGTTCGCAGTGCGACGCAAGCCTTGTATTCTCTCGCAGCCTGCTTTTGGGAGGGGGGGGGTGGACATTTATCTGCGGACCACCAAAATGTTCTCGTGGACCACCAGTGGTCCCCGGCCCACTGGTTGGTGACCACTGTTTCTAGTCTCACCCCTTGCCCAAGCAGGAGACCCTACACCAGTGATCCCCAACCTTTTTTGTTCCAGGGACCAGTTTCACGCAGAAACACTTTTTCAAGGACCGGCAAAATCAATTCTTCCCCAATCGTAAAGGGCTTCTTGACTATTTCTTGACTAAAAACATATTTTAATATATATTTTAATCACGATTATGCATTCTTTGCAGCCCGGTACAAAATGATCCACGGACCGGTACCGGTCCAGGGCCCGGTGGTTGGGGACCCCTGCCCTACTCTATTTCTGACTTGTCCTAGAGCCCCCCCCCCCAATAGTCTACATCTCCCCATAGACCCAACTGGAACCCCCTCCCCCCAGCTGGAGGGCTCCAGGTGAGCAGGAAGGCCCCCGCCCCGCTCATCTTCCGGATGGAGGCGGCTCCTGAAAGCCCAAAGACGCGGCACCGACGGGAGGGATACTCACCATGGGCTCCCCCTGCGCTGGCCGGCACCCCTCCCGCTCCTCTCGCCTTTCCCCGCCCGCCGGGTCCGTTCCCCAGAGAGACCCCGCCGGCTGCAGCCCGACCCCTGCCTCTCCCGCGCCCTCCCTGGCGCCAAGCAGCGGCTTCCATCCCTCCGCTTGGGGAAAAGGCCCGGGCTCCCACGGCCGCTTTCTCTTTCCGCCAGTCAACAGCCTCGGGGACAAGGCGACGTAACCCTTCGGCTCCTGGGTCCAGCCCGGAGGAGGGTTTGGGGTGGGGTGGGGGTGTCGGTCGACTCAGACTACGATTCCCAGCATCCCCCTTGCGCCGAAAAAGCCAGCCGTGGAGCGGAAGCGCCCTCCAGAAAGAGACGTGGAAACTGGCCGAAGGCGGGGCTTTTGCCATTCAAAGCGAGCCGAAGCCGCCGGAAGTCGCGTGGGCGCGCCGCTCTTTTCTGCAGTGCGTGCGTGTTCTCTATGGTTTTGCGATAGTTGTGCTTTTATGATTGGTTTTGTTTTTTTTTTTAATTACTTTTTTCTTTTTGCAGCAAATCTTTTTCGGATAGAAAAACTATCAGAGCAGCATCTTCTGCGTCCATGGCGACGCATTTGTTACGGCTCCCAAATCGGTACAGATTGCAAATATGAATAAAAAAAGTGCGGAGGGGAAAGAAGCGGTTATTTATTCTCTGTGTTCACGGATCAATTTATGTGGCATCAAGTCGTTTTCTAAACTTTTAGAAAACTACAGAAATCTGCATCCGTCACGGGTTCCCTAGTTGCAAAAATGCAAAAAAAAAAAAAAATGTGAAAATACTCTGCAGACAAGAAGTGTCAAATCATGTATTTTGCTCTTTTTAAAATTACACAATTGGTCGATTTGCTGTTACATTTTTTCTTCTTCGAAAATATGTTTTATTGATACATTTTTCTTTTTAAAACATTAAAAACCCCATCTATCTGAACAGTGTGTTGTCTGGGCACAATTAATGTTAAGTAAAGATACAACAATAACCATAATCATACTAGTAATCTTGATAAACATATCAATATTAATCACAGAATAATAACACAGTTAGTTTATCCATCTTGCATAATTTTCCATACAAAATTTTTGTTATATTTTAAAATTCTGTTTAGTTTCTAACTAACCTGTTTCTGTTAGTTAACCATTTGCAAAATCCAATGTTAAAAAATATTCTGTTTCTTCCTTTTTCTTTACTTTTGTTAATTTTCAAACACAGGTCCTCCTATCAGATTATTTCAGAAAAAGACTAAGCAACCAGGTTTTAGCCATTTTTTGGACAAAACGAGACTGGTTCTGTAGTTCTGGGCTGCCTTTGCACAATTTCTTAGAACTGAATCTCCGGAATCCGACATTTCTTACGAGAGAATATAACTTTTTAAAAGAGTGTAATTCTCATTCTCTTCCCCCAGCTCAATTGGTTTGTGGTCCTGGGCTTTATACACTATCCAAGCTTGGAATAAGGCATTTAAAGTGAATTAACCTATCCTTTCTTTGGCACAGAAATAGGATGTTAAAGCAGTCTGGTAAAAACAATGTTTTAGTTGTCTATCCATTTTCTTTCACAAGTACATTCACACGTTTAACATCTACATGAAACAGCTGGGAGAAGGCTACCCAGAGATACAGGGCTGGGTATCACCAGTATGCTGATCTTACTCTGCTTATGTCTCAGCTCTGGTCACTAGTGATGTGATCAAGGTTGAATCTCAAGTGTCCGGAGGCCAAGGGAATCTGGATGGGAGAAAAACAGGTTCATCCACAGCAAAATTGAATGGCTGTGGGTATCTCTAGCTCCTGGAGATGTCTATGAAGATTCTCAATCATCCAGGTGATGGTTTTGTCCCAAAGGTAGTTTTTTTGAAAAGGCAACTGGGCTTTCTCATTTTTTTCTTTTGAAGACATTTCACTTCTCATCCAAGAAGCTTCTTCAGCTGTGACTGAATGGTGGGGAATGGAAGGATCATTCTTTCCATTCCCCACCATCCAGTCACAGCTGAAGAAGCTTCTGGGATGACAAGCAAAACATCTTCAAAGAAAAACCAGAAAGTCTAGTTGCCTTTTAAAAAATAGTTCCTGGAGATTTTCCAAATCTCTTTCATTTGGAAGGAGGTTGTGATTGTCCGTTAGAATTGCACACAATTTCCAGGTCTCTCTAGACTTGCACCAGCCTCAATGCATACGTGACTGCTACAGCTAGGAGGACCTTTGCACAATACCTACATAATGACTGCTACTATCATTAAACTATATTTTGTAGATGACTGCTTTTTCTTCATGAAGTTATTGAATATTTTGGTTAAACTAAGATGTTTTTGAGGATTTTAATTTGTTTGTGTTCTATGGTGATGCCGTGTGGTTGTAATAGTCTATTGGCTGTTTCTGAGATGTTTTGCATGTATGGAAAGGTTATCCTTTTCATAGCTTGTGTTGGTTTTGCTGTAGGGTGTTAACTGGTCAGGCACTTTGGATAAAGTTGCATGAGTGTCTATTTTGTTGGAGGGTGTTCTCTGGTTGTTTCCTTTTGCTGTGTTCTGAGTTGTTGCAGTGCATTTCTTATCTGAATAATACTCTTACACAGCTCCATTTCTATGAAGTTTGGTTCCCACTTTGCAATGGAACACTTGGTTAGTATGGGTTATTTTTTGATAGCTATTTTTTTACTGATCCAAGCTGAGCAGAGCTCTGCCTTGCACTCTTCAGGTGCATAAGGTGAGAAAAACACTCAGAGCAGTGTGAGCAGAACCAAAGTCATGTTGGATGACCCATTGAATTAAATAAGGAAGTGTGTCCCAAACTCAGTAGTTCTGCTAAATAAGAAAGTGTTCCAGTTTGTGCACAAGAGAAAAAAAACAAGGCTAGAACAATGGGGAATTGTAATAAAGTGCTGCGATGTCAAAAACCATGTAACTGCTTTTGCTAGATAGGGAGCTAGTATGAACCTTTGAAATATATGTGTCAATTTGAAAACAGAAAGAATGTGAGCCAAGCCCTCGTACGAGGGGGCGGACAGTTAGGGTATAAAAATGCTGCCTGAATTTTGCTCTGTGTTCCTTCAATGCCTGAGGGAACCCGTCTCTGCAGACACGTGAATAAAACCTTGTTTTCCTTGGATCAACAAATCTTTTGGTGGTTTTTTATCTGCTTCCACCTCACAGCAGTAAATCCCAAGAAAGCTGCAGGGCCTGATGGCATTCCTGGCGGAGTAGTGAAAGCGTGTGCTGACCAATTGGCAGAAATACTCACAGAGCTGTTCAATCTATCTTTAACACATGCCATCATCCCACAATGCCTGAAGGCTGCAACCATCATCCCTGTTCCCCCCCCAAAAAAACAAATATAAACACTCTCAATGACTATAGGCCCATAGTGTTAACAAGCTCTATTATGAAGGTTTTTGAGCGACTAGTTTCACAGCACATCAGAGACTGCCTCCTGCCCTCCTTTGATCAACATCAGTTTGCTTATAGAGCAAATCGATCTACAGAGGATGCTGTGGCCATCACACTTCATAGAGCACTGAGTCATCTGGAGAACAAACAGCTATGTGAGGATGCTCTTTGTGGACTACAGCTCTGCGTTTAACACTATTATCCCAGATATACTAGTAACCAAACTGTATAATCTGCAGGTCCCCACCCCCATGTGCTCCTGGATTAAGAACTTTTTGACAAACAGACCACAGTCTGTCAGACTTGGCCCCCACCTTTCTTCCACTATTACACTCAGTATTGGTTCCTCCCAGGGTTGTGTTTTGAGCCCATGCCTTGTACACCTTTGACTGCTCACCAAGCCATGCAACAAAAACCATCATAAAGTTTGCAGATGACATGACCGTGATTGGTCTCATCTCTGGAGAGGATGAGATGGCATATAGGACAGAAGTAGAGAACCTGTCTGTCTGGTGTTCACAGAACAATCTGACATTTATGGAACAAATGTCCATAAAATCAAAGAACTGATTATGGACTTCAGGAAACATGGACAGAACCACGCCCCACTCATCGATCAATGGAGAATGAGTGGAAACTGTCCCTATGATCAGATTCCTTGGCATCCATATTTCAGCTGATATCTCCTGGTCACCAAACACCAAGGCCATAGTGAAGAAGGCTCAGCAGCGGTTGCACTTCCTGCGGGTTCCTCAGGAAAAACAATCTGGATAAGAAGCTGTTGCTGGCTTTCTATAAAGCCTCTGTGGAGAGCACTCTGACATACTGTCTGGGTGTGTGGTATGCAGGCTCCTTCGCTGAGGACAGGAAAACTGTACAGAGGGTGATAAACACAGCTCAAAAGATCATTGGTTGCCCTCTGCCCTCCCTGAAGACTTAGCCAGGTCCTGCTGCTAAAGCAGAATCCAGGCCATCATACAAAACCCCTCACACCCTGGCAATTATCTTTTTGACCTGCTGCCGTCTGGACAGCGCTTTAGGTCAATAAAATCCCACACCACTAGACTAATAGTTTCTTTCCCTGGGCGATCCGAACCGCAAATAAATACAAAGTCACTACCTTATTAAGATGTGAAAAGATGTGAAATCGCAATACCTCATTCAGATGTATAATAAAATATTACAGTACAATCCATCTCTTGAGTATTACACTCGGCAAAGCATCACAGTCAGTGTTGGATGTATATTTTGTGTATATTCATAGATATTGTACTCTCAAATTGCAAATGGAGATGCAGGTAGTCTTTTTTTTTTTTTTAATCTTCATCTTTAAGTGCTCTGGTTTTATTGTATCGTGAACAGTTGCTGGAGTGCATCCACAGTTTTGTTGTACTTGTACAATGACAATAAAGTTGTTGTTCTTTTTTTTTTCAAGGAATCTTCATGAAAGGTTACGTGCCTATACTACATTTTACATCTTCATTCTGGATTCCTCAGTTAGGCATCTTCTCCATTACTGAGTCTTATAATTTGATAGCAGGACTTGCTCTCATTTCATTTGTATCATCTGGTTGCTACAGAAATATACTTTGCTTTAAAACACTGATAATCAAAAAGAATAACTCTCATGGTAAAAATTCTGTCTGTTTATCCAACAGATACTTTAACTTATGATGAATTGCTTACAGTCAGTACAACTAGAATAATTCTTCATAAATAACATTGTTACTAGCAGTGCAGAATTTTCTTGTAGAAATATTTCCACATTACACAAACAAAAATTCAAAGTAGTTTGTGTAATGTGGAAATATTTCTAAACTACTTTGAATTTTTTGGATAATTATGATAACAAAGTTGTTCTCTGACTCATGAATCTAATATGATCAGATAGTTTAGCAACATCAATTGTAAACTTACAATAGCTATTGAGTAGCTGGGAAATGTTTCTTTCTAGATGGATTATACAGACAAAATTTAGAATATAACCTACTAATCCTTCATTAATTCCTTCTTCCAAGTTTCTAAGTTGAACCATGAAATTCTGAACCATAGTATATGATGGCATTGACCTATGTTTCCTAGAGACAAAATTTAAATTTTTAGGCATGTCTATTGAACATGGTTTATTTAAAAATCATATACTGCCCAGAAAAAAAAAAACATAGTTGTCATGAATAGTTTCCCATGTCCAATGAAATATCTAACATAATTCTGCCCATCATTTATTAATTTATGCTCAAGTATGAATATCTGAAATGATTTTTTCAAATCCTTAAGGACCAGAAGTTCTCTGCAATTCTTCTAAGTCTGAAAAATCATACTCTAGGGATGGTTTCACTAGAGTCTCAACTTGTCTTAACCTTATTTTCAATTTCTGCTGTGCAGCACTATATTCAGCTAAAAGTTTAGCAAACCTTGTTTGTAAATTATCTAGCATTCCTTCTATTTGGCTAACTTTTTGCTCGAGGTTTTCTGTGTCTCTTTTCATGTTTGCTTGCTCTAAATCCAGTAGTCCATCTTTCATAAGGATCTGCTTTCCCTTTTCTTCCAACAAGGTCTTTGCCTCTGGATATTCTATTAAAGCTTCCATCAGGTCATCTTTATGCAGACAAAACAAATCTGAATAGCCAAGACTTCTAATATTAGCTGTCCTTCTATTTCCAGCTTTGCTACCTTTAATGTTAAGGATGCTAATCTCTCCAAAATAGCTGCCATCACTAAGAACCACAAACTGAGTTACTCCATCATCAGCTACCACTGCCAGTTTTCCTTCTTTGATAATGTACATTTCTCGCCCAATATCACCTTTCCGGCAGATATAATCTCCAGGGCTATATACCTGAGGTTGTAGTTTCAGGACCAGCTCAACTAATAGACCGGCTTCGCAGTCTGAAAAAATCTGGACTTTTTTTAATGTCTCCAAGTGAACATTAATAGCAATTTCGGCTCGTAATTTATCTGGAAGAAATTTCAAGACTTCTCTTTCGTTTACGGCCTTCTTGTTTGTCCACAAATAATCAAACCACTTGATAACCCGTTTTTCTAAATCTTTGCTCACATTACGAAACTGCATGTACTGCTTGATAGCATCAATCTTTGCTTGAAATTCCTCCCGGGCAGCATTCATATTAGAGATCATAGAACCAATATTACCAACAATAGTAGCAAAGATTAATACACCGACCAGGAAGTCAACAACAACAAACCAATACTCAGTATCTTGAACAGGAGGAGGTGTTTCACCAATAGTTGTCAAAGTCAGTGTTGACCAGTAAAGGCTATACACATATTTTCTAGCGAGCCTGCCAAATTCAGGATGAGAAATATTGGGGTAGACCCATGAGTCAGTTCCAAAACCGATCGCTTTTGAGAGGGAGAAATACATACAAGCATTCCAGTGGATGATAATTATAATGTACATGACAAGGTTAGAGATTCTGAAGATATTTGGATAACTTGTTCTTGTTTCTGTTTGCTGGAAGAATTCAAACATGCGTGATATTCTAAGCAATCTGTTTATTCTTATTTCTGGGTAATTCAGTCCAAATTTGAAGTAAAGTAGATCAGTTGGCATGATGGACAGCAGATCTAATTTGAATTGTGACGTTTCCTTGTATCTTTTTTTGAGCTTAGATTTTTCTTTCACCAACAAGCCTTGCTCCAAATAACCTGAAGCAAAATGTAAGCAACTTTTTATGGTACGAATCTATTTTTAATCAACGACCAAAGGGAAACAAAAGTGATTACTAAACCATTATTTATAACTAGAGAGGTATTTCTATCATCTTTGCATCAATGACAAAAGGGAAACAGAAGTGATTGCTAAACCATTATCTATAACTATAGGTATCTTCATCATCTTTGCAAGTAGTCAGAATTTTGAACCTTTCCAGTTCACATTTAAAACTAAATTGTGAAGAACCAAACCAACATTTAGAAATTTATCATCTTTTTTCTCCAATATATATTTTATAAGCCGCCTTGAGTCGGCGAAAAGGCAGCAACATAAATTCAATAAATAATAATAATGATACTTGAGTTAGTACAGTGAACTTCCATGAAACTTTATCACATTTATAATTCTAAATTAACTTCTTAATGTGATCGTTCCTTATATAAAATCATGCACAAACACTGCTAAGTGCTTTTACATTTTTATGCAGGGCTTACAGTTTTCCCATACATTTCAAAACCAAAAAAAACAAACACTACTTTCAAACTAGGATTTGTGATCATCAGGAATACTTGAAGTGCTATCTGTGAGGGAATTTGGAAGACCACCTATTTCTTAATTTAGACATTAAATGTTATGGATAGTTAAGATAATCATCCCCAGAAACTAAAAAATGAGGATCTGAAATTTATGAGATGCATTTATTCCTACCTTAATATTTTTTTTAAATACTGAAAATTGTGAACATACCTAATACTGCTTCCTCCTATTTTCCCCAAAACAGCAACTGTGTGAGGTAGGTTGGGTTGAGAGAGAATGACCGGTCCAAAAAGTTACCCAACTGGTTTTCATGTTTAGAGTGGGACTAGAATTCAGTCTCCTAATTTCTAGCCAGTGGTTAAAGCACTGAAACTAGTATCCAAGTTTCAGTGCCTTAACCACTGAATAAAACTGGGTGATCTTTTTTTTGGTAAGGAAGGGAATTCTGGACCGAGCTAACTTTAAAAATTCCCTCATAAAATACATCTTAAATGTTATTTTTTTAAAAAAGAGAATGATTAAACTATTTCTCGTTCTTGGTTTTCCTGACAACAATAAAAATTGAAAGTTCTACTGTAATTTAGGGAGGGAAAAGGTACAAGTACTTGGCAATTGGCATTACGGGTAGTCCTCAAGTTATGACCAAAATTGAGCCCCAAATTTATGTTGCTAAGTGAGAAATTTGTCAAGTGAGTTTGGCCCCATTTCAAAACTTTTCTTGCCACATTTGTTAAGTGAATCACTGCAGTTGTTAAATTAGTAATCAGGTTGTTAAGTGAATCTGATTTCCCCAGTGACTTTGTTTATCAGAATGTGGCAAACAGTGATCACCTCACCCTGGGACACTGCAACCGTCATATATGTGAGGCAGTTGTCAAGCATCTGAATGTAAATCATGTGATCATGTGGAATTCTGCAACAGTGAATAAGTCATAAGTCACTGTTTTCAGTGCCGTTGTAACTTTGGACAGTCACTAAGTGAGCTGTTGCAAGTTGAGGACTACCTCTATATTTATGACAGTTGCACTGTCCAGGAGTTATGTGATCACCATCTGGAATCTTCCTAGCTGGCTTCCAACAATCAAAGTCAGTGAGAAAAACCAATTTCCCTAATGACTGCAATGATTCATTTAGCAACTGCAATGATTTGCTTAATTCTGGCAAGAAAAGGTCGTAAAATGAGGTGGGACTCATTTAACAATTGCCTCGCTTAGCAACAGAAATGTTGAGCTCATTGGTGGTCATAAGTTGAGTGTATGATTGTATCAATTTTTTAAGGGTGCAACAGAGACAATAGAACACACTCTTACCTGTCCTTGTCCGCACAAACATGTCAGCAATATAAATAAAATCTGCAGAATAGTCCAAAATCAACCACATTTCTAAACTGTTATGATTAAGTTCATCAAAACAGGCCCTGAGTAAGAACAAATGACACCAGAAATTTAAAATTAAGCATTAAATATCATCAACAACCACAGTAGCTATTTGTTTCGGTGGAATTGAGGAGAAAGTGCGTGGCATTTTAAGGAAGACATTCTGGAGAGGAGTCACAACTGCAAAGTTAATGGGCCACAACATTCGATTGCGTAGCGTAGTCATTCTATTTTATCTGCTTAAGTAAATGAAGATTTGAGTATCACTGCAAATTTCTCCTGTTTTGCAAAAAAACCCTGACAGCATTCCATTGACAAAGTTCAGGTCTATTGTAGCATAATAGGAAGAACAGTGTTAGTCTACGTTGGCACCTTTTTCAACTAACAAATTTTAGTAAAAGCTGCAGTTAATTTTGGAGTCCTAGTGGACAATCAATTAAATATGAGTCAGTAGTGTATGGCAGCAGCCAAAAAAGCCAATGTAATTCTAAATTGCATTAACACAGGGATTGAATCAAGATCAAGGGAGGTACTAATACCACTCTATAAAGCCTTAGTAAGGACACACCTAAAATACTGCATCCAGTTTTGGTCACCACACTATAAAAAAGCTGTTGAGAACTCTAGAAAGAGTGCAAAGAAGAGCAACCAAGATAATTAATGAGACCATCTGAGACTGTTTGAAACCTTTGGATGTACGTTAATAGCCCCATCAAGTGACAAAAGATTAAATTCACATGCAGCAAAAGGCTTAGCAGGCATTACTTAACATTTATGAAAATCAATATTTGTATATGAATATTAGTATCAATACGACATTGGGGCTTATAGATTTCAGTTACTATATTCACAATTCCATATCAGCTTCAAATGCTAAATAAAAACTTTGGATAAATCTCTATTCCTTTTTAAATTAACCTTCCTTGAAACTTGGGGTGTTACATCATTATGGAAATCAGCTATCTCCTAAGGTTAAATCAATCACACATTCAAATTTGTGTACACAGATATTCATTTCCTAATTTAAAAGTTTGAATGTTTGGCAAATGACAATGTATAAAACACTTTTGGAAACTTTGAAGAGTGTACGTACATTTTGTCAGCAGCCATCAGTATGGCTGTTAAGTATTCTTATGTGAATATCCTTATTCCTGTATTGCAGACTCGAGAATGATATATATTTGACACTATGTTATGTTATTATTTTGCCGAGACCTCCATTGTTCACAGATGTTTCTTAACCCACAACCCCGGACAACCAATATTTTCTCAATAAATTTAATTGGATCAACTTTGTTATGGATCATATTTCCTGCTTATTTATTTATTAAATGTGAAGGCCATACGATTCCCAACAACTCTGGGTGGCTGACAGGTGAAAACAGTTTCAAAGAATGCAACAAGAATTAAAAATAAAGATTAAGAAAGAAATAAGTTCTTTCTCTGTTTAAAGCAATTGATTGCTTTGATGGTTAACAATTATGGGAGTTGAAGCTCAAGAGAGTTGGATGATGCCAAGTTGGGAAGCTGAGCTTAAGATACTGCAACACTTCTAATATGGTCATTTTTTTATAATATTACAATACCTAGCGATGATCATTGTCCAATTGTACATGACAGGCAACGTGATGCAGAACAGCCAATGGTAATAAAGGTTTCCAGAAGGATCAATGACAAATATTTCTTTCTTCCCCCTGAAGAGGTAAGCAGAAGGAACAATTATCCATTCACCCTTTAACCATTCATACAAAATGGCGGCCCAATTTGAAACAGGAATGATTTCACTGAATCAACTTTTTCTTAGAAATCTCTACAATTTAACTTTGGCTCAAGGTGTTGCAAAATGAAAATAGTTGTTCTGTTTGGATGCCAAGACATAGATAGTTATCTACTTACTTACTTACTTACTTTACTTTATTATCATTGCACTTCGTACAATGAAATCAAACACCATCTTCAGTGCACATCATAATCATGAAAGTAAACACAAACACACATCCTCCACCCTTCACACATTGAACCGGAAACCCCAGACACCACACCGACATTGCACTATACAGAAGAATTCAAAAGAGCTACTGCCCTGGGATATATCTACCATATCACATTGGTATAGAACAGGGGTCGCCAACCTTTTGGATCTCAGGGACCACCAAACTCATAACTTTAAATCCCGCAGATCACTAATATGAATTTTGACTGGCGGTGGCTTGCTGACGTTGGTGGGAAAGTTGGTCCCATATTCCAGAGCTGCAGTAGTCACAGGACTGGGCCTTTGGTCATCCCGGAGCAGCTGCTCCTCCACCCAGGTGTACCAGCCTGCCATGGACTGAAGGAGCTGCTCTGAGATGACCAAAGGGCCAGTCTTGTGACTACTGCAGCTCTGGAATATGGGACCGACTTTCCCACTAGCGTCAGCAAGCCACCCTGGGGAAATTTCCCTCCCCCACCATTGGTCTTACCTTCCAGTTCCAGCTCACATGGCTCTACTCAAGGTAAGGTTGGCACTCAGCCGAGGGTGGGGGCTGGCAGGTGGGTGGACCATGTGGGCAGTGCAGCCTTGTGTTCCCGTGCAGCCTGGATGAATTGCTTTTTAGGGAGGTCCTTTGGGGGGGACATTTCTCTGCGAACCACCAAAATTTTCTCGTGGCCCACCAGTGGTCCCCAGCCCACCAGTTGGCAACCACTGGTATAATTCCGGGGTAAGAGTCAGATTGTCCTCTCTCAAAACCCCAAAGTGGATGATGTCATGAGATGAGAACTGCCCCACCCTATTCCCCAGTCCTACCCCTTTCAATTGTCCATCATGTCACAGTCCAAGGAGAAGGTTAAAATATCTGCAGATTGAGGCATGGAGGACACTGGAAAACCTTCTGCTTTCCAGATGTTGCTTGCTAGCATTGCCTTCCTAACTAATGTGGGTGCAAATAAGCACGCCGAAACATCCCAGTTGGAGTCACTTGTGAGTAGTGAGTAAGTCCCATCAGGACCTAACAGCAGGCTGCCTGCCTCCTAATCAATAGCATCATCTATGTTATTGCTAGGAAGTTGAACTAAAACAGAATTCCCTAATCTTTCCAGTTTTGCGGACCACTGGGGGTCAGGAGTGGAGATGGTTCTGTGCAAATGGCAGGCAAGCACACATTCTAACTCTAGGGGGCAGTGTTCATCTCTGTTACAAAGCTGAAGAGCCAGCACTGTCTGAAGAAGTCTCCGTGGTCATGTGGCTGACATGATTAAATGCCGAAGGTGCACGAAACGCTGTTACCTTTCCACCAAAGGTAGTCCCTATTTTTCTACTTGCATTTTTGCATACTTTCAAACTGCTATGTTGGCAGAAGTTGGGACAAGTAATGGTAGCTCACTTCGTTATGTGGTGCTAGGGATTCGAACTGCCAAACTGCTGACCTTTCTGATCGACAGGCTCAGTGTCTTAGCCACTGAGTCACCGCGTCCCTTAGCATATCAGAAGGTTTCCCTAACTTTCTGGGGAAATTAAAGGAAAGGCGTGGACTTTGGGACTCGTGGAATTCTATTAATATAATCTTACTATAAAGGTAGAGCTAGTATTTTTTGATGTGCTTCTTGTCTGAACTAATTCCATAGACTAACATCAGAACCAAAAGATCTTGTCTATAAACTGGCTTGGACAGTAATGCATTTTAACAGAAGAGCGTTCTGTATAGAAATTTAATAGCACTTACTCCTCATTGTTTTTCTTCTCGGGTTTACTTTCATTTTTATTCTCATCCTTCTCTTCTTTGCACACTGTGTTATTTTTCTTTGTATTACCAGTTTTGCTGAAAGAAAAAAATATATAACTGATAAAAATAGCACCCTCACCATAAAGTTACTCTTAGTCTGTCTTATTTTTTAATTCACTTAATTACTCTCTGTCGGGCTCCGAGTTCGCGATAGAGCCCATCAGCTCCGAACCCACCTCGGAGCAAGTCAGCTGGCCATGAGAATGTCACCTTATCTCTGCTGCTGCTGGATCTATATTTCTGCTTGTATGCTGGCCGATGGTGTTGAGAGTTGCTGCAGGATGGATTCTGAAGCAACTGCCGGCTGAAGGATGGAGTCTGAAGCAACTGCCGGGTGCAAGATGGAGTCTGAAGCAACTGTGGGGCTGGAAATGGCTCTTTTCATGTATCGTGGTGCATATTGTTAGAGGGGGTTGGGGCACATATAGGTGGTAAGCCTTAGGTTGAACATGGTGAAGGCGGTACCAGGTGGGGATCACTTAGTGAGGGTCGGAATAGGTTAGGGATGTGGACATGTTATAGGGTTAATAGCATTTAGGGATAATAGGTTAGGCGTGGCCAGAACTAGAACTGCGTATAGGCCTGGGTGTGGTGGGGTGTGTCTCATGATAATGGTGATAAAAAGAAAGGCAGCAAACTCAAACCCAGCGCTAACCTTGCCTAGCTTTTAGCCTTTCTTGTCAGATAAGAGTATTTGTTGTTTGCTGATCTAATGAATAAATCATCATTGTACTACAAAGGGGCTGGAGTTGGTATTCATTTCAGGACAAATCTTCAATACTCAAGGACTGACTGACTCTGCCATGAAAATATTCCCACACAGTACTGTATAGTCATGCTTACTACTCACTATTGGGAATCTGATGTTTTCATTTTGAATTTGTTTCCAATTGGTCTATGATCCCGATCAACTAAACTTACAATCCCATAAAGTATTTTGACATTTCTTTCATTCTTATGTCATCTTTTTTACCTAAGAAATTACTCTCTAATCTATTAAATGAATAATTGTTATGGCTACAGATTGTATTGTAATAGACTGATAAACCTGTGGGTTGGGGAATGCTGGAGTTGAAGTCCACACATATTAAACTTGCTAAGGTTGAGAGATTCCACTCTGTATTTTCTAAAGCGCCTAAAGGCCAGACAAGGAAATAATGGATGGAAGCTGAACAAGGAGAGATTTAACCTGGAAATAAGGAGTAACTTTCTGACAGTGAGAACAATCAACCAATGGAACAGAAGTTGCCCTCTGAAGTTGTGGGAGCGCCATCACTTGAGACCTTCAAGAAGAGACTGGACTGCCATTTGTCAGAAATGGTGTAGGGTCTCCTGCTTGGGAGGGGGGTTGGACGAGATGACCTACAAGGTCCCTTCCAACTCTTATTATCTTTATCTAATCTGTAACTGTTCTTTATTAAGGTCCTGAGACATATGAAAAACTGAATTCAAGTTCAAATAAAACATATGAAAAACTGAATTCAAGTTCAAATAAAATTTTGTTTCTTAGTTTAGCCTTCTAGATCAGGGGTCCCCAAACTTGGCAACTTTAAAACTTGTGGACTTCAACTCCCAGAATTCTCCAGCCAGCTATGCTGGAAGTTGAAGTCTGGAAATTGAAGTCCACAAGTCTTATTCAACAAGCCTGAATTCTGGAAGTGAAAGTCCACAAGTCTTAAAGGTGCTAAGTTTGGAGATCTCTGTTCTAGATGAACATGTGGGAGCTAGGAAAAGAAAGGATTCAGGCAATACTTGTCCCCACTTTGCACCGACCTCCAACCCTTTTATAAATTCAGCTGACTGCACTGGAATATACAGGGAGTCCTCAATTTATAACCACAATTGAGGCCAACATTTACGTTGCTAAGTGAGATATTTGTCACAGCTGTTAATTGAATCACTGCAAATGTTCAGTTAGTAACATGGCTGTTAAGGGAATCTGGCTGCCTCATTGACTTTGCTTGCCAGAAGGTCAGAAAAAGGGATCATATTACACCCCCCATGCGCCCATGGACCCTACAACCATCAAAAGTATGAGTCAGTTGCCAAGCACCTGAATTTGATCGGCCACTAAATGAACTGTCAAGGGCTACCAGTAATTCATGACAGATTAAGAGCTCTTGAAGCACCAATCAATCAAATCATGGCTATGATATACACAAAATTAAGGAGTGGCAGGCACTACAACCAGAATTGCAATAGTATTCTGTGTGAATCATCATACGCATACATAAGTAGAAGGAAATGGCACCTTTCATAACCCAGGGTTAATTAGATCAGCAATAAGACAAAGCAACTGAGAAATTAACAAGGTCAAAGTTTAGGGTTAGGCTTAGGGTTCTACTTCTGTTCAACTTCTGACACATTAGGTGTAGTAGTGGGATTCAAAAAATTTTACTACCAGTTCGGGGGGCGTGGCTTGATAGGCATGGCTTGGCTTGGCTTGATGGGCATGGCTTGGTGGGCATGGCAGGGCATGGGCATACTGCACAATCCCCATTCCCTCCCCACCCCACTAACCTGCTTTCCAGCTCTGTTCTCCTATGCAGGGCAACCAAAGAAGACTCAGCCAATCAGCTGGGACTCAGGAGGCGGAGAATAGATGGGGTGGGGCCAGTCATAGGTGGTATTTGCCAGTTCTTGAAACTACTCAAAATTTCCACTACCAGTTCTCCCGAATTGGTCGGAACCTGCTGAATACCACCTCTGATTAGGTGAAAACCTAGCTCTCTGGAAAAAGCTCTACTATTGAGAAAAGAGGAAGGAAGGGAAGGATCAGATGATGTACAAATGAGGATTCCTGGGGATCATCATCAGAGGAAGGGTCGTAGGTGGAGACAGGACAGGGGCGGGCTTCAAAATTTTTAGCAAAGGGTTCTCTGCCTGGTGGCAGAATGGGCATGGCCATGATGGGCATGGCCTAGTTGGCCTATTGCACTACAGAGGAGGACATTTTTGCCCTCCCCGGACTCCGGAGGCTTTCTTTGAGCCTCTGGGAGGACGAAGATGGCCTCCCCTGGCTCCGGAGGCTCTCTGGAAGTCGGAAACAGGCCCATTTCTGGCCTTCCTGAACTTCCGGGAGGCCCAGTTTTTGCCCACCACAACCCTCCATGCGCACCCTGCAGTTACCTGCATCCAAAACATGCCTCATGGGGACTCTTGGGAGGGGAGGGGCAAGGTGGGCGGGGCCAGCCAGGAGTGGGATTTGGGGGTTTCTTTGAACTGCACAGAAACTTATCTAAGGGTTCTCCCGACCCCTTGTGAACCCCCAGCAGCCCAACCCTGGATAGGACCCAGGTGTGGATGTAATGGACACGAGAGTGAGGAATATGAATTCTGATAAAAATATCTTTTTGCCTTAAAACGGACAATTAAGCAGTTTTGCTCCTCTCTCTCTTTCTCTCTCTCCCTCCCTCTCATTTTCTCTCCCCGAAGGAGGGGGGTCACCAGTGCTGCCTTAGACAAAGAATTAAAAATTGCTTTTATTCTTCTCTCAATAGTACGAAGGGTATGGGGCTGCACAGTCGTACCTAGCACTTTACCTGTTAGAAAATGACTAGCCAGGATATTAGAAACAAGAATAGCTCAAATACCCCCAAAACCACATGGCTGGCACATGAAACTAGAATATTTTGCAAGATACCTGTCACCTGGGGTGAAAAAGCAGGTGACATGACTTTTAGCTATTTAGCGTAGCAAGCATCAAGGGTTTAGGGGGCTGTAATCCAAATAACCAATCTGTGATGCCCCAGGGTGGGAGACAAAACAAGCAGAGTCACAGAAAACAGGTGAAGCATCTTTTATTCCTTCCCTTTGCCTCCAAGCTTCAAATATCCTTGACTGAAGACAAAAAATTCTCACACAAGCAGTTACATGAAGGAGGGAATGCTGTTTAAATTATAAAGAGTAAAAAAAACAACACAAACCAGGTAAGATAAGGGCTTGAAGATGTCCATAGATATCAGAACATACACTAGGAAGGATGCCAAACTCAAAGAGGGACCATAAAGTAGAGCTATTGCTACACTTTGTTTCCAGCACTGGCCAGTATGCAGGTCTGTCCTCTTATCCAGTTGTCACAGCTGTAGCCCATGAAAGAGGATCAAGGCCCCCTCCTCCCAAGAAGACCATGTCTCTCCCTTATCCTCTCCTCCCTGCGTGCCCTAGGATGGAGAGGAAATAGGCCTGGGTCCTCCTCTGACTGCTCAACCGGCCCCTGCCCTTCCTCAGCCTGCTTCACAACTTCCGGAGCCACACTTCCCCTCCCTGTCGGCTGTTCCTCCTCTCCCTCAGAGTCAGTCTCCACCAGGGACATGACACAATCGATATTATCTGTTATGCATGCATTATTGGGGAAGAGCAAAGGGTTGGATGAGACCACCTTCTCACTATAAGAATTGCTGTCCTTATATCTTGGTAACAAAATAAAAGTATAATTTTGTATCACACCTTGTGTTCGATGACTTGTCGACTTTGACCCTAAGCCAGAGCCCAGTTTTGGGGACAACAGGAGGGAGAGGACAACCAGCAACACGGTGGAAAGACTCACTTGCAGTCTTTATAGGGATGCCATTGAAAGAGTTGAAGGACCAGGTTAAGAATACATTGTCATGAAGAAAAGCTAAGAGCCAAGGTGGCGCAGTGGTTAGAATGCAGTACTGTAGGCTAATTCTGCTGGCTGCCAGCAGTTCAACTGACTGAAGGTTGACTCAGCCTTCCATCCTTCTGAGGTCAGTAAAATGAAAACCCAGATTGTTGGGGGCAATAGGCTGGTTCTGTATACTGCTAAGAAAGGTCTGTGAAGCACTGTGAAGCCATATATAAGCCTAAGTGCTATTGCCATCTATGTGGCCGCTAAGTCACCAATGACTTTGTAGCATAAAGCAACTCAAGTCAAAGACCTAAGAACTGTGACACTAACCCAAGTTTATGGATTACATGGGATTACAATATACATGTTACTAGGTAAGCTGCTCAGAGTTGCTTGGAACCACAGGATGGATGGAATTTAAATTTAACAAATAAATAAATAAGTTTAGATGCTCAGCCAAAAAAAAAATATTCATGCACACCCACATCTTACCTGCTTTCACCATTCTCTACATTTTTGAGACTTTCCTTTCTACCATGGCTCACTAAATTACGAGGATCTGAATCTGAGTGTTGAGTTTTACTCTCCCCCATCCTTGTGATAATTTATTATCTGAAAGAGAGAGAGAAACAGAGAAAAATATGTTCAATGTGGACCAACATTTTGTAACAAGGCTTTGTTAATAATATTAATCCATCCTATCTCTAGCATGCCCAGCGGCTTAGCCAAAGTATTATTTATTTGTTTACTTATTTATTCATACCGGTCAATTCATAAAACATTCCTATGCCTGTTTTAGTAGTTGCCATTAAAAAAAAGGGAGGAGAGAGGAAGGAAATCTGGAAGAGCAGTTCAGCAGTTTGAAAGTGAAAGTACATTCCAACTCTTATCTTTAAAAGTTGTAACTAAAACACCAGAGTTTTTGACCGCAAATATATTTAATTGGAGGACGTGAATGATGACACCCAGCCTATGAAGGTGCTCAATTGGAAAATCTGATTTATGACACAACCAGAGGGGAGGGGGAAAACAGGCTCACAGGGGATTGTAAATTATGTATGGCAGAGTTGGCTTTATACAGGGCAGTGCCAGTATGTTGCCTCTAATGAATCCTTTTTTTTGAAGTTTGGCTCGAGAGTCACGATTTAATTAGGACGATTGCTGGAATCCTGACAATACCACTGAATACCAAGCTCTCTCAATGGTTTACTGTCATTTTTGACATTCTCCCAAGTTGCTTTCAGCATTGACATCCAATCAGTCAAGCTGACTGAGGAGGGGAGGGGTCCCTTGGATCCTCAGGCATTGGGACGAAGTCCTTGAAGGGGGTTTGTCCTGTGCGACTGTGAACAGCATTATTGTATGTGACCTCCATGAAAGGCAGGAGGTCTGCCCAATTGGACTGCTGATAATTTATGTAGCACCTCATATACCGTTCTACCATGGCGTTCAATCTCTCTGCCCTCCCCCATTGGTGCTTGGATGAAAGGCCGAGCTAATACACCGCAAGAACTCCCTCCAAAATTTGGCTGTGAAGTGGACCCCTCTGTCTGAGATAATTCTCCATGGTACTCCATGCAGGCGGTAGATATGCTTCAGGAACAGTTTGGCTAAATGGCGGGCTGAGGGTAGTATGAAACATGCCTGTTTGGAATACCATGGAGAATTTTGTATACACATTTTATAGTTGACATTTATATTGAAAAAGAAAAATTAGAACTGGAGGGATTAAAAAATATTTTAAACCAGCATTTAAAATGACAATTAAAAACCTACTTTTAAAAAGGAGTGTTTTTGAGCTTTTTAAAAGCTCAAAGAAAACATTAGATTTCTCAACGAGGTGTACGTTACTGAACTGGGGCATCTATAGAGAAAACATCAATCTCAAATTACCAGACATCCAGAATAAGTGTAGGCAAATCTTCTAAGAGGAAGGAATAACTCAAGAATATCTGAGATAGAGGCGTTATATCATGCATAGGGAATCCTTGACTTACAATAGTTCATTTAGTGATGGTTTAAGGTTCCAAAAGCACTGAAAACAGTGGACTTACAACCATTTTTCACACTTACGACTGCTGCAGCATCTGCTTGATCACATGATCAAGTCAGATGCTTAGCCATTGATTCATATTTATGACGGTTTCAGTGTCCCAGGAGGTCATGTGATCCTTTTGCAACTTTCTGACAAGCAAAGTCAATGGGGAAAGCCAGATTCACTTAACAACCTGTGAGAAAAATCACAAAACACATCTAGAGATGGTGAACAATATGAAAGAGCTTTATTATGAAGCTTTTGCAAAAGGGAATTCTGCTCATAGCAGAAGATACTCTCCCCAGGAAGGCTGGGGGATATATACAGGTTCAAATATACAGTCTCTGTCCCTTTCCTGGGTTCACAATTGATCCAATTACGAAATTCCCTATGCCACACCCATAGCGTATCAGCTGTTTCCCTTTCTTTGGACACTATCCTTGTTCTCATGGCATCTTCCTCTTATGTTCTTCTGAACACTAGTCATTGATCTACGAGGGGGCGGACAATTAGGGTATAAAAATGCTGCCTGAATTTTGCTCTGTGTTCCTTCAATGCCTGAGGGAACCCGTCTCTGCAGACACGTGAATAAAAAACCTTGTTTTCCTTGGATCAACCAATCTTTTGGTGGTTTTTTATCTGCTTCCACCTCATAGATAGACAGAAAGACAGATAGATATAGATATAGATATAGATATAGATATATAGATATAGATATAGATATAGATATAGATATATGTGGGGTTTTTTTGTTTGTTTTTTTAAAGTTTTTGCGGGTACTTACATGTATGCTGTTCAGGTTTGTCCGGGGATTATCCCACGTCATTGTAGTTGTGCTTTTAAAGTTGTAGCAACGTTTTGGCAGAATCTCATCTGCCATCATCAGGCTTCTGTATTGAGTTTGTATGTACATGTAAGTGCCCGCGAAAACTTAAAAAAACAAATATATATATATATATATATATATATATATATATATATATATATA
>BLBF01000039.1:31838534-31856554 GCA_015471245.1 Laticauda colubrina | reverse complement strand
AAAAAAAAAAAAAAAAACCCTCTCACCTTCAGCCAAAGCTCGGTTGTTCGACTGGTTTCCGCAGACGCGGATAAAGGGGCAGCGACGCTCCTGCACGGAAGGGGCCCAGGCCGGTCATGGAACGTTCAACCGAGTCTTGCCCTTTGTGACGTCACACGGCGGGGGGGGGGAGAGAGGCGCGCCGGAGGTCTCTCGGTCTTCGCGACTTCCCCGCCCCTCGGCTGGGATTGGTGGCGCGGCGCGGCTCCTCTTGAAAGCGGGGGGCGGGGGGGGGGCGGCTCCAGATGTTCGCCTTGCCCGGCGAGGAAGGCGGCTCCGCGGGGGGAGAGCGCCGGGCTGGTGCCGCGGTTGCCACGGGGGAGCCTCCGTTCCTGTCGGGGGTGAGCGGTGCGAGCGTGGGGAGAAAATGGTGTTGCTGCCCCAGTCGTGCAAGGAAGGTCAGTGCTCCTGCTTGAGCCGAGGGCTCGACTAGAAGACCTCCAAGATCCCTTCCAGCCCTCTTTCTGATTCATTTCTTATTTCTAATTTCAGTTCCTAATTTCTTATTTCCAATTTCTTGTTTCTCATTTCAATTTCTTATTTCAATTTCTTATTTCTAATTTCGATTTATTTCTAATTTCTTATTTCAATTTCCAATTTCTTAATTCAATTTCTTATTTCAATTGCTAATTTCTTATTTCAATTTCTAATTTCTTATTTCAATTTCTAATTTCAATTGCTAATTTCTTATTTCAATTTCTAATTTCAATTTCTAATTTCTTATTTCCAATTTCTTATTTCTTATTTCAATTTCTTATTTCTAATTTCAATTTCTAATTTCTTATTTCAATTTCTAATTTCTTATTTCAATTTCTAATTTCTTATTTCTAATTTCTTATTTCAATTTCTTATTTCTTATTTCAATTTCTAATTTTGTATTTCTAATTTCAATTTTATTTCTAATTTCTTATTTCAATTTCTAACTTCTTTTTTTTTTTTTGAAAATTTTATTGATTTTTAAAAACAAACATAATCAAACAAAACATAAAACCTAAAAACCCTGAAACATCTTTTTTGAAAGCAGCCTGATTCTGGGTTATATCTCTTAGTACAGACACAAATTCAAGTTCATGCTCATTTTTATATACCATTCCATATCTTGTTACCATTCTACATTTTCTATCTAACTTCTCTTCTCTTAATTTTCTTAGTTTTATTTTATTTATTTTGTCTCAATTCAAATCATTGTACTTATATTCTTTGTCTGTCTTGTTTCAACTGTTCTCTCATTAAACAAAATTTCTCCTGTACACTAATTGGAGTATGACACCTTTATATCTTTATATCTATCTATAATGCATGACTTCGGTTCGGATTCTGCTTGGTACATTCTAAAACTACACAGTACATTTTTAAAAAGAAAAAAATATAAAGAAATAATATAATTAAAACAACAATCCAGACCAATTCAATTCTATCATTAATAATAATATTCATTTAAATCTTAGACATTTTACACATTACTTTTCAAATAGATATCATACTTCTATGGGAACACTTATAAACTTTCCATAGTTGCTTCCCCCCCACTTCACTTATATTTTATAAAACATTGAATAGTTAAAATGTTCCCATTCCTTCCTAATTCAGTTCTCTCATTTATTTAATTTCCTTTTTTTTTTAATTCACCAAAGCTTCACTGAATTACACTGACTGTTTTAACCCACTTTTTAATCATATGTTATTTCCAATTTTCTTATATTATTTCTAATACAAATATAACAATACAATCTTATGTACCTTTACAGAATCCCTTTTTCAGTTAAATTTTCACCCATTATCTCTGAATAAGTCCTGTTTCTTGACATCCTGCTCCAAACCTTTGTAACTTCTCTTCCCTTCCCTTCTTCCCTTTCTTCTTTTCTCTCCCCTTTTTACCCCCTTGTCTCTCCACCTCCATTTCCCTCTTCTGTGTTCTGTGTTTTCTGTTGCTTTCCAACATTATATCCACTTTTTACATTATTTTTCCCTTTTTTGGCTGTTTTTTTAAGTCTTAAATTCTCCATTCTCTTTCCTCCCTTTCCCTTTCCTTTCCGGATAGAGTTACTTGTTTATTAAAGATGGCTTCTTCTTTATTCCACTCTTCTAGTTGCGCAATCCTTTCTTGTTGTTTCTCATGGATGCAGATCGCCATTTCTAAAAATTGAAAAACGGAGCCAAAAGAGTCCTTCCCTTCTTGTGCCTCTTCTTTATATTTTGTAGATTCCATTTTCAGTTCATCCAGAAGTAATGCCATTGTAGAGTTTTCTTAAACAACCACCCAAATTGTTTTTAGTCATTCAAATATAATTTCCAAAGATTCCAATGTCAACAAACAGTCTAAATGCATACAAGCTGTTCCTTTCAATACTTTCTTCTTTTTTCACTTTCTCTTCCTGGGGTTACTGTTTAGTTGCAGAGTTCCAGTTAAAATGTATCTTTTAGAAGTCTTATTTAAATTCAACTTTTAGTTCTTTTCAATTCCAGGCAGACTCCTTCCAAATCCTGCCCTTATTCTTCTCCTCTCCCTTCCCTGTTATAAAAAAAAAAGATTTTTTTTCGTGTTCAGAAAGCTTTCTTATTCCCTTGGCATTTAATTATATTTCCAGTTTAATTACCTATTGGTGCCCAAGCGGATTTTTCCGATTTCTCATTCAGCTCTCTTCGCTGTCAACGTAGGGAAGGAGAGTGAAGAAAAAAAAAACTTTCTCTTTTCACTTTCATTCGCTGCTTCCGACTCTTCTTTGGGAGCGATGTATCTTTTATAAAATTTAAATTGCAGGATACCGTGGTTGTTACTTTTTATCCCGGTCAGCCAAAACTTTCACTTCTTAACTTCCTCCTGCACTTTCTTTTCCGGCTAAGTTCTTCTTTGAGGCGGCCATTTCTGACTGCCGCTCTTATCGCCTTTGGGAAAGGGAATTTAGCCAGCTGAGGAGGAGAGATGTGGCTCCCCTCAACCCTGCTGGGACTACCCGGTCTTCGCCACCTCTACGGGGTGGCCTCGCCCTGAAGCAAGCTGGCTCGGGGTGCTCCAGCGGCGAGCCCAGGCAGAAACCGCGCACGATCGCAGATACCTGCCTGCCGCCGAAGCCCTGCAAACTGGAAACTTCTTATTTCCGGTCATAAATAAGAAGCAAACTTCTTATTTTAATTTTTAATTTCATATTTCTAATTTCTTATTTCAGTTTCTAATTTCTTATTTCTAATTTCTTATTTCAAGTTTCTTATTTCTAATTTCTTATTTCAATTTCTTATTTCTAATTTCTTATTTCTATTTCTAATTTCTTATTTCAATTACTAATTTATTTCTTCTTTCAATTTCTTCTTTCAGTTTCTAATTTCTTATTTCAATTTATTTCTAATTTCTTATTTCAATTACTAATTTATTTCAATTTCTAATTTTTCTCCCCCGTTTTTTTTGGGGGGTGTCTTTAATTTCTGCACAGAGGTGCACCTCCCACCTGGATCACTGAGAAAGCTGTGTGAATCTCAGTGAACACCTTTGTGTAGCCGTTAACAGTAATAGTAGTAGTAGTAATAGTAGAAGTAGTAGTAGCAGAGTCACAAATAGAGAGGGATTAGTGGGGGTGGGAGGGAAGGGGGGTTTCCTTGTTTAGGAGGTAGCACGCTTTGCGCGCCTGTGGTCCGCCAATCCTAAGCATTGAAAAGTTTCTTGGTCGCTGCGCCTTTAAAAAGCCTCAAAACTCAACAGGTTGAAGAGTGGCCAAGGCGAAACGCTTTGTGTGCCGATTGGAGCAACTTTCCTCAGAAAGTCACAGCACGAAAAATAAAAAATAAATTCCAAATGGATTTCCTTTACAGCTGGAGGGTTTTAAAACCAATATTGGAAAAGGGGGGGGGGGGAGAGATTTGACCAATCTTTAGGACCAAATCCAAAGCATAAACCCCCCCAAAATAACCAAATCAAACAATGAGGAAGGGAATATTCAATAACAAGTAAAGCCAAAGTCCTGCAAAGGACTCAGATGCCCCTACTACGCTAATGCTCAAAGTATGAGGAAACTAGCTGGATACTTGTACTTTACCAGGAAACTATGTGGTTGGGCTTAGTTTTTGGGGAGGAAAATAAGGAAGAAAAAAACTTGTGCCTCTGCCTACCAGCATCCATCAATATTCATCTGGCTAGCATCCTGTCAGCTTGTGAGAGAGTTGAAGGCTGTTTAGAAACTAAAACAGTATTTGCTCTGTGAGCAAGGAGGAAGACAGCAAGGAGCTTGGGTGTGGCTTAGCTCAACTGTTCTCTACTAAAGCTGGCTGCTGCTGTGAAACTAAAACTGGGAGTGAAATTCTCTGCTTGTGTTTTGCATTTGGAATAGATTTGGAATAAAAAAAAACCTTTCTTAGTGAGCACCTAGAAGCCAAGAGGAACATAGGTGCCAAATTTCAAGTTTGTAGGCCTTATGGTTCTGGAGATTTTGTGATGATGTGCAAGTGATATTTTGCTTTTTTGCTTTTCATACATATAGAAGATAATAAGCAGGGTGAACCTGAAGGTATGATATAGTTGCCATTACCTAAGGTTGATAGGATGAAATTTGTGACTGGAATGTGCTGCTGGAAGTATACAAACTGTTCAAAAGAAACAGACCTCACAAAAGAGGAGTTAGAATTGCATTATATGTTAAAAAAAAAAAATACACCGCTACAGAAATGCATAAAAACCAAGGATGAAAGCCTTCTTGAATATATATGGGCTAATAGAAAAGAAAAGAAAAAAAAATGACATTGCCATAGGGGTAAACTATAGGCCACCCAGCTAAGCAGAAGAAATAATGTTCTGCTAAAGAAAGTGTGTGCAGGACATGCACCACAGTAATAAATGGGGGTCTTTAACTCCCCTGACATCGACTGGGAGACAAACCGTACAGCAACGGGGAGATCAAACAGGTTCCTGACTAGCCTAGCTGACAACTATCATCCAAAAGGTAGAGGAGGGAACTTGAGAGTCAGCTATGCTGGACTTAATTCTTACTAATAGAGATGAAATGACAGAAGGGATTGAAGTTGAGGGGAGAGTGTTCATTTCATACAGAAATTCAACATAATGCAGGCACAAGTAATCAAACAAAGTCAAACTACTGTCTTTGACTTTGAGTTGACTTCAGTAAACGTAAGAGTTGAGAAAGTTTTCCATGGATGGAAATCCTAAAGAGGTAAACCACTCAAGATGCTTGGGAAACTGAAAAAATAAGATTATAAAAACCCAGTCTAACACATTATCACATAGAAAGAAAAACAAGAAGTTCCCGACAAAGCCAGCATGGTTGCATAAAGAACTTTCTGACAAACTGGGGGTGGGAGGCTGGGGAAGAATATATGTAAAAATAGGAAGAGGGACATAAATAAAACAGAATACCAACAAAGTCTACAAGGACATGTCAGGAAAGCTAAGGCTTGGAATGAACTAAGACTTACAATAGTTGTCAAAAATATTTTTTAAAAAACTTAGAGAGGGAGGAGCTGGCGTCGCGACGATACTGCATACAATCTTGGAGGTCTGAGATTGCAGCCAATATCTTTGCCCCTGGATGGTCCAAACGGACCTAAACCGTCCTGAAGAGACGGTGATCGTGAAGGGTGCATCCTGTAGATCCCAGGGATATCGCAAAGTCCCTGGTCGATCCAGGAGAAGCCCCTTCTTGCCAGTGGCAGAGAGGCAGCCATCAAAGCTGCTGAAGTTGGGACAGCTCCGAACGGAAGAGGTTGAAAGAGAAAGTGTGTCCGTTTGGTGAGAATTGTTTTTTTATTATTCTAAGACTTAAAAGGACCTTAAAGGACACCCGAAGGGGAAAAAAAGAATCTGTAAAAGTTTTGACAGAACTGAATAAACTTACTTGTCAAAGTAAGGCTTTGCTTTTTTTTTTTTTTCTTATGGCTGGACTTCTATCGTGATTTTGCACTTGCTAACTGGACTGGTTTTTCTCTATTTATATCTATTTTATTTCTTTTCTTTTTTGACTTTGTAATATTTTACGTTAGAGGCTCCCTTTAGATATTTTTATATACTTGTTTTTTATTCTTTTTAATTTTTATTACATTTTGTCTGGGAAAGGAGGGGGAGAGTGAGAGTAAAGAGTTAACTTTGTAACACTGCCAACTAGAGGCTTGAAAATATTTTAGATGAAGCTGAGAAAGTTGAGAAAGAAAGCTTTGAAATTCTTTTTCAAGGACATTGCTACATGATAAGATAGAGGGAAGAGCACGGGAGAGTGTTATTGCAGGTGTTCTTCTGGATTTCTATCAACAATTGAAATTTGGCTTTGAAGCTTGTGGAGAAGAGAGTTATAACAGGAGCCTTGGATAATTAAATAAAGTGCAGTGTTTTTTATTTTCTTAAGTTGTGCTACCCCCCCTTACCAGCTGTACTGTTCATTTTTTTTTAAAAAAAATATATTTTTATAATATTTCCATTTTTGCTTAATATTTTAAAGGGAAAGCCTCAAAATTTTCTTTTTTTTTCCTCTCTTCTTTGGGATTTTTTGTTTTTTGATCTATTCTTTGGTCCACTTTTATACTTTTTTTTAATTTGAGAATTCTCAATTGGATTAAGGTGTTGAAGAACCTGAAGAATTTTTTTTAATTTCTCAATTTTTTTTCTTGCTCTTTTTAAACCTTTTTATTTTTCTCCTTCCTTTCTACTTAATTATTGATTGGATTAAGATTAAGAAGAACCTGAAGAAATTTTTTCTCCTTTTCTTTTTATTATTATTGGGCTTTTCTCTCTACCATTTTTATTTTTCATTTTGGATTATAATTGGCTATTCCATAATTGGATTAGGGTTTAGAAGAACCTGAAGATCTCGAATTGTTTAAAATGAGTAGGAAGTTTATAGCTTCTGTCTCCTCAACTTCTACTTCTGCCTCCCTACCATCTGGAGGACAACGTCAAATTCAGACAATGTTAAAGCAAGACAAAGATCAAGAAAGTGACTCTACAGATGATTATGCAAGGAATCCAAGACCTTAAAATAAAATCAGACACCACTGAAAAGAGCATAGAAAATATTGAGCAAAGAACAGAGAATATTGAACAAAGAACAGGGAAAACTGATGAAAAGGTGGAGAATATTCAACAAATGATGGTGAAGTATGATGAGAGATTCCAAAAGATTGAAGAAGATAAACAAAGAGACAAGAAGATTGGAGATATTGATAGCAGATTAACAGTGGTTGAACAAGATAAAAGTGGGATGTTGAAATGGGAGAGGAACAGATGAGAATTATATCTCAGATTTCAAAACATAGAGGAAGAAAAAGGACAAAATCTAGCTGAGATAATGATAGAAATATTAGCTGAAGCTTTGGAAATAACAGAAGATGATGGATGGAGTAGATGAGGTACACCGAGTTTTTACAAGATATGTGATGAGAAATAACCTACCAAGAGATGTTCATATCAGATTTACAAAAAAAGCCATTAAAAATCAAATATTACAAGTGGTAAGAGAGAAAACGTTGAAATACAAAGGCAAGGAGATTGTGGTTTTAAAGCAAATACCTAGAAGAGTGAGAGAGATGAGAAGACAATACCGATTTCTGACTAAAATGCTATTGAAAAAAGAGGTGAATTATGGATGGCTAATCCCAGAAAGGTTAATGTTTACATGGCAAGAACAGAGACATAGAATTGACTCAATCGAGAAAGCAGAATTATTCTATGCAGAATTTTTTGGAAGGAGAGAGGAGGAGGCAGAAAAAGAGATTTCACTAGTTGAATTCCAAGATGACCAAATGGAGATCGAAAAAGAAGAAGGCGCAGTAGGTGGATCGGTGGAGATTAAAGAACAACGTAAACAAAGATGTACAAGAGCTGCCAAACCTAATTATAAAGCATAATCATGGAAGAGAAAAAACTGATTACAATGAATATAAATGGACTTAATTCAGCTGTTAAAAGAAGAAAATTTTTTCACAAATTAGAGAAACTAACATTTGATATAATTTGTCTGCAAGAAGTACATATCAAAAAACAATGTGAACAATTGTTGATACAACCAAAATTAGGGAAAATATTTACTTCTTTGACTCAATGTAAGAAAAGAGGAGTGGTTTTATATATTAAAGAAACCATCTTAGCAAAACTGATTTATACTGATGAAGATGGAAGAGTATTAATGGCGGAAATAATGGATAATAATACGAAAACACTCTTGATTACAATTTATGCTCCGAATGATAAACAAGAAGAATTTTATAAAAAATTACATATGAAAATAATTGAACTGGACTATGTCAATATAGTTATGAAGGGAGATTTCAGTGGACAGTGGATTATTGTAGACAATTCAATAATCAGTGGATTATTGTAGACAATAAACTGGACTATATAGCAACAACAACAATAAAGCAAAATAGAAAGACTCTCCCCAAATCCTTTTTTAAAATGATAGATGAAATAAACTTGAAAGATATATGGAGAGAAAGAAATGTTAAAACCAAACAATACACTTTTTACTCAAATAGACATTTATCATGGTCCAGAATAGATATGATTTGGACTTCAACAGAACTAATATCTAATATTCAAGAAACAAATAGCGAAACAAGTACTTGGGCAGATCACAATCCAGTGACAATTAAATGGAAAGGACAAAAAAGAAGATCGAGATGGACGTTAGATAATACTATTCTAAAGGAGAAGGATTTTATACAGCAGATGGAGAAAGAACTGGCTTTTTTCTTAAGAAGACACTTCAATCCAGAATGTATGGGACACAATGAAGGCATATGCTAGAGGCTTGATAATAGACTACACAAGGAAAAGGAATATCAGGAAAAGGCAAGCCACGGAAGCTTTAGAAGGTGAGTATAAAAGACTCAAAAAAGAACTGCAGAAAACGCCACAGAAAAAAGACATTAAGCTAAAACTGGATACAATTAAACATAAAATGAGTTTAATAGAGAAAGAAGAATTAGCACAGAAAATTAGAAGTGATAAATAGAATTATTTTGAGGATGCAAACAAGCCAGGTAGATGGTTAGCATACAAATTGAGAAAGGAAAAAGAATCAAGGAAAATACCGCAGTTAATAGATGATCAAGGTCAAGTTTGCCACGTCAATAAAGAGAAGAAGGAAATCATTCAAGACTTTTATGGGAAATTATATGAGCAAGAGAATATTGAGGAGGAAAGAGTTAAACAGTATTTACAGAATGCTAATTTACCTAAGATACCTAAAGAGATTGAAAAAATGTTAGAAAGCAATATAATCATGATGGAGTTAACTGAAGCACTTAAGAAACAAAATAATAGGATGGCACCAGGCCCAGATGGACTTCCGGCAGAATTCTATAAAACACTACAAGAATCGCTGAACCTTCCATTGCTAGAAGTCATGAATGAAGTTATGTTAAAGAAAAAGATACCTAAAACATGGTCAGAAGGCATGGAATACACATATTTTGGATACACGTATTCCAAAAGAAGAGACTGATCCATTACAAATTAAGAATTATAGATCCATCTCTTTATTAAATGCAGATTATAAAATTTTCGCGTAATATTGGCAGAAAGACTCAAAAAATATTTAAATAATTTTATTCATCCTGACCAAAATGGATTTCTGCCAAAGAGACAAATTAAAGATAATATGAGAGGAATATTGGACACTTTGGAATATTGTGAGGCACACCCTGAAAAACTTTGATGGCTTTGAAAGGGCTTGAAAGGCTTTGATATTGTTAGATGCACAAAAGGCATTTGATAATGTGAACTGGAGATTCATATTATTATTATTGGAACAGATGGGCTTTGACAGAAAATTTATTCAAGCAATACAAGCCATATATAATAAGCAAATGGCAAAGGTAATAATAGAGGGAGAATTAACAGACTCCATCAATATAAGAAAAGGTACAAGACAAGGTTGCCCACTATCACCTTTGCTATTTATACTATCTTTGGAAGTGTTAAATAGAAACATTAGAGACGAAAAGAGTATAAAAGGAATGAAAATTAAAAAGGAACAATTTAAATTACAAGCTTTTGCAGATGACTTGGCCTTTATTTTAGAAGACCCTCTAGAAAAAGCACCAAAACTATTGGAAAAGATAGAGGCATATGGCAAGGTGGCCGGCTTGAAAATAAACAAAGATAAGACAAAGTTTTTGACTACTAAGACAAAAAGAAGAATTGGCAGATGTATTGAAAATTCAAGTTACGAATAAGATTAAGTATTTGGGGATACATTTGACACCAAGATATCGTCCACTAAAAGAGAACAACTACACTAAACTTAAACAACAGATAGCACTAGATTTGACGAAATGGGAGAACCTACAATTGTCACTAATAGGGAGAATTTCAACAATCAAAATGAATATTTTACCCAGAATTTTATATTTGTTTCAAACAATACGAATTAGGCTTGGAAAGGACTACTTTGAAGATTTAAACAAAATTGTGTTGAAATATGTATGGCAAGGTAAGAAAGCGAGAATAAAGTTAAAACTTTTACAAGATGCTAGAATTAGAGGAGGATTTGGTCTGCCTAATTGGGAGTTATACTACCAAGCTACAAACTTGACATGGGCTAAGGAATGGATAACATTAAGAAATACAAGATTGTTGACATTAGAAGGACATGATTTGCTGTTGGGGTGGCATGCCTTTTTATGGTATAAGGGAACTTATATAGGGTTATACAGGGTTATTTTAGAAGATATCAATATACGGAGTCTCTGTGGTTAAATTGGGAGAAGATTAAAAGACAATGTTATTTGAAAATTCCAGTCTGGTTATCGACTATTGAAGCATTTTCTTGTCCTATAACATATAAGAAGGAACAAACAGTTAAGCCCCTGTCACACTGCACCAACTGATGGAAAGAGGATGTAAAACGGAGAGAAACACTTGCCATCCGTTGATTAACGCGATGCATCCGTTCTGTACTCACTGCGTCCATTTTACTTCCTCTCTATCCGTCCAGCATCCGTTTATTGACGTTTCATCCGCTCAGAAAGTTTTGAGCTGCTCAAAACTTTTGAGCGGAAAATGTATCCAATTCGTCCTTTCTGCATCCGCTACGCATCCTCTAGGCACCCGTTATGCATCCGTTATGCATCCGCTATATCCGCTAGGCATCCGCTGTGCATCCGCGCAACTCCATCCGCTCCAGCGGTAAATGGATGCAGGGAGGAAGCGGAACGGACGCGGAATGGATGCAGAATGGATGCCTAGCGGATGCAGCACAGAAACAAAGAATGGAAAATGGAAAAAACGTTTGCAGAGGGGACCTATCTCGGATATTAAGGATGTCTAAAGGATGCCTAGAGGATGCAAAAGGACACCTAGGAGAAAACCTATACTGCCCATAAAAAGGGGGAGCAACTCATCTGGATCTCACTTTCAGAACAGCAGCCCTGCGGTGCAAACCTCTGCAGCCTTCATCTGCCTCTTGCTCTTCCACAGCATCCAGTCATGTCCACTGTGGATCGGAACAAAGTCCTTTTGGCAGCCACCATCCTTCTGCAACAGTGCGAAGCCATCTACAGGCTCTGTGAACTCTACTATGGGAAGAAAAAGAGGTGGCTAAGAAGCATCTGGGTATGAAGATGGTTCGCCAGAAGAGCAGAGGACGGACTGTACAACAAGCTGATGGTGGAGCTCAGGAACGAAGACACTCGGGCATTCCAGAACTTCATGAGGATGCCTCCAGCCATGTTTGACGAAGTTGTGCAGCGGCTGACACCCAGGTTGACCAAGGCAAACACCAGCTTCCGGCCCAGCCTGGAACCTGGGCTCAAGGTGGCACTCACTCTGTGCCACCTGGCCTCAGGGACCACCTACAGGAGCATGCAGTACGGCTGGAGGGTGCCACACAACACCATCAGCATTGTGGTCAAAGAAGTGGTTCAGGCCATCATCGAAGAATACAAGAAGGAGCTCCTCCAGTGCCCCTCCACTGAAGAAGGATGGAAGAAAGTTGCAGAGAAGTGGTATCATAGGTGGAACTTCCCCCACACCGTTGGAGTCATCAATGGCAAGCACGTGGCCTGCAAAGCGCCAGTCAACTCAGGGTCCTCTTATCACAACTACAAGGGCTTCTTCAGCATCATCCTCTTCGCCATGGTCGATGCTGACTACAAGTTCATGTACATCGATGCTTCAGGCAACGGCTCATCTTCAGATGCCCAGGTATACAACGCAAGTGACCTCAAGGGTGGGCTGGAACGCAACCTCATCGTGGGCTTCCCAGATCCAGAACCCCTGCCCAACGACATGCAAGATGTGCCCTACTTCATCGTGGGGGATGACGCCTTCTCCCTCACAACCTACCTCATGAAGCCCTACACCTCCAAATACCTCACCCATGAAGAGAGGATCTTCAACTACAGGCTGTCCAGGGCAAGGCGGGTGGTGGAGAACGCCTTTGGCATCCTGCCCAACAAGTTCCAGGTACTTCTCACCACCATGCAGCATCGCCCAGAGACCGTGAGGAGGATCATGGAAGCTTGCTGCATCCTGCACAATCTCATGCTCACCCGCTACCCAGTCTTGCAGAACAGGCTCGTGGACTTCCAGCAAGGCAATGGGAACATGGAGCCTGGGGAATGGAGGCAAGGGCGAAACCTAATAGACACTGAGGATGTGCAAGGCCCCAACAGAGCCTCACGTGAAGGGAAGAAGCAGCGCAACCTCCTGAAACACTGGTGCAACTCCCCAGCTGGAGCAGTGGAGTGGCAAGACAGTATGATAGATGATTAATGGATGCTTCCTTAAGGCTGTCTCATCACACGGATGAGATTGGGCCATGTATGTTGGGCGGGCCTACAATGAACAGGGCATTTAATAAAGAGTTGTGTTTATGTTGACATGTGTGGATGATTGATTACATTGTTATTGATAATAAAGGGCCATAGGTGTGGCACCTGGGAGGGTGGACCATCCAGTCCCACTATGCTTGCACTGGAGGTTTATCTATCCCACAGCTATTACCCATCCCAAAGGTATCCCTGCCCATCCCACTGCTATCTCAACCCATCCCACTGCTATCTTAACCCATCCCACTGCTATCTTTACCCATTCCACAAGCATGCAAAGGCTTAAACCATTTCTAAAAGTTTCCAGCAAGACTTTATTAAAAAAAGGAAATGAAGCAAGTGTGTGAATCAAAAATATACTTTATTAACAACAAGCTATAAAACAAAAATGAGTCTCTGGCACTCCTCTTGGTCGCTCAGTCTCAGGGGTGAAGGGTCCGGGTGCTGTGGAGGTGGCTGGTGCTGGAGTGCTTGTCATCAGCTCCTCCAGAAGCAGAAGCAGCAGAAGCGCCAGCCCCAGAAGAGTGAGCCCGTGCTGCAGAAGCCCCAGCAGAACCAGAGTGAGGGCCAGGGGGCAGGATGGTAGCCCTGTCCCTCTTGCAAGGGCTGGCAGCAGATGGCTGAGGCTTGCTGTGCTTCCGCATGGTTGTGAGGTTGCTGGCTGGCAGGGAGGCTGGCAGGAAGGCTGGCAGGGAGGCAGACACCAAGGCTGGCAAGAAGGCTGGCAGGCAGGCACCAAGGCTTGCAGGAAGGTGGCACCAAGGCTGGCAGGAAGGCTGGCAGGGAGGCAGGCACCAAGGCTGGCAGGCAGGTATGAACCAAGGCTGGCAGGAAGGCAGGCAGCAAGGCTGGCAGGCAGACTGGCTGGCAGCAAGGCTTGCAGGAAGGCAGACAGCAAGGCTGGCAGGGAGGCTGGCAGCAAGGCTGGCAGGGAGGCTGGCAGCAAGGCTAGCATGCAGGCAGGGCAGGCAGGGCAGGCAGGGCAGGCAAGTCAATCCGTCCGGCAGCAGGTCTTTCCTCTGAATGGTGTCCTGCTTCCCTTATATCCGCGGGGCTTACGCAGTGCATCTTCCCCGCACACGCAATTAACGCTGTGCATCCGCTGTGCATCCGCTTCATCCGCGCAGCGTCCGCTCTGCATCCGCTGTATCCGTTCCACGTCCGCTTTGCTGAGGTCCCCCGAAAGCCTAGCGGATGTGCCATCCGCTCTCATCCACTTCCATCCGCTGGGCTTCCGTTCCGCATCCGCTTTCCATCCGCTCTGCATCCTCCCCGCGTCCGTTCCTTTCCGTGTTATCCGCTCCGGTTATGCAAATTTTTGCCCCTTCTGAGAGCGGATAACAACGGATGGAACATTTTTCTCGTCCCTTGTGTCCTTTTTACTAACGTTTTGCATCCGTTGGGCAGTGTGACAGGGCCTTTAGATATGGGGAAATTTTGAATGAAAAGGGTGAACTTAAATCTATGCAAAACTAGAGGAACAAGCTATAAAGATGAATTGGTTTTTTTTTGCCAAATACATTCAAGATATGAAAAAAAAATTAAAACAGAAGGTTTCTATAATAAATTGACTGATTTAGATAAGATTTTGACAGGTACTGATGAAAAGGTGATTAAAAAACTGTATGGATATTTATTAGAAATTAAACTAGAAGAAGAACAAGTTAAGAAACAATGATTGCTTGGGGGAAGAATTTTGGATATGGGATTGATCTAGAGAAATGGCAAAAATTGTGGTCTCAAAATTATAAAATGACAATGTCAACAGCATTGAAAGAAAATTTGTATAAGATGTTTTACAGGTGGCATTTTCCCCTGACAAGAATAGCAAAAATGTTCAAGAATAAATCCGAAATATGTTGGAAATGTCATCAGACACCTGGCTCATATTACCATATGTGGTGGACTTGTGCGGATGCAAAAAAATTTTGGACTAAAATCCACACGTGGTCGGAAAAAATGACTAAAAAGCATATAGATTTAAAACCAGAGATATTTTTATTGGGAATTTTACCTGATACAATCTACAGCAAAGATTTAAAATATTTGATTGTAAATGTATTAACAGCAGCTAGGATTGTATTTGCTAAAAAATGGAAAAATGAGAAAATACCATCGCAGGAGGAAACTATCAAGAAAATACTGGAATGTGCTGAAATGAATAGATTGACATTTGAAATTAGAGAACAAGAGGATAAACAATTTTACAAAATTTGGGACCTTTTCTATCAATGGCTAGATAACAAAATATAATAATAGAATATGTAGAATTTTAGAAAATAATGAATATATAAAGATATATTTCTTTTCTTTTATTATTATATATAAAATGTTTTTAGTACAGATTTGGGAGGACTATATGAATTGTTGTAAAATAAACTAAGTAAAGTATAGCTATCCCGCAAAGAATGAATGAACAAGATTATCATCAAATGATTGATTAATAATAATATTAGGATATTCAATTTTTGATTGATAATATGAGTTATTATGTAATGTAACTGTAATTGAGACTATGAAATCAAAGCACAAAAAATTTATAAACCAACCGACACACTGTTTGTATATTTATGGAAGAAAGTTGGATGTTTTTATGTTTTGTTTGTTTTTTGTTTGTTTTTAAAAATCAATAAAACTTAACCAAAAATAATAATAATAATTTTTAAAAAACTTATTTCAATATGTACAAAACAAGAAAAAGTCAAGGAAATGACCAATCTCCTCAGGTGAGAAGATGGCAAGGAAAAAGCTGGAGTAGAGAGAAAGCAGAGCTGCTTAAATGATTCTTTGCATCTGTCTTCATGGGAAAGAAAAAAAAAATAGCCCAACCTACCAAAAGCAGCATCATAGGAGACAGACTAGAAATGAAAGTCAAAATTGTCAAGAAAATAGTAAAAGAACACCCATCTATTCTAGAGGAGTTAAAATTGCCGGGTCAAATGCATCTCAGCACTCTGAAGGTAAGGCAGAACATGAAGAAGGATATAAAAGATTGTTCTTTTGATAGTGAAATGTGTGTATTGAGAAATGAAAAATGTCAGTTTATAGGTTCATCCGTTGGTCACTCACTCATATTTGTCCCACAGGAAACCTTGTCTGTTTGCAACAAAACCAAAGGGTGCTATAGGAAGCTAGAGGGTTTAACAAGGTGGGTTATTTGTAATAATCCAGCTACTTTAACCTAACAACAGGGGAGAGGGTAGCTGGAATTCAAAGTATTCATTGACAGGTAGGACATTGCAATGTATGATTTTATATACTATACTTAGATCGGGCCAAAGGTGGTGTAGTTCTAGGTTTTCTAGTCTCCAGTCCCCCAATTATCCTGGTTGCTCTTTTCTTTGTTTTGCTAAGAGTTTGTTTTGTTAAGCTAAGATCAGGTCTGCAAACATTTTCTAACACATGTGGATCAGATGCTCAGTCCATCATTTTTCTGTTTTTCTAGGGGAAGTGTTTCCCTTGGCTTGCCCCAACTCTCAACATGCCTGGTGCCAGATCCTCAACGTATCGGAGCTACAAGCTTCTTTCTTTGCCTATTCGGGGAGATACCCCAACGAAACAGTGTTGAATGTTTCCACTCCCCAAGGTAGCAAATACAGCTTATATCTCGGCGTGGCATTGGCCATCGGTTCCAGTATCTTTGTGGGTTCCAGCTTTATTCTGAAGAAGAAGGGCCTTTTGCAAATGGCCGCAAAAGGTTTCACTAGAGCTGGTAAAAAAAATACTACTTTTAAATATCTTTTTTTGTAATTGGGGATCAAGTATCAAATCATAGTGTGGCCTTCAATCTCCAATGTGCATTTAATAGTTAATAGTTTGCGTAAGTTATACTTTTGTGGAAAGCATAGGGCAGGGGTGTGATGATGACTCAGAGTGTAACACAAATGTAACAAAATCCAAATCACAAAAAAATGTTCTTTAATGCCTCCAACTTGGCCCCACTGTTCAATAATTCTCAGTTGGAGATAAAACGTACTCAAAAATAGTATTACAAAGAAACAATGCAGTCCGAATTTAGAGCAAATAGAGGTGAAATAAAAAACCAAAACAAACTACAGCGAAGGAATTTCCACAACAGACCAGGAGAAGTAATTACCAAATTCAAGGAGACAACAAGGCACAGTCTGTTAGTGTTGCAGCAGATCCTGTTTCCAAATCGGGACACAAGACCACGAAAGGTTGGAGAATACAGGTTTATTTTGCGCAAAAGGTTCAGAGCATTCACATGACAAATTCTGAACCCCTGGCTCTTCCTTAGGCGTCACTTTTATACATATCATGACCCCAGGCTAGGCTGGGGCGTTCCTTTTATTAGGTTTTACCAAAAAAAGGATTTATATCATACATATAGAGCAAAGGAAAACTACATTGATTTCTCAATTATCTTCAACTGTTATTTTCCATATCCACCCTTGATTCCGGGAACATAGATGGTTCCTTATTCCAGTAACTTTATGGTTTTACACAATATTGTTTTTTTTAAACAAAGCTCAGAGTAAGGGGACTTCTGCTAAATGAATACATATTTTCTGTTTGATTTTTCCAGACTGCTTCATTCCTCCCTTTGAAACTACACCTAAATCTACAGATTACTGTGGAGTTTTACACATGGGGAAAAGGTTCCTCCATTGTTGTTAGGGATAACATTGTTTACCCTAACTGGTTTAGGTGAAATAATAACTATGAATCATAGTTAGTGTATGCAGCTTTAACTGTAAAATAGCAATTGTGGGAGTGGTTATGAAAACCATTTAAAAGTAGCAAGTCTACGGCTTGCTCTCTCTCTCTCTCTGGCTTTGATGATCCCTGATTACTGCTTGGAATCAAGACTGCATTGCTCAAACGGGAGAGACAACTAAGGATTGATTTTGTAAGTGAACTGACATAGGATATTCTACATGGACTTTGCTAACTGAATATCCCTGAATGGACTGACTACATGGTAAATGAATATTGGACTGTTATTTGACTATGCCATAAACTTATACTGGAATAAACTATATTCTTGATAGCACAAGCGTATCTGTTATTTTTACTGTATGTTAATAAACATACAAGCTTAGCTCACTCATTTATCTGTGTGCCTATCTGACTAACGCTGCACATTCTGTTTAGCTTGTCTACCTAACCCTGGTTGGGGAACCCAGGCTTAACACTGGTTATGGGCCCAGAGGCTGCAAAGTCAGTTTAACTAGGTTAAACAGATTTATGTAAAA
>BLBF01000039.1:31788242-31833534 GCA_015471245.1 Laticauda colubrina | reverse complement strand
ATTCTTGATAGCACAAGCGTATCTGTTATTTTTACTGTATGTTAATAAACATACAAGCTTAGCTCACTCATTTATCTGTGTGCCTATCTGACTAACGCTACACATTCTGTTTAGCTTGTCTACCTAACCCTGGTTGGGGAACCCAGGCTTAACACTTGTATTTAATCTCTCATATTCCCATAACGCCATAGTCTTAGCAGTAGCCTTCTTTTCTACCAACATAGAAAGACTATTGGAGATAGTTTTGACAAAGATAGGTAGAATACATGGTAGAATTACACATGCGCCAGCAATCATACCAACTAGTGCAACAATGGCCGGAAGGCCAGGCAACTTAGGAAACCAAGTCCCAAAAACGTCACCAAGGTCAAACCCATTCCATTTCTGGACAGGTACATGTACGGGATTCTCTATGCGTTTAGCACGTTTTTCGAGCCCTTGCACATATAATGTTAGGCATGACAAGATTAACGCTTTTGCAAAAGTAGGCAATTACAAAGGAGATGAGTCTAAGTTGGAAAAATGAACTTTCCTTAAACAATATAATTTATAGTTTGTTTTCCCTTTGAAGCATATGTGCAGTTTAGGTATTCTATCAAGACAGGGAAGTTTGACCACACTGAACAGGAAATTCTTCGCTAGGCAACTTCTTCAACTCAGATAAGCACTGTCAACATATCAGCTTTTAAAATTTGAGACCCCTCCAGGTCATCCAGTCCAACCCCCTGTTTGATACATAAAATCCTTTTAAAAGAATTCAAAATATATATATATCTGTCCACCATACATACTATCCCTACCATATTAACATCTATTTTACTTGTTCTTAGTTTCAGCCGTACGTCGAGGGTCAGCTTCCGGAGTGACACCAGTAAGGCCTCTTCTGCCCCATATGTGGCCTGCCCATTGCCGGTAGGGCAGTTATAGGGGGCGCTTCTTCAAGTGTACCACTCATTAGACTCACCCATGAATCCCCTAATTGACTTAAATCCTCTCTATTATTTCTCAAACTGGTACTTATGACAGGGGGTCTTCCAAACATCATCTCAAAAGGAGATAACCTAATTCCTTTTATTACTTTTCATTCTTTAAACTTTGATAGTACCACATCTCTTATAAAGGGAATCAAACAGGAGAGAAACATTGGAACCCAGAATCCTAATACAGCAGACTTTGTTGAACCCTTCACCAACCCAATTTGCTACATTCCAAAATTTTTATTATTAGGTGTTTTTGCACAATGTTATTTTCCACACTTTCCTTTTGCTAAGGGTCCCAGGACTGCACTCATCTCCTTTAAGTTTGGAGTCAAATTTAATTGTAAGCCCATTAGCTCCCAGAGTGCCATCCTCCACCTACATGTAGGCCCTTTAGAGTTTCAAGCATCCGGAGGCATCACTGGTGTCAAGGGATTCGAGGGCTCTTTGCTTTCCAAGCCTGAATTCATTCCTTCAATAGGGATTCCCCTATGTTGCTTTATTAATCTCGTCACACAGGGTCCAAACCACCCAGTGGGGAGGCTAGTATAGGCATATTTTTCACATTCCCTATACATAACTTCTGGGGTAGTCCAGTTGCTATTATTTGCTTAACACACTAGTCACATTTTTATTATTATTTGAACTTCACTCAGTCCAGTCCCATTGAGCAAAACACAATCGCCACCCACAATCCAAATTCATTGGATTCCATTAATCTCCCATATTTGATTCCACACATACGTACGCAAAACACACAAATGTCTTGTTGAAGCTATTTTAGACAATTTATTCTTCCCTTCTTCCTATTGCATGGTGTTAAGGTTCTTTCAACACCGAGCTGACTTGCGGTAAGATATATCTATCTTTCTGCAAAAAATGCTTTTGCCTGTAATAAGTTGCATAGAGAGCTTATATTTCTACTCGTTATATTTTAAGCTCAGCATTATTCCTAAATTCTTATCTTTTGCTTTACAAATTAAAATTCATCTCCCAACTCTGGCTATTGATGCTGGAGTTAGCGTTTCCCATTTATTTGGGGCTAGTGACAATCACACTGTTGGTCTCGGTTTTGGTCGTGTTGCTTTTTCAAGGTTCCTAAATTGTTCACATGTTCTTAGGCCACTTTGGTCCCATTAAAAGTTTGATACCAAGTTTCTCTCCTTCCTTTCTATTGAAAGTCCTCACTCAATGTAATTTCCCAACTCCCACCATCCAAATATTTCGTATTTACACCAGTCTCAAGACAATGATAAGATCAGGTAAATTTAGCAGTGGGATTTGTTCTGTGGTTGTTATTTATGTTGGGGAAATAACATCGGCAACCACTCATTCCGAAATAGAAAAGGAATGTACAGTTTCTCCCTCCCAGGATTCTGTCCTGCCTTAAATTTGTGTGTATCAAAGTCCAAGGTAGTGTTTGTGAAAGGACCCCTTTCTGTCCTAAAAAAAAAAAAGAGACTGGGACAATTCAAAATGTATTTTCTCACAATTTTGTCTGTTAGCTAAGTTCTAGGCAAACCCTCCTTCCCATAGTATGGGATCCCCAACAACATCTCATCTCTCCTTCCACTACTTTGGCACTTCCATCGATAAAGTAGTGCTACACAATCATGTTGGTCTCCTTCGCTTATTCCCTCTCTCAGCAAAGTTCACATGATTGCTTGTGGAGAGTACCAAATTAAGGTCTCCTATGAGGATTCCCTCATACTTTAGGATACGAGAATTGGTTAACCATCTATGAGCTCGTTGAGGCAGGATGTTCCTGATCTGATGTTGGGTTGTAACCACCAAAGCCCCCTCCCAAAATGTGGGGTTTCTTCTTTCTTGTATTAAGAGAGCTATGACAGCAATAGCTCGAATACACACTGGCCTCCCCCATTAATTTGGATAGGAAGGCTACTGGTTTGAAGAGACTTCCCCATTTATTTATTTTTTGAGCTAAGAACCCTTTTTGTTCTAGTGTTGACCATTGTCTAACAGTCCCCCAAAAAACTTTCTCAAGTCCCTCTTAGTTCCTCAATTCTAGCAGGAGTTATTTTTCCACTCCCTTCACTAATCAAGTGTCCCAAGATATTTGATCTCTCTCTCTACATAATATAATTTTAAATTTGATGTGGCATGGGTTGATTTTTTTTTCTTGATTTTGAAATTGGAATTCTGGCTAATGTGGCATCCCAGTGGGATTATTCTTCAAGATGTCCAGGATGTCCCAGTATCCATTAAAAATTCAATTTTGCAATTTCTTGGTCCCACTTGCCATTTTATCCAGTGTTCTTGGTGGAATCTCAGATGCAATGTCTCCTGACATATTTTATTTTTCTGTCATCTAATTTTCTCTGTTCCTTCGTCTCTCTAACTTTAGTAACTCACACACCTTTCTCCATGAGAGCTTTCTCATTTCCTGGTACATGCAATTTCTTTATATGAAAGTACTCTCCTTTTAATCTGGGATGGGGGTCAACACACAGACATTTACACCAATGTTTTTTTTTTCTTCATCATCAACGTACTCACACATTTATACTGTAATCAGACTGCTTGCAAAACCAATTTCTCACACAAAAATTTCATTGCATTCTTTCATTCTTTCTCCAAGCAAATCAATCATTACTTACAATTCTTTTCTGAGAGCTTTTTCTCACAAGCCAATGAGCTCCATTTCTCTCTCTCTCTCTTTTTTTTTTCTTCTGTTGTTCGAGGGTCTCATCCTCCAGGTTTGGAAATAATTACACACAGACACATTCACACACACATTTCCAGACCTGGGGAGGTTTCGTCCCTTTAAATCTCACTTTTTATTTCGTTAGCAATGGATTGTTGCCACTTCCCTTTTCCTTGAGTCAGGACTCCAAGAGCCATATTATTCTTTGAGTCCACATACAAATTGAAAGATTTCTCAAGGTTGGGAAGTCCCATAACAGGAGCTTGAGATACTAATTTGTTTTTTGTTTTTTTTAAGTCTCAAAAACCTATTTTTGTTCACACGTCCAAACAAAGGGTTCCCTTTCTCCCCCCTTTGTGGACTCATAGAGTGATTTGGATAGCAGGGCAAAAATTTTTACAATAGCCTGCTGCTTACAAAAAACTCCTGTCGGTTGGTTCTGCAATTCAGCACACAACTTCCTTTTTCTTATGTCCTATAGTTCTGTGGCCTTAACTTTATAGTAACCTAAGTATTTATCTTGGGGTTTCACTAATTGGGCTTTCTTTCTTATTGCCTTAGTGAACTTCTCACTTTTAACAGGTGAATTGGGTGGGATTCTACTTTCCAATGGGTAGGTGCGGCCAATTTACCTTGAGACCAGTGAATCCAAGGTTTTATTTCAGCCACCTGAACGGCAAGGGGAGAGACAGTGTACGTTCCTCTTCCTAGGGTACCGTTACTTTAACCTTGCCATAACCCATTGCCATAGTCCCATCCTCTTCAAACAAGAGATGTGCTCGAAAGTTGCACAGCAAATCTCTCCCAGGAGTGGGACAGGGCAATCAGGCATATACACAAATTGGTGCATTCTCCTCTTTCCTTTAGCCGTACATACAAGGGGCTTCAAAACAAGGACATTGTAAAATACTTCCAGTTGCCCCCCTGAATATTCACGGTATGAGAGGAGGGCTGTGTTAGGGGTTGGGTTAAAACTGATCGTGTGGCTCCAATATCCACGAAAAAGAGATTGGTCTGCCTCCTACATTTAGCCAGACCATAGGTTCTGGGAGGCATTCTGATCCCGGTCGGCGTCAGTCCCATCCTTCCGCCTCTGCCAAACCTATCAGGGGGTTCTCCCGCATCCTTGTCCTCCCCGGCTTCCTCCCAGAGGTCTTTGAGGGTCCCTTTGAAAGTGCCCTCTTCATCCCTCTGGCCTCTCTTCCTTACCTCTTTCGGGGCACTCACCCTTCCAGTGCCCCTCCTTTTTACAAATAGCGCACTGGGTGCGCCCCAACCCTGACCCATTTCCCTTTGCCTGGCTACTTCCCCTCTCCCTAGGGGTCTACATCATGGCTACCACCATGAATTCAGCCTTTTTTTTTTTCTTCACACCTCGTTTGCACAAGGCCAGGGTTCCCCTGAGCAGAATTGAATTCCACTGCTCTTTTTAAAGACAACTGTTACTGTTTTAACGTGTCCCCATGGACATCATGGAGAACACAGCCCTATTCTTACCAGTTCCAGATAGACACTCCTATGCCTATTTCCAAATATAAGACTAACTGTACCTATTTCTCAGTCGTGAAGGAGTTTCACATTTCTTCTTCTTTAGCCAAAAACATTTTACTATCTGCTTCCTCACAAAACACCTGTAGTTTATGCCTACTCCACAACCTAATCCTGAGATTTATATACATCCTTAAAATGTTTTAACATGGCTCTTAACAGAGTCGGGGGCTTACTTTTCCCTCCACCCATGATCCACCCGGGTCACCAGACATGACAGTTGGGAACGGGGTTGGAGGAAGGTATGGGGTCCTTCTTCTCCAGGTGACACCAGGGATTTCCACACACTCACACCTGACCCAGGGAGGCAGATACACACAGTCTCCGATGGGAACTGTGGATGCCACTCGCTTTCTACTGGCCCACGGCGCTGGACACTCACAGTCACCAATGGGAACCGCAGTAGTCACTCACTTCAACCATTCCTGACAATTCCTCCCACCTTTACCTTTTACCTTTACCTTTACCTAAGAGAGGGTGATCAGGGTGATCAACCCGTGGCCACAGGTTGTCCTCCCGAGCTCTGTTTTCACTGGCAGAGGTACCACAGGCCGGTCCTTCTCTGTTTCCAGGATGGTCCCACGGACCAGATCTGAGCACCCCGCAGGCCAGATCCTGAGTTTGACACCCCCAGCATAGCGTATATTCTTCATCACATATGAAGCATTCTTTTTTTAAAGGGTTTTTTTTTCCTGTCATATTGTAAGAGGTCTGAAAAGAGTATTTGGGGCTTTTTTGACAGTAAATAAATTAATAATAAAGAAGAGTGGTTGAAAAAAAATTACATTCACAGTATTTTGATCTTTACGTGTGTATATAACAAAAAGTGGTCTTGAAACAAATGAAACAAATGTAATTACTCTTCTGTTAATTAAGTTTAATAACTTTGTTCCCATATAACTCATAACCATAATATGATTTGTTTATTAGCTTTTTATTCCACCTTTATTATTGTTTATAAATAACCCAAGATGGCCAATACCCCTTATACCCCTTCCCCTGTTTTCTCCACAACCCTGTGAAGTGGATTGGGCTGAGAGAAAGTGACTGGGCAGGGGGTTAGACTAGAAGACCTTAAAGGCCCCTTCCAGCTCAAAGTTCTGTGATTCTTATTATTAAATCAAACAGTTGCTGGTATAATTCTGCCTGTAGTTACAATGGAATAAGGATGACCATTTCCTTTTAAAAAAAAAACCAAAAAAGGGTTGTTGAGATATTTGAATAGAAGCTGAGTTGTTTTTTCTTTTGAAAATCTCCTTTGAAAAAAACATCAAAAAAGGGATAGTTGAGGTATTTGATAGAAGCTGAGTTGTAGATTTCTCTTCCGAAAATGTTTTTTATGGTTGTTTTTCTTTTTCCTAGGAGAGGGGGGCTATTCTTATCTCAAAGAATGGTTATGGTGGGCAGGATTGCTTTCAAGTAAGTATTAAAGCTTCAAAACTTTATTTTTATGTAGTTATTTTTGCATACTTTTTGTTTAAAGAAACTGGCAGTGCTTGTTATTAGTTAAGACTTCCTCTGCCTTAATGTTACTATTGTACAGTATGAATGGAAAGCAGGTCCAGTTCCATTTGCCAGAAAATCTTGTTATGGTTGTAGCGTGGGGTTCTTAATGCATATACCAGGCTTGTCAAATTAGTGGCCCGTGGGCCATAGGCGTCACCCACAGGCCACGCCCAACCCAACTCCTCAAAGGCAAAAAAACATTCCAATACATCACGTGACGTGATCGAGTTTGACACCCGTGGCTTATATAATCTGTGGCAGCCCAGTGCTTAAACGCATGAGAGAAAGCCTGTTGAAAAAGCATTGTGGAAGTTCAACCTGCAATTAACAAGCTGCAGCGAAGACAAACACTAGTTTGGAGCTGTGCTCAATGGGTCAATGGCAGGGGTAAAATTCAACTACCTCGCATGACCTCGGGAGAGGTGGTAGGGACGATTTGAATTGGTTGGCCCCGCCCATGTCCGCCCAAGGCTTTTAGAGATTGAGTCCTACTAAGACATGCCCATCCAGACACGCCTACAGACCCAATAGGGGAAAAAAATTGAACTTCACCCCTGGTCAATGGAGTCATTTCTTCTATCTTCCTGATGCAATGGCAGTTGTGTGATAGAAAAATCAGGGGTCTCCAACCTTGGCAACTTTTAAGATTTGTGGACTTCAATTCCCAGAATTCCTCAGCCAGTGAGGAAATCTGGGAGTTGAAGTCCATAAGTCTTAATTTGCCAAGGTTGGAGACTCCTGTGATAGATGGAATACCTGAAATAACACATTTGCTTAGGAACCATGAGTTGGATTTCATAGATAGATGTTGAATGCTGGCCAAATTATCCACATAGACAGATGTTGAATGTTTCTTGGCCAAATTATCCACATCATATTTGCCATCCAGAATATTGGTAATTTTTCTAGTAAGAGTCTAGTCTATGGGGATAACATCTTACCATCACAAGAAAATGTCTCCGTGCGGTACACATGATTTCCAATCAATGTGGATGTTACTTAATTACATTGTTGAACTATTCCAATGGATTGTTTGGAGGCCTCAGATCTTACTGCCCCTGACAACCAGGTAGATAGTAGGTGAGCAGTTTTAGCTGCTTTCCCCTCTCTCCTATTTTTTGTTGTTTTTGTTGTTTAATTTTTTTCTCATTACTTGGGGGGTGAGAGAAATAATTTAAAGTCAGAAACAAATCAGTGATAGAAAACTCCAAAACTTCTCCTACCAGACTTCGAATTAATGGCTTTCTTGATAGCAAGCTAGTTTCTGTAAGTGGTGGGAAGGTAGAAGGATGAGAATATCATGTTGTTGTTGTTATTTATCTCTCTGAGACAAATAATTATCATCTTGGGAAAATGGTACCATCCTTGGGAGGTTGTATAGGGCAATCTGTTTTCAGTTTGAATCACTGTAGTCAGTTTGTGCCTTGGCTACTGTAGATGAGGCAAATAAAAAGGTTTTGGTATTAGTTTAGAATAAGTAAAAAGTTTTAGTAAAAAAGAGTGCTGAAATATTATTAAACATTGTTTATATTGTGGTAGATGGTCATGGAATGCCATTCTCTTCCTTTAACTTTTAATGAGAATTCTTTAGAAACAGATTGTTTCAGTCTGTGTGTTATGGGTGGAGAGAGAGAGGGAGGGAGAGGAGGGAGGGGAAAGAGACAAGGAGCGGAGGGAGAGAGAGGATGGAGAGAGAGAGGAGGAAGGGAGGGGAGGGAAGAGGAGAGAGAGAGAGAGAGAGAGGGAGGAGGGAGAGAAAGGGATGCATGCTCTAATAGTTTCTAAAAGTTTGTTGCATCTAACACAGGCAGGCAGAAATTACTGATAGAATTCCAGAAAGATGCTCATATTTTTAGAAAGGTTATATCTCTCGAGTAATTCCAGTTTTCTGTCATTTTTGGCAGTGGGAATAGGAGAAGCTGCCAACTTTGCTGCATATGCCTTTGCTCCTGCAACCTTGGTCACTCCATTGGGGGCACTAAGCGTCCTTATAAGGTTAGTACAATTAGTACAATTGCTTTGCTAACTACAACCTCGAGGATGAGAGTTCAAACAATGGCTCAACAGGACTGTAAATATATTGAAGGCTCTTATATTCCTATTTTAGTTAAATTATGTCTATATTATCTTTCTAAAGCAATATTTCTCAAAATTGGCAATTTTAGGATGTTATTTTTCAAGTCCCAAAATTCCCCAGCCAGCCAAAAACACCGTTCTGAAGAGTCCAAAGTGACAACATACCTCATTACATTTCTGTTAGAATTCTGCAATATAAAGAGTTTTGGACTATGCACAAATATACAGGCATTTCCCATTAACTTGTGGTTCTGCAAAAATACATATTTTTCCTAATATGTGGTTCTTTTAGTATATACAGTATTTAAATTAGGAATCTGGCCAGGGATAGGATTCAACAGGTGTAACAACTAGTTCGGTGAGCGCACGCTTCACGCACACATGCAAAATTTACAACTCACCTTCTGCTCCAAGCCCTGTGTGTAAAACAGCTGACGTGCGACAATCCGTGAAGCAGCTGAGCTGGAAAACCCAGAAATAAAGCACAGACTAGAACAAGGGCTGGCGGATAGGCCCAACAGCTGATTGTCAGAGTGAACTGGTTCTCTTCCAGCTGATCTTTGGAGCTACCTGTTCGCTCGAACCAGGCTGAATCGGTAAAATCCCACCCCTAAATCTGGCCTTGACCGTTACATTACAGACACTGTGGCAAAGTAGGCTTGTAAAGGCAGTTGTATATAGACACACAATTTACATGGTGGTTTAGGGACGGTCATAGGGCTGTCTGTCAAAAGACCATGTGTAGTTTTTTATTTCTCTTTCTAATATGTCCAAAAGTCAGGAGGAGCAGTTGTAAACCTAGGCAGAACTAAACTAAACTCTTCATACACTGATGTGTCTAAAATGATTATAAAATAATAATGAGCAAAAGTTGTCCATTTATAATAGTGTTCTTGGTTCTTATTCATTCTATCTATTCAGAACTTTGGTTGCTGGATTTGTTACATTCCTAAGGGTTCTGACTTTGCTTAATTTCTCCATTTATAACATTCCAAACAGTGCAATATTGTCTTCCTATTTCTTGGAGGAAAAGCTCAACATTCATGGGAAGCTGGGCTGTGTGTTAAGCATTCTGGGTTCCACCGTGATGGTGATCCATGCTCCTGAGGAGGAACTAATCACGTCATTGGATGACATGGAAACAAAACTGAAAGATCCAGGTATGCTTACTAGAGAGCTATCATAAAATGCTTCCCCAGATGCTTCCCCAGTTGCCTCTCCAGATGCTAGTTTGGAGGAGGATGAGCTGATCCCGGGGCACATTAGGAGGTGTCATGCCCCTGGTGGAGACTGACTCTGAGGGAGAGGAGGAACAGCTGACAGGGAGTGGAAGTGTGGCTCCAGATGTTGTGGAGGAGGCTGGGGAAGAGCAGAGGCCGGCTGGGCAGTCAGTGGAAGACCCAGGCCCATCCCCTCTCCCTCCTAGGGCATGCAGGGAGAAGAGGATAAGGGAGAGATGTGGTCTACAGGAGAGGAGAGGGCATGGGCTGCAGCTGTGACAACTGGATAAGAGGACGGACATGCATACTGGCCAGTGCTGGAAACAGCATGGAAATATCTCTAGTTTATTGTTCCTCTCTGAGTTTGGTATCTTCCCAGTGTGTGTTATCTGTGGACATCTTCAAGTCCTTATCTTACCTGGTTTGTGTTGTTTTTTACTCTTTATAATTTAAACGGCATTTCTTCCTTCTTGTAACTGCTTGTGTGGGAGTTTTTTGTCTCCAGTCAAGGATATTTGGAGTTTGGAAGCAAAGTGAAGGAATAAAAGGGGTTTCACTTGTTTTTTGTGACTGTGTTTATTTTGTATCACACCCTGGGTCATCGCAGGAGGGGAGGCAGTTGAGGGCTATGAGCCAGGAATGGAAAGGCCAAGAACAGGGGAGTGACCAGATGAGCACCTGGCTCAGCTAGAGACAGGAGACACAGCTATAACTGAGAAGCTCAGAAATTTTGGATGGAGAGAACACAGAGCTGCAGCTGGTCAGTGGAAATGAAGAACTGCCTCCTGATCCAAGAGCATGTAGGGCAGAGAGGAGGCAGGCACGATGAAGGTCGGCCAGGCTATTTGTGAGGAAGCAGCCTCACCCTTCTTTATAACTGCACCAGGAAACAGTTATTTAGCTCAGCAAGGGGAGTGCTAGGAACAATGTGCCTCTCCTTGCTGTGTGAAGTTGTGAAATGAGTGCAGAAAAGTATAAAAATAATGTCTTGGGATGAGTTCAGTGCCACTGGCCATAGCTATTCCTTGTTGGATCTACCGTGTTTCTGCAAAAACAATACGGCCTCCACCAATAGGAAGCCCCACCATATTTTATAGGCATTCAATTTATAAAATCGAATTAAGCCCCTCCCCCCAAATTAAGGCCCATATTAAACATGCAAAATGGGGGGCAATGGCGGGGAGGCTTGCATTTAGGAAGTACTTGCATGCCTGGATATGGTGCTGCCTGCGTTGGTAGGGCACTTCTTACAGGAGACCTTCCGCCACTGTTGCTTTTCCTTCTCCCTTGCTGCCGCGGCGTTAGAGGAACGCCTGTCCTCCTTCCTGGCAGCAGAGCTCTCACCAAAGCAGCAAGCACCTCCCCGCCAGAACCTCCACTCATCCCACCAGGGCCGCACCAGAGCGGTGCGGGCTGGGCAGAGCCGGGAAGGCGAGCCGTGGGTGCATGCATGCCTCCTCCTGCCCCTCGTTCCCAAAGCTCGCCCGGGCGAGCAGCGCTTCACTTGCTGTGCAAAGCCGCAGTTTCCTCACCTCTCAGCAAGCAAAAGGAATTGGCTGCAGCCTCCTCCTCCTCAGCCGCAGCGCAGACCTTGCAGGGGAGAGAGAGGGAGAGATCCCCTTGGGCGAGCGCCTTCCCTCGGAACGTGGCGACGTTCCGAGGGAAGCCAAGTATCTCCTCAGGGCTCCGGTTGCAGGGAAGAGCCCTGACTGGCCGCATGTGGCTGCACCAAACGCCGCGGAGTTCTTCTAATGCCGCGGCAGCAAGGGAGAAGGAAAAGGTCTCCCAACCCCCAAGATGTTGCCGCCTGCCCACCCAAGGATGCAAGGGGGGGAATTAAGTCACCCCTGAAAAAACAGCTAGGCCGTCTTTTCGGGGGTCAAAAAATATAAGGCCCGGCCTTATAATGTGAGAAACACGGTAGCTATTGTCTCTGGACCTCATTGCAATAGGTTATTACTGTAAGTTGTGTTATGATGGCTGTTCATGTTCCAAATTGCTCATGAAATAAACCTCTGATCTTAATGTAAGAATTATTGTTTGTGATCTATCTGTGTTCCTCTTTATTGAAATTTTTCTTCAACAGTGCCTTTTCAACCCAGAATTTGCCTTTGACTAGTGGACCTCCCTTGTGCTGTGAATTAGTCCTGGCTTCTTTTGAGCAGCCTGTTGAACTCATTGGGGGTGGGCTGGAGCTGCCAAAGGGAATTGCTAGGGAATATTAGCTCAGGATTGGAAGCCATAATTAAGACTCCCAAAATCCATGGTGTGCATGTGCATGTGAATGGGACAGCACATAGAATGCGTCCCTATTATGAAAATGTTTCCTCATGAATATAGTTAGATTAGGCTAGAACAGTGATGGCTAACCTTTTTGGGTTCCTGTGCCAAAAATTGTGTGCGCGCTTGTTTGTGCTCACATGCCAGCACCCAGAAGGCACCCTTCCCTTACGCATGCACGTGCAATCCCCCTACCCCCCATCCACCCCAACCCCTTACCTGCACTGCACCTCACAGCTGATTTTTGGCTGGTTTGAGGCCTTTTTCGGCCTCCCAAAGGCTTGAGGAAGGCTTCTGCAGACTTCTGCAAGCTTTGTAGGCTGAAAACTAGTCCCGTTTTGTCGCTTCCTGTTTTTTCCAAAAATACCAGAAGTGATGAAACGGGGCCAGTTTTCTTCCTACAAAGCCTGCAGAAGCCTTCCTCAAGCCTTTGGGAGGCTGAAAAAGGTCTCAAACTGGCCAAAAATCGGCTGAGAGGCATGCACATGCATAGTGAGGTAACTTTGCCTGCAGCTCGCGTGGCAGCACAAATGGCTCTGTGCCATAGGTTCGCCATCACAGGGCTAGAATCTATTTATTTGTCTTACATAAACAGATTTGAAATTGTCCAATGTTACAGCTGACATGGAGATACTGAATGGAAATGGACTAACACAGAAGGAGGAAGTTTGGATGTTTCCAAACTGCTCCCAGGCTGCAGACAACTGAAACTTAGTGAAAAATCAAATAACAGGATTTCCACATCGGATGCAACTGTGCTCTTCTTTCTTCTTCTGTCTCAGTGTTTCTCAACTTCAACCACTTTGATATTTATGAACTTTGGAGTTGAAGTCCACACAAAGTTGCCAAAGGTTGAGAAATACCGACACAGAAACCTCTGCAATCAGTTCATAAATTCAAACATGTTCTATTTTACCTCAATTATTAAAAAAAAAATCCAGATCTTGAAGAGGAACCTATTGGTTATCAGTTTTCTTCCTAATGCTTCTCACGCAAGTTCTAAAGAGCCGCCTCTTCCTTGCCAGGAATACAGTTAGAAACTAGTACCAAACCTTGCAAAAAGAGGAAACATTTCAGAAGTGGTTCTCCTTTTATGGAACACTGGACCAAATGCACTTGTGATGTGACATCTTTGGTGTTGTCTATTGTAAATCTTAACGTGTCATTATTTTCCTTTCTTGCAGTCTTCATTGTGTTTGCTTCTGTTGTAATTGTGACCTCACTGGTACTTATTTTTGTCGTCGCTCCACGGTTTGGACAGACCAATATATTGGTCTACATCTCCATCTGTTCACTGATAGGGGCCTTTTCTGTCTCCTCCGTCAAAGGCCTGGGTATCGCTATTAAGGACATGCTTTATCAGAAGCCAGTCTTTCGAAATCCGCTGCTCTATGTTTTGACCGTAGTTTTGGTGCTGGCCGTAAGTACTCAAATCAACTACCTCAACAAGTCATTGGATATGTTTAATACTTCTCTGGTCACTCCCATTTATTATGTGTCCTTCACAACCACTGTGGTGATTTGCTCCGTTATCCTCTTCAAGGAATGGAACAGCATGGAGCTGGGAGATATCATTGGAACCCTGAGTGGATTCTTCACCATAATCATTGGCATTTTCTTTCTTCATGCTTTCAAAAATGTCAGCATTACCTGGAATCAATTGGCAGCGTCTGTTAAAAAGGACCCCAACTTGCCTCTGCATGCTTATGAGTCTCATCACACTTTATTAGAAAATATGGACGCTCCCGTTTCGATATGCGACGAGGATAATACTCTGTTCAGCCGAGGAAATGAATGACAGTAACTGCCATTAAAAGTTGTCTCTCTCGCGGCTTACCGCCAACCAGAGCAATGTCGTCATCTTCACTACCTCAGAATTTGCGGGAACAACAGCGGGAACATGTCATTTGCTTTCAGGTTAGAAAAGGAAATTAGATCATTCTGGTATTTCTGTATTTTCCACCTTTGACAGCATGCAAAAGTCGCCTTAAGTGATTATTATGGTTTGCTAGTAAAGTGAATTACATATGTATTTTCTAAATCGTATTTTATAGTTTCACTGTTTCAAAATGAGATTTTTGCTGAGGGCTAAATGAAGTTATTCTGTGACAACCAGGACTTTTTCTAATGATCAGCAGGTTAGTAAATTGAAAGTTTTAATTTATTCTAGTTTCCCAAAAAGGAAATGTCCAGAAAGAATCTCTTTTCTTTTTTAGGTTTAACTTCCAGCATTGAAATTTAAAGTCTAGGTACCTTAAATGAAAATAGGGTCTTTCTAGGCCAGATAGCATTGAAGTTAATTCCAGACCAAGAAATCCTTACAGTAAACTCATGAAATCTGGGAATTACGTTGGTGTACACTAAATATTTCTGGAAAGCTGTTAAGTTTTATTTCCCTCATCAATTGCTTTTAATTGTTCAGGATGATAGATTAGCTTTTAAGACACATATGTGTTACTCACATATGTTAAATTCTCTTCCCTTTTATATAGAAGTGTATTATAATACAGTGTTGATATTTAAAAAAAAAAAAACATGGTGACCTTGTTGGTTATTTTGTGAACTGGAAAGTGATTTTGGTTACATGTCAATGTCTGAAGTAAAATGATCAGTGCCAATAAATTTGGTTCCGAAATAGAATTCCATCTGTAAACACAGGCTTGGCTGTGTGGAGATTTTTGGTCATCTCTTCAGTATTTAATATTAACACTTTAGTTCCAAAACGTGCTATGAAAGAAACAAACAGCTGGGCAGGTTTTATTACACAAATAAATTATATATTTAGCTCACAGTAATGGATAGGTATGGACTTGGGGAATATAATTTTAGCTCTGAATTTTTCTTATTAATTTGGATTATTAAGAATTGGCCTCTGTTCCATGATAAGGAATCATTTCCCAAAATACAGGTTTTTAATTATTTTAAATGGTCACTTACTGTGTTGCTAATCTAAGAACCATGAGCAGTGACTGTGAAGTGCCATTCGGGAGGGGGAATGCTTTTCTGTATCTATAAAGTTTGCCATAAGCATTTATAGATATTTAATATTTATTCTTCTGAATGGAAAATCTTTGAAGCTTTGATATAATATTGACAAAAATGAATAAAAATGTTTTGATAAAGTGTGTATCCTACTAACACTGGGCCAGTTTTTATATTTTGTATCATCCTAATCTATTTGGACAATCCTCCTTTGGAAAACCCAGATATAGGGATTCAAACAGAGATAGGTCCACATAAGATTTATATCAAGAAAACAGATATTTAGACAACCCACCCAAGAGTGTGAATTGATTGCTATTGAAGACTTTTACAATTAAAACAAAAAATGGGTCACCTGTACAAAGTTCCTAAATTTTAGATATTTTGGGGAATATCCCTTATTTTTAAGATGTTAACAAAACATAGGGCAAATTTCTGTGGTGGTGCCATTCTTAGAAGCAAAGATTGGCTACATGTGCTGCAATTTTGCAGAAAAATTTTATGTAATGTGGTAAATAGAGTATTTCTCTTTCAAGAAATACAGTCTAGTCCAAGGGTGTCAAACTCGTGGCCCACATGTGTCACATGCTGGCCACGCCCACCCCCGGTTTAGCAAAGAGGGGAAAGTCACAATACGTGACATCATATGATGCTGTGAGTTTAACACCCCTGGTCTAGTCCTTATGTTTAAAAATGTGGGGCAAGGGGCTTACTGAAATCCCTTAACTATTAGATTTAGCTAAGTAATAGATGGGAATGAGAATGTCCTTTAGCTGCTGCTACTCACACCTAACCCCTTTTCAAATGTAATTAACTTGGATTTATGCAAGCAGCATTGGTATTCTTTAGCAGTAGTCTGGATTGTTTGGACGGGATTATGTAATTTTGGGTAGGATTATATAAGTTTTTCCCCTGAACAGAACTTCAAAATTACCTTTGCTGATTTTGAACAGTTTCAGGATAAAGCAAAACAACATCTATTTTCCTTTCGGGTTCTGCAATGCAGTGGTATCTCAGATGGTTTTGATGCTTCTGAAGCATTGTGTGACATGAGAAATTAAGTCCCCATGAAACTTTAGGATGGTCATAATTTATGACATGGTAAATAGTTTAGGAACCATCTTAATAATGAGTGTGAAAGTTTAATTTTGCCCCACATACTCACCTGAAAATGAAAACGAGTGGTTCAACTTTTCATCACAACTTCATATTTATTATATGAAGTACATTTATTAGACACATTTTGCTGTACTTTATTTCCCTGGCAATGGAGCACGCTTTGGAGCTGGTAAATAACAATCTGATAAAATAACAATCTGATAAAACAAAAAAACTCTCCAGTTTGTAATGAAGTTGGAAGCTTGTTCTCTTTTTGCTAAGCACCAAACTGAATATGTAGCATACAACAAAGGAGTCAATGTGTTGTGTTTTTAAATAGTGTAGGACATACTACATTCTCCCTTCGTATGAAAACCTACGTGCAGTGCATATTTACAATCCATAAATGGCATTTAGAATACATTTATGGCAAATGCTGTGTTTCATAAGACCCCTTCTGGTTTCTAGAAATTGACACATTTTAAAGAGGCCTTAATATTTTTCTTTTGTGAAGGATTATATCTCAGATCAAATCAAAAGGGTATTTTTCTTCATTAACTGAATGACTGCTTAAACAAGTCACAAGTACTGGAAGGTCTTCTGATAGTCTTTCTAACATCTGTTTCGGGCCTGGTGGGGTCTTTGAGCAAATCTAGTCAGGGACATCTGGCATTTTGTACTAGTCTTTCTCTTCATCCCTGTTTTCCTGACAAGCCACTGAAGTCTTATATATAAATACAAGTTCTGTAGGAGACTCACAGCCTCAGTTTCTCCACACACCATCTACCTATCACCTCTACATTTACCAGCACCAGACCAAACCAGTGTATGCCAACCTCTGTGCTTCCTGAAAAGGAAATGGGGCCAAACGCATCTGGAGGGCTCAGCAATGGGCAAGACTATAAACGACAAATCACTTTAAATTTTGTTCTTTCAAGTCAACAGCTGGCTTATAAAAAAGCTGGTGCTGAATTTGGGCAATGTTGTACATAGCTTTATCCTGCTACAAATGGGCATTTTCCCCTCAGGAAAACCACACATTGGTCCGCTTGATAACAATACTGTTTGCATAGTCAAATGGACTTTAAATATGTTGGTAAAACTTATTCCCGAGACAAAGGAGCAATATGCACAATTGCCTTGTCTTCCCATGGTCCTTCTAAGCAGCATCCAGGACAGTCTCTGGCAAGAATCCAGCAGCATCTCTGAAATGATATTGTCCTTATTGTGAATTCTTGCATCTGCCAAGCTTATAGTCAGGATGAAGAGTCTTCAGCTATACATTCAATCCTGTGCAGGAGATCCTGAAACGTAGGACGTCCTTCTGGTTTCTAGAAATAGAAAAGTTTTTAAGAGGCTCTAATAATTGATATTTCTTTTGTCAACTCAAAATATTTCCCTGGTCTTTTTAGAGTTGCCAATAGAAAGGGAAGGGGGAGCAGTGCAGCAGCTTGCAAAACCGAGAGTGCATTCCATAAATGTTTTCAAAGATAGTAACAAGGTGACTGAAATTTCTGCCATGCAAAATTCTAACTGGAGAGCATGATTGATGACTCTGGGCTATGGATGTGTCCCATTGGAGAATATGAATTACGATACATCCAGGGGGTGGGGGAAAACCAGGGTCAAGGATGACAATGAATGATGTGTCTCAGAGTCAGCTACACCCAGGCAATGACAGCATGTTAACTCCCAATAAATCCTATTTAAATTCTGGAAGTTTGGCTCGAGACTCATGATTTAAATGGGGTTAAGTGCTGGAATCCTGACATCCTTTTCTTTTGTGACACATGATATTCAAATAATCCTCATTTAGCAATCCTTACCACCAATTGTGGAGTTCACATGGGTGCATACATTTGCAGTCACATGACCACATTTTGAGTGTTTGGCAAATGGCTCACCTTTACAGCCTGTTGCAGTGTTTCAGTCACATGACAGTAATTTATAATGTTTTCTTGTTGGTTTTCTGGCTTCTTTGGGCTGTTTCCAGCAAAAAACACCCATTGTAACCACTGTGCCACAATTCTTACAAAAACAATTCTTACAAAAACACCCAAGGGTGTTTTTATAAGAGTTGCAGTGGCACAGGGGTTGGAACGCGGTATTGCAGGCTAATTCTGCTGACTGCCAGCAGTTTGATTTTCAAGGTTGACTCAACCCTCCATCCTTCCGAAGTGGGTAAAATGAGGATCCCAATTGCTGGAAAACAATATGCTATCTTTAAACCACTGCGAGAGGGCTGAAAAGCCCTATGAAGTGGTTTATAAGTCTAAGTGCTATTGCTATTGTTATAGGAACACATGGATCTACTTATCAATCGCAGCCTTCACTTAAGAGGATGGCATTCACTTAACAATTTTGCATTCAGTCACCAACCGCCATAAAAAAGTTGTAAAATTGGGTCTGGTCATGTGGGTATCTCAACTTACGACCGTCATTATTTAGGATGGAAATTCTGGACTCCCTTACAGTTGTAAATTGTGGACCAGTAAACCAAACTGAAAGGATATTTTTCTTCATCAACTTGCTTGACTGCTTAAGCAAATCACAAATACTGGAAGAAGCCATTTAACAGAAAATTTTGATGATTATAAATAAAAAGTTATCCTATTACTGCATGTGTTTTGGGGATGATATGATCCATGAAATGGACAGTAATCTATATTTTACCCAATTATAAATTTGTTAGTCTTTACAGTGTCATGTGTTCTTTGCTGTTTTGCTGTCACTAACTGTTGTGGTTCACCGGCAGCCTGTGCAGATGGCAGTGGAATCAGACAGTGAGGAAGAACAGGGACCAGTCCAGGAGTCTGGAGAGGACTCAGATGAGGGTCCTGCATCCGGTGCAGAGATGGGGCCAGGAGCATCTGGGAGTTATGTGCTGACTCTGGAGCCCCTGGAGTCTGGCAGAAGCGAGGCAGAGGAACAAGGGGAGCCTGTTCCCAGTTCGCATGTGCACAGAGCTTCTAGAAGGTGAGAGCAGCTGAAACAAAAGGGACAACTTGGGAGTAAGGCTGGGAAATGATTGCCTCTCCCATAAGGTATTAAAGTCAGGCCAAGATGACGAAACCTTTGCAGGAAGCAAAGTAGTTTGATCGGTTCAGAATCATCCTTGAAGCTCTTTGTACTTTGGTTAGGAATTTTTTGTACTTTTCTAGTTCATTTGATACGACTGTTTTGGGCAGTACTTCACAGAACTGAAAGGTGTGTGCTTATATTGGGAAACTGTTTGAGATTAATTCTGGCTGAGAATGAAAACAATTCCCAGCGTTGCAGTAAGTCTTGATTTTAAAATAAGTTTGTGCATGATTACAGTTTACAAAGCCTGGGTCAGAACACTGTCACACGTGCTCATAAAGCACTCTGGTGACAAATAGGTTGAACAACTAAGCAAGATTAATCCTTTTTTATTCACCATTGTTTCAACCAAATCTATTGGAATCCACCTCTAAAGTATAGAAGTTATAAGAACATGACAGTTCTATTAAGAGTGAGGCAAGTATTTATTTATTGGTATTTCATTTCTGCACTTAGCTCACCCAAATCTTTCTACCTAATACCTTTCTTGTAGATAGAACTGACATATTAGGATCACCTCCTGGCACTGTAAGACAGTACTGTCAATTGCTAATGTTTTTCTGACTTAGAAAATTGCTGATTGTTAGAATTAAAAATCATGTAATTTCCACTCTTTTAAGTCTACAGGTAGTCCGTGATTTATGGAACCAGAAATTACATTGCTAAACAAAGCAGTTGTTGAAGTGATTCATATCTGATTTTATGAACCTTTTCTGCCATGGTTGTTAGCGAATCACTCCAGTTGTTAAGTGGACCACATGGTCATTAATGTGAATCTAGCTTCCCCCATTAAATAGTTGGAAGTTTGATGGAAAGGTACCAAATGGCATTCACATGATCCCTGGATGCTACAACCATCATAAATGTATGCTCGTTGCTAAGCCCCAGATTTTGATCATATGATTATGAAGATATTGCAACAGTCACTAAATGGGACTGGTCATAAGTCACTCTTTTCAGTGCCACTGTAACTTTGAACTGTTGTTAAATGAATGGTAATTAAATTGAGGACTAACTGTACAGTGGAAACTCAGGTCACGACCGTAATCTGTTCCAGGACTTTTGTTGCAACCCGATTTGGTCGTGAACTGAAGCAAGTGTCATCTCATAAAATATTTCTATGGCCTTTTTAGAGTTGCCAACAGAAAGGAAGGGGGGAGCAGTGGGCATCTTGCATTCCATAAATGTTTTCAAAAATAGTTTCTTGGTGACTGAAGTTTCTGCCACGCAAAATTCTAACTGGAGAACATGATTGATGACTCTTGGCTATGGATGTGTCCCATTGGAGAATATGAATTATGATAGACCCAGGGGGTGGGGGAAAACCAGGGTCAAGGGTGACAATGAATGATGTGTCTCAGAGTCAACTACACCCAGGCAGTGCTGGCATGTTTACTCCTAATAAATCTTCTTTAACTTCTGGAAGTTCGGCTAGAGATTCATGATTTAAAGGAGGGTAACTATCAGAGCCCTGACAGCGAGACGGACTGCGCATGCCCTACAATTATGTGCATGCACAGAACGGGAAACCGCCGCAGCTATATTTGATCGGCACCCGAGGATCTCTCCGCGACCAGAAGCAACAATTTTCCGAAATTTTTTGTCATCTCCTGATTTGGTTGCGAACAGAAGCGTTCATGACCTGAGGTTCCACTGTACTTGATTTCTATTTTCAGACTCTGTTCTACTTACTCAGCCCTGCATGAGTAAGGTGCAAGGTAGGGGTACTGTTCAGGCACCCACAAAAAAATGGGAGGAACACACAGCATTATTGCATTGACTTACAGTCTGGAAATTTTCACTTGACTGACCGGCGGGGTGCAAAGAATGGTTGCATCTATTTTGGGTCACTCTTCATGCCAAAATACAGCAATAAGACTAATGCAAGTGAAGTTGCAACATAGCGTACCTCATACCAGCACATTACCATCAAGTCATAAATATTCTTAGAAGCTAGCTTGGGTCGAAATAGCCGTTGTCCTTGTGTAATCATAGTCACCACTTCGTAGTTTGTGTTTGTCTCAAAGGGCATCTTCCCTTCTGTAAACACTTCCCACATGAGAACTCCTGCAAAATCAGAGAGAGAGGGAGGGAGGGAGAGAGGGAGAGAGAGGGATTCGTCAAAGTTCACAGAAATAACTGAATTGAAACATTTCAATTCCAACGTTCTGGGTTATCCTCCAGGGTGGCAAATACAAACACTTTAATAGAAAAATCCTAATGAACTAAATAATCACCTTGCCTAAATCTTCTAAGGTTACTTAGTTTACCAACAATAGAATGATTAGACAAATGCTTATGAAATGAGCCTGAAAAATAGAACTAGGCATGAGAAATACACAGGCACCAAGAATGATTTAGAAGAGATGCTTCATACTCATTTCTCGGCTACTCATTAAAGCAGCAACATCTTTTTTGTTGAGGCCTGAAAGAAAAGTTGCCACTGTTTTCATGAATGGATTTAAAGAGATGACTTTTTAAAGGAGTTCTTTTAAGCTGTGATAAAATAGCTGGTTGCTTTAAGAAGCTGCCTGGTGAAAGCAATTGTTTAGATATATACATATTAGGTATAACCGGATTAAGGGGCTAATTAGGGGCGAGTACAGGAGATAGGAGAGTTTAGGTGGGTGTGTTTATACCTTTAAATAGCATTGGAAGGCAGAAGCTTCCAGTGCTAATCTAGACCGGATTGTATGCTGGATGGGAAGTTTGTTGTTTGACATTAAACACCTTGAAACCTGCTTTCTGCTGTTGTATGGTGGTTTGTGATCTGTGAGCTTTCAGAAGACCGGCTAAGAGTTGCTAACTTAACAACTGTGGCAAGAGAGATTGTAAAATGGGTCAAAATTCACTTAGCAACAGAAATATTCGGCTAAATAGTGGCTGTAAGTGGAGGAATAACTATACAGCCAAGTTTGAGAGCCTATCATACAAGCATTTTTACCAGAAGATCTTTGTGTTTGTTTGTGTGTGTGTGTGTGTGTAAAGCCTGCATTTCAAAATTAATAAACCTTTTAGCACAAGGTTATATAGGAATAAATCTATAGATAGTATAGTAATAATATTACTATATATAGTAATATATATAGCAATAGATCTCCATAAAAACAAGTGATTGTCATTATATAAAATTTATTTACTTATCTATTTAAGTTTGTATGCTGCTCATCTCGCTATGGAGAGTGAACATTACATTATAAACTGCCCAAAGTCACTTAGGTGAGATGGGTGATGTAAAAATTTGATAAGCATATTAAACAATCAGAACTGTTAACCAGAAACATGTGTTTTGCAATATTTTTGGAAACCACTAGAAAGAAATAAAGCACAAGTTAGAAAGAGGTTACAATATCTGAAATTCCTAAATGTTAAGTTTTAAGTTCTAATTTTCACTATAAGGCAGCGGTCTTTAAATTTGACAGCTTTAAGACTTGTGGACTTCAACTCCCAGAATTCCTCCTCCAGTCATGTTAGCTCAGAAATTCTGGGAGTTGAAGTCCACAAGTCTTAAATTTGCCAAGTTTGAAGACGCTTGCTATATGATGCTGAACCTATGGTCGCCCAAAAGAGCCCCACTGCACCAGCCAGCTGATTGTTGGGTATGTGCTGCGCATTCATGGGGGAGAAGCACACGCATGCACAGAGGCATGTGGTATGTCTGGAAGACATGACACCCAGATTTTATCCAAGATTCCCTGTATTTTTTTTTTCTCATTCTATCTTAATTATAATTACTGCTTTGTTGGATTGTTTAAAGAGGAATGGAAGATTTGAAAAAGTAATCCTCCTAAATTTGTTTTCAAAAAGTTAAGCAATCTTACCAAAAGACCAAACGTCAGACTTGCTGCTGAATCGGCTATAATTGAAAACTTCAGGTGGACACCATTTCACAGGAAATTTAGCGCCTGAAGAGCTGGTGTACTGATCATCAAGAACATACCTAAAAGGAGAAAAAAAAAAATCCTTTCTCTGAAATGAATTACAAGGGAACCTCGGTACTTGACGGCTTCAAAACTCATCAAATTTGATATTCGATGCATTTTGATGTAAAATTTTGTCCCAGTACTCGGCATTTATTTAGTGCTCAATGCGCTGCAATAGGAAAAGAGGGACAGCTGCAGAGAATGGACAGGAAGTTGGCCATGCTGGGAAGGTCGTTGCAAAAGGAGGGGTAGGGCCACAGAAGGCGGACAGGACATCGGCCATGCCGGGAGGATCACTGAGATAGAAAAAGGGACAAGAGGAAGTTCTTCCCAGCACAAAGAAAGGGTCACGTGATAAGTCACATGGTCTGTTTGTGATACGTCCATTTTAGTACTCACTGCACTTCCTGGAACAAATTAATGCCAAGTACTGAGGTACCTCTGTACACAAAAAACTGACACAGATAGTCCTTGAATAAGGACCACTTGTTTAACAATGGTTCAAAGTTAAGATGCCACTGAAAAAAAGTGACTTTAACCCGTCCTTGATTTTATGACTGTTGCACAATCCTCCTTGCAGTTGCATGATTGTGATTTGCAAAACCTTCCCAGATGCCTTCTGGTGAGTAAAGCCAATGAGGGAAGCCAGATTTGCTTTACAACATGATTTGCTTCCATTACTGCGTGATTTGCTTAATGACCAAGGGAAACAGGATTGTTAAAATTGGATCTGATCATAGGCTTAATGACTGCGTTGCTTATCAACTGAAATTTCAGTCCCCATTTTGGTGATAAATTGAGGACTACCTGTATTCAATATTCATGTCACTGCCTAACGGTAATGGATACATTTGACAAATGGAATTTAAAAGGACAGACCTATCACATAGACCCATGATTGCGAATGTGTGGTCGCCCAAAAAAGCCCCATTGCACCAGCCTACTGATTGTTGGGTATTTGCTGCACATTCACGGGGGAGAAGTGCCCGCATGTGCAGAGGCATGCGGTGTGTGTGGGGGGTCACGTGCATGCTCAGTGGTGGCGGGAGTCACACATGTATTTCATCATGGGTGAAAGATGCATGCAAACTCTCTTTTGTCATGCAATGTGGAAAAGGTTAGTCATCACTGACATAGACTGACTCTGGATAACTGTTGGCAGCTAGAATATTTTTCAGTCCTCTGCATCTGAGGTAGGTGAGTTAAATTTGGTTATGTAAGCAACACATTATTGGGGTCTGTTTTAAGTTAAAAACATGGCCACCACCCTGCCACTTTAGAAAGTGCAAATGTAACTTTAAAACATTCCCGTTAAACGTATACAGATTACTAATTAATACCTTGTCATTCCAAAATCAGATACTTTCACCACTCCTGACTCATTCACTAAGCAGTTTCTAGCAGCCTAGAGAAAGAAAGGAAGAAAAAAGTAAAACGGTAGTTGGATTGCATGTCATGGATGTGGTCTGATTTCTGCTAAATGTCTAAGAGTTACACAAGTGTAGAGACATCAGGCACCAAAAACTAAGAAAGATATGTTGCAAGTCTTCAAAGCAGAATTCTGTATTGCTTCTCACCATCAACAGAATCATGCCAAACTAAAGCATGCTACCACCCTTAGAAAGCAGGGCTGGCTAGGGAGTTCTGGGAGTTGAAGTCAACACATCTTCAAACTGCCAAGGTTGAGAAATACGAATTGAGTGTAATGCAAATCAAGGGTCTCCAGCTGTGAGTAGGCTACTTCTGCCTACAATTTGGCAATTCGAATCTCACCAGTCTCAAGGTTGACTCAACCTTCCGTCTTTTTGAGGTAGGTAAAATGAGGATCCAAATTGTTAGGGGCAAGAGGCTGACTCTGTAAACTGCTTAGAGAGGGGCAATAAAGCACCATAAAGCAGTATATAAGTCTAAGTACAATTGCTATTTGAATTATGGACTTTTTTTCAGGCAAGCCCAGAAAAGTAAAAGCAATAACTAGGTTTACTGGAGAGTATCCTGAAGATCATTTTAGATGTGCTTTAATCTGTTTAGTGTTCCCCTTTCCAGAATGGGTCAAATATAGCATAAAATCTATGATGGAAATCCTCTCTGCCTTTCCCCAATTGCTCAAAGCCAAGATTGATTTGATGTTTTTCTGCCCCACTTTCACGTTCCAGCTATAGCTTCCAGATAACTATCAAGAGCAGCCTTATGTGGAACATGTTATAGTAATCCACTTGTAAGAAGAATAAGAATGAGAGGCTGTTAACATGTGTGTTACCATTCTGAGTAATGCACCCATTGAAAGCAAAACTCCGAGGCAGGTAGATTCCTCGAAGAAATCTAATGTTTATTGGATACATCATATCGGCACAGCCGGTGAAAACCAACTCTAAAAGTTCCCATTGTTTTCACCTAATTAAAAGAGTAGAACTTCCCCCTCCCAGGTGTAACCAGTCACATTGTCCAATGAATATAGCTGGCAGGCTCCTCTCCTTCTTCATCAGCCACCTGTTATGATGACCTTGGTTCCCACAAGATAACTTTTTGTTTTGACTGTTAGCCGGGCTATTTACTTCACCTCTCCCTTCCCTCTCTCAGGCTTCGTGGCAACTATGAAGCAGCACAAGGTGGCTTCAGCCAGGTTCACTTCAAAGTTGACAATGTGTGGAAAAGTGACCTTTTTGAAAAGCACCCATTGCCATTCATGATGGAGAAAAACACCAGCTTTAATTTCTCCTTTGCAAGTTTTAAAGGGACATGACTCCTACTTTGCATAGCTTTTGGTCAAAACATTTCATAAACATAAAAATTCAGACCCTTTAGATCCTATGTGTCAGGATTCCGGCAGTTACCCCCATTTAAATCATGAGTCTCAAGCCAAACTTCCTGAACTTAAAAAGGATTTATTGGGAATTAAACTGTCTGGCACTGCCTGGGTGTAGCCGATTCTGAGACACATCATTCATTGTCACCCTTGACCCTGGTTTTCCCCCACCCCCTGGGTGTATCCTAATTCATCCATAGCCAAGAATCATCAATTTTGCCTGGCAGAAACTTCAATCACCTAGTTACTATCTCTGAAAACATTTATGGAATGCATTTTCGGTTTGCAAGCTGCTACACTGCTCCCCCCTCCTTTCTGCTGGCAACTCTAAAAAGGCCATAGGAATATTTTTTGAGCTGACACTAGGCTTTATGAATGCAACAAAAGTGCACATGTTCATCCCCAGACTTACCAAATCTCTGTGTATGAAGCTATTTCTCTCCAGGTATTCCATTCCTTCAGAGACATCCTGACACATAGTCAGCAGATTGTCTTTAGTGAAGTGTCCACGTCTTTGGCGAAGATAATTTAGAAGGCAGCCATGCTCCATAAACTCCGTCACTATGTAGATGGGTCTCTGCTGAGTACAAACGCCATATAGCTGGACTAATTTCGGATGGGTCAACTTCCTGAAAGTAGTTTTAAAAAAGAAAGAGTTAAACATGGAATTTATAGGGAAATGCAAATGCAAATATAGACCTAGTTTTCTTCATGAATATTTATGGAGATTCTCAGTCATCCAGGTCAGGATTGTCCCAAAGGTGCTTTCTTTCAAGAGGCAACTGGACTTTCTGGTTTTTTTCTTTGAAGACGTTTCGCTTCTCATCCAAGAATCTTCTTCAGCTCTAACTGGATGGTGGGGAATGGAAGGATTTATGCTCCTTGCAGACAGCTGGTCATTTGCATTCTTTTAGTGGGTAGATAAAACTCCTAGTGGCCTCAACAACCCTCTAAAAGAATGCAAATGACCAGCTATCTGCAAGGAGTATAAATCCTTCCATTCCTCACCATCCAGTCAGAGCTGAAGAAGATTCTTGGATGAGAAGCAAAATGTCTTCGAAGAACAAACAAGTTGCCTCTTGAAAAAGCCACCTTTTCATCATGAAGTTAACTTTACTTAGAAAACATACATGTCCGGAAAGAAGTCAACGTGAAATAGTTTATGCAGTCTTTATGCTAAAAATAACAAATAACAAATTCAGAAGTGATAAAGTTGCAAAAGCAGAGTAAAATAGCAAATCCTAGTAATGCCTTATGACTGCAGGCCTGCAGAGCAGGGCAACAGCATTTAATATTATGGCAGATGGAGTTAAGCAATCAAGATTTAGGATTTGAAGCCAATTCAAAATGCAGGCTCAGATTTCAGAATACAGAAATGTGGCTATAACATTCCACCACTGATATATCCCCAAAATGTAATGTTTTTGCAAGATTACATGTCTAAAATAAATACAATAGACAGTTGGGGTTATATCGATCTAATAAGTTATATCGAACCTAGTAAGAATATATTTTTCTTTTTTCCATACAATAGAATTGTTTACAGTAGAGAGTCCTAGTTTCTGAATCTTTAATGTTAAAGGTGAAAACCACAAATCCTAATACAATTTCAAACCTGCTCCCGTGAAACATCATTTTACATGTTAAGCATTTAAATATGTCAATGAAGTGGTTCATGAATGTATCTATGTTGGAAGATATTAAGCAGGTGGAACAAAACATGACAAATGTTTTTTTGTATTAGTTGGGATTTGATTACATCACTGCCTTTAGTATGGGATATTATATGTATTTCACTAGCAATATATTGCTAATAATAATAGTATCATTAATTGTTTAAACAGCCCTTTCTTCTTCTGATCAAAATATAGATTTGTTTCCTGCTAAATTTGAGCTTAGAAAATTTGATACTTCCAAAATAAAATTTACAGCACATCAATCAACAAAATAAGGAGATAACTAGTATTGGCTTTTGATGTTCTGAGTCAGACAGTAGATGTAATTATTTGAAGTGCAGGGAAACAGAGCAGAACATCTGATGATGTTCAGAAGACGTTTCTTAAGATGTTTTGCAGCCTTGTTCTTTAATGATTTCTTAAAATAGCCCCTTTGCCTGTTACTTACATCATTACTTTGGCTTCTTCTATAAAGTCCTCTTCATACATGGCACCTTCTCGGATGGCCTTGATGGCTACTTTGTACTGGGCTCTCCATTTGCCCAGCCGTACTACGCCAAAGAGGCCACTGCCCAGTTCTCGCATAAAGGTGAGTTCTGCAGGATTGATTTCCCATTTCTCTATAAAAAAACAGCAAAAAGAAGAACAGATCACTTGAGGATAAACCTCCAAGACAAATTGAAAGAATTTTAATTGTCAGTATCTTTGCACCAATTCTGGTGGACCGGTAGTTAAGATTAGGCACAACGAATGAGTAAATCAACGAACCAGCAAATCAACGAACCAGCAAATCCCATCACTGGCTGGCCCCGTTCCCGTCCAATTTTTGGCCTGGTTTTTGGGCCATTTTCAGTCTGTTTTATAGGCATATGAAACCAAGGTGGTCCCTATTTTTTCCCACCAAAATGGTCCCTATTTTTTCTACTTGTATTTTATTAACCTGCTTTCAAACTGCTTTAAAATGGTTGGCAGAAGATGGGACCAGTAACAGGAGCTCACTCCGTTAGGCGCGAGAGATTCAAAACTGCTGACCTTTCTGATTGACAAGCTCAGAGTCTTAGCCATTGAGCCACCATGTCATTTATTTGTTTGTTTGTTTATTTATTGTATAAACATGATTTATACTGTTAGGCAAAGTACTGGTAGGTACAAACTATTGGTAGGTACAAAGTTTCCTAGGCACAATTCTGGAAGCAACAAATTGTACCACCAGAGGGTGTTGTTATAAAAAAGTGTTTAGACTGTGCAGAGATGGACAGACTAACAATGAAATTAAGAGACAAAGAAGAGTTGATATATTATAATGTCTGGGATGCCTGATATGAATGGTTTAAGAAGAAAAAGAAATCAAAAAGGCAGTTAGGTATAAAATAAGAAACTATGTAAATACATATCTATATTCATATCTATCTATATTTATTTCTATGTTAAGTTGAAATTGTATAATGAAAGAAATATGTATATAGAAAGATGATAAGGAAATGTAAAAGATGTCTTGACGTTGATATAATGATGTACAAAGTTTTATTTTATGTTTTTAAATTTTGAAAACTCAATAAAATTTACTAAATTTTTAAAAAATGAAAAAAATGGAGAGGAAATAAATATATTTCAGTTCTTTGTATATGTACAAAATCAGTAATATTTTCATACAGAAACATAAATGTACCATAGCTGAATCCAGCAGTAGTTGGTGAAGGTTTCACTTTTGGAGTTACTGGGTATCGTAGCCTCGTCACAAGCCCTAAAATTCACAGAAAATTCAAACAGTGAGTAAGTTACTTTGGAAATTAAGCAAGATGAACAATGCTTTCTGGTGTTTTAATGTTAACTGTGTCATTTTCCTATAGCATCATTCATATATATTTTGAATATATACGATTTAAGCACATTAAGCCTTTTCTTGCTAGTTTTCACAAACATTTTCGTACAAGAAAGGAATTATTGAATCTGTCATCTGCACTTCTGTAACTGTCTGATTTGGTTCTGCAACCCAACAAGACAGACACAGATTTTAGAGGATAGTTAGGACTGCAGAAAAAAACAACTGCTACCAACCTGCCTCCCATGGAGGACCCGTATACTGCACGAGTCAAAAAGTGGGTTGTGAAAATATCTACAGGCCCCTCACATCCTGGACATAAACTGTTTCAACTCCTTCCCTCAAAATAACGCTATAGAGCACTGCACAGCAGAACAACTAGACACAAGAACAGTTTTTTCCTGAAAGCCATCACTTTGCTAAACAAATAATTCCCTCAACATTGTTCAACTATTTACAAAGTGTGCACTATTATTACTGTTCATCTTCTCATCACTCCTTATCACCCAACCCCTCCCACTTGTGACTGTATGATTGTAACTTTGTCGCTTGTATCCTTACGATTTATATTGACTGTTTCCTAGTATGATTTGACTGCTTATTGTACCCTTTGACTGTTAAGTGTTGTACTTTATGATTCTTGACTCTTGACAAATGTGTCTTTTATTTTATGTACACTGAGAGCATTTGTACCAAGACAAATTCCTCTTGTGTTCAATTACACTTGACCAATAAAGAATTCTATCTATCTCTCGATCTCTCGATCTATCTATCTCTCGATCTATCTCTCGATCTCTCGATCAATCTATCTCTCAATCTATCTATCTATCTATCTGTTTATAGCTATCAGCAGCATGGAAAATTAGAATTATTCTATTGCTTGAAACCTGCAAAATATAGGACGAATTAAATCATTTTCAATAAAAATTTGGAACTTCTAAGCATCCTATATGACCAAAGTAGAGGTGGGGTAGAATCTTATTTGAATAATTTATTTTCTTGAATCATATTAAAACCATTCAGCATCTTCAAAAGACCTGAAATTTAATAATTTGGAATTACAAAGTACAAATTAAAGGGTAAAAAACTCAGCATCATTTACCTGCAGCGTTGTGTTTATGATAGTCAATTAACTCTGGAATGGAGTCAAAAAGATGCTTTTCCGCCAAATAATATTGCTTTTGTGATGTCATTGTTTCTTTTATATGGTAGTGTCTTATGCCAGATAGCCCTTCTCTTAAAAAACACAACAAATCATGTAGAAATTAGAACGGATTTTTTTTGCTGAATAAACTCATGTTCTTATCTCGCTAACAAAATATTTCATTTCATTTTGGAGGCCTATAAGTACTCAATATGGGTCTATTTTAGCAATATACTTTTCTCGATCAGTGGTCTTAACATAAAGAAACTGCGGACAAACTCAGTTGCTCCTTAGCACCTTTAGCAGCTTTCAAGGGAAATAAAATGAATTTGATTTTTCAGAAACAGCGTAGTTTTGGAAATATGTATGTCCCTCATTACATTCAAATCAACTCAGAAACATCTTCCATTAATTCACTGGGGCATAGTCAAGACTCCAGTTTTGAATGCTAAGATTTCTGAAGCCAGCAAAGAAGATCAAAGCAAGATTTAATATTTTGTTTCATTAAGATCTCTGAGAACTAGGTCCATCATTCGATTTGACTCTTCTCTTACACATACCTTTTAAAGGACAAAATAAGAACAGTAAGGAATGGAGGTAGTCCTTGACTTACAACAGCTCTTTTAGTGACTGTTCCAAGTTACAACAGCACTGCAAAAACTGACTTATGACCAGTGGCATATTTAAAAAAAAAATTCCACCGGTTCGGTGGGCGTGGCTTGAGGGGGGTGCTTTGCGCACACGCACAAATTTTGTGCACACGTGTGCACCAAATGCACACTTTGCTCAGGCGCAGAGGCATTTTGATTCGCCTCCTGCAATTCCGCGCTGTCTCTGTCGCTTCAGCAGCTGCCTTGCAACACTCTGCTGTGCCGCGCAAAACAGCTGCACTTCAAAAGCAGGACATCAAGGTTAGTATGGGAGCCCAGGCAGGCGAGCCCAACAGCAGAGCAGCGGAGAGAACTAGTTTGGTCTCTTCTGCTCACTGGCGCTACTAGCTCGGCTGAACCGGGATGAACTGGTAGAATACCACCACTGCTTATGACCATATTTCACGCCTAAAACCACTGAAGCATTCCTAGGGTCACGTGATCAAAATTCAGGCACTTGGCAACTGGGTCATACTTATGACGGTTGCCGTGTCCTGGGGTCATGTGATCCCATTTTGCAACCAGCAAAGTCAATGGGGAAACCAGATTCATTTTACAACCATGCTACAAACTTAGCAACCACAGTAGTTCACTTAACAATTGTGGCAGTGGCGGGATGCTGCTGGATTAACAAGCGGTTCGCTGAGTGTGTGCTTTGCACACACAGCACTGAAAATGGAGCATTTAGAATGGGCTAGTCAACCTTTTTATACCTACCATCCACTTTTGTATCTCTGTTAGTAGTAAAATTTTCTCTAACTGCTCACCGGTTCCACAGTAATGGTGATTTATAAAGTAGGGGACAAAACCCCTACCGCCCACCATGAAAGCTGGAATGACCACTAGTGGGAGGTTGGGACCAGGCTGACTACTACTGATTTAGAAGCTGAGTTGCTTACCTTCTAAATCAGCAACGGTAAGTAGAGCAGCAGGGAGGGGGGGAATCAGTTGTGCCACGCGATTGACATGAACTACAAAGCGGGAAATAAAGGACAGGATAGGGGGCGCGGGGAAGGTGATCATCGGAACTACCGGAACTACACTACTTGAACCAGTCTGAATCGGCAGCATCTCACCACTGAACTATGGCAAGAAAGTCTGTAAAATGAGGTAAAACTCACTTAACAACTGTTTCGCTTAGCAACATAAATTTTGGGCTCCATTGTGATCTGAAGTTGAGAACAACCTGCATATATAAATTATTTCCAGATAAGAAGTTCTACCAGAAAAATCTACTCGTTATAGGTTAGAAAAACCAATGCCATAACTTGAATACCTATATCAGTGGTGGCTAAACTTTCTGGGCTCCTGTGCCAAAAATTGCGCACGTGCAAGCACGCACACACTTGCATGCCAGCACCATGAATGCAATGTGCGCAACCTGTTCCCACGCCCCTGTGCACACAATCACCCCACCCCACCCCCTTTACCTGCACTGCACCTCACAGCTGATTTTTCACCTGGTTTGAGGCCTTTTTTGACTTCCCAGAGGCTTGGGAAAAACCTCTGCAAGGCTTTTCAGGACAAATCATAGGCCCATTTTGTCACTTTTGGTATTACAGGAAGTGACGAAACGGGCCTATAATTCGTCCTGAAAAGCCTTGCAAACCAAAAACCAAATGGAAAAAAAATCAGCTGTGAGGCAAGGGCATGCACAGTGAGGTAAGTTTGCCTGTGGCTCTGCGTGCCACTTGTGGTATGCGTGCCATAGGTTCACCATCATGGATCTAGATTCTAATATATTAACCACTTGGTTGACTCAGCATTTGCAGAATGTATATAAAAAACCAGAAGAAATCTGATTAACAATCTTATTAAAAGGCACAGACTTTTGTGAACTACAGCTTATTTCATCAGGTGCCTTTCAGTAGATGTTCTAAAAAAGCTATGTTTTTAATAAAATTGTTAGCTGCAAAGGAAAAGTTTCTACCAAAGTCCTGATTTTTTTGCGAACATAAATTGACACGTCTCTCCTCCTACATAATGTTTACCATGTATTATTTAGTCTGGATTTATTACAAACAAATGAGCATTGCATATTTTACCATGATTAATTAATATTTTCGATATAGCTCAAGATAGATTGCGTTCAGCTGTATTAATATCTTTGAATGCCTTAACTCAAACTAAGCAAATCTCATATATTCAGAAATATTTCTGCAGTCAACAAAATGTTAATACAAAACATGGAGCAGCTTTATATATGAACCTTAATCCTAGCACCTTAATATAGCACTATCATACTTAGAGCCTAAATTACAGCTATATGGATAAAAAAGAAAGGAATTTTTGTAAACTGAAAGTTGAATGTGTGTGCATATATGTATGAAAAGTTAATTCATTCCAGACTGCGAGGAATTTAGGAGATTAAGTATATCAAATTTAGTCTAATAGTGGCAACAGTCATTTCAATGTCAAGCAGCATTTTATTTAATTTAATTGGTCTGATTTGCTATTTCAATAAATGGAGCCTCCAGAGAATATTTCTTTTTTTATAAGATCAGGTCTCTGTAAACACATAAGAATTTTTTTAAAATATGCAGGGAGAACTAGTTACCATCAGTGGGTTCAGAAACTTACCCTCCAAATTTTGCGTAAAGTGATACTGTATATAGACCTGGTTGGCTGGAGTCCCTCACCATAAACCCCCCTTCTTTATCCTAAAATCCAAGAAAAAGAAATGAAACTTTTATTAGAAACCAACCAAAATTCTTTGTTGCATGATTTGCAAGATTCACAATTTACTTATATGGCATTAAAAATTGCAAGGGACTCCAACCATAATAAATGCTAGCTCTGCTTTGACAAGGTGCTTCCCCGGGGGAAAAATTGCTATCAGGAACAAAGCATTAGACCTTTGAAGCATTAGAACACTCTTAAAGTTTAAAAAAAATCAGTGTTAAAATTTGGTTGTTGCACACCCACTCAAGGATATATCTCTCAAAGTATTTCTGTGGATCTTCCAAAGGACATCACTGTTTCAAAGCTCCAAAAAAAGGTGCTTGCGATACTCTAGCATACTTCGCAAAGATCCTCTTTCAAATGAATACTGGTAGGGATGCGGTGACTCAGTGGCTAAGATGCTGAGCTTGTCGATCAGAAAGGTTTGCAGTTTGGCAGTTCGAATCCCTAGCATCGCATAATGAAGTGAGTTCCCGTTACTTGTTCCAGCTTCTGCTAACCTAGCAGTTTGAAAGTATGTAAAAATGCAAGTAGAAAAATAGGGACTACCTTTGGTGGGAAGGTAACAGTGTTCTGTGCCCCTTCGGCATTTAGTCATGCCGGCCACATGACCATGGAGACGTCTTCGGACAGCGCTGGCTCTTCGGCTTTGTAACAGAGATAAGCACCGACCCCTAGAGCCAGAAATGACTAACACACATGTGCAAGGGGAACCTTTACCTTTAATGAACATTGAGCATTTGATAACAGTTTTGTATCAGATTTTAGTTAGAAGCATCAAACAAAATAACAGAGCAGAATAACAGAGTTGGAAGGGATCCCAGAGGTCTTCTAGTTCAACCCCTTGCTCAAGCAGGAGATATGCCACTTAACAAAGGGCTGTCCAGTCTCTTCTTAAAAGATGCCAGTGATAGAGAAACTACAAATTGTTCCGCTGATTAATTGTTCTAACGGTCAGAAAATCTCTCCTTAGTTCTAGGTTGGTTCCCTCCTTGATTAGTGTTCATCTGTTGCTTCTTGTCTTGCTTTTTGCTGCTTTGGAGAATAAGTTGATCCCCTCTTCTTTGTGGCAGCCTTCCAAATATTGGAACAGTGTTATCAAGTCACCTCTAGTCCTTCTTTTCACCAGACTAGGCATACCCAATTCTTGCAACCATTCTTCGTATGTTTTAGTCTTCAGTCCCCTAATCATCTTTGCTGCTCTTTTCTGCACTCTTTCTAGAGTCTCAACATCTTTTTTACATTGTGGAGACCAAAACTGGATGCAAAACTTGTTCTTTTTGTCTTACAGTTTATCACAGAGTTATTTGTGCAGTCATGCTGGTTTCTTTAGAGAACTCTTATTTTTCTTCTTCATTGAAATTGTGCCAGACTGGGCTTTTATATTTCACTTTTCAAAATTTCCCAAGCTTCTTTGATTGTTTTCCCATTGAGGATTTTCATCCATGGGATCCTCCCAATGTCAGGGTTCTGACAGATGCCCTAGGCCCCGAACCAAGTTTAAAAAGAAATCCAATTATTTATTAGGAGCAACATGTTAGCGATTTCCCAAGTGCAGTCAGCTCTGCCCCACATAATTCACTGCCCACTTATAACCCTGTTTCCCCCCTCCTCCCAGAGTGTGTCATAAATCACATTCTCCATTGGAGCACTTTTGCAGGCTGTAGAAAACGCCTCTCTGGCTTGCTCTAGTAAACTAGGATACAATCTGGAGTAAGGTATGAGTGGAATGTGCTTCTGGTCATAGCAACCAAACTTCTCCCCCCTCCTGCCTATGGCAACTCTAAAATAGTCCAGGAATGCTTTATGAGTTAACACCCAAGCTCTAAGTTTATTGACATTACCTCTCTTAAAGTCCAAGACTCTAGTTTGACTGATGCTTGTGCTTGCATAATGTTGCAATCCAATATTGCATGGTCCTTCTCCCTCCCAAGGTTCCTGTAACTTCAGTGCCTTTCATCATTTCATTTCTTAAGTGATAGTCTGGCTGACTCTTCTCTGTCTTTTTGGGAGACAAAATTATTGGCTAAGTTTGTCAGGAATCCATTTGATCTTCCACTAGGCCCAGAGTTTGTTGTTGTGGTTCGCTGGCAGTGAGGACGAGCCTTTGAGAATGGCAGCGGAATCGGCCAATGGAGAAGAAAGGGGACCAGTGCGGGAGTCTGAGGAGGACTCGGATGTGGGTCCTGCATCTGAGATGGGGCCAGGACCATCTGGGAGTGGGGTGCTGCCTCTGGAGCCTTAGGAGTCTGGTAGCAGTGAGGCAGAGGACAAGGGGAGCCTGTTCCATGTGTGTGTGTGCAGAGCTGCTAGAAAGCAAGAACTGCTGAAACAAAAGGAGTAACTCGGAAGTAAGGCTGGGAGGTGATTGCCCATCCCATAAGGTATAAAGGACAAGCAAAGATGATGAAATCTTTGCAAGAAGCAAAGTCGTTCGCTCGGTTCAGTCATCCTTGAAGTTCTTTGTACTTCGGTTGGTTTTTTTTCTAGTTTATTTGACACTTCTGTTATTGGCAGCACTTCACAGGAAAGAAAGGTGGGTGCTTATCTCAAGGAACTGTTTGAGATTCATTACCAGTTGGGAATGAAAATAATTCCCAGCATTGCAATAAAACAAGAATTGTTTTTAAAATAAGCATGTGCATAATTATGATTTAAGAAGCCTTGGTCAGAAGATTTGTTTCCAAGCTGATGTCAGAGAAGTTAAAGTCCCCCACTTCTATTGTGGTGTGCTTCCTTATATATCTTAGGTAACTGACTAGCAAAAAAAATCATCTATTTCCTCTAGTTGGTTATGTTGTTTCTAGTATACATCTTTTCCTATTTTATCAAAATAACGGTAAACTCACCTCATTTCTGAGAAGCTGCTCTGCCTGACTTCTATTCAGATTTCTGCAGTACCACCTAAAGAAGAAACCAGTAAAAGTTTAGCATATTATATATAAATGCTACCTTTGCATGTATGTGCCCCTTTCCTGGGTCTTTAGATTTGAAGGCAAAATTAAATGCATCTCTTCCCATGAGGAGCTGCAGAAGATAATCAGTCTCAGGAAAAAAGTGGCTGTTTTAAGGAGTCCTGGGCAGCTGCCATATTCATGTTCTGCATACTTCAAAGTACCTTTTTTTTTTTGCTTTCAAGTTGGAACATTAAATGGGTCTGATGCTTATATTCCAAAACATATCCCTATGATTTCTATGAGTTGGTTCAACTCTTTTTTGAAGCAAGCCAAAGTAGTAGCCAGCACTATACCTCATGGCATCAAATTCCAAATTGTGCATTTCATATTTTTTTTAAAATCCTTTTGTTTCTTGTGATCCTTCTAGGATTCAATTTTATTGGATGATGTCTGGTTCTAGTATTTTTGGGGGAAGGGGAAAATAGTTTCTTTATTCAGTCTGTCATCTGCACCTCCATAACTGTCTGGTTTGGTTCTGCAACCCCACAAGACAGACACAGACTTCAGAAGGTAATTAGGACTGCAGAAAAAACAATCACTACCAACCTGCCTTTAATACAGGACTTGTACACTGCACGAGTCAAAAAGAGGGCTGTGGAAATATCTACAGACCCCTCATATCCCAGACATAAACTGTTTCAACTCCTTCCCTCAAAACGACACTATGGAGTACTGCACACCAGAACTAGACGCAAGGACATTCCTCGAACGCCATCACTCTGCTAAACAAATAATTCCCTCAACACTGTCCAACAATTTACAAAGTCTGCACTATTATTACTGTTCATCTTCTCATCATTCCTTATCACCCAACCCCTCCCACTTGTGACTGTATGATTGTAACTTTATCGCTCGTATCCTTACAATTTATTGTTTCCTAGTATGATTCGATTGCTTATTGTACCTATAACTATCATTAAGTGTTGTACCTGATGATTCTTGACTCTTGACGAATGTCTCTTTTCTTTTATGTGCACTGAGAGCATTTGCACCAAGACAAATTCCTTGTGTGTCCAATCACACTTGGCCAATAAAGGTTTCTGTTCTGTTCTGTTCTGTTCTGTTCTATTCTACTCTGGTCTAGTCTAGTCTAGTCTTCATTCCATTATTCTATTCTATTCTGTTCTGTTCTACATTCCATTATTCTGTTCTGTTCTGTTCTGTTCTGTTCTGTTCTGTTCTATTCTATTCTATTCTAGTCTTCATTTCTCTATTCTATTCTATTTCTATTTTCGTCTTCATTCCATTATTCTATTCTATTCTATTCTATTCTATTCTATTCTGTTCTGTTCTGTTCTGTTCTGTTCTAGTTTCTCCATGTCCATTTTATCTCCACTGTGTGTGTGTATTTAGGCCTCCATTGCGTCGTGTCTCTTTTGCTTCAATTTGCTTCACTATTTAATAAAAACGGCCAATAAAACCATTTATGATAAGGCCAACTTGTAAGAGTACATGAAATAAAATTCATTTTAATAAGGCAGTTCTAAAGGCAACTTACTGCTCAATCTGAATGGGACTCTTTATACTTGGCTATGACAAAATCCTTGACACAATCTGGCTGGTATGTTAAATTGGCCAGTTCTACTGTTTTGTGCAGCATCATATGCAGCCCCTGAACTGGTCAGGAATGATCCCTAAGCATCTTTCTGGAGATGCAGAGTCTTAATGGGATATCACCACATACTGGATTCCCCAGCTGTTTCTCATGAAATGATCAAAATACGTAAAATCACATTTGCTATATAAATATTGACTTACTCATATTGCTCCAGACTGTTGGACTTCTTTCCTGTTACATAATTGCTTGGAATATATCCTTGGTTTCTAGAGGGCCAAAAAGGAACAACACAGGTAGTCCTTGACTTACAATAGTTTGTTTAGTGACTGCTGAGAGTTACAAAGGCACTGAAAAAATGACGTGTTATGTTTTTTCATACCTATGACCACTGCAACCTGCCCATGATCACATGTCAAAACCGTGACAAAAGAGGATTGCATGACCCCCAGGACACTGTGTCATGGGATCCCCTTTTGCGGCCTTCTGACAAGTCAAAGGGGAAGCCAGATTAACAGCCGTATTGCTAACTTAACTGCAGTGATCCTAAGATTCTAAAATGGGGCAAAACTCATTTAACGGATGTGTCACTTAGTAACAGAAATTTTTGGCTCAATTGTGGTTGTAAGTCAAAGATTACCAGTATATTTAAAATTTTATATTTTAATAAAGCTGTCGCTGATAAGAAATGTTTGAATTGCATATATAAATCATCTAGGACTGTAATGGCGAACCTATGGCATGCGTGTCACAGGTGGCACGCAGAGCCATTTGTGCAGACACGTCAGCCCCAGCCAAACTTACCTGTATTGCGCATGCGCACACCTCCCAACTGATGTTTGGCCCCTTTGAGGCCATTTTCATCCTCCTGAAGGCTTGAAGGAAGCCTCTGCAGCCTCAGGAGGCCGAAAAACAGGCCTTCTAGAAATACCAGAAGTGCCGAAATGGGCCTGTTTTCAGCCTCCTGAGGCTGCAGAGGCTTCTCTCGAGCCTCTGGGAGGGCAAAAAAAGCCTCAAATGGGCTGAAAATCAGCTGGTAGGTATGCACATGTGCAGGTAAGTGGGTGGGGTGGGGATGTTGCATGCACGTGTGCAGGGGGCGGTACAAATTGTAAGTTCCGGCGCACACTTTCTGCACACTACAACAAAAACATTTCGCCATCACTGATCTAGGACTCTAAAAACCATTTAGAAAAATAATGTATGAACAGATTTCTTCCAATTATTACCTGAAGGCATTATGCTTTTTGTTCAGCCACTTTAAAATTCAGGTAGTGAGAAAATTAAGATTGCTCTTGCTCTCAATGGATGAGATTTGCCGAAGACATGATTGTGTCAGGATTCCAATTAAATCATGAGCCTCAAGCCATACTCCCAAAACTAAAAAGAGTTTATCGGAAGTTAATCTTCTAGCATTAGCCTGGGCTTAGTCAATTCTGAGATACATAATTCACTGTCACCCTTAATCCTGCTTTCCCCTGCACCCCTCAGGTGTATTATCCAACGAAACAAGTCCATAGCCAAGAGTCATCAATCATGCTCTCGAATTAAGATTTTTGCACAGCAGAAGCTTCAGTCATTTAATCAGTCTCTGAAGAAAATATGAATGGAATGTATTTTCAATTCCACACTGCTGCCTGTTCTTTGAAATCCCCTCCTTCTTTCTGTTGACAACTATAAAACATGTATATAAAATGTTTTATGAGTTGACAGATTGACATCTTTTACTCTCTCTCCTGTGCGCCCCAAAACACATAAGATTTCAGTATTATGACTCTTCTCATCTGAACTCTTTGACATTTTTTCCTATTTTTTTTAAAATTTAATTTGGGAAATCTGTAGTTACCATGTAATGCTGTTTGCAGGCAACCCAGCATCCTTGGTGGATATTGACAGAGATTATAATTGTATTCCGATAAAGATCGAGATACACTTTTTTGTATCTTTTTCTTTACTTTTTATCTTTTTCCCTTCCTTGCACTTTTAGCTTTCGTTTAGATAATAAAATATTAGCAAAGGCAATCGTAATGCATTTATGCATATTATGTCAACCCTGAAGTGAGCCTGGATGAAGCCATCTTGAAGGCTCTAAGGTTGCCATACTATGGTGGGAGAGAGGCAGTGGTGGCATTCAATTTTTTTTACCAGCAGTTCTGTGGACGTGGCTTGGTGGGCATGGCTTGGTGGGCATGGCAGGGGAAGGAAACTGTAAAATCCCCATTCCCTCCCCACTCCAGGGGAAGGTTACTGCAAAATTCCCATTCCCTCCCCACCCCATTAACCTGCTTTCCAGCTCCATTCTCCTATGCAGGGCAACAAAAGAAGACCCAGCCGATCAGCTGGGACTTCGGAGGCAGAGAATAGTTGGGGGTGGGGCTAGTCAGAGGTGGTATTTGCTGGTTCATCGAATTATTCAAAATGTCCACTACCGGATCTCCACAACTGGTTAGAACCTGCTGAATACCACCTCTGGAGAAAGGAAATAGTTAGATGGGGTTTTGTAGCCAAAACAACAACATTTTCCTGTGGGAACCAAGGTCATTTTCACAGGTGGCTGGCTAGAGGAGGAGCCAGTAACCAAGTGACCACCCAGCACTTGGGCTGGACAGAGTGACCAGTGACTTGGGGGTGGGGAGGGAAAAGGTTTACTTTTAATCAGGTAAAAGTTGTGGGAAAATTCAGAGTCAGCTTTGCCCAGTTGTGCCAATATGATACATCCAATAAATCTTTCTTTGAGGAACTTGCCTACCTCAGAATTTTGCTTTCAGTGGGTGCATTATTTGAAATGCTGACATCTTGTATGTAATATGTAACCTATTTATGCCTATACTTAAATTAAAATAGGTAATTGCATTCCTTACCCATATTTATCTTTTGCTTTCCACCAATGGATGTCATTTTTTTCAATTACAATATATTGTTGACCTCTTTCTAATCTCAAATCATGAAGTTCCGTGGGTTCAAAATCGTACATGGCTATTACCACTACTTCCTCTTCCTCTTCTTCTTCTGGAGGAATAGGAGGTGGAGGCCTTCTCTGAAACTTAAAAAGTTATCATTTGTTAATAATTGAAATCAGGGATAGGAATCTACCAGTTTGCACCTATTCGCGAGAACCGGTTGTTAACATTATAAGCAGTTCGGAGAACCGGTTGTTAGAAGAAATTACTGGCCTAATCCTGTAAGGAAGGCAGGAAGGAAACATTCTGGTGTTGCTTACAGAAACTGCCTCTCCGTTAACCCTTATTACAAAATCTTGGCAGGACTAGACTTCCTCTCTCAGGAACTTCTCTGGAGTTTTTTTCCCCTCCTTTGCTAGTACTTTGCTTGTGTGGAGGGATCATTCAAAGTTACAATGGCACTGAAAAAAGTGTCTTATGACCATTTTTCACACTTATGGCTGTTGCAGCATCCCCACAGTCATGAGAGGCCAGGCGAGGAGATGTGTGCCTCAATGTGAGTGATACTGAGTTGGCAACACCCAGCCAATAACAGAGCACCAAGTCATGTCCACCCAGTCACATGACCACCAAGCCACACCTACCACCTAAGTGGTAATAACCCACAGAACTGGTTATTAAAAAATTTGAATCCCACCCCTGATTGAAATATTCTAATAATTCTAATTACTAAGATAATGATTTGGGATGACTTTCTTTTCCAACTGATTATTCTCAATGAAGCAGAGTAAAATACTTACACAAAATTATATTCCAATTAAAATGCATGCAAGCAACTTATACAAGTACATCTATATTATACTATTTGTTTTTCTCATGGAATGAACGATGAGCAAACTTTAACAAATTGGACACAGGTTTATTTAAAAAAATTAAAAATGAATTTTTATTTATAATGAAGGAAACTGCTAAAAGGTAATACAATATAAAAATTAAGGCTGCAAATTAATTCTGGATCCGGAACCCTCCATTTTACTAACAAATACAGGGTTCTGGAAAAAACACGGATGTTACTTGAACAGAAAACAAAAAGAAATGCAAATTAGATTTAATTATTAATAAGTCTTCAACATTAAGAAGGTTATTTATTTATTAATTCCTCCATGATGTAAACATGCTCCAAAATGTATGAAAAACAATCAAATCTCCTATTCTCTAAAGAATCCCTGGGACAAAAAAACAAAAATCCAAATATATTGCCTGGAATTTAAAAGCTCATATTCTCAGAATGGCAGGCCTGAAAATTTCATTCAGAACTGTTATATATCTATTATATATCTATGCACACATGTTATTTGTATCAGCAATTGGAAAGTCACATGGCACCAAAAAAAAAAGTCTCAATTTCTTTGAGAGCCGTTTGGTAATCTTTATCCTGTAAGAATGGAGTACAATTGCTACAAATTTCATTCATTTGGGGGCAAAATGGGGAGGCCGGGTTGATATCCTCATTAGAGTCAATGAGACCATACCGATATTGCATTTTATGGGTTGAAGAAACTGATTATTAATCTTGCATTTAGTACAGTCTATTCCTGAATGAAACTTGCTGACATATACCATATGCCTGTGAATAATGGTATCATAGTTAGAGGCTTGTCCATCTTAGGTTGCACAATTATTAGGGTGTAACTACATGTTACTGCTAGCTCCTAAATTTGTTTTTCTGAAGCTAACATAAATGAACAAGAAAAAGCAAGCAAGAAGGTGGGATGTCGGAATCTATACACACATGTAAATTTATTCTCAGTGAATGTTAATTCCCAGTCAGACAACCTGGAGGAGAACAGTGGAGAACTGCTAAAGATTTATTAAAAAGCAGAAACTACAGGGAGACGCTAATGAGTAGGGGGGGAAAAAACTTGTAGCATTTTCCTTGCTGAGGTGACTCCAAATTAAGTAGTTTGATGTTGCAAACAAATGCCAAGGTATACTTTTAGAAGACTATGTATTTCATTCAGGTTTTCTAAAAATGGTGACTAGATGCCAATAAACAAATCAGTAGAAACACGTCTGTTAGAGCCATTTTTGTTCTTTTGGACACATAAATTGGCTCAAAAAAGTAGTTCTTCCTTAAAATTGCCAAGTTTATGAAGAGTTAAAATATGAGCCTCTCTTCCATACCTATTTACCTGCCTATCTATCTTCATCCATCCAACTTCTGCCTGCCATAGTTAACAAGACTTTCTGCAGTTCACAATACCATGCAATAAAAAAAAATATCCAAAGTAATTACCTAAAAGCTGTCAATCAAAACAAGAAATAGCAATAAAAGCATCATCAATCGTTATCATCTCAATCAAATAACATCTCAATCATCTTTGAAATAAATTTAATTTTTAGCATTTATGGAAGATGAGTGGCAAGCTTGTGAGGTGGCCCCATTATGATTGGTGTCCTTTTATCTGTAATTTCCTTGTTTTGTTTTTATAGTTTTAAAATGTTTTTACAATAATTATGATAAGCAATTTCATGAATTTATCAACTGTTTTAGCTTTGTTTTATGTCACCCAGAGTGACTTCCAGTGGGATAAATAAAATAAAATGAAATAAAATGTGCAGGGGATATATCTGAGGTCCATAGCAGTAGTGGGATTCAAAAATTTTTACGACCAGTTTGATGGGCATGGCTTGGTGGGTGTGGCAGGGGAAGGATACTGCAAATCCCCATTCCCTCCTCACCCCACTAACCTGCTTTCCAGCTCCGTTCTCCTGTGCAGGGCAACCAAAGAAGACCCAGCCAATCATCTGGGACTTGGGAGGTGGAGAATAGATGGGGGCGGGGCCAATCAGAGGTGGTATTTGCCGGTTCTCTGAACTACTCAAAATTTCCGCTACCGGTTCTCCAGAACTGGTCAGAACCTGCTGAATATCACCTCTGGTCCATAGGCAACCTATCCCTCAACATCAAAACAAGCCTACCCCTATCAGGCACTGTGATTGGAGGAGACCATTAGCTCATTCAGAATGCATACATTTAATCTTTTGACTTATGTTATGTAGCTTTCTACACATTTTGAAGATAATGATTACCAATCTAATTTAGATATGTATGAAATTGGTGGAAAAAATGGTCTCTACAGTAATAGTTCCATTTTGCAGAAGAATAAATTTAGCTTTATTTTTAAAAACAGCTATCCATTTAATTTAGCCACTAAACAGTTTATAACTATCGGAATTCCCAAACCAAATCCGAAACAAAATGCAATTTCCCCCTTTATTTTTGTTTTGTGTGCTGAATTTTAGTCTTACCTTATGTTTATCTGTCATTGATGAAGGTACAGCTTTAACTCCTTAAAAAAAGCAAGAGAAAATAAAACTGTATAAGTTAACAAATATCCATTAAAAGGTTGTTGAATATTAGAAAATGTATTTTACTATACAGCTGCTTTCACAGTAACCTCTGTGTTTCTGTTAATGTTAAAATAATGGGTATATGATATAGTTTGTTATTATCCTAAAACTAATATCCTGGGAAATATTTCAGGACAGAAAATAATGAAACTGAATTAATTCCCTCCGGTAATGTGATGCCATATGAGCTGTTTCCTTATTCTGGTGATATTCTTCATTATCAATATTAAAATTCAATCATCAATCTGTTGTGATACTGAAGTGTAAATATATCCATAATGATGAAGAAAGAAAAAATGAAAATAAATAAATATACACAAGAGTGGAAGG
>BLBF01000039.1:31762219-31786859 GCA_015471245.1 Laticauda colubrina | reverse complement strand
ATAGATAGATAGATAGATAGATAGATAGATAGATAGATAGATAGATATGGGGAGCTTAGAGTCATGCTGAGCTCTTTGAAAAGAAATATCTTCTGCAATAATTATATGCCCATAACATGTGGAAGGCTTAAAATGCTTTTTTTTTTAAACTAAGAAAGATCATAATTATAAGGTAAATCATGTACAGCTGTATTCTCTAACTGACAGCATTACAGATTTTTTTCCCGGGAAACTAACAACAATATGTACTCCAGCTAGCATTCATTATTTCTATGACCAGAGAAATACTACATTTCCACATAAGAATTTGTGCCCCCCCAAAAAAAATTGAATCCCTTCTGATGGTTCTTTCATTTCTCCCCAAAGTTATAACTTTTTCATCTGAAGCAATAAGGAAATAATAACAGTAAACTTACGTACTGCAACAATACCCTTAATATTATTAAACAATAACATGTGTCTTTCTTATGTCGTTGGTATGAACTTGATAGGTAGACAAAAGTGCCAAATCTAATCTAAACATCTGGTGATTGTGTGATCAACCATAGTAATGTTTGTTGCACAGTAATCCAGACCAGATTTGGCATTTTTGTCCTTCCCAAGGATCTCAAATAGGCAGATGCTGTTTATTTTATTTATACGCTGCCTAACTTCCAACGACTTTTAGATAGTCAAAAATAAAAACATTAAAAAAGAAAAAGAAAAAGAAAGAAAGAAAATACTAGACAAAAATGAATAGTAAAGATGGCAAGGAATTGTTTCCTAAAAACTAAGACTAAAAAAAATTAAACTAATAAATAAATAGGCAAAAATAGAGGAAGAATTGTTTGTTAAATTTCCTTCACATTCTTCACTTAAAGAGATGTATGGTTTTCAAAAACTGCAATTACCTTCTTTTAAATTTCTTACCCACTGATCCCTACTATGGGCAGTGGGGGCAAAAATATAAAGGGTACTATTATCGTAGACAACCTGCAAGAAAGAAAAACAGAATATTACTATTGCACACAGTTTGCCTCTGCAGTTATTATGTTCCTCTGTTATTATAATTAATTGTTCCTCAATAACTGCTGAATTAATACAGGATACAAGCAATGGACTAAATGGGGGCTTATACAAATAAAGCTATTTTTAGCTATTTTTTAAATATTGGTTTTATTTAAACACACGTTTTAAATGTTAGCTTCCTTGAAAGTTTGCAGGGTGGAAAGTTGGGTTTTACAACCAAAGTACAAATACATAACTAAATAAACAATTATTACTATCTATGTATACTTCTTTTTGTTGCTTCTGGAAAGCTATCTTATGCAACATTTAAATAAAGACAATATCTGCTTTCAATATTTGGAATCTCAGGAAAAAAACAACCATGGGCACCAATCCAGCTGAATGAATGCCAGTTACTTTCTTAGCTCTAGAAAAATAGCCATGGCTTGTTCAGTGCTTGCTAGAAGTCTATTTTTTATATCAGATTTGCATATTCCTACTTGTATATATACTTTGTGCTTCCTCAAATCACAACTTCTGCCTCACCTTAGACTGGATCTGGAATGCAAGATCCAGTCTGGTTAGGAATTGGATGCAAGACTATATGAGGCTACCAATGATGTAGGCTAGGCTGAAAAGAGAACTTCAAAAAGTCTCCAAAGAAGGCAATGAAAAACAACTTCTGTTCAAATGAAAATTGCATGGTTGAACTCAAAATAAGCTTTACTTTAATCTAAATGTACACTGCTTCTTAGAGCTCACAACTTAGAGTCAAAGCCACAGAGTGTTATCAACAGTCGTAACAGGAAGAAGAAAGTCTTAACACATTTTCAGACACTTTTGAGTGACCATCTGGAACTGCTCATGCAGTTTTACTTCATGCCAATCAATAGCAATAAAAGGAAGAAAGGAGGGGTGGAAAAATTGCATGGAAATAGAGAGAAAAAGCCCAAGAAAGTAATCAAACCTGCCCACAGGTCACACCCACAGTGTCTGCTTTAGCGATTTTCCAAATAAAATCATTTATGTGCTCGCCAAAAAGAAATATATGTTTGCTCTTCCAAGTGGTTAACTTGGCTAACAGCGGGAAATTTAGCTGTCATGTAAGCCTCTCAGACAGTAGTAAGATTCATTTTTTTTATTACAGGTTCTGTGGGCGTGGCTTGGTGGGTGTGGCAGGGGAAGGATACTGTAAAATCTACAAACAGAAGTGGTATTTGCCGCTTCTCCGAATTACTCAAAATTTCCACTATCGGTTCTCCAGAACTGGTCAGAACCTTCTGAATACCACCTGTGCTCTCAGAGTGTATCAGGTTAAGGGTGGCAGTGTGTCTGCTTAGCTAGACAAACATTTCCATGTTGGTTGAAATGCAGCAAACCAGATTTCACAGCTTACCTGAAATGGATATTTATTTTGACAAGGTATAACAATATCCTCATTCTTTACCGTCTCAACGCATTTGATTTTGGAAATGTCAACCGATCCTTTTCTGTACTTTTTCTGCAATAGGACAAAGATGGAACCGTTTTTAAAATGAGGAATTTCAAACAATTTGCAAGAGTTAGAAAACCTGGCAAGTTGCAATCTTACACAGAGTAGGCCAGAAGAGGGCACAATTGTTCAAATAAAGCTGAAGTACCCCAAGGTCGTTGTTTTTTCCTTGACAATGGTCCCAGAGACTTAGAGATTTAAATTTTAGTACTTTTCTGATGCACAATTCAAGTATAGAAATGTCCATCATTTTTTTCAAAGAATGATCCTTTTTTTGTTTTGTTTTTTTAAGTAGGCCTACTTGTATCCAACAGAAATTTCAAGTGGCTTCGTTTCCAGGGAGAAAAATGTTAGCTATTTCCTTCCAATCACCCTTTCCATGCCTAACACTGAGAGCATTTGCACCAAGACAAATTCCTTGTGTGTCCAATCACACTTGGCCAATAAAGAATTCTATTCTATTCTGTTCCGTTCCGTTCCGTTCCGTTCCATTCCATTCTATTCTATTCTACTCTATTCTAAATCATTATCATGGCAATTAAAAATAAAGGGGTACCTCAATACCCCTCATCAATTGATTCCAGGAAGTGTGATGAGTAAAAAAATGATGAGTACCAAACAAATTTATCCCATAGTGAGTCACAAGGCAGCCAACACCTACAAGTTCTAGCTTGTGCGTGACCAAACAAGTGACGAGTGCCAAGACAAAATTTTCCACATCAAAATGTGTTGAATACTAAATTTGATGAGTTTCAAAACAGTTGGGTGCCAAGGTACCACTGTATCCAAGAACCTGATATCAAACAGGTATGTTATTTTCAGCTTTGTCATTGTGGAAGGGTTTATCTATTCACAAATGCACAGCAATTAATATTAGGTGAAAAATCCTCTTTATTGCCTCTTTGTGTTCTTGTTCCCAGGTGCACAATAAACTTTGCCTACTGATTACCACAGATTTATATGAGAGCAGTAAGATTCTGAGAATTTTATTTACATTCCTTATCTTGGGAACGTAATGGGAATTTTCCTTCGTTCATAGTAGCCATGTCCTGCGTCAAAAGTTTCATTTAGCTATCTTATTTTCCTTTAGGGCCAGTTCAGTCTTCAACAGTATAGTTAAAAAATTATTTCTTTGCTCCAATTTTTAGTTCTGACCCTAAATCACATCTGCCTTTCAAAGACATATGTGCTTCATTGGGGAAGCTCCTTTGGGAATTTTTCATTATCTTTTTTTTTTAAGGCTACCCTGAAATATTTGATGCCATCTCCAAATCTGGTTATCTTTCTATATTATTTCTGGTTACTCTTAAAAAGCATTGAAAAGCACATTTATATCCCTTCAGAATAAGACATATTCTTATAGAGAACATAGTCATATTCCTAAGAGATTATGCTTTCAGTTCTTTAGACAGCAACCAATCCACAAAATGATTTGATGAACGAGGGAAAACTATGCCCTAGAAGTATCACAGACAGAAACACTCACAAAAACTGTGCATGACATGTTCATGCTTTACTGCCCAACATCAGGAAGAAAACCCAGGATGTTGTTCATCTAGATAAGGTTAAAAATATGCATGAAAAAACATAGTCTGCAGTTCCTGAAATTAAAGGGATAACAAAGCTTTTTTATTGTGCACACAACAAAACTCTCAGACTTATTATTAAAGAATACCAGAGAAACAACTTTCCTTTTTTAATATTGGTTTCAGATTCTTTCAATCCGAGTTTTTAATTACAAGCCATTTTGGGGCTATTCAATTTCTATCTTATGAAATGCTCCACTTGCAAAAACTATGGGAATGGTTGCCGCATGTAATTATGACCTGTCCTTTCTCTTTCCTACATACAGCGACAGTAAAGGCGTTTCTTTTTAATTAGCAATGTTCTGTGATTAGTGATGCTCAGATTCCATCTTATGATATAAATTGTCCTTTGTAGATACTGTATAATCCACTGAGAAGTTTCTACAGGCTTTAAGAAATTGTTGCTTTTAAAATACAGAATAAAAAAAGTTGTGGGAGCGCCATCACTTGAGACTTTCAAGAAGAGATTGGACTCCCATCTGTCAGAAATGGTGTAGGGTCTCCTGCTTGGGCTGGGGTGGGACTAGATGACCTACAAGGTCCCTTCCAACTCTGATTATCTGTTAGAAGAAGACATAATAAACTACCAAATAAAATAAATAACAAATTATCATTAACTTTAACATTCATCATAAAATGCCCTCCCTGATTGAATGCTGAAAGATATATTTCAAACATCTTATTTTAACTTTGGAGATAAAATAAAAAAAATATTTAAAAGAAATTGTGTTCGATACATGGCACTTTCTGTTCACACAGGCACAGATTTAATCTATTAAATGTGTAGCTGAGCTACACCCTACCCTAATGTCTAATACAGGCAGTTCTTGACTTAACAACCGTTCATTTAATGACATTACTGAAAAAGTGACTTATGACCGATTTTGATCTGACCAAGGGTTCCAAGACCATAATTACGCACATGCTTATTTTAAAAACAAGCCTTGTTTTATTGCAACGCTGGGAATTATTTTTATTCCCAACTGGTTATGAATCTCAAATAGTTCCTTGAGATAAGCACCCACCTTTGTTTGTTGTGAAGTGCTGCCAATAACAGAAGTGTCAAATAAACTAGAACAAAAACCAACCAAAGTACAAAGAGCTTCAAGAATGAGTCTGAACCAAACGAACGACTTTGCTTCCTGCAAAGGTATCATCACTTTAGCCTGTCCTTGATACCTTATGGGAGGGGCAATCACCTCCCAGCCTGACCCTCCGAGTCGCTCCTTTTGTCTTAGCTACTGTTGCCTTCTGGCAGCTCTGTGCACTAGCAACAGGCTCCCCTGGGTCCTCTGCCTCACTGCTGCCAGACTCCGGAGGCTCCAGAGTCAGTACCTCACGCCCAGATGGTCCTGGCCCCATCCCTGCATCAGACGCAGGACCCTCATCCGAGTCCTCTCCAGACTCCCTGACTGGTCTCCGTTCTTCCTCACTGTCCGATTCTGCCTCTGTACGAGGTTGCCGGCAAACCACAACAGGTTTTTGCACTTACAACCATGTTGGCATTCCTGTGGTCACATGATCAAAATTCAGATGCTTGGCAAGTGACTCATATTTATGACAGTTGCGGGGTCCAGGAGTCATGTGATCACTTTTCGCAATCTTCTGACGAGCAAAGTTAATGGAGAAACCAGATGAATTTAACAACCGTGTTACTGACTTATCAACTGCAGGGACTCACTTAACAACTGTGATAGGAAAGGTCATAAAATGGGGCAAAGCTCACTTAACAAATGTTTCCCATAGCAATAGAAATGTTGGGCTCAATTGTGATCATAAGTTGGGGACTGCCTCTGTATGCTCCTGCCACTAAATGTTGCATGGGATCTGGGAAACTGACTTTATTGATAAGCTCCAAATGAATTCAAGACCATTACATCGAAAAACGTATACGGGTGGTTCTCAAATGATAGAATAGAATATAATTCTTTATTGGCCAAGTGTGATTGTACACACAAATTGGACACACCAATTTGTCTTGGTGCAAATGCTCTTAGCGTACATAAAAGAAAAGATTCATTTATCAAGAGTCAAGAATCATAAGGTATGACTATGATAGTCAGAGGGTACAATAAGCAATCAAATCAAACTAGGAAACAGTCAATATAGATCATAAGGATATTAGCGATATTATCCTTATAGATCATAAGGTTATCAGTACAGTCATACAGTCACAAGTGGGAGGGGATGGGTGATAAGGAGTGATGAGAAGATTAATAGTAATAGTAGTGCAGACTTTGCAAATAGTTGGATAGTGCTGAGGGAATTATTTGTTTAGCAGAGTGATGGCACTTGGGAAAAAACTGTCCTTATGTCCAGTTGTTCTGGTGTGCAGTGCTCTATCGCGTCATTCTGAGGGAAGGAATTGAAACAGTTTATGTCCGGGATGTGAGGGGTCTGTAAATATTTTCACAGCCCTCTTTTTGACCCGTGCAGTATACAGGTCCTCCATGGGAGGCAGGTTGGTAGCAATTGTTTTTTTTCTGCAGTCCTAATGACTCTCTGGAGTCTGTGTCTGTCCTGTTGGGTTGCAGAACCAAACCAGACAGTTATAGAGGTGCAGATGACCACAGCAGGGGTCAGGATTTCAGTCACTAAGCGATGCAGTCATTAAGTGAGTTATCATGTGACCAGGCCTAATTTTTATTATCATGTTTACCCTGGAGGTGATGCAATGGTCATAATTTCAAGGATAAGTCATATGTCACTTTTCATAAATTTGAACCATCATTGAATGAATGCACATCAGTTGAAGATTACCTGCATACGTACATACATATACAATCATGTATATACCAATTGAGATGAAGAATATTACGAGAAACTCAGAGCCTGTAACAAAGTCATGAAATCAGAAAAACCAAGAGGAAATACAGCGAAAACTAATTTACGTTATTCGCTACTCTTCCCCATATCTTTCTATTCTTGGAGACTACCCTTTCTTCTACCATGTCTCTATCAGTGGTGGGATTCAAAAAATTTTTACTACCGGTTCTGTGAGCATGGCTTGGTGGGCATGGCAGGAGAAAGATACTGTAAAATCTCCATTCCCACCCCACTCCAGGGGAAGGATACTGCTAAATCCCATTCCCTCCCCACCCCACTAGCCTGCTTTCCAGCTCCGTTCTCCTGTGCAGGGCAACCAAAGAAGATCCAGCCAATCAGCTGGGACTTGGGAGGCAGAGAAGAGATGAGGGCGAGGCCAGTCAGAGGTGGGATTTGTCGGTTCTCCAAACTACTCAAAATATCCACTGCCTCTTCTCCAGAACTGGTCAGAACCTGCTGAATACCATCTCTGGTCTACATGCCAATCCGTTTTGCTCTTTAAACCTCTCCCTTCTTGAAGGGGGAGGTCTCTATCAATTTTGAAGGTCTCTATCAATTTAACTAGAACTTTCTGAGTCTTCCATTTTATTCACCATCCCTCTAAATGTTTGAGCCTTAGAATATAATGTCCATTATAATTTCAGCTTCTTCTCCACTTACTTGAACTGGAACGGCATTGCCTGTTAGCATAATTTTGGTTGTTGTTGTTTTTTTAAATAGCCAACTAAATTTTGCTATTTCTTTTTTTTTTAACCTATAAATGACATTCCACAAGATTTCTCATTCTTCACTTCCAGCCATCAAAGTGGTTATCATCAGTATAATTGAGATTGATCTCTAACACATCATTTTTACTTCCCACTTCTCCTAGTTTGGCATTTCTCATACGATATTCAACATGTAAATTTAATTAATAAATTAAATTAAGGAAAGAACACTGGGATCCTTTCCCAAACATTAAATATTTACGGTAGTTGTTCAATATTCTATCCTAAATGTTGCTTCCAGATCACATTATTTTCAATGATCAACTCATACAGCCTGGTACAACAATATTTTTAAGGGTTGTCCACAATTTGTTATTGTCAAAGTGCGCGATCACCTTGTACCAGCAGCATCTCACCACTGTCTCTAAGTTAGAAAATGCTGTCACATTAAATTTATGTTCAAGAACTCTCCACTGTTTTATCTTATGATTTTGATTATTGTCCTGATTCAAACCAGATGGGCCCTTGACTTTCAGATTCCAGTTATGTTACTTCTTGAGATGTTAACTGCCAGGGCATCCTGACAAGATTTTAATTAGTCACCAATTTAATTTGTCACCAACTTCACTTCAGCACAATCCTGGAATGCCATGATGCAAGATGAAACCCAAGGCAAATACACAGCACTTTCTCAGTGCATAAATATTGCAGGCAAAGGGCTTCTCCCTAACATTTAACCAAATGAGTTTTTTCCCTAACAAGTTCTCATTTCTAAGTTCTAATAAGGCACTGAACCAACTGGCTATTTTCTTATCTGCAACACTCCCACCCAAACACCCAGAGCATTATTTTTAATTAAAAGGGTTTTGCGTATAAGGAGGAAGAGAAAACATCATGAAGCAAATTACAGTCTGATCTAAGCTTAGTACACAAAATTGTCTGCTACAACGTCCTACCTGTCAATGACTACTTCAGCTTCAACTGTAATAATACACAGGCAAACAATAGATACAAGCTCAAAGTAAACCGTTCCAAACTCGATGGCAGAAAATATCACTTCAGCAACAGAGTGGTCAATGCCTGGAACTCACTACCTGGACTCTGTTGTTACATCCTCAAACCCCCAAAACTTTAACCTTAGACTGTCTACCGTGAACCTCACTCCATTCCTAAGAGGTGTGTAAAGGGATGTGCATAAGTGCACCAGCGTGCCTACTGTCCCTGTGCTACTGTTCCCATTTATCCATTTATTCATACTCATTTATTATATATATATACATACAAATGAAATATTATATATTTCATTTATATTTCATATAAATGAAATATACAAACAAACTATGTTATACAAACAAATTATATATACATACAAACTCTATACAGAAGCCTGATGATGGCAAATGAGATTCTGCTGAAACGTTGCTACAACTTTAAAAGCACTACAATGACGTGGGATAATACCCGAAGGCAACTGAACAGCATGCATATATATATATATATATATATATATATATATATATATACCTCAGTTATATCTGCTTATACTTATATGTTTATATGTTATGTTCACACTTATACTTGTTTTCTCATACAAGCTTGACAAAAAAAATAAATAAATAAACAATTGCCTGCCAATAAACATTTCTTCCAAAATGATAGACAGATCCAAACGAATGCAAAAGGACTTTCTACACATGCTGCACATACTACAAAAAAGATCCAACCCTGATTGCACAGAAATAATTTTCTTCTATAAACAAAGAAAGCAAGTTGCGTGGTCCATAAAGCAAATTGTCTAAACTAAAGTCTTTTTCTTTAGTTTTCAAGTTTCCTTTAGTGAACTGAAAAGAGACATTGTATTACATGGGTCTATCATTTTCAAATATACACAGCCGTATTAAGTAAGACACAAAGGAGTAGACGGGATACTTCAGCAACCAACCAAAAGCATTGTTCAGGCAGGCCGTATTTGAGATTTTGGAGCAGGAATTTGGGAGGGGTTTCCAACTCTCCCTTTCTTGGATTGAACTGAGATCCAACTTTGGCATGTTCTTATCCTGTGCTCGTGTGGGACTACCATATCTGACCTACAAAAATCTGGATGTGCATTAAAATTTAGAATTCTCTCTATCTCCTTACTGCCATCTCATGGATGTCTGGATTTCCACTGTGGTCTAGTTATGGTGGCCCTCTAGTGAGATGACCTTTCTTAAGTCCATGTCACACTGCCCAACGGATGCAAAAAGCACACAACAGACGAGCAAAATGTTCCATCCGTTGTTATCCGCTCTCAAAAGGGGCAAAAATTTGCATAAGCAGAACGGATAACACGGAAAGGAACGGACGTGGGGAGGACGCAGAGCGGATGTATAGAGGATGCAGAGCGGATGTATAGAGGATGCATAGAGGATGCATAGAGGATGCGTAGAGGATGCAAAGCAGATGCAGAGCGGATGCGTAGAGGATGCGTAGAGGATGCAGAGCGGATGCAGAGCGGATGAGCTGCATCCGCTTTCATCCTTTCTCCATCCGTGCTACTAACGCTGCGCATCCGTTCTGTTTCCTCCCTGCATCCGTTTACCGCTGGAACAGATTTTAGTTGTGCGGATGCACAGCGGATGCCTAGCGGATATAGCAGATGCATAATGGATGCAGAACGGATGTCCCCCGTATGCCTAGAGGATGCAGAACGGATGCATTGGATACATTTTCCACGCAAAAGTTTTAGGCAGCCCAAAACTTTCTGAGCGGATGAAACATCAATAAATGGATGCTGGACGGATAGAGAGGAAGCAAAACGGAGGCAGTGAGTACATCGCATTAACCAACGGATGGCAAGCTTTTTTGTCCGTTTTACATCCTCTTTGCATCCGTTGGTGCAGTGTGACATGGGCTTTAGAAACAAAGATGACACTACTTTTGAGCCTACACATTCTCATGTTTCCATCAGGCCATGGTTTTCAACAATTCTCCTACAGCAGAGTAAGAAGCTCTTCAGGCTTAGAGAGAATAAAATTTGATTTCCAAGAATCTGTAAGTGGTATGGTTCATACAAGCAATCAATAATATAGCAATAACACTTAGCAATAGCACTTAGGCTTACTTATATACACACTTCACAGACCTCTTTAAGCAGTTTACAGAGTCAGCATATTCCCCCCAATAATCTGGGTCATCCTTTTACCCACCTCAGGAGAATGGAAAGCTGAGTCAGCCTGGAGCTGGTAAGTTTCGAACTTCCAAATTGCAGACAACTGGCAGTCAGCAGAAGTAGCCTGCAGTACTGCACTCTCACCACGGAGCCACAGCAGCTCTTGTATATTATATTATAAGAGGAACTGTTTTATCAGTGATGGCGAATCTTTTTGTTGTGGTGTGCCGAAAGCGTGCACGTGCCAGCACCCACAATGCAATGCGCCCTGCCCCTCCTGCACATGCGTGTGCAACTTTCTATCCCCTTACCTGCACTGCACATGTGAGCGCCACCCAGTCTGTTTCAGCCTGTTTGAGGCCTTTTTTCACCCTCCTGGTGGCTCGAGGGAAGCCTCTGCAGCCTCAGGAAGCTGAAAAATGGGCCTTCCGGAAAGACCGGGCCTCTGGAGCCTGGGGGAGGCAGTTTTCACCCTCCCTGGGGTTCAAGGGAAGCCTCTGCAGCCTTTGGAGGATGAAAAACAGGCCCGTTTCGGCACTTCCAGTATTTCCAAGAAGGCCTGTTTTTCGACTTCTCTCAAGCCTCTGGGAGGGTAAAAAAGGCCTCAAACGGGTTGAAAATCAGGTGGGAAGTGTGTGCATGTGCAGTGCAGTGCAGGTAAGTTTGGCTGGGGCTTGCATGCCCACACAAATGGCTCTGCATGCCACCTGTGGCACACCTGCCATAGGTTTGCCATCACAGGTATATATGAAATGCCTGCAAAAGCCCACTCAGTCACAGTTATCAATCTCTTTGAAATGCAAAGTTATTCAAACTAAGATTTATAAAAATACCATACAAACAAATACTAAAGGCAATAGCAAAAATACATAATTGAAATTCAGTTTCCTACCTCGGGACGACCTTCATAGTAGGCTAACATGGATTTTGTGAGCACAAAAAGCCTTTCTTTATAATTTAAAGGCGATGTCCTTTTCTTTTGTTGAGACCTTTTAATCAGAATCTCCTCTAGGATAGCATTCATATTCATTTCAACCCCTTCCTCGTTTTTTCTCCGGCCATTGAAGATCCAACTCTGTAAAAGAAGCAGCAGCAGCAACCCTTAAACTCCTTTTTTTTTTTCAGCGACACAAATGCACACTGAGAAACAGAAAGCAACAACTGATCAGGACACTTTCATTGCTCCAGGTGGAAGGAAGTTAAATATTAAACAGAAAAGTCCACATTTTGCTTCACCAAGAACTGCAATAAATTTACATAGCTAATTGGAGCCCAGGACTCAGCTGGCATGACACACAATGATTTTCATATAGTTTACAACTTGAATATGAAATTCATATTAAGCAATGTAGAACAGAGGTCTACTTATTTTTAAATTTGATATGGCCACCCAGGTAACGTATTGTTACGTGAATCATTTCATTTATTAAAATTTTAACATGGTGGTTAAGTGAATCTGGATTTCCCCTTCGACTTTACTTGTCAGAAGTTCACAAAAGGTGATGACCTTGGATACAAATAAATAAATAAATATGAACCACTTGCCAAGCATCTGAATTTCAGTCACGTGACCACGGGAATGCTGCAATGGTCATAAGGGTAAAAAACAGTCATAGCTCACTTTTTTCAGCACCGTTGAAACTTTAAACATTCTTAAATGAGTTGTTGTATGACTACCTGAATAATAACCAAGATATTGGATGACAAACTCACTAACACAAATGTTATACCTACTCTTGGGGCTCAGCTATCATCCCAGCTCTATACTTGAGGAAAAGCCAGATCCTCACAGCCTTCTGGATGGCTCAGAGGATTATGGCGTCTGTAGCTCAAAGGGGAAGTTGTTCCATGGGGCAGCCACTGCAATGGAGAAGGCATGGCGCCAAAGGTGGGTATTCAGCAGGTTCTGACAAGTTCTGGAGAACCATAGCCGAAATTTTGAGGAGTTCGGAGAACCAGCAAATACCACCTCTGACTGGTCCCGCCCCCATCTATTCTCTGCCTCCCGAGTCCCAGCTGATTGGCTGGGTCTTCTTTGGTTGCCCTGCACAGGTGAATGGAGCTGGAAAGCAGGTTAGAAGGATGGGGAGGGAATGGAGATTTTACAGTATCCTTCCCCCAGGAGTGGGAAGGGAATGGATATTCTGCAATATCCTGCCAAGCCCCCAAGCCACGCCCACAAAACTAGACACAAGAACAGATTTTTTTCGAACGCCATTACCCTGCTAAACAAATAATTCCCTCAAAGCTGTCCAACTACTTACAAAGTCTGCATTACTATTACTATTAATTCCCCCATCCTTCCTTTCATCCATATCCTCCCACTTATGACTGTATGACTGTTGCTTTTTTGCTTGTATCCTTACAATTTTTTTAAAATTGACTGTTTCCTAGTATGATTTGATTGCTTATTGTAGCCTATGACTATCATTAAGTGTTGTACCTGATGATTCTTGACTCTTGACAAATGTCTCTTTTCTTTTATGTACACTGAGAGCATTTGCACCAAGACAAATTCTTTGTGTGTCCAATCACACTTGGCCAATAAAGGTTTCTGTTCTGTTCTGTTCTGTTCTGTTCTGTTCTGTTCTGTTCTATTCTATTCTATTCTATTCTATATTCCATTATTCTATTCTATTCTATGCTATATGATGCTATGCTACACTACTCGACTCTATTTCTATTCTATTCAGCCCAAACTTTCTGTTGCTAAGAGAAACTTTTCTTAAATGAATTTTGTCCCATTCTATAACCTTCCTTGATACCATTGTCAAGTGAATCACTGCAGTTGTTGAATTAGTAACACAGTTTAAGTGAATCTGGCTTCCCCATTGACTTTACTTGTCAGAAGGTGGCAGAAAGTGATCACATGACCCTGGGACACTCATAAATGTGAATCGGTTCCCAAATGTTTGAATTTTGATCACGTGACCATGGGAATGCCACAATGGTTGCAAGTGTGAAAAATGGTCCTGTCGCGATTTTTAGTGCTTTGTAACTCTGGACGATCATAAATGAACTTTGTAAGTCAAGAACTACCTGTATAGCATAATGCCTTTAGTGTACGTTTGTCCTGAAAATCTCCTAGACTAGAAATCATTACTCATTCAAACCATCCAATAAAAGCAATGGCTTTTGGTGCTTCAAAATAGGATCCCTCCCAAATCTCCATGATGCTCAGTCTCACTAGCCGTTGTTTAACCAGTCTGACTAGTTGAGACATTGAGGTTTTGTAACCAACATCCACGTTTGTGGGAGTTTAAAATATTCAGCTTTAATGGCTTCAGGTTGCTTCTGCTTAATTTTCAGAATAATACTAGGACCCTTTAGGCCAGTGGTGGCAAACCTTTTTGGGCTCCTGTGCCAAAAAATGTGTGCGTGCTTGCATGCTCGCATGCCAGCATCCAGAAGGCAATGCATGACCCCCCCATTACCCCCAAGCATGGGCACGCAATCCCCACCCACCCACGCTGCCCCCTTACCTGCACTGCGCCTCACAGCTGATTTTCAGCCGATTTGAGGCCATTTTTGGCCTCCCAAAGGCTTGAGGAAGACTTCTGCAGGCTTTGCAGGCTGAAAACTAGCCCTGTTTTGTCACTTCCTGTATTTTCGGAAAATTAGGAAGTGACAAAATGGGGCTAGTTTTCGGCCTGAAAAGCCTGCAGAAGCCTGCAGTTTTCTCAAGCCTTTGGGAGGCCAAAAAAAGGTCTCAAACTGACTGAAAATCAGCTGTGAGGTGCACACATGCACCGTGAGGTAAGTTTGCATGCAGCTTGCATGCTGGCACAAATAGCTCTGTGTGCCACATGTGGCATGCATGCCATAGGTTCACTACCACAACCTTAGGCAATTGGGGGGGGGGGAGAAATGAAAGGGGAAAAAAATTGGGGGGAAAATTGTGGAAAAAAATGAAATGAAGGAGGAAAAAGTATTATTTCAATCAGTTTAGGCATCATCCAACTCCAAAATGGTTGGTTCACAATATAATAACCCATACAACACAATAGAGGTAGTCTTCAACTTACAACAGTTTGTTTAGCAACCATGCAAAATTACAACGGCTCTGAAAAAGGTAACTTATGAATGTGTTTCACATTTATGACCATTGCAACATCCTCATGGTCACATGATCAAAATTCAGATGCTTGGCAACTAACTCATATTTATTATGGTTGCAGTGTCCCAGAGTCCTGAAATCACCTTCTGACAAGTCAATGGGGAAGCCAGATTCACTTAACAACTACATTTCTAACTTAACAACTGCAGCGATTCAATTATCAGCAGTGGTGAGAAAACTCGTAAAATGAGGCAAAACTCACTTAATTTCTCACTTAGCAACAGAAGTTTTGGGCTCAATAGTGGTTGTAAGTTGAGGACTCCCTATAGCAATCACTCTAAACCCGAGGTGTCAAACTGGAGGCCCATTGGCCAGATGCCTCACACTAGTAGTGGGATTCAAAAATTTTACTACCGGTTCTGTCGGCGTGGCTTGGGAGGTGTGGTTTGGCTTGGCTTGATGGGCATGGCTTGGTGGGCGTGGCAAGGGAAGGATACTGCACAATCCCCATTCCCTCCCCACCCCACTAACCTGCTTTCCAGCTCCGTTCTCCTGTGTAGGGCAACCAAAGAAGACCCAGCCGATCAGTTGGGACTTGGGAGGTGGAGAATACATGGGGGCGAGGCCAGTCAGAGGTGGTTTTTGCCGGTTCTCCAAACTACTCCAAATTTCCACTACTGGTTCTCCAGAACTGGTCAGAACCTGCTGAATACCCACCTCTGAATCAACACAGTCCATGCTCACCCCAGCTCCGCGAAGGGGGAAAACAGGGCAAAACATCACATGACGGCAACATGATGCGGTGAGTTTGGCACTCGTGCTCTACACAAAAACATACATCCAACAAGAGCTCCATCCATCTCAGTCCAAAGTTTGGGAACGAAACGAACGTCTTATGGAATATGAGAGACCAGAAATGAAGACATCACTCGTTTTTGAATAAATGCTGCCACTGTGGAATGAAGCCATGTGGTTTTCTGATCCCATACAGGCCATCCTTGCATTCAACATGAAATCTGAAGTATAACCATACAATAGCAAGGCATCAAAATCACGTACAATATGTTGTCGTTTACATTGTAACGTGACTATTAACATTAGGTTATTCCTCAGCAATAGGCTGAAATGTCAGGGGAATGTAGTTCCAAATAAGTTGATTTAAAAAGTCTGGAAACAGGGTTTTGCTATACTTCTCATTCAGACGGACAATGTGAGAACTGTCAGCATTTCATTCTGAAAGAAAGTGGAGGGAGAGAGAGACACTGAAGAGGCATTTGAAACTCTTCAATAATTCTCATGGTATTTTAATGTTTCAAAAATGCAACATGAAACGCAGCCCTTAAAACTATAAAGCTCTCTTTTCAAACACAGGCTAACAATTTCAGATTTGGAGAAAACAAACTCGTCAGCTAAAAAAATTAATTATGCTTACTGAATGCAAGCCACCCACGTTTACAAGTATGATTTATGTAGTTACTTGAAATAAAAACTAGTCATGCTACTTTCATTAACCTGTTTCATTTAGAAGTACATTATGAATGTAAAGTTATCTGTAGATCTCCAATCCGATTTTAAGACTGGCCTCAAGACTCTTTAATTTTCCAAATGGGGAAACTGGGAAGTTGAGTAAATTGGGTGATTCAGTGGCAAAATTAATCTTGACCCTCAAAATCAGATCCCTTGCCTCCAACCCATAACACTAGGCAATGGAAAAATGCCGGAAACTTGTGACAATCTTCCTTGCGAACAGAAAATAAATCATGTATCAAACACTAAGAATAGTTGTGTTCCATCCAATTTTGTGTAAAAAAAAAAAAAACATTTAGGCAATTGCAAATTATGTATATATTATAGGCAGGTCTGATTACTTGTAATCAAGTGGTTTTGGACTCTGGTCAACTATTAGAAGATCTGGTATTTTACCAGACTTGACACAAAAACCAATATGTTATTCCACTTTTCTCTACCACTAATCTGTAGAAGTTATTTTTAAAAAATCATTTCTGCAGAAGAACATCGCACAAACCAATTTTAAATGTGTGATTGAAATCACTGGTGGGATTCAAATTGTTTTATTATTGGTTCTGTGGGTGTGGCTTGGTGGATGTGGCAGGGGAAGTTTACTGCAAATCCCCATTCCCTCCTCACCCCACTAACCTGCTTTCCAGCTCCGTTCTCCTGTGCAGGGCAACCAAAGAAGACCCAGCCAATCAGCTGGGACTTGAGAGGCAGAGAACAGAGGGGATGGGGCCAGTCAGAGGTAAAATCTGCCAGTTCTCTGAACTACTTAAAATTTCAGCTACGGTTCTCCAGAACTGGTCAGAACCTGCTGAATACCACCTCTGATTGACATGCTTTAAACTATTTTCTTTCTCTTTTCAAAACTGTTCTTAGTTACTTGCGATTTAATTAGATTCACTATTTGGGGTGGTAGCCAACAGAATGGATTTTAATTTCCTTCTGAAAATTGATTACAGGTAGTCCCCGACTTACGACTACAATTGAGTCCAACATTTCTGTGGATGTTGATTATATGACCCAGGGACACTGCAACTGCCACAGGAAGGAGTGAGTTAGCAACAGTGATGGGTTTCCCAAATTTTCTCTTACCGGTTTGGAGAGAGCACTTCAAAGCAAAATTCCACTGAGGGAACCAAATCATTGCAATCTAGAGCAGCTTAATTCATGCTTTTAATTCAGGAAACACTGATCAAAATCTGAAACTAATAACAGCGAGAATGGAGACAAATATAGAAGTACCTTTATGGCACTCTCAGTCCTGCAGGGGACAATGTTCCTTTTTCTTCTTAAGAACATGTCAGACATAAAACTTCCCTGGACAATGCACCCCCCCAAAAAATATCTACATTGAAAACATCTATTTCTGAGGACTAGGATTATGGTATGTTTAACTGCAAACATAAGTGTGTTGAAGGAAGCCATGAAAAAAAAAGATACAAAAGAAAAAGCCAGGCACCTTGGCTAATGCAATATAGACAAACATAAATTACTTCTCTTATTTTGCAAATCTTGTGGGGAACAATTTCCCCCTAATAGGTTAGAAAAGTTCTTGTGCAGAGTATAATTTCTGTGATGATCCGTAGTCAAAATGTATTAAAAAAATAGCAATGGCAGCTTTTCGGTTACACAAATGACCATCATAGCAGTTAAATAGAGTTAACATACTGTTCAATCTGTACAAAAGTAATGTTTTTATGTAGCAACCAGCAAATGTAAATGAAAATAATATCTGATTTCAAAAGTATTTAAAAGATCAGCTCGTGGAGATTGTAAAAATAAAAATGTGCAAAAAATGTATTAGGTAATATTTATGCTAAATTCTGTAGCTTCATAGAGAAAAAATGTCCTCGTGTATCTATCTAGGTTAACAATTACATTAAATAAGTACTCCACAATTGTTCTACAGAAACAAGAAAGCAATCCAGATTTTCAGTGTAACTGCTGTATGAAATGGAAAAAACGCTTCTATGAAAAAAAAACTGAATTCAAATAAGGTACTAAAAAGATTTTGCAGTAGATCCAGCTGCTTTTGATAAAGAGCAACATATTCTAAGTTTCTCTTTTGTGTCTCATATGTTATTTTTTAAAAAAGAATTAAAATAAGATAAATAACCTTTTGGGATTTTCTTGATTCTGACCCTCAAACGTTATCCTTCCTGAGGGAGATACAAAAATCTAAAATTTGTTATAAATCCATCGCAGGAGAAGTCCATCAATGTGCTGAATGATTATATCATCCAATTGGATTATAATTTACTCAAAGTAACCTCATAAGCATGAGCACTGGTCCCAATATTTTTTTCCAGTACTGTCATAGCTTTGAACAGTTGTTAAGAAAGTTATTGTAAGCGGAGGAAAATGGAAACTGGTTTTACTTTGTTGATGTTGGTTTCTTGTTTATTTCTGAAATTTATTTGCTGCACATCACGCTGTGTTCTGGCAACTCTGAGCAGCTCACATCAAGATAAAGTAAACCTTCAGCAATTATAAATATATAAAAACAAATTAAAATTACAAAAATTTAAACCAACTAAAAAAGCAAGGGTTCGGAGGGAAGAGCTGGAGTACCAACCACCCCCTAGCCAACCCTCAAAATCCATATTCCTATATTCTATCTTTTTAAGGCTGTCTGGTAATCAACTGAAATTAGTTAAAGGAATGATATAGCATTCATTTTCCTCTTATCTTGTTCACCTATGACGGGGTGTCAAACTCGTGACGACATACTGTCGTCATGTGACCTATTGCAACTTCCCCCCCTTCGCTAAAGCAGGGTGTGGCCAGTGCATGGTACATCTGGCCCATGGGCTGCAAGTTTGACAACCCTGAGCAATGATGACTTATACCCCTGCCAAAAAATATTAAGTGCAGACACTCAATGGTTGCTACCTCTGTTGTAAAACTTGGCTTACCAGCTAAATGTAGCCTTTTTGGAGAAACTGAATCACCTGTTTCTTTGCTCTGAAATACAAACTTAGGCTAGATCATCTGATGTTGTCTTTTGAAGAACAGCTGTTTTACAGGACGTTTTTTTAAAAACTTGTCTCAGTATACACAATAACATTCTTATCCTGAGATTACTTCCTCTGTCACTTCCTTGCTTGTATGGGTAGCTGAGCACATGCACTTCACAACAAATTAAATAGAGCAACCTCCTACACAAAGTCCTGTAACCCATTATAAGACATTAAAATAGCCTGTAATATGTGGCTACAACATGGAGAAAATCAAGTCACTTCAAGACAAGTTATTCTGTATTTCTGTGTGGTGTAATGGTTAGATGCTGGATTGGCTCTGAGGAGACCCGAGTTCAAGTTTACCTGCAGCCAAAGAAGTTCACTGGGGGACTTTCAGAGGTGGTATTCAGCAGGTTCTGACCAGTTATGGAGAATGGTAGCGGAAATTTTGAGTTGTTTGGAGAACCGGCAAACACCACCTCTGACTGGCCCCGCCCCCACCTATTCCCTGCCTCCCAAGTCCCAGCTGATCAGCTGGGTCTTCTTTGGTTGCCCTGCACAGGAGAACGGAGCTGGAAAGCAGGTTAGTGGGGTAGGGAAGGAATAGAGATTTTACAGTATGCTTCCTTGCCATGCCCACCAAGCCAGGCCCACAGGACTGATAGTAAAAAATTGGAATCCCACCACTGGTAACTTGTTCAGCCCAAGCTATTTCAAAAGATTAAGGAAAGAGTACTACCAGAGATCAAATAAGATAAAAATCTAATGCAGGGCTATCAAACTCACGGCCCACAAGGCCGAATGCATCATGCACTGACCACACCCACACCCGGTTTAATGAAGGGGGAAAAAAGTCTCGATACATCATGTGACAATGCCGTGACAATGTGAGTTTGACACGGCTGATTTAATGGAAAAATACCTTACAGATCCCTTTTTTCATTTTAATTGTTTTCAGGTAATATTTATGCTAGAAAGAACAAGAATGAAAGGTAACAGCAATGAATAAGGTATGTCAACATTCAGTCATAAGTTGCATATAACAGTCTATTTATCAAGAGAAATTAGTAATAGCTTAATTTATACATAATCTTTCTAGATCCAATAAAAATGTGATTTATCCCTTTGAAAAGCATGCATCTGAATTTTTTTTCAAGCATGTATTAGTCACTTTTTTTTTTCCATAAAAGCAATTTTCCATACCTTTGCATGGCAACTATTCAATGATAGGTTATCCAGAAATGGATCAGTTTGAAAGAAATCTCAAACCTGCAGCCAGGAAAGCTACAATAAACTCTATAGTTATCTTCCTCAGAAATATGTAATAATCCCAATTCTGGATTACTTTTATACTTTTTCTTTATTTATTATTCTAAATTATTCATCAATATTTTGATGAATGACTATGGACTAGTTCTCTTAGTCTAAACCAGCTGAAATTAAATGCCAACAATGTAATACTGTGTTTTCCTCTGAATCTCTCATATGGAAGGCGTAGAAAATCACAACCATTTGTCATTTGAGGCCAAGTGACAAATGGTTTGGAAATCAGGTGATTTTCTACCACCTTCCATATGAGAGATACAGTGATAGAAACCCGCCTGATTTCCAAACCATTTGTCACTTGGCCTCCTCCATTTGTTTTCCCACATTTGTATCTCTCAAAGTTACATGCATTTATGTATAATCTGATCATTTTGCCTCTGACTTAAATAAGTACCTATAACTGTGAGGGCAAACCTATAGCATGCAGAGCCATTTGTGCGGGCATGCAAACCCCTGCCAAACTTACCTGCATGCGCCTCCCAACTGTTTTTCGGTCCGTTTGAGGCCATTTTTCACCCGCCTGGAGGCTCGCGGAAAGTCTCTGCAGCTCTGCAGAGGCTTCCCTTAAGCCTCCAGGAGGGCAAAAACGGTCTCTCCCGGGCTCCAGAGGCTGAAAATGGGCACTTCCAGTATTTCTGGAAGGGCCATTTTTTTGGCCTCCTGAGGCTGCAGGAAGCCAAAGTCTCAAGTCTCAGGGAGGGTGAAAACCGCCTCAAACGAGCCGAAAATCAGCTGGCAGGCACGTGCATGCACAGTGCATATAAGGGGGCGGGGTGGGGTGTTGCGCATGTATGCGCAGGGGGAGCGGGGCATATCACATTGTAGGTCCACGTGCTTTTGGCACACCACAACAAAAAGGTTCACCATCACTGACCTATAGTCACCCAAACTCAAAAGCTGACTGTGATGCCTGGAGTCAGGATCTCAATTTGATGCTCTTGTGCAAATTAGGATTTGTAAATTAAAGAGAATGCTAGTTTAAGAGCCATGGTGATGCAGTGGTTAGAATGCAGTGTTGCAGGCTAACTCACCGCTCACTGCCAGGCGTTCGATCCTGACCTGCTCAAAGTTGACTCAGTCTTCCCTCCTTCCGAGATGGGTAAAATGAAGACCCAGATTGTTGTGGGCAATAGGCTGACTCTGTAAACCACTTAAGAGAGGGCTGGAAAGCACTATGAAGTGGTATATAAGTCTAAGTGTTATTGCTCTTATCTTATGGAAGGGGAAAAAAATTAAAAATAAAGAAATAAAAGATTTCTAATTAGTTTTAGTAGCTTAGATAAGCTGACACAAAGCTGCTCTGTGTGACAATGGGTAGCTATTTCACTAAAAATGAGAATCAGAATAATCGTTTCTCTTTTGTGTGAGAGTGGTCACTGGTATGATAAAAAACCAGACTGATAATTTTCCAATATGATTTATAATGGCCACCCATTTCACCAGGGTGACTCTGAGCAGCAAACAAAATTGAAGCAATACTTAGATTAGCTTTATATAGGAAAGATACACCACAATTTAATGGATTAAGTTGGAATCAACAGAGCAGTTATGATCCCTGAGACATAATCCAATTCGTTGGGATCCAATGAATAATTTTACCATGAACTTATTAACATAAATGAAATCTGAAGAAATGCCATTGTTTGGACATCGGACAAGGTATCAGAAAGACTTACACCAGGGGTGTCAAACTGAAGGCCGGGGGGGCGGATCCAGCCAGCAGCGTACTGAGATCTGGCCCCTGGGACTGCACCGGAAACAGTGAAGGACTGACCTGCAATGCCTCTGCCAGCAAAAACAGAGTTCAGGAACCATGGGCAGCCCTCCCAAGCTCCATTTTCATTGGCAGAGCGTTGCAGTAGGCTGTCACAGCCAAAAATGGAGCTTGGGAACCTGTTTTCATTGGCAGAGCACTTGGGACACCAGAGGCACCTCCAACACGAGTGATGTCGAGCTGGCCACGCCCAACCTGGCCATACCCACCTCAGCCACCCCAGGTTAAACACAACCCTGATGTGGCCCTCAATAAATTGAGTTTGACACCCCTCACCCCTCACCCCTCAAATAAACATACACACATACACATACATATACACATACATACACATACTCTTCTGACCCAAATACCGGAAGTGACAAAATGGGGCTAGTTTTCGGCCTGCAAAGCCTGCAGAGGCCTGCAGAAGCTTTCCTCAAGCCTTTGGGAGGCCAAAAAAGGCCTCAAACTGGCTGAAAATCAGCTGTGAGGCACAGTGCAGGTAAGGGGGCGGCGTGGGTGGGGATTACACACACATGTATAGGGGGCATGGGAGCCCAGGCATTGCCTTCTGGGTGCTGATGCGCGCACAATTTTTGGCACAGGAGCTCAAAAAGTTTTGCCACCACTGACAAAGGGTCTCCTGCTTGAGCAGGGGTTGGTCTAGAAGACCTCCAAAGTCCCTTCCAGCTCTTGTTACTCTGTGCTCTCTAAGCAGAGCCAGTTCCCAATGAATCTCAGAAATCTGGAGCTGAGTCAGAGAAAGAGACGGCTGATCTTGATCCAAGAACTCACCAGCAACTAAGACATGCAGAATACAGGTGGTCAGCTTGTCTCCTCAAGAAAAATTGGTGGCCAACCCCTGCCAATGACTGGGAGCAACCTCCAGACTCTTTCTTAACCCTTTTCAAAAACAACATTCCCATTTTTGGCCTTTGCACATTGAACCTCTGGCACTGCTTCTGAATTGGACTCTGGATACCCCTGGGCTTCTCTGCTTCTTCATTCTCTTTGTCAACATGCTTTGACTTGAAAAGCAAAGTACATACATCTCCTGACTCTTGATTTGCAACCTCTCCAATCAAGTATGATGTCAATCAAGTATGATGTCTGCCATTCACTGACAACTCGTTAAACATTCCTATGCCTATTTTCAAGTTGCCATAAACAAGGGGGGGAATCTGAAGGAGGAATATGGCAATTTAAAACTGTAAGTACGTTCCACGCTTATCTTACAAAGATTATAGCTAGGCTACCAGATCTTCTGCCACAAAAAATCCTTCATTGGAGAACATGATTGATGACACTCAGCCTGTGAACATGCTTCATTGGAGGATATGATATATCAAACACCCAGGGGGGAGGGGGGAAACAGGGTCACAGGTGACTGTAAATTACGTATGCCAGAGTTGACTTCATGTAGTTTAATGCCGACATGTTGCCCCTAATAAATCTTTTGGATTCTTTTGAAGCTTGGCTCGAGGCTCATGATTTAATGAGGGCAATTGCCGGAACCCTGACACTCACATTGACAAATTTATAACTCCAGCATAAAACTGCTTGTGAACTTCTAATCTACGGGCTACATTGCAGGACAATGCTGCAATCAAGGTATCTTTTTTTGTTCTCTTCACAAATCTGACAGGGAGGTCACACCAGGATCACGAGGCCAATACTTAACTTACCTGACTTAGATGGCTAAAGGAACCGTGGTGGCGCAGTGGTTAAAATGCAGTATTGAAGGCCAACTCTGCCCATTGTAAGTTTGATCCTGACCAGCTCAAGGCTGACTCAGCTTGCCAGCCTTCTGAGATTGGCAAAATGAGGGCCCAGATTGTTGGGGGCAATATGCCAACTCAGAGAGTGTTAAGACACTATGGAGAAGTATATAAGTCTAAGTGGTATTGCGATTGCTAAACCCATCACTCTGTCTATCAAGATTTGCCTCCTTCCTCAGCCAAAGTCATCCATGTTGAGGGAGTGATTGGTGGCTGTTTTGCTGCTGGCATAAATCCCAGCAATTATTGTATCTTACTCATCTGTTAGGATAATAGCACTTCCTGCTCTGAGTACCAAGGCAGGATAGAGTAGAGTGGAGTGGAGTGGAGTGGAGTGGAGTGGAGTGGAGTGGAGTGGAGTGGAGTAGAGTGTCAGTGTCAGTGTCAGTATAAGTATAAGTATAAGTGGAATAGAATAGAATAGAATGGAATGGAATGGAATGGAAGGGAAGGGAAGGGAAGGGAAGGGAAGGGAAGGGAAGGGAAGGGAAGGGAA
>BLBF01000039.1:31735949-31762209 GCA_015471245.1 Laticauda colubrina | reverse complement strand
AAGGGAAGGGAAGGGAAGGGAAGGGAAGGGAAGGGAAGGGAAGGGAACGGAACAGAACAGAACAGAACAGAATAATGGAATGGAATGGAATGGAATGGAATGGAATGGAATGGAATGGAATGGAATGGAATAGAACAGAACAGAATAATGGAATGGAATGGAATGGAACAGAACAGAACAGAACAGAACAGAACAGAAAAATGCAATGCAATGGAATGGAATGGAACAGAACAGAACAGAACAGAATAGGATTCTTTATTGGCCAAGTGTGATTGGACACACAAGGAATTTGTCTTTGGTTCATAAGCTCTCAATGTGCATCATAAAAAATAAAATACATTCATCAAGAATCATAAGATACAACAGTTAGTGAATAATCATAGGTTACTAATAAGCAATCAAATCATACTAGGGAACAAATAAAACAATATAAATTGTAAAGATACAAGCAACACGGTTATAACCATAAGTTGGAAGAGATGGGAAATAGGAAGGATGAGAAGAAGAATATTAATACAGTCTTAGTAAATAGTTGGACAGTGTTTAGGGAATTACTTGTTTAGCAGAGTGATGGTGTTTGGGGGAAAAACTGTCCTTGTGTCTAAAAAAACTCTCCTTGTGTCTCTCTGTTTCTGGTGTGCAGGGCTCTATAGCATCGTTTTGAGGGTAGAAGTTGAAACAATTTATGTCCAGGATAGGTCCTCCATGGAAGGCAGGTTGGTAGCAATTGTTTTTTCTGCAGTTCTAACTATTCTCTGAAGTCTGTGTCTGCATAATGTGCCCTAATGTGCCTTAATGCTGTCTGCCTGAAAGTACCCTTATGAGTCAAATACAGTTTAGTCTTCCAAGCAAAAAGAATGACCAGACCAGAACCCTTGGAAGGACAAACTAAGAACCACAAGTGTTGTTTTCTGGCAAATATTCCTCCACCAACACGTTATACCAATCGAATTATGCAGGCAATACTCCCATCATATCCATTTTAGCCAAACCTCTATTACTTAAAAGTCCAAAGAAAACAACAGAATATTTACAGAAATACAAAGTTAACAGAGTGGAGCAGATTAGAAAACAAGATACAGGAAGCTACCTTTCTCCTGATCCTTTTTCTCCTCCATTGGTGCCTGAACCACTCCAGCATCAGAGGTTCACAAACGAACAAGCAACTCTGCATGCACTGCTAAAAGCTCTTGGAAAGAAAGCGTTATTCTCTAGAAAACAGGCCTTATGCAATGGTTCTTCTGTTCCCACACAGCCATCAGAAATGTTGTACGAAGGTTAGAAGATGGAAAAGCTCAAGGGAATTGAAGCCGAGATGAACAGCAATCACAAAAAAAAAGACATACAAGAGGGGGAGAAACAACTTTTGAGGAAGAAGAGGGGAAAAACCGCTTGTAGATCGTGTGACTGTGAGAAAGAGGAAATAGGATACATGTGGCGGGAAGAGGAAGCATAATTGAAGACGGACACCAGCGGTTTAGCAGTCTAACAACCCAAATGAAAATTTTATGTGATGGCTCAACATGTAAATATTCTTGGTTCTCTTAAAGTGAACATTGTAAAGATTTTGACTCAGCTGTCATTGCACTAGAAGACAGCAAAGCAGAATATTTTTGACCATGATTTCTACTTTGCTTTGATCTATTTACGCTATAAATGACAAAGACATTTCAAGGAATAAATGTCTATGGAATATTGTCTGTGCTATCATGAACGAAAGACATTTGGGGAGGTGGTAGTGACAGGTTATTGTCTGGGCTGCTGTGAGAAGAATAATGCCACCAAGCTATCCTTGGCTTCTCTGATTCTGTGAAGAGAGAGAGGACTTGTTAATTTATGCTGGGTAGAGAGTAACCAGGCTTATAACAAGAAGCATGTGAATCTCGTATGAAAAGAATGACATTCTGCAGTAGTTATCCGCTGTGGATAGCTTTCAACGTTATGCTGAGCATTTTTGAGACCAGAATATCTGAAGATCCTCCCTTCCTTCTCATTGAAACCTGCTCACTTAACTAAAATCATCACTTGAGGTCCTTGTATGCATCCCAAGAACTCTTAGTTTGGAACTGGAGATGCCCTGATGTTCCACAACTTTCTTTAGAGAGAATCTCACCTCCCTTTTAATTAATGTACTAGCTCGATACCTGTGCTTCACTACAAAACTTTGTGGTCAGGCTTAGTTTTTGGGGAGAAAATAAGGGGGGGGGGAATTCTGCCTCTGCCTACCAGCATCCATTGGTATTCATCTGGCTGGCATCCTGACAGTGTGTGAGAGATTTGAGGGCTGTTTGGAAACTGAAACAGTATTAGCTGTGTGAGCAAGGAAACAGCAAGGAGTCTGGGCGTGGCTTAGCTCAACTGTTCTGTACTAAAGCTGGTTGCTGCTATGAAACTAAAACTGAAACTGAAACTCCTCTCCTCTGCTTGTGTTTTGTATTTGGAACAGATTTCTTTTCAGGTGAGGAAGGGGGTTTGAACTCTTTAGCATCAGAGCATGTTAATAATAACAATATACAAAATACTAATGCTCTGATGGTCAGTTTGAAAAATCCTTTCTTAGTGAGCACCTAGAAGCCAAGAGGAACCTACATACCAAATTTCAAGTTTGTAGGCTTTACGGTTCTGGAGATTTTGTGATGATGCGTGAGTGGTATTTCACTTTTATATATTTTATATATATTATAATATTCATAGTAATATTTGCTTATCCATATTAATATGCCTTCATTGTATAGTTAATCATTCTCTTGCACTTTTGGGTTTCTAACTTTTGTTTCTGTCAACTAACCATTGATAAAATGAATCCCATGTTAAAAAAAATAATCCATGCCTTCCTTCTCATTTATTTTGAGTGTTAATCTATCCATTTCTGTGTATTCTAATACTGCCTAAACATCCTTACTTAGGAAGTCTTTTCAAATTTGCACGACTTAAGCTCTTGAAATGAAACCTGCTGCACCAAATCATTTCAAGTCTTAGGGGATGTTTCTTGTTTTCCTCAATACCTTTTTTCATTCGGTGCTTTTCTGCATTTTGATTTCACTCGCGCTTGGTATATTAGTGCTAGCCATGGCATTTTGAAAAAGAAAGATAGGATATAATTTTCAACTTCTAAAGAGTAAAACTTGGAAAAGGGGCAAGAATGGAAGATATTTAAATTAGGGAAAAGTGAGGGGGGGGAAGCAACAAGGAAATAGAATGGGGAGGCTGTTTGTTAGAAAAGCAGACATCCTAATGTTGAATGGAAATAAATCACTACCTCTTTATTATGAGTTTGTTTATAGAACTTTGTTCATAAACAAAACCAAGAGCATCAGGTTAACAGCAAAATTAAAGCAGATATTTTAAAAGTTCAAATATTTAAAAAATTCACTTGGAAACATGAATATGTAAAAATATGTAAAAAAGAAAAAGATCTGTACTAAGACCAACATACTACTGTGCTAAGCACTAAACAGAGAAGGCACCTCCACCTCTCCCCTTTCAAACCCTTGTATCTTAGTTTGCTTTAATTTTTGTAATTTAAATCAGTTTTATATTTATAATTGTTGGATATTTGTGTGTTTTACCTTGATGTAAACAGCCCAGAGTTTCCTTGAACCATGAGATGGGCAGCAAATAAATTAGATAAATAAAATAAAATATCTGAAAACATGCCTTTCAGTTATTATTGCATTGGACTTTCAATATCTACAAAAATTATTTAGTCTTGTGCTTGTCTCATTCGCCCCCAAAGTTCCTGCAACTTCTACCCCCTCAATCATTTCATCTCTTATTAGTAAGAATTAAATCCAGTACAGCTGACTCTCTAGTTCCAATCTCTCTACCTGTTGTCGTTTAGGCTGGTCAGGAACCTATTTGATCTCCCACTTGATGCAAAATTTGTTTCCCAGTTAATGTCAGGTTAGTTGAAGTCCCCTATTACTACTGTGGTGTGTTTCTTACGTATATTAAAAGTTTAGCAAAAAGTCCATCTATTTTTTCCTGCTTGGTTGGATGGCCTACAGATTATACCTATGGCAGGGGTGTCAAACTCATGTTGTCATGGCAGCATCACATGACACATTGGGACTTTTTCCCATTCGCTAAACCAGGCATGGGTGTGGCCAGCACGTGACGCACCCGGCCTCTTGGCCGGGAATTTGACAGCCCTGACCTGTGGCAGTGTTGTTCTTTTTATCCCCCTTTATATTAGCCCATATGCATTCAAGAAGACTTTCATCCTTGGTTTTATGCATTTCTGCAGAAGTGTGGTGGGTTTTTTTACATATAATGCAATTCTAACTTCTCTTTTGTTAAGGTCTGTTTCTTTTGAACAGTTTATATACTTTCAGCAGTATATTCCAGTCATGAATATTTCAGTAATGGCAAGTATATAACAGATACCAGATAACCAGAGTCGGAAGGGACCTTGTAGGTCATCTAGCCCAACCCCCTGCCCAAGCAGGAGACTCTGCACCATTTCTGACAGATGACAGTCCAATCTCTTCTTGAAAGCCTCTAGTGATGGCGCTCCCACAACTTCCGAGGGCAACTTTTGTTCCATTGGTTGATTGTTCTCACTGTCAGAAAGTTTCTCCTTATTTTCAGGTTGAATCTCTCCTTGTTTAGTTTCCATCCATTATTCCTTGTCTGGTCTACAGGTGCTTTAGAAAATAGCTTGACCCCTTCCTCCTCTCTGTGGGAGCCCCTCAAATATTGAAAGACTTGCTGTCCTGTCTCCCCTGGTCCTTCTCTTCGCTAGACTAGCCAGGCCCAGTTCCTGTAACCGTTCATCGTATGTTTTAGTCTCCAGTCCCCTCATCATCCTGATTGCTCTTCTCTGAACTTTTTCTAGAGTCTCAACCTCTTTTTTATTATGTGGTGACCAAAATTGGATACAGTACTCTAGGTGGGTCTTACTAAGGCTTTATAGAGTGATATTAGTACTTCCCTTGATCTTGATTGTATCCCTCTGTTAATGCAATTTAGGATTGCATTGGCTTTCTTGGCTGCTGCTGCACAAAGCTGGCTCCTGTTTAGCTGGTTGTCCACGAAGACTCCAAGATCCCCCTCACAGTTCCTGCTGTTGAGCCTGGTTTCACCCAGTCTATATGTGAACTTTTGGTTTTTCTTGCCTAAGTGTAGGACTTTACTTTTCTCATATCACACTTGCCTTCATATATTACCAGTTCAAGTTCACCCTGAACTTGAAAGTCCCTAAACTTTGAGCGTTAGTGTCTCGGCATCTGAGTCCTTTATGGCTCATACTGCTGGATATACTTTCCACTTCTCCTGCTTTATATCTGAGTTTTTCTTCCTTCCCATCACTGTCTACCTCCTTGTTTGATTGGTTGTCTTGGGGTTTATATTTGGGATTACATCCTAAAAATTGGTCACCTCCTCCCTCAGTTTTCGTTTAAAGCTTTTTGAATAAGCTAAGCCACTTATTTTCTTTTTTAATAATTTTAATTAAACATTTTTTCTCATATACAACATCATTTACATTCGCTGCAATACTTCTATGACAGTATACATACTTTTCCATAAATCTTAACTAGCTATACATTTATCTATATTCCTTAATCTATCTTTGTCCATTATAACCTTTACCGTAATATCCTATTGTCATATTCTCTGTTCATCTCTATATCTATTATTTAGCCAATCATACAATGCATTCCACGTCAAATAATAATCTGTTTCTTCTCTGTTTTTTATCTCCATGGTCAACTTATCCATCTTGGCACACTCTAATATCTTTTTTATCACATGTTCCTCAAGTGGCCTACTATGCTTTTTCCAATTTTGTGTGTAAGTTATTCTTACCACTGTTATAAAATATTCTGTTTTCTTATAATATGTTTCTGTTATTATACCGAATAGAAAAGTCTCCGGTATTAGTTCAATCTGTTGTTTAATTATTTCTTCTCTCCATTTTCTTGTCCTTATCCAATATTTCCTGACTACAGGGTATGTCCACCACACATGGCAATACGTTCCTTGCATTTGTTTGCATTTCCAGCATTCGGGTGGAGCAACTTATTTTCTGAATACATTCTTTCTGTTTCTTGTGAGGAACAGCCCATCCCTTCCTTGCCAGGAGCCCTTCGTGTAGGTAATGCAGACCATGGTTTAGATTACATAGATTAAATACCAGTTTACATAGATTAAATACAAGTTTACATAGCTATTTTTCATGCTTTATGTTTCTCAAGTTCTTATGTTTCTTCAAGTTGCTTTTGCTTTTTATTTATGATGCTGGATTATCCTTACTTGGTTCACAAAAATGAACTGCGACTGAAAATGAATTAATGGAAAAGTACAAATAGCATGAAGACACAAACAGCAACTTCAGTCTAGGACAAGGGTCTTCAAACTTGGCAAGTTTAAGACTTGTGGATGTCAACTCCCAGAATTTCTGAGCTAACATGACTGGAGGAGGTATTCTGGGAGTTCAAGTCCACAAGTCTTAAAGCTGTCAAGTTTGAAGAGCCCTGATCTAGGACAATGATGAAGAGGTGGCAAGCGCAATTACTTCTAGAGTTGTTATTACTTCTAGAGTTATTATTATTATTATTTCTGCTATGCCAAGTGGAATAGTCATGTCTTATACAAACAAAAATGTGTGAACAGGAAATATACTGATAAGTATCTAAAACTGTAATTTCATTGGGCTGGAGATCCATTCCCCAACTCCCACACAGTCTTCTCAAGCATTATGTTCTGAAATTTTGTCAAACAATGCCATAAAACTAAAGAGTTCTTATTATAAAGCAGGAAATATATAAAATAATTCAAGTGGAAAATAATTTTGGCTAAATATTTTGAATACAGAATCTAATGAAAAGACTTTTAAAATAAAAAAGATAAGAAAGCACAGTTAAATATTAATAATAATCATTATTGTATACATCAAAAATGTAAGCTGAGATTCTCTGGAAGATTAAAAATATATGTGTTTAAGTCAGTGGTCCTTGCATTTTTTGAATGCTTATTTAGAAGTCCGTGAAAACAAAAGTTTAAGAAATGGACCTAGTACCTATGCCTCATAGGAAATAAATACTAAAATTAAATGAGAGGTGATGCTCTTCCTTTTTCTTTGCTTACTCTTTATTTATTTAATTTATTTATTTGATTTGTCAATCACTTACAAGGTAATAGATATAAGTATAAACATGAGTAAAATACAGGAAATAGGTACAAATAAATGGGGACAATAGGACAGGGACGGTAGACACGATGGTGCACTTATGCACCATCTTATACAGACCTCTTAGGAATGGGGTGAGGTCAATAGTGGTTAGTTTGAGGTTAAAGGAGTGGAGTTTAGAGGATGTAACAACAGAGTCAGGTAGTGCATTCCAGGCATTGACCACTCTTGCTGAAGTTGTACTTTCTGCAATCAAGTTTGAAGCGGTTTACATTGAGTATGTATCGGTTGTGCGCTCTTGTATTGACTGGTAGGACATCGTAGCAGATAATTTTGTGTGCTACGCTGTTGTGAGCACTCTCTCTCTTCCATGTGGCAGGCGGAAAGGAAAATTGGTGAAACTCTCCTTGTATATAAACATAATATCTGAAATTGGATTAAGAAGGGCCACTAAACCCCTGAACTGAAATAGACTAAATAATGCTATGTCCATCCCACATCTTTAAAGAATCATACAGCTTTTTGGATTGTTTCCTATTTATGCTTTTGAGTTGTTTTTACTGATGCTGGTTATGTCAAGTCTCAATTGATACAGTACGTTCTCCATCAAAGAAATTGTGGAGCATGTTAAAACCACAACTGACAAAGTAATTTTAGGTGTCGCCACAACTAATTTCTCGAGGTAGCAGGAAAATTGCTAAACATTCAACCTGTTTCGTCAGGAAGATTAAGAAAGAAAGAAAGAAAGAAAGAAAAGGAAGGCTCCTCCAGCAACATTGTGTCACATGTAGCTTTTAGAGTGAACTTCTTCAAAGCAATGACTTTTTTTTCCCCAAGGGGGTGCGATGGCTCAGTGATTAATGACATTGAGCTTATCAGCTGGAAAGATGACAACTCTGGTTTGAGACTCCAGCCTCATGCCACAGGGTAAGTTCCTGTTACTTGTCTCAGCTCCTACCACCTAGCAGTTCAAAAACATGCAAATGCAACTACATAATTAGATATTACATCAGTGGGAAGGTAACAGTATTATATGCGCCTTGGCGTAAGCTATGCTGACCACATGACCATGGAAATGTCAATTTTGGCTAAGAAACAGAGATGAGAACTGTCCACTAAAGTCAGACATGACTGCATAAGGAAACCTTGAGAAAAAGTTTCCATTATGGCAATATATAAGTTGGCATGTGATTTGGCATGTTAAAATAGCACCAAAGACAGAACTTTACATGAAAATAAACATATATGAAAAGAATCTCAAGAATTATTTGGTTTCATTACTGGTCCCTTTTTGGCAACAATCCAAAGGTGTGATATACAAGAGAGAAGAACTGTGAAAACTATTTAAAGATATATGAGGTCGGCGTGTCAGCATTTCCGACTGCTTAAGTGTCAAACTGCTTTTTTTAAATGAACAGTGACTTGTTCCACCAGCTATCATGAAAAGTGCTGTGATGAAAATGCTCTGTCTGCATTACAGTTTTGTTTTTCGCGTATTTTTTTAAAAAAGAAATTTTTAACCTAGTGGTACATTGGAAAGACTCCTTCCATCTTTCTGTGGGCCTGTGTGCAGTATAACTCTCAAAAAATTGAACAAATGGGACAAGATTTGGACCAGAAAGAAAGCAGGGGAGGAGCCAGTCACTCTCTCCTCATCTCTCTCTTTCTGAGTCCAATCCAACTCACAGGGCTGATGTTGTATGGAAAATAGGAGAAGGAAAGAATGTTAAGCCCATGTCACACTGGCCAACGGATGCGAAAAGGACACAGCGGACGAGCAAAATGTTCCATCCGTTGTTATCCGCTCTTAAAAGGGGCAGAAATTTGCATAACCAGAGCGGATAACACGGACGCATGGAGGACACAGGGCGGATGCAAAGCGGATGCGGAACGGAAGCCTAGCGGATGGAAGCGGATGGGAGCAGATGGCACAACCGCAGGGCTTCTGGGGGGCCTCAGCAAAGCGGACGTGGAACGGATACAGCGGATGCACAGCGGATGCACAGCGGATGCACAGCGGATAAAGCGGATGCACAGCGGAAGCCTAGCGGATGCACAGCGGAAGCGGAACGGATGCCGAGTGTTAATTGCGCATGCGGGGGGGAAGTATTACATAAGGCCCCCGGATATAAAGGGAAGCAGCTCGCACGTGGCCAGCATTCCGAGGAAAGACCTGCTGCTGGACACTTCGAGTTCCTCGCCTGCCCTGCCAGCCTGCCTTCCAGCCAGCCTTGGTGCCTGCCTGCCTGCCTGCCTTCCTGCCAGCCTTGGTGCCTGCCAGCCTCCCTGCCAGCCAGCAACCCCACAACCATGGGGAGGAAGCGAAAGCCTCAGCAACCTGCCGCCATCCCTGGCAAGAGGGACAGGGCCAACCTCCCGCCCCCTGCCACTGACTCTGCTTCTGCTGGGGCTTCTGCTGAAGCTGCTCCTGGCGGTGGTGCTTCTGCTGGTGCTGGGGCTTCTGCTGGTGCTTACTCTGTTGAAGCTGCTCCTGGTCCTGCTGGTCCTGCTTGACCTGCTCGTGCTCCTGGACTTGCTCGTCCTGCTCGTGCTCCTGGTCTTGCTCGTCCTGCTCGTCCTGCTCGTGCTCCTGGTTCTGCTCGTGCTCCTGGTCCTGCTCGTGCTCCTGGACTTGCTGGCCCTGCTGGTGCTTACTCTACTGCTGCTGATCCTGGTCCTGCTGGTCCTGCTGCTGCTGCTGATCCTGCTGCCGATGCTGCTGCTGCTGCTGCTGCTGATGATGATGATTATGATCCTGCTGGTGAGGATGATGATGATGATGATGATGATGATGATTCTGCTGGTGCTGCTGCTGCTGCTGGTGGTGTGGAGGAGCAGCCCCTACTACCTGGGAGCCCCTCTGATGAGGGCCCATCTGGTCCAGCCAAAGGGAGGAAGAGGCGTATGTGACAACGGGAGAGGAGGCAATACTCCATTGCGGAGACTCACGAGGATGAGGTGCTGGAGTGGCTGAGAGAGAATGACTATCTGTGGCGGAAGGGACACCGGCTGTACAGGGACACCAAGCGGAAGCAGGCTGCTTGGAGAGAGAGGGCAGAGAGTATGGGTTACACTTCGGAGGTGCTTCTCGGCTGGTGGAAGCACATGCACACATGGTATGGGAAGCTACACCTGAAGAAATCTGGCCAGGCCACTGTGAAGCTGACAGACAGAGAGACCTATGTCATGGCCAGGTGCAGCTTCCTGGAGGGTGAGGTCCACCACCGACGAGCACCAGCAGCCCCTCTCATGACCCTCTCTCTCCGGCAGCCTGCTGAGAGCCAGTCCTCTTCCGGCCCAGAGTCAGTCCCTGTCTCCAGGCAGGTTTCTGTGGAGCGTGCCACAGCGGAGAACCCGCGGACAGGTGTGGTAAGCATAGTGGAGTGCGTAGAGGACTCCCTGGTGCGGTGGGAGAAAGGAGACATCGAGTCCACCACAGTCCAAGCCGCATCCACCACCCCCAGCTCTGCCTCCGCAGAAAGGCAGAGAGCCGGACAGCTGGAGGGGCAGAGCCACACTGTCCTGCTGGAGATCAGGGACACCATCTGCACCAGCATAGATCTCCTCTCTCAGCTGGTCCTCACCGACTCCTCATCCTCCAACCGCAAGCCCTTCCTCACCTATGTCAACCAGACCCTCAAGGAAATGGCGGATCCACAGTACCAGCTGGTGAAGGACCGGATCACCAAGCTGCTTCACAACCCTCCAGACCCAGAGGAACCTGCTCCCACCCAGTCCAGGTCTGCTCCTCCACCCCAGGTGATGTCCCTCCCATCCAAGGCTTCCCACAGGCCCTCACCTACCAGGGCTACGGCTACCAGGAGGTTCAGCAGCAAAGGCAGCAGCCCTTCCCAGTCCAGGCACAGAGTCATCGGGCGACACCGTTGCCACCTGTTTCACTGATGCCACCGATGCCACCCACACCAATGATGCCACCGACGACAGCGATGCCACCCACGCCAATGATGCCACCGACGACAGCGATGCCACCCACGCCAATGATGCCACCCACGCCAGTCCTCACCCAGCTGCAGACCAGACAGCCCTACTACACTACTCCTTCCTCCACCCCACAGCCAAGCCCGGCCTCAGTACATCTGTCATCAGTACTGGGGCTGACACCCCATGGCATGGAGGAAGAACCTCTCAGCATCACAGGGCTGAGCCAGCTGTCCGAGAGCCTTCTCAACACACCGTCCCCTGTTGTCCTCTCGAGGCCAGGCACTCCAGCACCAACCACCACCCCAGTACCTGGACCCTTCACCCCTGAGACTGGGCACACCTCCCAGTGACCAAGAAGAGTGCCAGAGACCGGGTAGCTGGCTACCTGTGGACTTTATTTGGACACTTGACTTGGGTCATTTTTTTTTTTACAGCTTGTTGTTCAATAAAGTTTATCTTTGATTCACACACTTGCTTCATTTGTTTTTTTAAAAAAAGTCTTGGTGGAAACTTTTAGAATTGGCTTAAGCCTTTGCATGCTTGTGGGATGGGTTAAGATAGCAGTGGGGTGGGGAGGGATACCTGTGGAATGAGCAGGGATACCTTTGGGATGGCTAATAGCTGTGGGATAGATAAACCTCCAGTGCAAGCATAGTGGGACTGTATGGTCTACCCTCCCAGGTGCCACACCTAGGCCCCTTTTTTATCAATAACAATGTGAGCATTGATCCACACATTTGAACACAAACACAACTCTTTATTAAATGCCCTGTTTATTGTAGGCCCACCCAACATACATGGCCCAATCTCATCCGTGTGATGAGACAGGCTGAAGGAAGCATCCATTAAGCATCTACCATCCTGTCTTGCCACTCCACTGCTCCAGCTGGGGAGCTGCACCAGTGTTTCAGGAGGTTGCACTGCTTCTTCCCTTCCCGTGAGGCTCTGTTGTGGCCTTGCACATCCTGAGTGTCGATCAGGTTTCGCCCTTGCCTCCATTCCCCAGGCTCCATGTCCCCATTGCCTTGTTGACAGTCCACGAGCCTGTTCTTCAAGACTGGGTAGCGGGTGCGCATGAGATTGTGCAGGATGCAGCAAGCTTCCACGATCCTCCTCACGGTCTCTGGGCGATGCTGCATGGTGGTGAGAAGTACCTGGAACCTGTTGGCCAGGATGCCAAAGGCGTTCTCCACCACCCGCCTTGCCCTGGATAGCCTGTAGTTGAAGATCCTCTCTTCACGGGTCAGGAGTCTGGAAGTGTATGGCTTCATGAGGTAGGTTCTGAGGGAGAAGGCATCATCCCCCACGATGAAGTAGGGCACATCTTGCGTGTCACTGGGCAAGGGGTCTGGATCTGGGAAGCCCATGATGAGGTTGCCTTCCAGCCCTTCCTTGAGGTGACTGGCGTTGTATACCTGGGCATCTGAAGATGAGCCGTAGCCTGAAGCATCGATGTACATGAATTTGTAGTCAGCATCAACCATGGCGAAGAGGACGATGCTGAAGAAGCCCTTGTAGTTGAAATAAGTGGACCCCGACTTGGCTGGAGCTTTGCAGGCCACGTGCTTGCCATCTATGGCTCCAACAGTGTGTGGGAAGTTCCACCTCTGATACCACTGCTCTGCAACTTTCTTCCATCCTTCTTCAGTGGAGGGGCACTGGAGGAGCTCCTCCTTGTATTCTTCGATGATGGCCTGCACCACTTCTCTGACCACAATGCTGATGGTGTTGTGTGGCACCCTCCAGCCGTACTGCATGCTTTTGTAGGTGGTCCCTGAGGCCAGGTGGCGCAGAGTGAGTGCCACCTTGAGCCCAGGTTCCAGGCTGGGCTGGCAGTTGGTGTTTGCCTTGGTCAACCTGGGTGTCAGGCGCTGCACAACTTCGTCAAACATGGCTGGAGGCATCCTCATGAATTTCTGGAATGCCCGAGTGTCTTCGTTCCTGAGCTCCACCATCAGCTTGTTGTACAGTCCGTACTCTGCTCTTCTCCTGATCCATTTTCGGACCCAGATGCTTCTTGGCCGCCTCTTTTTCTTCCCATAGTCGAGTTCACAGAGCCTGTAGATGGCTTCATACTGTTGCAGAAGGATGGTGGCTGCCAAAAGGACTGTGGTACGATCCACGGTGGACATGACTGGATGCTGTGGAAGAGGAAGAGTCAGATGAAGGTTGCAGAGGTCTGCACAGGTGGGCTGCTGGTCTGAAAGTGACATGCAGACGAGTTGCTCCCCCTTTTTATAGGCAGTATAGGTGTCCCTTTGCATCCTCTAGGCATCCTCTAGGCATCCTCTAGACATCCTTAATATCTGAGATAGGTCCCCTCTGCGAACGTTTTTCCCGCTTTAAACACTTTGTTTCCATGCTGCATCTGTTCTGCATCCGTTCTGCATCCGTTCTGCGTCCGTTCCGCTTCCTCCCTGCGTCCGGGTGGATGCGAGTTGCGTGGATGCGCAGCGGACGCCAAGCGGATATAGCGGATGCATAACGGATACGTAATGGATGCGTGGCGGATGCAGAATGGACAAACTGGATACATTTTCTGCGCAACAGTTTTAGGCAGCCCAAAACTTTCTGAGCGGATGAAACGTCAATAAACGGATGCTGGACGGATAGAGAGGAAGCAAAACGGAGGCAGTGAGTATATCGCGTTTTCGAACGGATGGCAAGGTTTTTTGTCCGTTTTACATCCTCTTTGCATCCGTTGGTTCAGTGTGACATGGGCTTTATGTATATTTGCCACTATTGTAGTCCACAGGATACCTGAGGAGCTGGCAGCAGAGTCAGGCAGTGGGGAGGAACATGGCCCAGTTCTGGAGTCTGGGCGGGGGAGGGGACTTGAATGAGGGATCTGCAAAATTCAGGAGTCTGTTTTCGCTGGCAGAGCGCTCGGGCCACCACAGGCACCTCAACACAAGTGACGTTGAGCTGGCCATGACCCCCCCAGCCTCCCCAAGGTCAAACACCACCCTGATGCAGTCCTCAATGAAATTGAGATTGACGCCCCTGCTCTAGTCACCCAGTTAGCAGACATTTGGGTTACATATCTTGCTGCCATAGTTAGCTTATTAAATAAACCACAGCACTACTATTACTGTTAATCTTCTCATCACTCCTTATCACCCATCCCTTCCCACTTGTGATTGTAGGACTGTAACTTTGTTGCTTGCATCTTTACAATTTATACTTACTGTTTCCTAGTATGATTTGATTGCTTATTGTACCCTATGACTATCATTAAGTGTTGTACGTTATGATTCTCGACTCTTGACGAATGTACCTTTTCTTTATGTATATTGAGAGTATTTACACCAGGACAAATTCCTTGTGTGTCCAATCACACTTAGCCAATAAAGTATTCTGTTCTATCCTATCCTATCCTATCCTATCCTATCCTATCCTATCCTATCCTATTCTATTCTAATGCACATAAAAATAGTATTTTAACTTTGTGTGTTATATAAACACACCAGTATCTATGGTGTATGTATCCTAGACACAGGTCCTTAGCTTTTAAAAATATCGAACAATGATTTACTTCATCAAGACTACATTGGCTGTCTGTATGGATTGATTGACTTTCCACAGTTAGTTTGTTATGGAAAAATAACTGTTTCCGCAGTTATTCTTGTTATCATTTATTACTGTTGTGTTATTGGAGTCATAGACTCATAGAACTGAAAGAGATCTTGGCTTTCTTCTCGTCCAATGCCCTACCCAAGGCAGGAATCTTTATACCACTCTGGACATCAATCTTTTCTTGAAAACCTCCAGTGAGTGAGTAACCCACAACTCCAGGAGGCCGGCTGTTCCACTGATTAACTGTACTCACGAAATTAATTTTGGGATTAATTGTACTTAGGAAATTTATCTATCATTCCAGGTTGGATCTTTCTTTAGCAAGCTTCCCACCCATTGTTTCTTATCCTGCCCTTAGGAGAATATATCGATGCCCTCTTTCCTGTGACAGCCCTTCAAATGTTGGAGGACGGCTGTCATATCGTTCCTAAGCTTTCCCTTTGTTAGGCTAAATATATGGTACCAAGTTTCCTTAACCGTTCATTGTACAATTGAGCCTCCAGATTCCTCATCACCTTGGTTGCTCTCCTCTGCATCTGTTCCGACCCAAACCCTTTTCCAATAAAACAAACAATAAACAAAGGAAACAAACATTTTAATGAGTCTTACAAATCCTCGGTTAAAAGGCTGCTGCAAACTAATTAACTTTGATAAGCACAAACCTTGCCAAAACTGTGCGAGATTGCCAAGAACCACAGATAAGAAATATTTCATAAGAGTCTTCAAATACCAACTTAAGATACTAAAATGTCCATGAGGCTGAGTTTCAAAACAACTTTGCTTCCTGCAAAGAACTTTCACTTCACAGCTGGTTTTTATCTACTTGAAGGAGGGGCCATTACCTTGCAGCCTTATTCCCAAGTTGCCCGTGCTGTTGCAGCTGCTCTTTCCTGCGAGCAACCCTGTGTGCATGCGCACTTGGCGCAGGCTCTTCGGGAACCTCATCGCTGCTGCCAGCCCCCACAATCTCTGAAGGCAGCAGTCTATTCCCTAATGGCCCTGGCCCCTTATCTGAGTCCTCGTTCTCCTCAGCCATCCGCACCTGCTGCCAGATAACCACAACAGCATCCTTCTCGAACCTCAACATCTTATTTGCATTGTGGTGACCAGAACTAGAATGGGCGTTGGTGGAAGTTACCCTGAACACCCTTTCTATCTATGCTTCGAGAGAGCCCAGGATGGGTTGACTCCTTCCTATGATGTCATTTAGCTGAGTCTGTACTAAGATATAAAAGCCAGGCCCCGGAAGAGACCCCAGCTTTGGCGAAGATACTTGACAGACTGAAAGGTGTCTCTGAAAGTACAAATGAATACAGAAATATGACTTACCCTCTCCGGACGAATCAAGGGAGGGGCTGAGCTCTCTCGCAGCATAGATAGAAAGGGTGTTCAGGGTAACTTCCACCAACGCCCATTCTCCTCCATGCTGTATCGAGAGCCCAGGATGGGACATACCAAAGCTTGCATGTCCACGGATGGGTCCTCGTCTGGCTCATCACACCGACTGTTGAACCACTCATTGAAGCACCCATCTGCCGAAGGCTGCAGTTGCCGAGGCAAAGACATCCAGATGGTAATATCTGATGAAAGGAGATGGAGATGTCCACGTGGCCACATGACCGATGTCCTCCAAGGGTGCTTGGGTCACCCAGGCAGCCAAAGTGGCCGCGTTTCTGGTAGAGTGCGCCGTCAAACCTCAAGGAACCGGAAGGGCCACAGCTTTGTAGGCCTGCTCAATGCAAGATCTGACCCACCTGCTAATAGTAGGAGAAGAGGCCTTGTGCCTCAAATGAGAAGGGAAAAGGAAACAAAATGGCTTCAGACTTTCTGAAGGAGGAAGTGCGCTTAATGTATATTCTAAAAGCCCTACCTACGTCTAGCAAGTGCCACTGCTGCTCTAAGTCATACTGCGACACGGGGCAGAAGCCAGGCAACATAAGGTCCTGGGACCTGTGAAACAGGTGTTAATCCTTGGAATAAATGAGGGGTCCAGACTGAGGACAATTCTATCATCGTGAAAGGAACAAAGGTCTTGTCTAATGTAAAGAGCAGCGAGTTCGGATACTCGCCTGGCTGAAGTGATGGAAACGGGGAACACTACCTTCAGAGTCAGGAAATGGAGAGACAATGTTCTAAGGGGTTCAAAAGGGGGCTTTGTAAGGGCATAAAGAACCACATGAAGATCCCAGGAAGGATACCTGTGAACCACTGGAGGGTGCAGGTTGGAAGCACCTTTCGAAAACCTCCTGACTGAAGGGTGATGGGATAAGGAAGGAAGCGAACCTCATGAAAAAACTGAGGAGAGGGCCTCAACCTGCCTGCATAAGGTGTTGGGGGCCAAACCTTTCTCCAGATCATGCTGAAGGAATCTAAGAACCTCTGCCAACTGGGCTAAAGCAAGAGAAAGAGACCCTCCCTAAAGCACCATCGGGAAGGGCCTTCCAGGTGGCATTATAGATGGGAGGTTTGCAAGATGCCAGGATAGTGATGATGACCCTTTCAGGAAGATCAGCCACCTCTAGCCGCTGCCGCTCAAGTGCCACATGGTCAGCTTGAGCCACTGGGGCTCCGGGTGGAGCAGAATCCCAATGAAGGGAGATTAGATGGGCTGGGATCCTCCAAGGAGAAGCCACTGACAGGTTGACCAGGCCCACAAACCAGGGCGTCCTTAGCCAATAGGGTGCCAGAAGGAGGAGCTCCGCTCGTTCCTCCAACATCTTCCAAATTAACTGCCGGAATGATGGGAGCGGGGGAAAGGTTTAGAGGAGACTTTTGGGCCATCTGCACTGTAGGGCATTGGTCCCCTCCACTCCCTGGCAAGGAAACCTGGTGAAGACCTGGGCAATTTGAGGAGTGGAGAAGATTCACCTCCGGCGTTCCGAATCTGAGGGAAAGGCCCCTGAATAGAGAAGGAGGAATAGACCATTCTGCCTGGTCGACTAGGCTCCTGCTGAGCCAGTCGGCCTGGGAGTTGTTGATCCCAGAGAAATGGTCCATCGAGATCGACAACAGGTGTTGCTCTGCCCATAACCCCAACCGTAGAGCCTCTCTCATGAGGGCTCTGGGCCTTGTCCCCCCCCCACCGGTTGACATGAGCCATGGCAGCCATGTTGTCCATATGGACAAGAACATGGGAGCCGGTCACTGAGTGCCTGAAATGCTTGAGAGCTAGAAAAAATGGCTCTGAGCTCTAGCCAATTTATGGGAAGGGCCTGCTCTGACCTGTACCAAGGTCCTGAGCTATCTGGCCCAGCATATGGGAAACCCAACCCAGGAAGCTGGCATCAGTGGTTATCACTAGCCTGTCTGAGACCCTGAAAAGGACTCCCTTCCAGATTAACGGGGAACACCACCAATTGAGAGATCTCCGGATTTGTGGCGGGAGCGGGACCTTGATGAATGAGTGGCTGGTTCCTGCTCTTTGGTAGGGAAGCAGGAACTATTAGAGTGGACAGGAGTGGAAAAATCCGTGGCTCTGGAGATATGACAGGGTAATTTGCAGATCCCGATGGGCTGCATGGATGAAGGAGGACAGAATCAAAATGTTGTCCAAGTAGCATTGGACCCTCACTGGAACAGAAAGCAGAGATGCCATCAATGCTGCCAGAACCTTTGTGAAGATCCTTGAAGCCGATGAGAGGCTGAAGGGAAGCGTTCGATACTGGTAATGGGTATTCTGATAACAGAAACGGAGAAACTGGTGATGATGAGGCCAAATGGGGATGTAAGCCCCCATGAGATCAGTGGAAGAGAAGAGATCACCCTCCTGAACGCTCTCTAAAATAGAATGCAGAGTCTGCATTTTAAATAGCCCGTATTTTACAAATTGGTTGAGAAATTTTAGATCCAGGATGGTTCGCTACCCCCCCTGAGGCTTTGGGAACGATGAAAGGCAAGAATAAAGCCCACGTCCCCATTGAAAGGGGGGAACAAGTTTGAATAGCTCGGATTTCAAGAAGGAGTTGAATGGCCTGATTCATGAGGTCTTGACTTGAAATGTCCTGAGACAGAGGACAAATTTTTAAAAAAATTGGGGGGGGTGCATTAGAAAGTCCAATTGTAATCCTGACCTAATAGTGCTAAGCACGGAGGCATCTGCCGTTGACTCCTCCCATTTGGAGGCAAAGAAGGCTAGGCGACCTCCGATGGGTGGGGAGAACGAGGGATTACTTAGAGCGACAGCAGGAACAATCCCCACCCTCCCGAAAGGCTGTTTACCAGGATAAGGAGCTGGGCGAAAGTCGGCTCTCTTCCCAGAGGAAGAGAGAATTTTACGTTTATCTCTGGTTTCGATGAGATAAGGTTCCAGAGCATCGCCAAAAAGCTTATCACCCGCGAATAGAACTGAAACTAGCTTCCATTTATGGTGTGACTCCGCCTGCCAATTTCTGAGCCATAGCAGTCTTCTTGCTGCTACTGAAGATGCCACAGCCTTAGATGCAAATTTGGCGCAATTGAGAGTGGCATCTGCAGTGAATTCCACCACTGCGATAATCTTATTAAAGCCTTAGTGAGACCGAAGGTCAGATGTAGACAATCTAATCTGGAATTGGTGCAGCCACCCTATGGATGCCCACATGAGAGTGCCAGAAAATGGGAACGAGGCCAGAACCAGAATGTCAACAGAAGGCACTGCCAGGGCATTGTCCAGAGGTGCACTGACGTTGTAGAAACGCTTATCCAGAGAAGATGGGCGAGGACCTGCTGAAGGGGAACTGCACTGTTCTTTGACCATGTCCAGGAACAAAGTGGGAGAAGGCAAAACCCCTGCATGAACTACAGGCTTGGAGAAGAATGAGTCTCCCTGGCTAGAGGGAATTCCTTGTGGCTCGGGAGCCACTTCCTCTGGCAACAGCTTGGCAGTGACCAAGGCCATGCTGAGTAATGGCCTGAAGAGAGAAAGATTGAAGACCAATGCAGAGGATGTCTGCTCTGGGCGAGAGTCCTCTTCCTCTGAAAGATTTTGGTCACGGGTCTCACCCTCTTCATGTTCTCAACGAGAGGGGTAACTGTGTTCAGATGGTGAAGCCCTTCCCTCCTCATCAACCTCCTCCCATTCTGGTAGAGAAGAATGGACCCTGAGGTCCTGGAGTCTGTGTAAATCAGGGTGATGAGGCAACTTATAGATTGAGAAGGGAGAAGGGTCTGAACCCTTTCCGGAAGTCGAAGGATTTGCTTGAAGCCTTCAGCCAATCCCTGCCTAATGGCCAAAGAGACAACTTCTTGGATATCCCCTGGTCTATGCTCAAAGGTAGGAGCAGAAGGCCGAAGGCCCGCTGCTGAGGGAGTGAAGGTGGCTTCAGGCCTAGATTGAAAAGAGGTTCGAGGCCTGGAGGGAGGGGAAGGAGCATAGGGCCCAGAAGCCTGTTGGAAATAAGGCCCAGATCTGCTTAGATCCTGAGGATCATTGTAGTGCAAAAGCCTCAGGAGACCAAGATGGAGGATGGAAAGGCTCATAGATAACTTCTCCTCCCCTGGGAGGGTTTGGCTGGGGGCCATGAGTATCACCTGAAACATGTTGCAGTTGCACCCCCTTCTGTTGAATAGTTCTGTTGGACTGCCTCTCTAGGGCTGCATGTCTGCACTTTTCTGCCCTCAACTCAGCCTGAGTTGCCTTCTGAGGGGCTAGAGCCTTAGCTCTGATTTTAGCAGCCACCTCTCTCTGGACTGATTGGGCGCGCTGCCTACAACTTTTTCTCTTATTGGCCTAAGAGACTGTTCCACTGGGGGGGACGACTCTGCCTGACCCTTATCTTGCTCTATTTGAAGAATAAAGGCTTTTACGATGGAAAGAAACTGTAATTTTTTTGTATTAAGCCCCTTAGGGTATAAATTGGCCCCGGGCTTACAAAATGGCCGCTCACCTCGTGGTGTTAGGCTTCACTCTAAAATGGCCATTGACTATGGGAAACAGGCTCCGAGATCGTAGAATTTCTCCTTAGGCTATAAAGAGCCCCGAGTGAAGTCAGCAAAGGAAAGGGCAGCCTCTGGGCGCACGATCAGCTGGCTGACGCTGGTATCGGTTTGCCAATCGTTTTTTCCCAACGCTCAAACCACAGGCGTGGGGAAGGTCTACAGACGCTGCCCAACTTGCCTGAACAGCACTCTGGCAACGCTGCTCCCAACGCTGCAGGAGAGAGAGAAAGCCCTGCTCTCCTGGAAGAGCAGCTGCCCAGATCCTGGGAGCTGCTGAAGCGAGGAAAAAAGGTACAGAAGATCGCTGGTGAGTGCTATCTACAGAAGCTGTGTTATCCGATTTGCTTTTTCCAATCGGTTTGCCGATTGCTTTTTCCGACCGCTCAAACCGCAGGCGTGGGGGAGGTCTACAGTTGCTGCCCAACTTGCCTGAACAGCGCTCTGGCAACGCTGCTCCCAACCTTGCTTGAAACGAGGAAAAACGGCACTGAAGATTGCTGGTGAGTGTTATCTAACAGAAGCTTTCAGAGACACAGCTACTGACTGAAAGGAACTGAAGTCAAAAGCTGGGGTCTCTCCCGGGGGCTGGCTTTTATATATTAGTACAGACTCGGCTAAATGACATCATGGGAAGGAGTCAACCCATTCTGGGCTCTCGATGCAGCATGGAGGAGAAACAATATTCCAGGTTTGGCTTCACTAATGCAATATAGAGTGTTACTATCACTTCCCATAATGTTGACGCTATCCCTCTGTTGATGCAGCCTAGGAGTAGGTTGACTATTTGGGCAGCTACACCACATTGCTAGTTCATATTTAAGCAACATGGCTGTGAGTTGTTCAAAACTGGGCCAAAGAAGTGGTGGAGTGCATAGGCATGCACATCACCCACTGCTTCCATGGCCCAGTTCCGAAGATGTACGGCCCAATGGTGGGTCATAACCCAAGGTTGGGGACCCCGGGTTAAACTGTTCCTTTATTCAAAGAAAGGAATTTACCTAATTTTGTTTTTATTTGGAAACTGCTTCTGGATTTTGTGCTCGTGATAGAAAAATGAAACTTTGACTTTGGTTTTGCTGATTAGATAGGTTTGTTGCTATACAAATGGCTAGTGAATATATTGGGATGCAGTGGCTCAGTGGCTAAGACGCTGAGCTCATTGATCAGAAAGGTCGGCAGTTCGGCGGTTCGAATCCCTAGCAATATGTAATGGAGGGAGCTCCCATTCCTTGTCCCAGCTTCTGCTACCCTAGCAGTTCAAAAGCATGTAAAAAATGCAAGTAGAAAAATAGGGACCCCTTTGGTGGGAAGGTAACATTGTTCCGTGTGCCTTCGGCGTTTAGTCATGCCACCCACATGACCACGGAGATGTCTTTGGATAGTGCTGGCTCTTCAGCTTTGTAACGGAGCTGAGCACCGCCCCCTAGAGCTGGAAACAACTAGCACGTATGTGCGAGGGGAACCTTTACCTTTAGTATATACATATATTATATAAAAGTAAAAAGTTGAGATTGTAATGTTATTATCTTCTATGCTAAGGAGAATCTGGTCAACACCTCTCTTTTACCCTTTCCCCCATCCGCTAGTTCCCATTATTTTTTATTTTCTTTCGTATTTTATATTCTGGTGACCTACAGATAGTCCTCGATTCAGCACAGTTTGTTTAGTGACCTTTTAAAGTTATAATGGCACTGAAAAAATAACTTATGACCCATCTTTCACACTTACAACTGTTGCAACATCCCCATGGTCACAGGATCAAAATTCAGATACTTGACAACTGTCTCATATTTATGATGGTTGAAGAGTTCCAGGGCCACATGATCTCCTTTTGCTACCTTCTGACAAGCAAAGTCAATGGGGAAACCTGATTTAGTTTACTTTATTGTCATTACACCTCATACAACGAAATCAAATAAACACAAACACACATCCTTCACACTCCACACATTGAACCGAAAACCCCCAACACTGCACCAACACTGCACTATATAGTAGAATTCAACAGAGCTACTGCCCAGGGATAGAAGCTGTTTTTGAGCCTATTTGTCCTTGTTTTGATTGTCCTGTACCATCTGCCAGATGGTAATAGTTCAAAAAAAGTGTGCCCAGGATGAGATCTTTAAGAATGTTTTGAATTTCCTTACGGCAGCGGGACTATAAAGCTCTTCCAAAGAGGGGAGAGGGCAACCCATGACCCTCTGGGCAATGGCGTGAACCCTCTGGAGTGCTCTCCTATCTGCCCCTGTGCAATTGGCAAACCATACAGAGGTGCAGTAAGTGAAAATGCTCTCTATGGTGCAGCGGTAGAAGGTCACCAGCAGTTTTTCATTCAGTTGTTGCTTTCTGAGAAGCCTCAGGTAGTATCATCTCTGCTGGGCCCTTTTAACCAGGGCTGAAATGTGGGCACCCCAGGTCAGGTCCTCTTTTAGGGGAACACCCAGAAACTTAAAACTAGCCACTTGCTCCACTCGGTCTCCATTGATAAGCAAGGACTGGATGTCTGATCTGTTCCTTCTATAATCTACTATTAGCTCCTTGGTCTTATTGCTGTTGAGGACCAAGTTATTGTCTCCACACCACGAAAGCAACCGGTCCACCTCATCTCGGTAGGCAGACTCATTCTCCCCCAGAGATGAGTCCATTAACTTAACAACCGGGTTACTAATTTAACAAGTGCAATGATTCACTTAATGACTGTGGCAAGAAAGGCTGCAAAATAGGGCAAAACTCACTTAACAACTGTCTTGCTTAGCAACAGAAGTTTTGGTCTCAGTTGTGGTTCGAAGTTACAGTCAGTGTTGGATGTTTATTTTGTGTATTTTCGTAGATATTATACTCTCTAATTGCAAATGGAGACGTGGGCACTCTATTTTTCTTATCTTCATTTTTAAGTGCTTTGGTTTTATTGTATTGCGAAGAGTTGCTGGGGTGCATCCATAGTTTCACTGTACTTGTACAATGACAATAAATGTATTTTAATTCTAATTCTAAGTTGAGGACTTTCTGTAATAAAAGTTTTGAACGTGAAAAATAAATCCATGTCGGCTTGTTTTAACTATGGGAGCCAACCAGAGTTGAATAGCCACATTAATTAGTTAAATAAAATCAATGATAAGTAACAACCCACCAGTCTGTGTTGTGGGAAAACAATGTCCATATCTACCTGAAAAACTGAGCTAAATAAATCACAGATAAATGAATGATGAATAAGCATGGCACATAAACAAAGTCTCTGATGGCAAACAAGGTGAATATAAACAGAGTATCACTATTAAGAAACTGCCTGGCTCCTACAGAGTTGTGAACTGATCTTCCTGTTTTCAATCTATATATCTGAGTATAAGGCATCTAATATTATAGAATATCTTTGCTGGCTATTTCAGGGCAAAGAATGAGATTCATCAGCTGCCTTAATAGTCCTAAATTTGCAAATTTAGGCTACATGGCCAGCAAGCACTGGCTCACTCATCGTAATAGTGAAATCACATTTTTTGTAATCTAGGAGTGTCAATCTCAATTTCATTTGAGGGCCGCATCAGGGTGTGTTTGACCTTGTGGGGGGGGCATGGCCAGCATGATGTCACTTATGTTGGGAGGGGCTCTGGTGGCCCAAATGTTCTGCCAGCAAAAACGGGCTCCTGAGCTCCATTTTTAGCTACAACAGCCTCCCTCTGCCAGCAAAGGACCGCACGCAACCCTCACAAGCTCCATTTTTGCTGGCAGAGGCACCACGGGCTGGTCCTTTGCCATTTTGGCCCCGCAAACCAGATCTAAGCATCCCGCCAGCCGAATCCAGTCTCTAAACCAGTGATGGTGAAGCTTTTTGTTGTGGTGTGCTGAAAGCGGGTGTGCAATAGCACATACGTGTGCCAGCACCCACAATGCAATGTGCTCCCTCCGCATGTGCACACAATCCCCCCCCCCCGGCCTGCACTGCACATGCATGTGCCTCCCAGCTGATTTTCAGCTCGTTTGAGGCTGCTTTGGCCCTTCCGGGGGCTCAAGGAAAGCCTCTGCAGACTTTGGAGGCCCAAAAACAGGCCCGTTTCGTCACTTCCGGTTTCGTCACTTCCGGTATTTTCAGAACACCTGTTTTTCAGCCTCCAAAGGCTGCAGAGGCTTCCCTTGAGCTCCTAGGAGGGTGAAAAAGACCTCAAAACAGGACAAAAATCAGCTGGGAGGTATGCACATGCGCAGTGCAGGTAAGTTTGGCTGGGGCCCGCATGCCCACACAAATGGCTTTGCATGCCACCTGTGGCACACATGCCATAGGTTCACCATCACGGCCCTAAGCTCTGAGTTTGACACCCCTGTTATAATCAGAGAAGTGAATCATCAACATGATTATAATAACTGCCTGGACATTAATTTAAAATATATGCTTTCTCCTAAAAAGGGTGGTCATGGGAGATCCTTAACCAGTTCAACTTCTTTGATAAGGCCATTAAATTCAAGTTGAGATTTAGAAAGAGGTCGAGCAATTCTATGGATAAAAGCAAGAAGGACCTTAACGATAACTAAAATAACCCTCCAATTTCATGCACATCACCTATTTTTTAGGGAGGGGGGAAAGTTTTCTGATATTTGTCCTCTCTAAAATCTTGCTGTGACAAAGTCTTTCAAAACAATTTTCAGTGTTTTATCTCTTCTTAATCAATTTCTTAAGTCATTCAAATATCAAATCTGAAAGTCATTGAAGGAAGGTTCTTCTGATTCCAGAAGCTCCCCCGCATCACTGCTGTCTGAACCGGAAGGCAGCAGCTGACTGTCAGTCTGCCCTGGCCCCATATCTGCCTCTGATGCAGAGTCTTCCTCAGCCTCCAGACCCGGCCCAGGTTCCTCCCCAATCTCCTCACTACTATCTGACTGCTGCCAGCTCTGTCAGCTGTAGGTAGGCCACAACAAATAGCTCCCTGTCATTATTGCTCCCCTGTAATAGGGAGTGGTTACTTAAAATTAGTTCCCCAACATCCGAACCCAGTCATTCCCAGCTATGTTTCACTTGCAACTCCCATCAGCCCAGTTCTTATACAAGCAGAGAGAAAGCTTGTAGTAGCCACTGCACTGCTCCTATTTCTAGATTGACTGTTGATACATTCTGGTTCAGGAAACGTACAGATCTTAAGTTGTAAATTCAAGGTGCCACAGGTGGAGAACAAGAGTTTCACGCAAGTCAATGTGCAGCGATGGATAGGTTAACTCAAAAAAGGAAAGGAAAAGAAGATTTGGACTACTTCATAACATGGGAACAATTCTATAAATGGTTAAATGACAGAATATTGAGGTGAGAGGAGTGTAATTAGGTGAAATATGGTTTCTAGGGCAAAGAAAAACAGATGAGCAAATATTTCTTACGGTTATATAATCGATACTATAATGGAAGATAATATATGTCATAATATGATTGCTGTTATCATATTTATCTATTACTGCATATATGTGTATGTGTGTGTGTGTGTGTGTGTGTATACTTTATGTTTATGTGTGTGTGTATACATGATCATAATAAAGATGATGATGTTTGTATATTAACACCTTGGACACCTACAGAGCATGGAATGGAATGAAACGGAACAGAACAGAATAGAATAGAACAGAAAATACGGAATGGAATGGAATGGAATGGAAGGGAACAGAACAGAACAGAAAATAGAAAATAGAAAATAGAAAATAGAAAATAGAAAATAGAAA
>BLBF01000039.1:31654771-31734771 GCA_015471245.1 Laticauda colubrina | reverse complement strand
AACCCCCAGCCAAACTAGAGCTGCCCAATTAAGAGCAAGGTTCAACAGGTTTACTACCTCCTTTTAGCACGAGGTCCAAGGTCTGGGATTCTAACGCAGAGTAAGGTGGCCCATATAGAAAGAGCTGAGCAAGCGAGTTAATGCCTTGTCTTGCAGCTACAACCTCAAATGACCTAAGTGCTAGAGCCCATTGTAACAGCATAGCCAAAAAGGCATTAAGAGTTGTTAACCTAATCTTACATAGCTTTTTCTCTGGTAATATTACACTAATAACTAGAGCATACAAAACATTTGCTAGACCTATACTTGAGTACAACTCATCAGTCTGGAACCCATATCATGTATCTGATATTTAACACAATTGAAAAAGTCCAGAACTATTTCACAAGAAGTCATTGCAGAAGACTTTATGCCACCAGACTTGAAATTCTAGACCTAGAAAATCATGAACCACGCCGCCTTCGATCCGATCTAAGTATAGTATATAAAATCATACATTGCAATGTCCTACCTGTCAATGAATACTTCAGCTTCAACCATAACAACACAAGAGCAAACAATAGATACAAACTCAAAGTTAATCGCACCAAACTTGATTGCAGGAAATAAGGCTTCAGCAGCAAAGTGGTCAATGTCTGGAATTCTCTACCTGACTCAGTGGTTTCTTCCCCAAACCCCAAAAACTTTAACCTTAGACTGTCTACTATTGACCTCACCCCCTTCCTAAGAGGTCTGTAGGGGGCGTGCATAAGCGCACCAACGTGCCTACCGTCCCTGTCCTATTGTTTCTTTTATTTTTCTTATATGTATCCATGTATATTCATAACTATATTTTTACTTATACCTATTATCTTGTAAGCAATTGACAAATAAAAATAAAAAGTAAAACAAAACAGGTGTTGCCCAGAATTTAAACGCCTTCCACCTGGCGCCATCCAGGCCAAGGACACTTCTGGACCTGCCTTTTTTCAGGGGTTGGACTAGAGGACCTCCAAAGGTCCCTTCCAACTCAAGTTATTCTTGTATTTGCCACTCCATCTTTCACCACCGAAAGTGACTTGCAAAAAAAAAAAGAAAGGAAAAAAAAAAAGGTGGTGGTGGTGGGTGGGTGGGTGTGTGTGTGTGTGTGTGAAGAGACGGGTTTTGGGTTTTGTTTCCCCTCCACAGCCTTACCTGGCCGTGCGAAGCGGAACCTGCCGTCGGGGCCTGCGGGCCGAGGGGACGAGATGACACCGCGGTGGCGAAGAGCCGAGCAGCCACGACCCCCTTCTCGTCTTCCCCCGTCCCCCTTCCGACGGGGAGGCGGTTTCCCGAGACGGCGCTTCTTTAACCTCGCCCTCTCCGGAGCAGCGCCCTGCGAGAGGCTGGGTTTTTTTTTTTTTTTTTCCGAGTTTGCGGCCTTGGGGAGGGGACGGAGGTCGCGCCTCCCAGCGGACGGCAAGGAAGCGAAGGCGGCGAAGCTGCGGGCCCGGCGGGTTCGCGCCCCGCCGCGCCTTTCGGAGCGCACGCTGGCCCTTCCTGGCGCGCCTCGCCGAGGCTGGAGGAGGAGGAGGAGAGAAGGAGAAGGAGGAGAAGAGAAAAGGAGGAGGGAGAGGAGAGGGAAGGAGGAGGAGGAGAAAAGGAGAAAGGGAGAAGGAGGAGAAGAAGAGAAAAGGAGAAGGAGGGGAGGAGAGGAGAGGGGAGGAGGAGGAGGAGAAAAGGAGAAAGAGAGAAGGAGGAGAAGAAGAGAAAAGGAGAAGGAGAGGAGGAGAGGGAAGGAGGAGGAGGAGAAAAGGAGAAAGAGAGAAGGAGAAGGAGAGAAAAGTAGGAGGGAGAGGAGAGGGAAGAAGGAGGAGGAGAAAAGGAGAAAGAGAAGGAGGAGAAGAAGAGAAAAGGAGAAGGAGGAGAGGAGAGGGAAGGAGGAGGAGGAGAAAAGGAGAAAGAGACAAGGAGAAAGGAGAAGAAGAGAAAAGGAGAAGGAGGGGAGGAGAGGGAAGGGGGAGGAGGAGAAAATGAGAAAGAGAAGGAGAAGAAGAGAAAAGGAAAAGGAGGAGAGGAGAGGGAAGGAGGAGGAGGAGAAAAGGAGAAGGAGAGAAGGAGAAGAAGAGAAAAGGAGAAGGCGAGGGAGGAGAGGGAATGGAGGAGGAGGAGAAAAGGAGAAAGAGACAAGGAGAAAGGAAAGAAGAGAAAAGGAGAAGGTGTGGTAGGAGTGGGAAGGGTGGAGGAGGAGGAGAAAAAGGAGAAAAGAAGAGGGAAGGGGAGAAGAAGATGATGAAGGAGAGGAGGAGGAGGAGCCTCCAAGCTTTGGAGGGAGGCGACAGGAATGTGAGGGGATGGAGGGCAAGGGGGCAAAGGCAAGGCAACCAGGCCCAGGGAGCCTGGTTCAAGGTGCCCTCCGCCCGAGGAAGGGCTTTGCAGAAGGGCGAAATCAAGGGAGCTCAGCCTTGGCTGTAATACCGGAACAACTTCGGTGTTGCTGCTTGTGGTTGCCCCGGCCTAACCCGCTTCGCTTCTGCCAAAAAGGCTTGCGCAAAAAAAAGTCACCTCAGGGTCAGGGGAGCCAAAGCAGGATCTCCTCCCCGGGGAGCAAAATGGTCATAACTGCTGTGCCTCCTTCTTCCGGGATCTTGTTGGACTTGCCTGTCTAGTCCCCGACGTATAAAAATTAAAATTCTCCGAGGCCCAGAGAGGAGAGGAGAGGAGTTTTTTTTTCTGACTACCAAATGCCCAGAAATGCTAATAGTGGACTGCCAAGTTTTGCTGGAAATTAAAAGGAAGATCAGAAAAGGATCGGTGGTTCCCTAGCCTGTGTGCTTAATAGATAGGTTAAAAAAAAGAAATATATTTGATCGATGGGGAGAGGGAAAGAAGGAGGAGAGAGGGAAAGAAAGAGGCAGGAAAGAGGGAGGGAAGGAGAGAGAGGGAGAGAAAAAAGGGAGAGACAGACAGGAGAGAGGGAGGGAGGGAAAGAAAGGGACGGAGGGAGGGAGAAGGAAAGAAAAAGGGAGAGAGGGAAAAAGGGAGGAGAGAGAGGAGAGGGGGAGAGAGGGAGAGAGAGAGAAAGGGAAAGAGAACGGAGAGAGCGAGAGGAGAGAGGGAGAGAGGGAAGGAGGAAGAGGGAGGGAGAGGGAAAGAAAGAGGGAGGAGAGAGGGAGAGAGGAGAGAAGGAAAGGAGGAGAGGGAGAGAGAGAAGGGGAAAGAGAAAAGGGAGAGAAAGGGAGGAGAGGGAGGGAAGGAGAGAGAGTGAAAGGAGAGAGGGAGGGAGGGAGAGAAAGAAAGGAAGAGGGAAGGAGAGAGGAAAAGAAAGAGGGAGGAGAAGGGAAGAAAGGGAGGAGAGAGAGAAGGAGGGAGAGAGGGAGGGGGAGGGAAAGAGAGGGACGCACATGCTTTATTAATCAAATGTGTGTATCAAATCTGCCTCTGGGTAGTTCACAACAATTAGAACATGGATGCAATAACCAGCGTACAGTAATAACGGGAATGTATTATTTTACATTACTTCTATGGAGGAGGAGTCCTTGTGTTTTGGTGCACATGAAGATATTTCATACCAGGCATCCGTAGTAGCGACAAGAAAAGGGCCTTTCTGTTAACAGTTGACAATAGAAGGAACCGAGCCCAAGGAAATGCCGTCTCCAACCGGCCAACTTGTATTGTTTTGCTCTTGCAAGGGAAAGGGAAATCTTGCAAGGGAAAAATGGCAATGTTCCTCCCTTTAAAAACAAAAACAAAAAAGAGCAAACACACTGCCATCCTCGCCCTTTCCCCGAAGGCTGAGGGACTTTTATTTTTAGTTTTGTCTATTCGGCATCGTCTGGTGAGATGAATCCTCAAAAGTTACAACAGTTTCATTTAATGACAGCTCAAAGTTAAAACAGCACTTTAAAAATAAAGCGGGTTATGACCATGGTTCACCCTTACAACCGTTGCAGCCGCCCCATGGTCACGTGATCCAAAATTCAGAGGAAGTTGGTATCCTCGTGACCAATCACTTATCTATGAGCCAAATAATAAACAGATAATGCAGTTCTAGGTTGCATCAACAGAGGGATAGTTTCAAGATCACATGAAGTGATACGACCACCACTCTGAATTATACTAGTGATGCCACTCTTGGAACACTGCATCCAGTTCTGATCACCCACATGCAAAAGAAGATGTTGAGACTCTAGTCTGGAAAGAGTGTAGAGAAGAGCAACAAAGATGACAAGGAATCCTAAACCATATAATGAACGACTGAGGGAACTAGGTATGACTAGTCCAGGGATTGGCAACCTTAAATGCTCAAAGAGCCACCAGAGGTCCTAACCAGAAGCCCTTGTTCAATTCTGGAGCCGACCAAAAGTCCAGTTCCCCCACGATAGAGTCTCCTCCTAGCACGGCACCCTTTTTCCTCTGCCAACCGGAAGTCCGGTTCCCCCTTTATAGAGTCTCCTCCTAGCTCAGCATCCTTTTTCCTTTTACCGACTGGTCACAGGGAGCCTCAGCAGAGGGATGAAAGAGCCACATGCGGCTCCAGAGCCGTGGGTTGCCAACCTCTGAACTAGTCTAACAAAGAGAAGGAGTAGCACTGATATGACAGCAGTCTTCCAATATTCGAGGGGCTGTCACAGGGAAGAGGGAGGCAAGCTATTCTCCAAAGCACCTAGGGCAAAGCCAAGAAATTACAGGTGTCTGGAGTAGTATAGGGCCGTGATGGCGAACCTATGTCATGTGTGCCACAGGTGGCACGCAGAGCCATTTGTGCAGGCACGCAAGCCCCGGTCAAACTTACCTGCACTGCGCATGCGTGCACCTCCTCAGCTGATTTTCGGCCCATTTGAGGCCATTTCCGCCCTCCCGGAGGTTTGAGGGAAGCCTCTGCAGCCTTGGGAGGCCAAAAAATGGGCCTTCCAGAAATACCAGAAATGTCAAAATGGGTCCGTTTTCAGGCTCCAGAGTCTTTCCTCGAGCCTCTGGGAGGGCGAAAACAGCCTCCCCTGGGCTCCAAAGGCCCTCCGGAGGCTGGGAACAGCACTTCCGGTATTTTCAGAAGGCCCGTTTTTTGGCCTCCCGAGGCTGCAGAGGCTTCCCTCCAGCCTCTGGGAGGGCAAAAACGGCCTAAAACGGGCCGAAAATCAGCTGGGAGGCGCACGCATGCGCAGTGCAGGTAAAGGGGGGGTGTTGTAAATGCATGTGTAGGGGGGGCAGGGCGCATTGCATTGTGGGTGCCAGCACAACAACAAAAAGATTTGCCATCACTGGTATAGGGTCTCCTACTTGAGCAGGGGATTGAACTTGAATAGTGGTCTCCAACCTTACCAACTTTAAGACTTGTGGACTTCAACTTCCAGAATTCCTCAGCCAGCCTTCAACTAGAAGGCCTCCAAGATCTCTTCCAACCGGTACTTTTCCATGTTCTATGGATGCTATGGGCCCAATGAAGCTTATGTGAACACAGCCAGTATTTATGATCAACATTAATGGGTCAATCATGGGAGGGCAAATTTGGAATATTTATTTTTCCCACCTTAAGCCTCTTCACGTTCATTCACTTCACTCCCACCTCTTTGAACAGAGGAATTTCAGAGAACATTCATGACCCTGGTTGACTTCTGCAGAAGTAGATACTCCTGTGTTTCATAACAGTGGAAGAAGTTGCAAGTTACAACACAACCTTTAGCAACAGAGAATCTAAAGCAACTTGAAAATCATGGTTGATTTCTCTTAATTAAGCACAAAATATTGGTTAGATCTGCGTGGCAGATTTACGGACGTTCCACTCTATATAAGACCAGAACAACTTTAGTTTAGCTTATTTTTGGAAATCACCTAGAAACTAATGATTTATTTTTAATAAGGTCTTTTCTACTTGGTTGAAGAAGCTCAGAATTACCCAAGTTCTGAACGAGTAAATGTATGTTGCTCATTTTTTTTACAGAATTATTTACATAAGACAATGAAACCCAAAAGAATAAACAGCCCACATAAAATATTTCACAGCAATGAAACTTGGTGTCATTGATACATGCATGTTGATGATATTATACTTCAGGAGAATAATTTACATAGTATGTATATTTATACATAAATTATATATTTATTGTGAACTTTATATTGTGAATATTCCCTTTAATCTTATTGTTTCCTTTGTTTTATAAAAATTAAAACCTAATTGAGCTGGTTACTCTGAAACCCTGTTTCACTTAACATATTTTCTTGGGCTAGTGCAATTGCATATTTTAGGTCAAGGGTCTTCAAACTTGACAGCTTCAAGACCTGTGGACTTGAACTCCCAGAATTCCTCCTCCAGTCATGTTAGCTCAGGAATTCTGGGAGTTGAAGTCCACAAGTCTTAAACTTGCCAACTTTGAAGACCCTTGCTTTAGGTAATATAATACATAATGTACATTGTTATTCATTTACTTATTACATAATGATTTATCCTCCAGGTCACTCAATAATTGAAGTCACTTGGCAAGTAAATAAAAGTAAATTAAGGCATTCTAACATTTTTGGAACAAGGAAGAGAAAGAGAGCAGGACAAGAAGCAATGGGTGGAAGTTGTTAAAGCGAGATCCAACCTGGAATTGATGAGAAACTTCTTGACAATGAGAATAAATGGGAGAGCTTGCCTCTAGAGCCGTGATGGCGAATCTATAGCACGCAGTGACACAGGTGACACACAGAGCCATTTGTGCCGGCACGCAAACTGCAGGCAAACTTACCTCACTGGGCATGCACATGCCTCACAGCTGATTTTTGGCCAGTTTGAGGCCTTTTTTGGCCTCCCAAAGGCTTGAGGAAGGCTTCTGCAGGCTTTGCAGGCCAAAAACTAGCTCTGTTTCATCACTTCCTGTTTTTCCAAAAATACTGGAAGTGACGAAACGGGGCTAGTTTTCAGCCTGCAAAGCCTGCAGAAGCCTTCCTCAAGCCTTTGAGAGGCCAAAAAAGGCCTCAAACTGGCCAAAAATCAGCTGTGAGGTACAGTGCAGGTAACGGGACGGCATGGGTGGGTGGGGATTACTCATGCATGCGTAGGGGGCATGGGAGGGTGCATATTGCATTCTGGATGCTGGCACACAAGTGTCAGTGTGCAAACGCGCACAAGTTTTTGGCACAGAAGCCCAAAAGGGTTAGCCACCAATGCTCTAGAGAGTTGTGGATGCTCTATCACTGGAAATTTCAAGAAGAAATTAGACATCCATTTGTCCAGGATAGTGTAAGGCATAATGTAGGCAATTACAAGAAGCCCAAGAAGCTACATAGGAAATTGGGACCAGTTAGCATCACAACAGCCCCTGATGCTGTGCCCTGCTGTCGCTGCCCTATGCCAAACTGAACTATACTAGTGATCCAATGTACTACAGTCATGGCAGTCCTGATGCGTGATAGATGCCATGCATCACTTTCCAGTAAGGAGATTCCTGACTGGTCTCTCTCTCTACCACTGATCAATTCCAGATTGGTCTCTGGAAAAACACAGAGTTCTTGAATAACAGTTTTCCTGGTTAAATACAAAAAAGTTAATTATTATCTTGAAAGATCAGTCTACTTGAGAGAATTCTTGTATAAGATCATCTGCATCGTGAGTACAATCATGCAGAGAGTTGAGTTGCGGCTTTTTGCCACAACTGACAAATTTGGTACAAACTCCCTGCTTAGGGAAGAAGTTGGATCGGTATTCTGACCTAGGCTTCCAAAAGGATGAAGCCGACTCCTCGTCCCGATAAAACCCCTTTTATTTAGGTAAAAATGAATTCCTCTCCAGCAAAGTCCTGGCAAACAGTCTTTTATGAGATTTCACAACTACAGACCTTTATCACGCTTGGAGAGCTGCCAGGCCAGTATCTTCCAAACGTCACTCTGTAGCAGACAATACTTGGCAAGAAGTCAGGAACAGATCTTCATTCTAATGAATTGAACTAATTGTCTCCTGAAAACACCACTCCCCTTTCGCTCCTCTTTATTCCCTATGGGAGGAACCATTTGCCGTCCACCTGAGCCTTTACTCCAGAGTCGATCCTTGTTCCTTAACTGTTCCCTTCTCCTGGCAGCTCTGCTCATGTGAATACCGGGAACAGACTCCAGCTGTTCTTCTGCCTTGCTGATGTCCAACTCCAAAGGCAGCTGATAACTTTGGATGGCCCTGGCCCCATTTCTGCATCTGATGCAGAGCACTTGTCAGAACCTTCTTCAGACTCCAGGACTGGTCCATGTTCCTCCCTAACCTCCTCCCTGTCTGAGACTGCTGCCAGCTCTGCTGGCCGCTAACCGAGCCACAACAATCGTTTACAATTTTTTACAAATGCCCTACAAAAACACTTTCAAGCAAGATTGCTTTTTAGTTTTGTATTCCACTGTAATATACAATATTTCTTGAAAGAACTATCATTGAAATGTAAAATTAATTCATAAAACAACTAAATGTGTGCAAATTTTGTATATTAATTAGAACAGATGAAGGACTCCAGTGAATTGCAGCCCATGACTTAACAGTCATGGCAGTTCCTGGCCACTGTCTGCCCTCTAGTGACATATTCCTGAAATAATTTCACTACAGTTTTGGGTGTGTCCACACACAACAGTGTTTTGTTGAGTCAGATACAGTTCTTGGCATTCACACATCATATTAATACACCAACTGTGATATCCTATCCACAACTATGAAGTTTGCATAGCAGAGGCAACAATTGAAAGTTAGGCCAAATACAGCCCAACTTTGTTTTAAAATCAAGTCAGAAAAATGGTTAGAACAAGTGATTCTTGTTTGTTTATGTTTACTGTTACAACAAGGTAGGGAAAACATGAACAGTATCGCTTCTGGCATCGTTTCCAACTTTTAACTAGCAAAGGCCGAAAGTATTGCTCAATTAGTTGGCATCTACCTGGTTTTGGTGCCTCCAACCAAGGCAGGCCTCCTTGGGAGAAGGGAGCTGGGAGTGTCACAGGATTTGGAGTTCAGATATTCCTTGACTTACAACAGTTCATCTAGCGACTGTTCAAAGTTACAACAGCGCTGGAAAAAAGTGACTTATGACCAATTTTCACACTTGCAATTCTTGTAGCGTCCCCATGGTCACATTTACGACGCTTAGCAATGGATTCGTATTTGTGTCCTGGGGTCATGGGATCATCTTTTACAACCTTCTGATAAGCAAAGTCAATGGCCAGTGCTTATATTGGCATTTTTGAAAGTCCCTCCAATGCAGGTTTTATAATAATCAATAGATATCACGAGTTCCTCAGATTTCAAGTAGCAGCAAGGCTGGGATGCCTATTCTTAACGTTAACCATGAGATCTCAGCCTGACATAAATATATATTTGATTACCCCTATACAAGAGAGTCGTTTTTGAGAGCTGGGCGAAAACTGAATTCTGAAGAGGCCAGGAATGTAAAGAGGAAGAGATTTAAGGCCCAGCCTTAAAATATATTCAGCATACAATTGTAAAAAGTATCAACAGCTTGTTGTTGTTCATTTATATGCATGCAACCTAACTACCTCTACTTCCTTCATATAAACTACCCTAATTAAATAACTGAATCATAGTATAAAAATGTTTTAAATAAAATGGGCCCAAATCCCTCAACAGTGTGCATAATAGCTAAGGCTCCACATATTCAATATACTCCTTATTCAGGGTATTTATTTTAAAAAAACTGGTCTAACCAGTGGTGGGCTTCAAAATGTTTTACTACTAGTTCTGTGGGCCTGGCTTGGTGGGCGTGGCATGGCATGGCTTGGCAGGCATGGCTTGTGGGCGTGGTAGGGGAATGATACTGCAAAATTTCAATTTCTTGCCCACTCCAGGTAAAGGATACTGTAAAATCCCCATTCCCTTCTCACCCCACTAACCTGCTTTCCAGCTCCGTTCTCCTGTGCAGGGAAACCAAAGAAGACCCAGCCAATCAGCTGGGACTCAGGAGGCAGAGAATAGATGGGGGCAGGGATAGTCAAAGGTGGGATTTGCCAGTTCTCCGAACTACTCAAAATGTCCGCTACCGGTTCTCCAGAACTGGTCAGAACCTGCTGAATGCCACCTCTACTATTAACAGTTCCAATCTTAGCCAACATGGAACAATTTTTTTCTGAGTGTATCAGAGGCCTACAAAACGTGGAATCTTAAATCAAGAAATTACTGGTGGGGTCTTTTATAAGTTCCAGAGTTTACTGTAGCATCAAATAACATCAATATACTATACAATCTTTTACTTTTTGAAAGGCACAATTGTCCCTTTCAATTTCACCATGAAATCAATTTTCACTTTGCAATAATAAGTCCATTTTTCTTGTTTGGCTTCCAAACTATTATCCAATTAGAGAAGTCAAATTATAAAATCATACAAAGAGTATTATTTATGCAAATGATGAATGGACATGAGCATTAAAAATAGCATCTCAGTTTAAGGGACACATGAAATTAACAAGGATTGACTCAGTGTAGCCATTCTTGGCTAGGTTCTCCTTCTGAAATTCTTTCTTCTCGGAATTTCAGTAGCAACCATTTAAGGGTACAAAACGTGGATTAGCCTGAGAAGGTATGTTGTTAAGTGCCCACACCCTTCCCTTGTGTGTGAGGTGTCAGGTAATGCAAACCACTGAAATGCGAGATCTCTCAGAGGACAGTCTGTAAACTTAATAAGGGCTTAAAAACATAAAAAAGGATGTTTAAGAGAGAACAGAAAATTAAGCACAAATACTGATCAATAGCCCACTGAAGTACACAAGATTCTGTCTTAGGCCCAGTACTCCACAATATATTTATAAATGACTTAGGAGAACTCATCAAATTTGCATACATCGCCGAGTTAGCAGGAATAGCTAACAAGCTAGTAGACTCTCAAGATCCAGGATCTCAACAGACTTGAACAATAGGGCCTATCTAATAAAATGAAATTTGATCGTGGGAAAAGTAAGTTTTTTACAACTTAGGCAAGAAAAACCAAATGTATAGCATTGGTGGAACCTGGCTCAATAACAATAACCGTGAGAGGGATCTTGGCATCCTAGTGGACAGTGGGATAGAATCAAGATCGCATGAAGTGTTAGTACCACTTTATGAAGCCTTGGTAAGACCACACTTGGAATATAGGGCCTTCTGTTTCTATTTGATTACAAGACTAATACTCTTGACCCCACATTCTACAAAATAGATGTAATCTGATTGGAGAACTGCCATGACTTGGATTCACTATTGATAAGAAGTGTTAAGTAAGACCTAGCTACCTTCACTCAGTTCTAAACTTCATACACAGATAAACTGCATCCTAAGTTACTAATGGAGTTGTGAGACACAGCCAGTTTTTCTCTAGTATGCAGGATTTATTTATTTATTGATTGATTGATTGATTGATTGATTGATTGATTGATTGTTTATTTATTTATTTTTATTTGTCAAAAGCTAATAGGTATAAGTAAAAACATGGTTATGAATACATGGATACATATAAGAAAAATAAAAAAAAATATAAAAGGAACAATAGGACAGAGACGGTAGGCACTTTGGTGCGCTTATGCAAAGCCCCTACAGACCTCTTAGGAAAGGGGTGAGGTCAATAGTAGACAGTCTAAGGTTAAAAAAAAAATTGGGGGGGGGTCTGCTCCTACTATATCAGCACAGAGTGTTAAAGCCATATCTAAAAGTGCTCATCAATGTTCCCATGCAATAGTACAAAATGTTGTCCATCTGGTAATTTTTAATATTAGATCAATGATTGAAAAATAACTTTAGCAGACCTCTGTGAACTCTGTTCTAAAACCCTCAACAGAATACAAAACTGTTGAAAGCAAAATGGCATTTAACAAAGACAAACACAGGGTGGAATGAAATCTTTATCATTAAGCGCCATTACAAATGGAAAAGATTTAGAAGCCAGCAACAAGGGGGGGGGGGGGAAGAATGTGAATAATACTGAATGCTTACTAAAAGACAACATACTACTTGCTGATAAATCCAGAACATATCATTGATATTTACTCAACTCTATAAAGCATAATCATTTATTGCACCATCTTTAACAAGAACTTTCTTGCCAGCTATTTCTTAAGCATATTTGCATTCAATTCAAGTGAGAACAGATTTCTTCTCCTAGTAGTGTCCAATGTTGTCCGGATAAATATTACATTAGGATGTAAAAAAGTGAATGGAAACAGTACCAATTTTTAAAAAGCCAGAATTATTATTTAATTCCAAAATAAAGGCTCCCATGACACTAATTTTATAACAAGGCAAGTATGAGCATGTTAACCCTCTAGAGCAGAGTAGCAACTCTCAATTGGGAATGTAAAGCAGATTGTACAAGGTTTCAAAGCGTATTTTTCTGCAATTGCGTTCTTCAAAGAGGTGTTAGATAACTGCTTTTTAATTTTTTTCCCCCAGAATCATCAACTTAAGCTTTTTATAGTTCCTCCTGAGAAAGTTTTTATGTGAAATCTACATGGAGTGGGGGTGGCCAATAAATTCAAATAATAATAAAAAATAGAAGTAGACGACTGTGGCAATGAAACCATAATTCTTGAATTGCAGGGTTTCTCAACCTTTTAGCGACTTTAAATTGTGTGGACTTCAGCTTACAGAATTCCCCGGAGAGCTCATGCAGATTGGAGAATTCTGGGAAATGGAGTCCATTCATCTTAAAATTGCCAAGATTGCCGATAAATGAACTGTGGTCTAATCCTTTCCTTACATTTAACTAGTATTTATGTATAGTACATATTAATCAATCTTTATTTATTTATTTATTTAATAACTCTATACATGTAAAGCGGTACAATGAAGTGAGATTATGATGTCACATAGATGCAATTCAAATTTCTAAACAGATGTTTTGAAAATTTAGAAACACACATCAAGAATTTTTTTGGTAAAAAGAGAAGAATGGAATGACAAAATGAAGTGTACACCTTGGAAATAAGACGCAGAGCAGAGGCATGGTCTATTAGCAAATGATTTGATGCGCTTAGTCAACTGTGACTATGTAGGCTATTCAGTCCTACTGTGCTATTATTGAAATGTAATTCAAGACATGGATTATTTATACTTAAGGTGTCTGGATAGTTCACAAATGTTTTGCATCATGCATGCATTTTCACTCTTGAGCTGTCAGTTTTGCATTCTGGGAATAAGATATGCTGACATTTAAAATGGGTGGTTTCATTGTGGTCTCAGCTGTTAAGAATAATGTTCTTACTTTAAAATTCCAGTAAACTTCATTGTGTACAGCTGTGATAACCCAGGGCATGGCACAAAAGCAACAGTCAGATAATCAATAAGAGTCCCTTTATTGTCTCCAACTTTCCCCCCAATGTCCAGGTTTCCTTCGGCTGGAGAAAAACTCTCCCAGGAACAGCCTTTAACTGTAGAAAATTCAGTCCAAAACAAGGTACACACAAGCTAAATTAAAATCCAAACAAACCAAACTGAAGTAATCAACTTGACAGGGCAGGAGAAGGAATTTTAGATTTTAAAGCAAGGCAAAATGATGATACAAGATAAATTCACGTTTGCTCCTAACAGCTTGCTGCGAGCAGCTTGCCTTTTGTTTTTTATACATTGTGTTCCCAGCTGTGACTAATGAAGGGAATCAGGGCCCTTTCCTCTCCTGTAAGTCATGCAACCCATGTTGTTCTCTTCTCTGTTTCTCTCTGCATGCCCTAGGATGAAGAAGGGGTGAGCCCAGGTTATCCTCTGAACTCCTTCTCCCTTGTTCTACCTCTTCCCTGCTTTGCCCAGCCAGACTTTGCCCTTCCCCAGTTTCTTCCACATCCAACGAAGCCACACTTCCACTCCCTGTCAGCTGTTTGGCTTCTTTCTATGAGTCACATTCCGACAGGGGCATGACAACAGCTTTCAAGGGGGAATACAGGTAGTCCTTGACTTACCACTATCCATTTAATGTCCTTCAAAGTCACAATGGCACTGGAAAAAGTGACTTATGATTGTTTTTCACACTCATAGCCTCATTGCAACATCTCCATGGTCATGTGATCAAAATTTGGATGCTGGGCAACTGACAAGTATGACACGTGATGGTATGTTGCTGGTTCACACCGGTTCTAGCAATCTGGTAGTGCCAGTCGGCAGTTGGCCTCACCCCCGCCCTTTCCTGTCCTATATTTCCTTTGTGTTGTAGTTTTCTGGCAGCAGGTGCACACGGCAGTGGTATCTGACAATGAGGGCGAAAGGGAACCAGTCAGGAAGTCTGGCGAGGACTTGGATGAGGGTCCTGCAGAGATGGGGCCAGGACCATCAGGGAGTGGGGTGCTGCCTTTGGAGCCTCCACAGTCTGGCAGCAGCAAAACAGAGGAACAAGGGGAGCCTATTCCCAGTGCGCGTATGTGCACAGCTGTTAGAAGATGAGAGCAGCTGAAGCAGAAGGGGCAACTCGGGAGTAAGGCTGGGAGGTGATTACCCCTCCCATAAGGGATAAAAATCAGCCCTCGGGGATGCGCTCTCTGCAGGAAGCAAAGAAGTTTATTAGACTCTGATTCCTCATTGAAGCCCTGCGAACTCTGGTTTGTCTTTGCTAGAATTTCTGTTGGTTGATATTTCTCAGTAATTGGACTTATGTTTCTTGGCAGCCTTTTGCAACCCTGAAAGGCATACTCTTATCTCAGACAATTGTGTTTAAGGAGTTTTGGCTGGGAATGCAAAGAATTCCCAGTGTCACATTACAAAAAGTTTGCTTTTACGCACAGTTTGTGTTTTCTTAATTTGAACAAAGCCTGGGTCAGAACAGTTTGTAGCTCAGCTGATAGGCGTGGCAGAGCGGATTGCTGCGCCTCCGCTGTTTTACTCATCAGCACTGATGGTAAGTTTTCATGCTTGAAATTGCCTGTTTTAGAATGCTCCACACACACACAAAGCACGCACCCACAGAACCGGTAGTAAAATATTTTGAATTCCACCACTGTGTCATATTTACGGCTGTTGCAGTGAGCCAGGATCACATGGTCACCTTTTGCCACTTTCTGACAAGCAAAGCCCATGGGGAAGCCAGATTCACTTGACAAGAGTATTACGAACTTAACAGCTGCAGTGCTTCACTCAACAACTGTGGCAAGAAAGGTCGTAAAATGGGTGCAAAATTAGTTTAACAACGGTCTCACCTAGAAGCAGAAATGTTGAGCTCAATTGTGGTTACAAGTCAAGGACTACTTGTACAGAGTTGGAGGGCCAAAGAAAAAATATCTAGGACGCTATTTCTCATACTTAAAATATGTCGACTTACAACCATTCATTTAACAATTGTTCAAAGTTATGGCACTGAAAAAAGGTGACATATGTTTGATCCTCATACTGATGACCATCACAGCATCCCTCCAGTCACTCAATCGAAATTCAGGTGCTTGGCAACTGGTGTGTATTTGCAATGGGTTCCAGTATTCTCGGGCCACAATTGCCATTTGCGATCTTGCCAGACAAGCTTCCAACAAGCAAAGTCAAGGGAAGGAAGTCAGATTTGCTTAACAGCGTTACAATTTACTTAACACCAAATATCCACTTAACAACCATGGCAAAAAGTTTATAGAAGTTGGTCTCTCTCTCTCTCTCTCTCTCTCTTTTAGCCCAGATGGCAGGCTCAGGCAACAATCTGGTAGATCCGAGTTGGCAAACCTATGCACACGAGAGTTCGCCTGGAAAAGCCCCACGGCACATGTGCACGCACGCCGCCACCCGACAACTGATTGTCAGGTATCTGGTGTGCAGGGGCGAAGGGGGGGTGCATGGGAGACACCTGTGCATACACGTGAGGGGATTGCGTGCGCACGTGAAGCTGTGCTGCACGAGAGGGAGTCACGCATACATGCATAAAAATGCACAGTGTGCAAGGGGGAATCGTGCATGTATGTGCAGACACGCGACACATGAAGGGAATCATGGGTTCATACACAGATGTGTGGCACACGAGGGAGTCACACGCACATGCATAGATGTGTGGTGCATGTGGGGGGTCATGCGCATGCTCAAGGGGTGTGGGGGGCACCCAACATGCATTGCCTTCTAGGTGCTGGCACACGAGCATGCACACAAGCGAGGGCGTGCAATTATCAGCACCGGAGCTGAAAAAGGTTAGCCACCGCTGTGGTGGATCAATCAATCAACCAAATGGATCAATATAGGAACATGCTAGAAAGAAAAAAAATGTCATTTGAATCCTAATAAACTCTTATTAAACCTCAAATCTGTAATATTAAAAGAGATTTTCGTGGTAGAACAGCATAGTGTTTGAAGTCTCATCTGAGCCATTTACACAATATAATCTAATAATGCATTGTCAAGATACTCATTGTATCCTTGACCCTGAGGAAGTTGTTGACTGTGCACATTTAAATGAGCAAAGGCTCTCGTGGTGAAATTGGTAAAGTACAAAATTCAAAGTTTAGTAGTCCAACAACTAAAATTCAGCTAGATGAGTGCGTTCTGCCCCATTTTGTGACTTTTCCTGCCACAGAAACAATGCAACATAATTTTGCTTTTCTGCTAAAACCACTTTGTTAGGAATTTGTGTACCAATTAGTTCAGTTGGCAATATACAGTATAAACCAAGAATGTATGTTTGTAACTTTAAGACAAAGTTACTGTATTGATTTGTACTATGTTCTGATTGGTTGATTGTATTGTGAATTGCCATAAGATGGAGCTAGAGATCATAGCTTGCTCTCCCTGACATTCTGTTGCTCAGCTGTGCTTATATTTTGATATCTTTGTTTATTGTAAATGACAAAGGCAACCAGTAAGAAGACTTTGTAATTGGATATTTTTGGGACTGTTAAATGTATATGACCTGGACCATTTATTGGACTGTGCTATTTCTTAAAGCAAACTTTAAGTCAATTTAGTGTATCTGTGTGTGGCTGAATAATTATTCATAACTACTCTCATAAACGTTTCCATGTGTATATCCTTGCTACTCAAGGGTTATTCTGTACATATCATAACACAGTTGCTCTGCCTAATCGGTCTCTTGTGTTGGGTCTTCTTCTGCTTCTGACTCAGATAATAGGAGGAAGGTAGTGCTTCAGTGATGCCATATGTCATTTGAACATTTCAAGGTAGTACAAACAGTAATGGATATGCTGCCTTGAGACCCCTTTGATACTTGCCAATTCCAATCCATCCCAATTAAAAATTTTAGGAATATTTGTAAAACTCCCCAACCCACCAAAAATAGGCTGTTTTGGGGGGGAGGAAGGAGGAAGTAAGGAAGAATTCCAGGTATGGCTTTTTCACCATTCTCCTCGCACTTGTTTCTACAATAGGTATTGGAGCATTATCATGATAAGGAGCCTCTGAGGTGCAGTGGTTAGAGTGCAGTACTGCAGGCTTCTTCTGCTGACTGCCGGCTGCCTACAATTTGGCAGTTGAAATCCCACCAGGCTCAAGGTTGACTCCGCCTTCCATCCTTCCGAGGTGGGTGAAATGAGGACCCAAATTGTTGGGAGCAATAGGTTGACTCTGTAAACCGCTTAAGAGAGGGTAGTAAAGCACTATAAAGCAGTGTATAAGTCAGAGTGCTATTGCTATTTATTTATTACATTGATGTTAGTGTGTTATCTGACAAAAGGAAAGCAGTGTCCTCAACAATATTGCAATCTCCCAAAACATGGTGCCTCAGCTTCAATTACAGATGCAAGAATCAGAAAGCAGAAGTCTGCTTCAGGAGAAAGAGGAAACAGCATGAAAATAGTCTTTCATAGCCTTTTGTTTTGGAGCTCTGGTTTACCTGCTATAGCAGCAATTTGCATTTAGTTATATCTGGAGCAGTTATATTTGTTTATATCAACAGAGAGACAAAAAGAACAGCAAAATAAATTTATACTGCTTGTAAGTCAGAGAGGAAAAACAGCAAAGCTTCCACTCAGTACCAGAACTTACAACCACAACTGAGCCCAACATCTCTGTTGTTCAGTGACATTTAAGTGAATTTTGCCCTGTTTTATGACCTTTAAATCAAAGGCTGTCATAAATGTGAACTGGCTGCCAAATGTGCAGATATTTTGATGAGATGAGCTCAGAGATGCTACAACAGTTGTAAATGTGAAAAATGGTCATACGTCGCTTTTTCTTCAATGTTGCTGCAAACTTTGGGTGGTCACTACACAAACTGTTGCAGGTCAAGAACTACCTGTAGTAGGTAAGATAGGGAGGGGGTCTTCCTCTTCTTTCTCTTCCTGTTTTGAATGCTGGTATTGACTCCTGAGGGTTATCTAGATTAGTCCCAAATTATTATTTATTTGATTTGTCAATCGCTTACAAGATGATAGAAGCATAAATGTAAGAATACAGGAAATAGGTACAAATAAATGGAGACAATAGGATAGGGATGATAGGTATGATGGTGCACTTATGCACGCCCCCTACAGACCTCTTAGGAATGGGATGAGGTCAACAGTAGTTAGTTTGAAGTTAAATGAGTGGGGATTAGAGGATGTAACAGGTAGTGCATTCCAGACATTGACCACTCTGTTGCTGAAGTCGTACTTCCTACAATCGAGTTTGAAGCGGTTTACACTGAGTTTGTATCTGTTGTGTGCTCTTGTATTGTTGTGGTTGAAGCTGAAGTACTTCTTGACTGGTAGGACATTGTAGCAGATAAATTTGTGCGCTACACTTTAGTCTTATGACAAGGTTTTTGTAAGTGGTTTGTCTCACTTCTCCAGAAACAAGACATCTTGTTTCACGCTTGAAACTCTTCAAAAGCTACCATTTTATGGGAAAGTTGATTTTCTAGATCTACCTTTCTTCACCTGGCTCTTATTCTTGTCAAACTTGTTCTGGTCTCGGTGTCAATTCACATTTCTTCCAGCCAGCTACTGCAAATATGGACTGGGATACCAGCCAAGAGAGCTGCTCCCCAGCCTATGGTTTGTTTCATTATGTTAGCTATATTTTGTACCCAGAGACATGGCTCAGCATGCTTACTGCCTCACCTCCTTCTAGAAGCCTTCAGAGCAAACTTCGTTAAAAATTTAGCCTTGGAAAAGTGGAAAAAATTCCAATTGAAGAAGAAGTGATTAAGAGGATGGAATGTGCAAAAATGAATAAATTGACATTAGCAATTATCAAGAAGAGAAAGAATATTAAAAAATCTGGCATCTATTTTATCAATGGTTAGATAAGAAAATAGAGAAGTAAAATGTGTTATAAAAAGTAATGGTATAATATGCAAGATATGTAATGATATTATATAATTGAACATAATGAAATGAATTGGATGTTCTCAGATTTATTAAAATTGAGATTTGCTCTATAAGAATTATGTGAATTTCTAATTGAGTCTAATAATGATATAATAATAATACACTATAATACAATATAAAATGTATAGTTGACTTATGGAATATGAATGTATGTTTGGAATGGTACAGACTGTTGATATTATGACATTGCACAAAAGAAATGTACCAACTGCCAGGCTGTATTTTAGAAGATGGTTTTATGTTGATGTTTCGTGTTTGTGTTTGTCCTAAAAAAAGAAAAACTTTTATAAAAAAAAATTAGCCTTGAACCTTTTAGCTAATTTCCCCCAGAGTTCATCAGAGAATGCGCAGATGTTGGACTCAAATAGGAATTTCAATTCTTAACAGTAAAACAAAAGATCTAGCGTTGGGTTTTTTTGCCTGGCTTTAACCTGATGAAGGCCTTTCTTCCCCATCCAAACAACAGGTAGCAGTAATCACAGGATTCTACCTCTGGGCATGAAAGTTATTACTTACCTATGGAGTTTGGATTCTACCCACAATTAAATGTAGATATGATTGCTCCCCTTGCCTTGATAATAAAGGGCAATTATTTATGCTCACATGCTGGCAGATGTTGATCATAAATGGAGATAATATAATAAGCAGTGCAACCAAATGGGTTAGAATAATGAATAATTTGGGTTGAGCAAACTTCTCTCAGAAACTTAAGCCTGGGGAAGCCTACAATGTGCCATTTTTAAAAAAGAAATCCTATTAGTTGCAGGTAGTCCTCGACTTACGGTCACAATTGAGCCCACCATTTCTGTTGCTCAATGAGACATTTTGTTAAGTGAGTTTTCCTCCATTTTATGACCTTTCTCGCCACAGTTGTTAAGAGAATCACAGCAGTTGTTAAGTTAGTAACAGAGTTGTTAAGTGAATCTGGCTTCCCCATTGACTTGCTTGCTAGAAGTTGTTGATCACATGACTCTGGGACACCACAACTGTCATAGATATACGAGTCAGTTGCCAAGCATCTGAATTTTGATGACATGTCCATAGGGATGCTGCAACAGTTGTAAGTGTGAAAAACGGTCATAAATTATTTTTTTCAGTGCCAATGTAACTTTGAATTGTCACCTAACAAACCAAGGAATACCTGTACTATATGACTATATTAAATAGAATATAATCCTCGTGACTTCTTTAATATGTACCAAAAAATAATTATGGCATAACAGTAAAAAAAAAGACTGAGATGAATTTCTTCTGTACAGTCTTGAAGGATTTCCAAGGTACCAAGCTATCATTGTTTTATAACAGAAAGTTCTTGTAATATTCCCAGATGTACCTTGTTTCTATGAAAACAAGTGAAAAGTTACAATGAATCAGTATAGTATAAAAGCTATCAGGAATCAGAAATCATTTCTAAATAAGGAGGACAGGACTGAATTCCAAACATGTTTTAAATGCATGATATCTGAATACAAACATGTTTTAAATGCATGATATCTGAATTCAGCCTAAACCCGTTATAAGCCCTCTCTGCCAGCACGTGAGCTGTCTCCCCAGCTCAGTTGCATTGAGCATGCGCCTCCCACTAGTCAACTGATTGTCAGGTATCTGCCGTGCATATGCAGGACGCATGCAGATGTGCGTGCATGCACAGGGGGAGCAAGGGGGCACGCGTGCGCAGGGGTCATGCGTGCGTGCATGTCCAAGGGGTGGGGGTCATGCAGGGGGGAGTGTTCGCATGCGTAAGGGCACGGGGGTCACACATGCATTGCACGCACACACTTTCGGCACGCGACGACGAAAAGGTTAGCCATCACGGGCCTAAACTAAACTTTTACACTGGAATGAGACACTAAATTTGCTCCTACCTGCGGAACATGCAGGTAACCAGGCCGTGTCTCCAGAGCAAGTCCTCCCAGGCCATCTTCAAACTATAGTTAGCTCTCGACTTACGACCTCAACTGAGCCTAAAATTTGCTGTTGTTCAGTGAGTCATTGGTGAAGTGAGTTTTTACCCTGTTTTATATGACCTTTCTTGCCCCCGTTGTTAAGCGAATCGCTGCACTTGACAGAAGTTGGTAACACGGTTTGCATGGTGGAATCTGGCCTCCCTATCATTTGATTTGGCTTGTCCAACCGTCGCAAAAGGGGGATCCCATCCGACCTCGGGAGGCAACAACCAGTCAAAAGTAGGAACCAGTTGCCAAGCATCTTAATTCCAGTCACCTGATCGTAGGGATGCTCACAAAGGTGAAGCTGCTTTTATTCAGGGCCGCTGTAACTTTGAACGGTCACTAAAGGAACTGTCCTATACCGAGGACCCCTCCTGGGAAACAAGGCCTGCAATAAACCTCCAAGCGATTCCCCCACCGCCTCTCAGGGCGAAAAAAGGGCCTATTTTGACGGCCGCGGCCGGTTCTTTCAGAGGGGCAAAGACCTTCCCCACACACACCCCCCCCCCCCCCCCAAAAAAAAGCCCGGGGCAAACCGGTCTCGCCGACCCCAACCGGCTCTCCCGAGCCCCCCGCCACGATCAACCGGAGGACGGCGCGCCTGCCCAGCCACGGAGGGAGCCCTCCTCGAGGCGGAGGTTTCCAGGGAGAAAACGCTCCACCTCCCGACGCCGATTGTCCGTCCGACGGCCGGCCTCCGTCCCCCGCCGGGGGCGCTCAGCCCAGGCCCGCGGCCGGATCTACGTGTCGGTTCCCTCCGCCGCGCGGGGCCGCAGCTGAGGCGGGTCCGGCGCCGCCAAACCGACGAGGCGGAGGCGGGAGAGGCGAGGCTGCGCTTCCCCGCCCGGCCGTGTAGGGGGGGCCCGTCGGCCTCGAGAAGCGGACGGCCTCGGCCTCTGAGGAGCGGCAGACCGTCGCCGCCTGACGAGAGGCCGGCGGCGGCGGCGCCATGGAGGACATCAACTCCAACGTGAACGCCGACGCGGAGGTGCGGAAGCTGCAGGAGCTGGTGAAGAAGCTGGAGAAGCAGAATGAGCAGCTCCGCATCCGCAGCGCGGCCGGGGCGCCCGGCGGCAGCAGCCCCAAGCGGCTACTCAGCGGCGGCGGCGGAGGGTCGGGTGCCTGCACGCCTCCGCCGCTGCTCTTCCCGCCTCCCGCCGCCCAGCTCTCGCCGTCCTCCTCCTCCTCGCCGTCGCCCCTGGGGCTGGAGAGCCGCGGCCTCAACGCCAAGGCCGGGCCGCGGCGGCCACCCCCGAACGACGAGCGGGGCGCGGAGGCGGCGCGGGGGCCCGCCGAGAAGAGCGGCCTGCTGGACGAGGTGGAGCCGCTGAGGCCCGACGAGCTGGAGCGGCTGGCCGGCTGCGAAGAGGACGAGACGGGCTGGTGAGGGGGACAGAGCGGGGAAGGGTGGCTGGGGCCGACGTGGCTGGGGCGTCGCGCTCCGGGGAGGGAGGCCACACCTGAACCGGGAAGAAAGGAAAGGAAGGAAGGAAGGAAGGAAGGAATAGAAGAAGGGAGGACATGGATAGAAGAAAATGAACAGAGGATTGGAGGGAGGGAGGGATAGAAGGAAGGAAGGAAAAACATGGGTAGAAAAGATGAATACAGGAAGGAAGGAAGGAAGGAAGGAATGTATAAAAGGAAGGAGATAAAGAGATGAAGGAAGGAAAGGCATGGGTAGAAGGAAGGAGGATGAAAGAAGGAAGGACATGTATAAAAGGAAGAAGATGAAGGAAGGAAGGAAGGAAGGAAGGAAGGAGAATAGATGAAGGAAAGGAAGGAAGGAAATGCATGGATAGAAGGAAGGAGATGAATAAATGAAGGAAGGAAGGACAGGTACAAAAGGAAGGTGATAGAAAAAGGAAGGTAGGGCATGGGGAGAAAGAAGGAGATGAATAGATGGAGGAAGGAAGGTGAATAGAAGGAAGGAGATGAATAGATGAAGGAAGAACATGTATAAAAGGAAGGAGATAAAGAGATGAAAGAAGGGAAAGAAGGAAAGGCATGGGTAGAAAGAAGGAGATGAATAAATGAAGGGAGGAAGGACACGTACAAAAGGAAGGTGATAGAAAAAGGAAGGAAGGACATGGGTAGAAAGAAGGAGATGAATAGATGAAGGAAGGACATGTATAAAAGGAAGGAGATCAATAGAGGAAAGAAGGAAGGATCCTCCTACCCCAAATATTGGGGGATATGCAAAGACAGGCTAACTCTAGGTATCCTGGTGGGGAGCAAGGATCCCCAAAGCTGGGAATCCCCTACAGGGGTTTTCCTTCAGGAATCTCCCCACAGCCTTTTCCTTCTTTGCACAGCTGCTTAAGGGGAGCAGGAAAGGTGGTTTGGGGATCTCCCTTGTTGGGCCTGGACACACTTTTGTTAACTGGGAAAAGACACAACCAAATTGGCCTAATTTTACACCAGTGTCTGGAGTGGACGGGTTGCACCTCTTCTTGTTCCAATATCTCATAAATAAGAGTGATGGTAAATTCAAACCAGGTTTTTAGAAGTGGTGAGGTTTCTATGGTCTAACATTGGTTGAACAGCTGCATGGGTTGGGTTGGGTTGGGTTGGGTTGGGTTGGGTTGGGTTGGGTTGGGTTGGGCTGAATTAGATCATTATTTTTCAGTTCTGGGAGTTGACCTCTTAATGGTCTTAAAATTGCCAATTTGGGGGAAAAATTGAATTAGATCATAATGATCCTGAGTGCCTTTTTCTCTCAGCCTTAAACTTGCTAGTTTACACAGGAAACCAAAGAATCCTTTTGTGATTAGAATCCTGTCTCTTGAAAAGACACCAAAGTCGGGGCAAAAAGGTGATGTTGCAGAAAGGTGATGTACAATACTTGAAAGGAATATAGAATGTGCCTTAAAGTTCTGGAAAAAGCATGAGCAAGAAAAACCAATAGTCAATAAGGTTTCTTCAATTCTCTCCCAATTCTCTTTCACCTTACATCTATTTGTGTATTGCCTTATATGCACAGTCACACGCACAAATTATAGGGTACATACATTTCAATTATTTTTCCAAAATGATGAGTCAGGATGGATGTGTTCATTCGCGTTAAAATTAGATAATGGAATAAGAGATGATATATTAAGATTGCATGATGTCATTTGATTGTGGTAGCTTAAATGAACAAATTGAGACTTCTTCACTTAAAATTGGAGTGTGGAGCAATTTCCTCCTTTTGTATGCATTGCTTGTTGGTTGAGTACTGTAAATGCTTCTCCTCCCTTCCATGCATTATATTTGCTTTATTCTTGACAGGCAGAGCTCAATTACATTTAAGTAATTAAAATATACAGGCATATATTTGGAAGCATGGGAACCTCTCTTATCTCATGTGCAATGTGATTCATTAGGCTAATTTTATTATTGTGAACTGAACACAGATAAACTTGTTTTAAATTTATTTGTCTTTGATGGTACAATCATGTATGTACTTAACTCAGTATTAATTCTCAAATAAGCAGAATAAAATTTCTGAGTAGAAAGATTTCTGAGGTCATTAGCTGCTGATTGGTTAGTTTAACTCTTTTCCACATGTTTAATTCATTTCACTATTCTGTATTCATTCTCTTCTCTGAAGTACAGCAAAAAATTTTTAAAAAAAGTGTTATTTTGTCTCCAGAGCCTGTTTGCTATTGAGCTGTGTTTTGATCATGGAAAAAAAATGACAAACTATTTTCCAAATGCATTATTTCCTTAATCAAAGACATTTCATGAATTCATGCTTAAATCAGTGAAGATATTTGGGCAGTAACATGGATGTGACATGCTATTTTATTGTTTTCATAGTCTAGCCCACAACTGGCATTAGCTATAACTGTGCTACTCAAAGTATGATTCAGTGTTGGTGCATGAAATATTTGTTACTGTTACTGGTCTACCATGAAATAAGTGCAGAGTAAGCATTTAGAAACTTACATGACAGTTGACATTGCTTGAGATATAAATAAATGCAAGACCTGTGGATTGGTCTTACAGAGTATAGACCAGTTTGGTTGTTGTTACAGCTGGTGCAAGTTGGTCATACAAAATATCACCACATTACAATATATGATATTTTAAAGTTAGTTTGTTGTAACCCATCCAACAATCTGAGAAATGTAGACATGATGCTGGAAATGATTCTGAAGAAATGGACACACACACAAAAATCCGTATTCGTTTTATTTCCTCCTGTGACGAGCATTGTTCTCAATCCAACCTAGATCAGATAAATTAACAAACAAGAAGCAAGGTTATTTATCACTTTAAAATGTTTAAATATGTTCATTGAAAGCAATAGTTCATTGTTCATTGAATAGAACATAGTTCATTGAAACTATGTTCATTGAAAGCAGGGATGTCAAACTCATGGCATCATGTCAGCATCATGTGACGTATTTTTTCCCCTTTGCTAAACCAGGCTTGGATGTGGCCAGCGCATGACGCATCTGATCTGCGGGCTGGGAGTTTGACAGCCCTGATTTAAAGTATTCATAAAAATATAGGTTTCCCCTGTCCAGTCACTTCTGATTCTAAGTGGTGGTGCTCATCTCTGTTTCTTAGCTAGCATTGTCCAAAGATGTCTCCACAGTCCTCACGACATCATGCTGCAATGCAGAGCATGCAGCAAAACACAGAACGCCATTACCTTCCCACCAAAGTGGTACCTATTTATCTATTTGCATTTACATGCTTTCAAGCAAGTGGGCAAAAATGGGTGCCCACCTCCATCATGTGGCTCTCAAGTCTCGAACTCAGATTCTTAACCACTGAGCCATCACGTTCCCATAAAGTGTGCATATAAGTGTTAAATATGAGGAATTGATATTTCATTCATAACTAGTTACAATTCTAAAAGGAATGACAAAAAGTTTCAAATATAATGCAAAATACCGAATAGCAGTTCTGTATTAATTGTTTATGCCTACACTTTCAATGAACAATGTATACAGTTCTTATAACTCTTTGTCCCATGTTAGGTTTCTTTTTTCTTATTGAAATGTATTAGTGTTACCTTGGTGGTTTCAAAATTCTTTGGAATAGGATGTCTGATATTGTGCCTTTTATTTTTCTAACACAAGGTTCAGTTGACGACGGAGACTTTAAAGATATTTTTTACTTATTTTAGAAATATATTAACCGAGACTTGAAAGATATTTTAAAAACTAAATGAGTCTGTTTGTTAAGTACCTGTCCATTCTTTGGATGGTGAATATGTTTCATAAACTATCTGAAAACACAGGTGGTATTCAGCAAGTTCTGACCAGTTCTGGAGAACCGTTAACGGAAATTTTGAGTGGTTCGGAGAACTGGCAAATCCCACCTCTGACTGGAGATTTTACAGTATCCTTCCCCTGCCACGCCCACCAAGCCATGCCCGCAGAACTGGTTCTATTGAATTAATGAATTCTGATTTTTGCATACTGAAATTAACATTCATCTGTTTTTTTTTTGTCCTGGAGGGCAGGCAGTCTGCCCATCAATCAGTCTCCCTCGGTAACTGGTCTCTAGATTGGTGATGGCGAACCTATAGCACGCGTGCCGGAAGTGGCATGCAGAGCCATTACTGCTGGCATGTGAGCCCTCGCTCAGAGCAGGTTTACTGCACAGGCGTGCGTGCCGCACACCTGACAGCAGTTTGTCGGGTATTTGGTGTGCATGTATGGGAGGCTGGGATGCACAGGAGATGTGAATGCATGCGCAGAGATGCACAGTGCAAACGGGGCCTTGCGTGCATGCACAGAGATGTGGGGGGGCATCGCATGCACAGGGGGCATGGCCCCCCCCGCGCACATTGCCTTCTGGATACTGGCAGGCAGCACGTAAGCGCTTGCATGCCTGCAATTTCCAACACAGGAGCCCAAAAAGGATATCCACCACTGCTCTAGATGGTTACCATGTGCATTATGCAACCAACAATAATTAAGCAATGTAAAATAGAAACTTTGTAGTATGATAATGAAAGTAAAAGTTACGTGACAGTTCCAGAATCAATTCCCCAAAAGCTGGATCTTTATAGCTCTCCAGAAGACTACAGTATAAGAAGAGGGGTTCTTATTGCTTCCAAAGATAATGTGTCCCAGAGGCAGGGGTGGGATTCTACCAGTTTGCACCTATTTGCTAGAACCGGTTGTTAACATTCTAAGAAGTTAGGAGAACGGGTTGTTAGAAGAAATTACTGGCCTAATCCTGTAAGGAAGGCAGGAAGGAAACATTCTGGTGTTGCTTACAGAAACTGCCTCTCCGTTAATCCGTTAATCCTACCGTTAATCCTACCCCTGCCTAGAAGGGAGCCCTGCAGAAAGCTCCTGCCTTCAGGTCTCTTCCCCCTGGTATCTGGGGATCCCATGCAGGCAACATCTGGGTTAGGTGGACACATTCAATCAGGGAAAGGCAATCTCTTAATTTCCAGCATGCTGAGAAAAAGATGCACTTGTGCTGAAAACCATGTCATCTTGTTATTTTTTTTTTGTTGTTGTTAAAAAGAACACGGTATTGAAGTTCTGTGTATCCCTATGTAATGTTTGTGTGTTTTAATTTCCACCAGGTTGTATATGTCACCAAAGAAGAAAGTAACCCCTGTGCAAAAATCGATGAGTCCCCTCGTTTGGTGTAGGCAAATATTGGATTATCCAACTCCAGACATTGAATGTGCTAAAAAGTCATTGATCCATAGGCTTGAACAGACCATGTCAGGTGAACTTCTGGATTTTTTTTTAATGCTAACTTGTTTTAAACAGGTAGTATTTTAATATACTTTTTTTTTTAAAAAATAGTTATGTTCCTGTGAAAGCTAGTCTGTTTTAAATTCAGTTTACGTTAATAGGAAGATTATTATATGCTTTCTTATATTAAAAATTAATGGGAAACAAGTGTCCAGCTATGCTGTAGTTACTGTCTAATAAGTATACCAGCATGGCAGCTATTTTGAACAGTGTCATTTTATTTTAAATGAATTAGTACCTGGGAAATGGCATGTAAAATAATAATTTTTTAAAAAAAATTTCAAAACATTTATCAGGCACATTAAATAATTGAAATAAATGATCAGATGACCATTTTCTGGACTGTTACATTATCAAAATATAATATTAGTGTTTGCCAAATTAAATTTAAAATTTAAAAATTGATGGGATTGTACTGTAGAGTTTGTGCTATTAACAAGGTGAAGAGATGCATTTTATTAAAAAAAATCTTATTCTACTTTGTACCCACGGTCTGTACCATATGGAATTAAAATCAGAAATTCAGTTTTAAGTTCTGTGAAACAGTGTATGAATTTTCTTTTCTGTTTTTTCATACAGCTCTCAAGAGACACAGCCTATATAGTAATCCATTCAACACTGTCAATTACACAAATTCTCATAGCCACAGTGCTGGCAGTCCCTACAGCACTAGCTTCAGTTCTTCTTCCCCTACACCAGCGAAAGCTCCTTTAGTAAAACAGCTCATATATCCTAACAACTCAGGTAAGAGCCTCAGATCTAAGGTGCAAATGATAGACACCAAGAAAAACTTATTGGCTCTTAATATTTCCTTTGATTTCAGAAGTTTGAATCTATTTCTGCTTATATAGTTTATGCAGATAAAACACTATATTAGCAATTTACCGTATATACTTGCATATAAGCCGATCTTGCGTATAAACCGACCCTTAAAAAACTGCCCCAAAATGAGGAATTTTGCAAAAACTCACATATAAGCCGACCCCCAAATACCATGGTGTGTTGTTTGGGCTAATAACAAAAGAGTATCAATATGCAATGCACTGATGAAGGTTCATTATCAAAGCATTTGTGTAGGAAAAATATAAAGTTAATTACCCGGTATGTAAAGACTCTGATGTTGTACGTGACGATAGCAAACACGAAAGCGGTCACGTGAATGACTAACCAGTCACAGCGTGTTATGATCCGGTGATAGAAAAAGCAAAATGGAGGCGCCCAGAGTAAAAAAAATGTGCTTAATTAGACGTAATTATGTTGCATTTTATTTGAGGTACAGTTAAAATTAATATTGAAATTGAGTTGTAGTTTGTCGGAATTAACTTTATTTAGTGCAGTCTCAATTTTTATGGCTATATGTATGACTGGTAATGTCGATGATATTGCGTGATCTGAGAAATGGCGTCATGTCAGTTCGTTTGTGTGATTTATGCGCGTATAAGCTGACCCCCTAATTTGATAATTTTTTTTTGAGTTTTAGAGTCGGCTTATATGCGAGTATATACGGTATTAATGATGTCTAATTTTGAGCTGTAATCCTTATTTTGCTTTGTCTGTACATTTCCTTCCTTCCCCTCCCTCCTTCCCTCCCTTCTATTATCTAGTCAACTTCCTACAGACCAGGGTATCCCCAGATCCTGGTCAAGGTACACTAATATACTTACAAATGTGTTAGTTATTATTATATTTATTCTATTTGGCATTTATAAATTCATCTTTTGTAGCGGAAGTACAATTTTGAATGCCAGAATTATTTTTCCTTAATAGCTAAAGATCAAAAAATTTCCTTTAAAGCACTTTATGAGTTTCAAGCACAGCACCTCATAGATTGATCAGTACTTAACTTGAAGAGAAATGAGTTTATTTCTCAACATATTTGAGTTATTGGAAGTTTTTCCTTTCTAAAAATCATGCTGATTTATAGGGATGATAGGAATGTCTTTAGATATTAATTTGTTTTTCTTTTCTTATAGGTCATTTCAAAAGTTCTGATCGAAATCCTCCACTCAGCCCACAATCCTCTATAGACAGTGAATTAAGTGCTTCAGAAATGGATGAAGACTCAATAGGATCTAATTATAAACTAAATGACTTAACTGATGTGCAAATTTTAGCCCGAATGCAAGAAGAGAGTAAGTATTTTCACGTCATAAAGAGTAAACATCCTGAGTTTTTTACTGTTATTTTTAGCATGTTTGCTTTTGTTGGTAAACTTCAGGGATTCAACATGAAGGCCACATGTTAAGAAACAAAAAGGTTTGAGAAGGATATAGGCCAAGAGAAGAGGAAAACTATAGGAAAGATTAAGAAGTGAACATAAAAATAGGGAAATGTTTGACACTGAAATGTGTCCATGTACCTTTCCACATAGCAACTCTTTCTAGATGCAGTTTTAAATAATTGCTATAGTACTGTGATTATAAACAAGTAGCAAAGTGGGAACATTTTGGAAATTGGACAGACTTGTTGGCTTCTAATCACCCAAAAGATTGCTGGAAACTCAGATGACGCGCTGGTTGTAGTTAAAGATATGATCTGGGATTTGAATAGGCAGTTCTTCTAGCACCACCACCATCACCCAGTACATTTATCAAGAAGTATGGAAAAGTCTATATATGAGCCGCCATTGCATTATTATCTTTCTGAAACAGACTGGGAATTAAATCAGAGTTAATACCATAATCTTTATGTTTCTTAGTTACAGTACTCTTAGAGATCTGCATTGAGGACAACATTACCAGGCACGATTTCAGTTTGGATTCACAGAACAATTTTCCTTCAGTGGTTGCCATCAAAGCCACATAACTGAAACTAGGTTTATAAAAAAGGTTGTGACTTTGTGTTTGTTGCACTGAATAACTTATCCAGAATGAAACAAAGGATTTGTAGGAATATTTCAGCTAAAATTTGTTTCTTAATGTGAACTTCTTAAAAACCCAAGTCTTCATTATGTTTGCTGGATAGAATGTAAAGCCGCAGATTCATTGGAGAAAAATGTTATCAGTTATAATATCAATTACTTTGGCATTGTAATTATAGTGTGATCCAACCAATCTAAAGCTAAAGAGAAGAGGGACAGGAATTGGACAAATCCTTCAAGATGTCAAAAAAATGTTTGTCCCTTCCCCCAAACCATAGAAGAAAGTTAATTGTGACATGTTAAAGTTAGGATTTGTATACTGCATGAACCAGAAAGAGGGCTGAGACAATATATATCTACAGACCCCTCACATCCTGGACATAATCTATTTCAACTTCTCCCCTCAGGATGCCACTAAAGAGCTCTGCATACCAAAACAACTAGACATAAAAATAGTTTTTTTCCCCTACCAGCACTCTGCTGAAGACTCCCACAGCGCTGTGTCATTACTCATCTTCCCTGCTATTTTCTCCTATTGGTTTCTTATGATTTGTCAATTGTATGTAATTTAGGATTAAAGTCCTATGACTTGCTGTTTAAATGTACACTATGAGAATATGCACTGGAGACAAATTCCTTGCGTGTCCGATCACACTTGGCCAATAAAGCATTCTTTTCTATCCTACTTACATTTTGTCATTAGATATTACCCAGCTTTTGTTTGTGTCTATTTGTTACATTTCTGTTTAGCTCAGAGATCCTATAATACAATTTCTCCATAGAATTAATATTTCAGTATATAGTAGCATACAGTTAATACTGCCAAAGGATTCTGGTTTGAGATGTTGTAGGCATAACAATCAAGCTAGTGTGTTGTTTTCTGGCTGGATAACGTGGAGGCATATTGCAGCCATTTGGCGTTACGTGTCATTAAGATGTGAATAATGCCTAGCTTTGTCTTTCCATCTGCTGCTGTGGAAGCTGCGAAACATTTGATTTCTGAGTTTATTAAGAGCTGGCCTAATAAACGCTGGTTAAATACTGACAAAAACATAGTGTTGATTAAAATGCTAAATTTGGAACTGTTGTCAAATCCACATTGCTAGTCCATTATCATTTGCTTTCAAATCTTGTCTGAATCCTGGATGCTAAGGTCTAGAACAGCTAGTGCATAACTTAACTTTGGTTAATTCTAGATAACACATGCTTCATTGGGCCACTGCTTCAGACCAGGGGTATCAAACTGGTGGTCCAAGGGCTGGATGCCCACCCCAGCTTCTCAAAGGCAAAAAATTGTTACGATACATCGTGTGACATTATCGAGCTTGACGCTCGTACTTCAGACATATTTCCTTCCCAGATTCTTCAGTGCCTTCAGCAATGACAGCTAATAATGCACTGCCTTTACTGGGAAAGTTGGGATATATTCAGTGACGTTTCTGCCTTGAAAACAACCCATGTTGAATTGTGTAGCACAGTCAAACCACAGAATGGGGATTGTTTTATGACATGTTCCTTGTCTGTACTAATAAAAAAAGGAAGGGATTGTACTTCAAGGCAATGTTCTTTCTGTCTGTTAGGTCTTCGACAAGAATATGCAGCAACTACTTCTCGGCGTAGCTCTGGTTCTTCATGTAGTTCTATGCGGCGTGGAACGTTTAGCGACCAGGAACTTGATGCCCAGAGCTTAGAGGATGAAGAAGACAGCTGCCATCATGCCGTGCACCCAGCTATGAGTAGATTCTCTCCATCACCCCGCAATTCACCTCGACCTTCGCCAAAACAGTCCCCGAGGAATTCTCCCCGGTCTCGATCTCCTGCTAGAGGAATAGAGTACAGCAGAGTGTCACCTCAGCCCATGCTTAGCCGCCTGCAGCAACCCCGCCTTTCACTTCAAGGACATCCCCCTGATTTACAAACCGCCACTGTCAAAAATGAAGGTAAAAAGATTCTGATCTTCGGTTGTACATATGAAACGTTCAACTAGTAGCTGTGAGTATGCCCCCAATGGTATGGAAGCATTTAAAACTCTGGTTGTGAAATCAGCAGCCCTATGGATTATTCAAATATAATATAATAAAATAAATAAAATAATGAAATGAAATAATAAAATAAAATAAAAAAATAAAAATAAAAATGTGCTATGTATTTGGCCTTATAGCCAAAGATACAAGGAAAGGTAGAATACGATTTGTGACAGGGTTGGACGTGTTTGTTTTTCATTAGGATGATTAGAAATCCATAAGCTCTGAAAATAACTTTGTTTTCTGGCCATGCAGTTTTACAAATTGTTCTCATTTTGAGAACTCCATCAAGAAGAATGTTCATTAGGAAAAAAATAAGGTTAATTAGGCCAAAATAGTGATAACTATTGTATTTTTTTCCCTAAACAGAATTAATAGTAAAATGAAAATTGTTGCTTTAAAGAGGTGGTCGCTTTTAAGATATTAAAAAAAAAACTTCTTGAGCTGCTAAGCTATTGCAAATAGGATTTATTATTCTCAGCAAAGATATATGAGAAAGAAGAAGCTTTTCTATAAGCATGTGTGTATTTAATTTTCAATTTTCAATTATTCCTTGCATGGTAGGTTTTCTGCCATTATTTAAAAAAATAATGAGGGCCAATGTAATAAAAAAGATAGGATATGATAATATTTTTATTCAATTTATTTATTCAATTTATTTGCCACCCATCTCATACTGAAACAACTCTTAATAATATTCTTAAAAGCTACATAGGACCAGTTAAAATATAAATTATTTTCAATCATGCACAACTCCAAAAGAAAAGAAAATAATGGCAAAGCAAACAGCAAACGTAGGGTAATTCAAAACTAGAATTGGAAAATAAAGTGTTCATTCTTAACCTCAAACTTAACTTGCTGATGGATGAAGCCAAAACTGTTTATTTGAGGGGGGAAAAAATCTATATACGGCATGCCGCAAAGTAAAATATTTTGCTCTTTGAATCAAATCAGTCAACATTACTTTGAAATAAAGAAAGGGAGCAAAGTCACTGGACTCATGAGAATATATGGAAGGAGGGAGAAAGTAACGCTTTAAAAGAACAACTGAGATTTTATTATATCAGGATTTAGTTCATTTTATTCTTGCATCTTTTTCTAAGATCTAGTTATATATGTGTTTTTCAAAGTTCAAAGTAGAAAGATACTGTTAGAGGGTGAGATATATATATTTCCTAATAATTTCATTACAGTTCAGAAGAAAAATAATGAGGATGTTTCTTCTATTAACATTTTCCTTTAAAAGTTAGCATGTTTTTTATGGGATTCAATGTGGAATGTAAACTAAACTGTTACTAAGAGACCACAAACAGACTCAACACTGTTGTTTTTCTGTTGTTGTTGGATGTTCCTGCTGCTTCCTAGCATGTTGCATTGCTAATTCTACTTTGTGAAATGGGACCTATCCAGACTGTACATCATATAGCACAGTTTAAAAACGATTGCATTTAAAAAAAATTCATCTTCCTGTTTGCTCCCTTTCATTGCTTGCTTTAAAGCTTTCTTTCAGTTCTGTATATCCTCTGCAGCAAGTGAAATTCCAGCTGTTTTGTTAGTTACCAGGTAGACTTAAGATCTAAGGAAATTGAATGAAATTCTATCATCCTTATCAACCAAACAGTAATTAGCATTTCAAAAATGTAATTCTTTGACTTGGAGATTACAAAATTTGAGTTCTGTGAGCAATCTGAACTCAAGTTATTATAGTACTATAATTTCTGTTACCTCAATTAACAGGAGGCTGATCAAAAATACAATAAAGAATGTCTGGAGCATATATTTTTCTAAGCAAATCTTAAGTGTTTCAAATGTTTGAATAGACGATAAATATAAATCAAGTGAAACAATGTGTGGTTTGTACCTGATATGGAACCCTTTGAAAAAAAATGTAGCAAAAATTCCTTCTAAAGTCCAACAGAAAATAATTTATGCTTCCTAGAAGAAGCGGATATACTGCTTTTTTTCTGAAATATTGAGGGTGACATCTTGTAAATGTACTCTTTTGTGACTTGCACCTTCCCTTTTTCACATACTTACAAGTGGTGTGGAAAATGCCAGACTGGAAAATAATCTGTGTTTTATACTGACAGGCTTGTGGCTATCTGCCACTAACTCTTAAATAGGATTTAATCTCAATGGAAGAACTATACAGGGAGGGTGGAAATGGGAGCTGTAAGCTAGATAGGCACACCTGAAAGGTGAGTAGTAGCAATGATGGCACTTGGTTGGCATGTCAAGTGATGGCACATCTGTTCCACAAAGCATGTGATTGGGACCACTTTTGTACACAATATTTTATCAGTTCTTGATAATCTTGCTGGAGCAAAAATAACGCTGTGGCTAAAAAACTTTAAACTGTTCTTTATGTTGGCGTACCTCATGCTTCCCTGCATGCATGCACACCCTTGCACCATAAATGAGCAGCTGGTTGAAAGGAAAGGAACCTTTCTACAAGAAGTAGGTTGAAAAATTCCTAAAGGGATCAGGAAAATTAGTCTGAGTAACTTGGCTATTAACGAATTAAAAATACATTGTTACTGCGTCTCTTTGCAAGATTGAGGGATTATCTAATATTCTCAGTAATGGATTGGAAGGGGAGGGGGCACTGTCTTTATTTGTAAGAGATGGTGGCCCTATCTATATTCCTCTGTACCGGTTACGGAGCTGGTAACTGCTATAAGATTGATTTGTACAATATACAAAGTCAAAATGCCAATAAGCTATAGCTATTCACAGTGATTCTGTATTTCTGTAATTAAGTTCCAGTCTTGATATAATCTCAGACTGCTAATCTCAGACAGACCATAATTTCGGGTGGGAGAGTAATCCCTTTATTCCCTATAGTAATTACTGCTGGATGGGATTGAGGGATAGATACAAAGCACTATGAAAGTATGTACAGTATTTATATATCAGACTAAAATAACGATTCTTGGCATAGTTCATAGCAGGTGGCGCTAAACTTATTTTAATAGTTCTGTTCATCTTTATCCCTGTTTGCATTATTTTTCATCCTTTGAGCTTTTGCTTTGCTTTTGCTTCTCTTGCATTGATCTTAAAATGGGATACACCAACAAACAACAAGAAATATTCTCTAACTCAAAAAAACCCCATAAAATAGATTATATGTTGTGATCAGCGAAATATATTTTAAGCCTATTTTTACTTAAATCTATACATTCTGTGGGTATAGCAAAAGCGGTCAAGGCAACGCAGCATAGTTAATTCCATTAAATTTAAGAAATTATTTGTGTTGTTTCTTAGTCCGGATTCTGATTTGGTGACAGCTGAGAAAATTAAGTTCACATGATTTGGAGTATTACTAAATCCAAGAACTTAGCTTTCTATATTCTTCAAATAAAGTTAGGATTCTTTTCTGCATTGGAGTTCCAGTGCATGTCCATATTATTATATGTCTCCATATACGGTTCAGTCTAATTTCCAATAGTTTTTCAGACAAAATGTCAATTGTCATTTCATGCAGACAACTGGCCCATAAATCTTTTTAGAAATTCCCAAATCTGTTTTAAATCACTATGTTTTACAGTCACTGCACTTGAGAGAGTTTCTTTTCAAAAGAAATAATAGGTGAAAATAATATACAGGGAACATCATTTGATTTATATCGCTAAAGAATGAAAAAGTAAGATGATGCAGATTGGTTGGTTATACATCAGCAGTCCCCAACCTTTGTGGCTTGGCAGCCCGACAAGGGGGGGGGAGGGGAGGGGAAGAAACTGGGCCATGCGAGTATTGGGCCAACAGCGCTTGCATAGTTCAACTTGTGCAAGTGATGGGCCAGCACGCATAGCTCAATTTGTGCAAGTTGAGCTGTGCACGTGTGTGTGCATGCACGCTGGCCTGCCAGTTGCACAAGTTGAGCTGCATGTGCACCGGCCCGCTGATCACGCAACCCAGTTGCAAATAGGCTGCAGCCCAGTTGTGGTCCATGACCAGGAGTTGGGGAGCCCTGTATTACACCTTAGCAGAATAAACAAAGTTCACAATACAATGCATTCCACATTTTTAAAACTTGAAATTCATATTTAATTTATTAGACTATTATATTGTTATGGATAAATAGGTTGCCATCTGTTGGACATGCATTCACCATTTTGAGAGAATGGATCAAGACACTGGACCGTTTCTCCTAAAGTAACAAATATCAATTAATTTTTGGATGGGAACCCTCTGTGTGAGGGTTCAGAGTTTTATAAAATGCAATATTTTCGATAAGTATGTACTTTTTAATGCTTTGATTGATTATGTATTGCCTGACAGCTGAAATATGTGCTCTGAAGTTCTGTATCTCGCCTTTCCCCCCCTCCCTCAGGGCTTCTGTACTCCAGGTTGCTCTGGGTGGTAGAAGAATGCAGTCTCCTGCATTAGATGGTATGATATTATCTTTCTTTAATACAGAAAAACTAAGGCGTAGTCTTCCAAACCTCTCCAGGACATCTAACATCCATGTTGAGTCTGTGAAAAACAGTAGAAGTGACTCAAACTTTCAAGTGCCAAATGGAGGAATACCTCGTATTCAGCCTCAGTCCTCAGCCAGTAAGTATCTTTACAGTGATGCTGTAAATGCAGCTTCTGAAAGAAGACTGAAAATTGTAGCTGCGTGTTTACAGTTTCATGGTAAAGGGATTGGATGTTTCATGTGGCTAACGCTCACTTAGCCAGATCTAATGTATGTCGAATGAATGAAATTATTTTTTCTATCCCACCATTGAAAACATTTTTATTGTCCCAAGTTGCATTTTTTTTCTGTTGATATGTATTCCTTTCTTTTTAGGTTTACCCAGAGAACTTTAGTGATTCTTTAAGCATTCAATATCAACAGCAAATATAATGTCCATATTTTATTTATTATCACACAAGTATACTACCTAGGGTTTAAAGTGTGCTGCACATTTTCTTGCAATTTGCAGCTGTGATATCTTCAATATAATACAAAACATATTGAAAAGCAATTTTCTTTTTGCAGTTATGGCTCAACATTGTTTTGGGGAATAATAAGATAAAGACAGTGCATTGTTCTCTGGGGATTCTCCTAAATGGATCAAAGTACAGCCATTCTCATTTCATACTTTAGACTGGGTTCCTAAAATTCTCGCCTGAATAAAAGCAAAACTTAATGTTGCTGATTTCACAAACATCTTTGTGACCTCTGCAGATCTTTATGTGCTGAGGTCTAAGAACTGCACAAGATTATTTGTCCAAATGCATTTTCTGCAGCTAGAAACTATCTTAATGGTGTCCCTGATCAGCAAACTCAAACTGAACATATTCTTGATTTCCATGCTCAGTGCATAGATGCCTGCAGAGAGGTATGCAGATGTTTGAGGCAAGGCTCGCTCGCTTTTTCTTGCCTTCAGTGCTTTTATGCTTACATCTACCAACTACACACCTGCAAAGAGCTTAAAAGTAGCACAATATGCTGAACACGATAATGTGATTAATTACATAGCCATTGTTTGAGCATGTTGATTTGCTTTGCATCCATTTTGCTCAGGAATCGCTGTAGGGCTATGGGAGGATATATTATAAAAATAAGAGTTTTGATTTTTCAGAGAATATTATTAATTGCCGTGTGTGTTAGGATATGTGTCTCCAGACACAGCTGTAGTATATGGATATAAAATACATACTGTATATGTATTGTAGAACGGTGTGTTTCAAATTTGGAAGTAACATGGAAACCTATCAGGCATGACGTTAGGAAGCTCAGGATTAAATTACACTTGGTAGAAAACATGAAGCTTAACATAGCATATATTGTTGCTTAACTGTTGAGTAATAGCTGTTCATTCAGAATCAAGTCCAGAGCACTTAAAGGTAGCAAAGGTATTAATATCTTGCCTAGTCATTGCTAACATGTTTTCTTGAAGGTTTATATGACCTGAGAGCTTTTAATTTGGAAGAACACATTTTCCTCTGTCATCCCAATTGCCAAAGCTATCTCCAACTAAACAAAGATGCATTCAATGATATTGGACAGTATGTGCTTAACATCGTGGTTTGCCCCTACTGATTATTAAGTTTGATATTGAGTTTGATATCTAGAAATCTTGCTGTTACATACTTTTTGGTGTTCGTGGTATACCTTCCCATGTTTTCTTTGGATTTGCTTTTAAAAAACTATTACTTTACAGTGGCCTTTGCACTTCAAACTGCTGTTCTGCATGGGCTTAACTTGACAAGGTTACTTTGATTTCTGTTTAAAATTATTACCTTTTTCATTTCACAAGTAAGATTTCAGAAACTGCAAGCCTACTATATTAGTATTGAAAAATACATTGGAAATATACTTAGTGTATCCAAACTGATATAAAATGTCAGGATATATCATTAATATGCATATATAAATGTCAGAACATTTACAGATGTTGATACCTATGTTGAAAAGTGTGTTTCTTTTTAGACTAAGTTCAGAGCTGACAGCTCTGTTTTAGTGGGTAACAGTAAGCTGTAGTTTATTTCAGTCATGGTTTGTCAAGCAATCCGGTTAGTTTTTCACATCCTATAATTAGTTCTTTGCTCACTATTGGCTTTATCCTGCCTTCACTTTTCTGCAAATTTCTGAAATTCAAATTTCTGAAATTCAAATTTCTGAAAATTTTGCTGACATACCTGAGTTAGCATAGTCTCAATACTACTTAAACTCAACTGCTTTGAAACTCATCAAATTTAGTACTCAGTGCATTTTGATGTGAAACTTTTATCCCAGTACTCATTGTTCATTTGGTATTCAATGTAAAAGCTAGAATTTGAACATAATTCAAACTCTTTCCTCAATGGACTGCCATTAATTTATTTGCAAAAACAAAAGCAACGAGTTAACACTTAACCCACACTGGCTTTGGCAGAAATTTATGTAACATTTTCATCTTCAGAAAAACAGAAAAAATCTGTTTCCAGTTGTTCTCTAGAATTCTCCCCCCACCCCAAATAAAAGATCAGTGCTTATTCATTTCGGTTTCTTAGACAACTTTTGATTTGCGCATTAATACCCACTATATTTTATACAAATCTTGTCCATAAAAACTGTACTTGTTTATGGGCTCCCAGCTTCCAAAGATTCTTTCTCCATAACCAGCAATTGTTCATCAATAAATACATATTTTTGATTCATGAGAAACTTCGTTCATTAGCAAACAAAAGTAGTATTTGGTTACAGCAGAAAAAAAATGGTGGAGAAAAGAAGTGCATAATGAGAGATCTCTTGGGAATATGTTTTCGGGGATAGATATAGATAATTAGGAGAAATTATTCCAAGTGGATTTTCCCCTCACATTTTTTGTATAATTTATTTGATATCAGTTGACATTTTCAGGCTATGTATTTGAATAAATGAGTAAGAGAGTGGCATGGTGGCCTAGAGATGGAGCTCAGTGAGGATGCCCTGAGTTTGATCCTAGGTCACAGCAGATATTTCTCTCTCTGGGCGCAAAGAGAAAATATCTGCTGTGAGATCTAAATAGGCCTTACGAAGGGCATCCGGCCAGTAAACACTTAGCTCCAATCAGTTGTCCTAACTGCACCCCAATGCAAGAGATTGCAGAGTTGTTGAAAGAAAAAAAAATGAATAAGACTTATCTTCAAGTGGCATAGGAAAGAAGTTACTTCAATCTCAATTTTTAACCACCTAAATATAATCTTTTATTAGACAGATTTCTTCCCAGTTGCTATTATACAAACCTAGACTGCTAGGTTTGGCAGCAGAGGTGAATTATTAGAGGAAAGGCAGACAAATAAAGAATCACGCAGCCACTGAAAGAATGAATCTGGAAAAGCAAAAGAAACAAAACCCTATCAGTGTTAAGAGAATATTATGAGTTTAAATGCAATGATATTTCACAGTCAAACTAGGAATTAAAAAATAATAATAAGAAGAGGGTTGATCTGAAAACCAAGCATAAACTATAATTAAATTAGAGTCAGAATCAAACTTCAATTCATCTAGACAAATGATGAGTTAAAATTTTACGAGCATTAGGATCTCTTAAATCTAGCTGAAATACTTTATATGCTTTTTTTCCCTCTTAGCTGAATATTGTGTATGTCAATGTGTGCCATTTTATATTTTCTGAAATGGGAGGCCAAAGGGGAAAAAAATCTCTTTTTTAGAGGTGAGCAGAGGATATAACATAATATTTCAGTGAATAATTTTAAAGATATATTTGTAATATTTGTAATATTTGGATGATTAAAAATTAAAACACCTATGATTGAGGTCAGGGAATAACCAAGCCATTTACTAAATCTCCTTAAACTAATTTAAAATTAAATAAGTGCCAATTAAACTAAAGATAGATAATTATATAGCATATTCCCTAACAGGAAGACTCGTAATTATTTGTGAACTTAGGGAAGGAAGTTGTTGCTCAGAAGAAAAGAAGAAAAGTGAATTGCAGAGATGTGGATAACTCTGAATTTTATGGCCTTTGAAGAGCTTGAAGTTTAGCTATTGCTTGGCGGAGGCTGTTTTGCCTACTTAATTTGCCCCTTTGTGTAATATCAATATCAATGCATGCCAGCGTGCCCATAGTATAAAAATGACAATAAAGGTTATATTAAATAAATATCAATCAGGATTTTCCCTTTTTATTTCTTCTTCTCCAAATGCCTCTTCCTTATCATTGTCGTCTTCTAGTTTTCTTCTCTCATTACGCTTCTGAGGGCAGGTAACTCTTCCCTCATCCTGTTTCCATTGTTGCTGCTGTTGCTACTGCTAATTTTTCCTTGGTTTTGCAGATGGTGCAAAAGGAAACAAACAGTATTATGTGTGAACGGCTCTTATCTGTGAAAAAGATCCATAAATGCAAATAGGAGTAGTTTCAGGTTTCCCCTGACCTTTGGCAGAAAGTGTCTTCTTAATAGCTGCGCACACATAAAGCACAGATAAATCAATAATAAATAATCTATCTCCCTATTCTCCTAAATGCTTGTCAAGCAGTTGACTTTTAAAATTATTCTCAAAATGAGTTCAATTATGTCCGTCTGATCTAGAGTATGTGTTAAGAGTGGTCATCCGGTTAGAAAAAGGCTTTCACACACTAAAGCAAGGCAGAAGATGCTAAAGAATATTCCATGTTATGATACAGAATCCTGTTTCTGGGGATGACTTGTATGGACACACTATATTGATTTTCACATATCAGATTTAATATTTGACATCCTATATTTTCTTTTCCTCTCTTCTGTGTTGATTGCAGAGCTTCTTTACCACAGAGATTAAATCTGTCTGTGTTTGCCTTTTCTATCTAATAGGAGTGGATTGTTAAATAACTATCATTGTAATAGTTGAGTAACCCTGTCTGGAATGAAGTAATGCCCGGTTTGAAATAGGAAAGAGAATAGTTAGCAATATTGTTTCAGAAATAAATATTCTTTAAAATGCAGATACCTTTGGGGAAAAGTCTAGGGAGATTTCTTAGTCATCCAAGTCATGGTTGTCCCAAAGGTGCTTTTGCAGGAAACAACTGGACTTTCCTAGTATGATTTGATTGCTTATTGTACCCTATGACAATCATTAAGTGTTGTACCTGATGAATCTTGACTCTTGATGAATGTATCTTTTCTTTTATGGAGCATTTGCACCAAGATAAATTCCTTGGGTGTCCAATCACACTTGGCCAATAAACTATTCTGTTCTGTTCTGTTCTGTTCTATTCTATTCTTTGTTTTTCCTTTTAAAGACATTTCTCATTCAAGAAGCTTCTTCAACTCTGGCCAGATGATGGGGAATGGAAGGATTCTGCAAGGAATATAAATCCTTCCATTCCCCACCATCCACGCAGAGCTGAAAAAGCTTCTTGGATGAGAAGAGAAACGTCTTCAAGAGAAAAAAACAACAACAAAGAAAGTTTAGTTGCCTCCTGAAAAAGCACCTTTGGGAAAAAGATACTGTTCTTAAGAATTGACTGATGTGAAACTTTATAAACCTTTGGAGTTAAATGTGACAGTTGCCTTCTTTAAGTTTAACCTTGCACTGATATGGCTTTGCATGATTGGCTGGTGGTTTGTTTTCACTTCTAGGTGCGCATATATTTATTATTAATATTATTTTGACCTGCAAAAAAATTATTTGCCTGCTAAAACACATAATGCATTTTTTTCTACACATTTTCTGACAGTTCTTGCTGAGTTGAGCATCACTTCTTTAAAATAAAACACTTCGCTGCTGCTGCTGCTACTATTACTGAAGCCATAACAGCTTTTGAAAGCTATTTTGCCATTTTTTGTTCATTTGTTGTCTAATGTTTAAGATGAAAATTACAATCTTAGAATCTTAAGTGACACCTCAAAGCAGTTCAAAGTTCTTATCACCTTTGTTTAGACAGAGATAACACGTCTTTGTTTCAACAGCTCTGCAAAAGCAGAAAAATTTGCACCGTGTTGCCTTCAAAACCAAACAAGCACTTCATACTCCAGCTGCCAAAGGAGGTAATTAGCTTTCAGGTTCTTCCTGCGCTCCAGCTAAAGTCAGGAAGTTGTTTCTTTATGTGTTCAACGTTGTAGTTGATGTATTCACCAGGAAATATTAATAATCTTCAGTGTTAACACTTGGTCCTCTGTGAGAACCTCACTGTATTTTGAACTGTACATTTGGGGCACAAGCTGTCAGCAGATGGTGCATATCTGAAGCTTGGTACAAGGTTCAGCCCAGCCAGAGCTGTCAGAAAAGGATTAACTCCTGTTGAGGAGATTGTACAAATGAACTTCCCTCTTGCTTCCTAAGAAAACTCCCAATAGTGATACTAATTGAATTTGGTTTTCTTTGCCTTAAGTCAACTCCTAAGGGATCCTGGGGTGGACTTCTAAAGGCTGTTTGATTGTCATCCTTTCTAGATAGAATCTATTATTGCTTCTTTGGGCTATTTAGTCATCTTCATAGGTTGCTTTTAAGACAACATGATGTAACTTCTTACAGCCTGCGTATCTTCTCAGAAATTAACAGCTTTTTGTTTTTTGAGTTTTTTCTTTTGTTTTTTTGTTCAAAGACGACTTATTGTGTTGCATTAAGCAACACTGTATCAATATTATTCAAGTTTGACATCTCTGAAATTCATGGTTGGTGAGAGAAAGATACTTTTTAAAACTCATTTATTTTCATCAAGACACATTAATTTTGGCTTTCTTGTGTTGTGCTTTAAAAAAAACTCTTCTTGGACAACTATTCAAAGTAGTTTTGTGCTTTTCTGCTAAAAAACAAGAATAGCTATGGATCTTAATATTATCAGGATAATAGGTGGAGTCTTTGAAAAAGGTAAATGTAATCACAGTATTTTAGAAAAAGCCTTGGCATTTTTTTAAAAAAATATTGTCCACGTTAATGGAAAGTTTAGGATACCAAACATTGATTGACTTCAGAAATTTTAAGCAGTGGAGATTGTTTCAGTGTTTATGCAGATCTCACAGTAAAAAAACCCCACACAAATAATGTTCACTAAAAGCTTTAGAAACCTGGTAGATGGCGAGCAGCAGAAATCATGCAGTATAACAATAATCTATACTGGATAACTTTATTGTGGGCTTCTGCTTCACACATACAAAACCAATGTCAGGATTATTGCAACAAACCCAGCTACCTAAAACATCAAAACTATCACATCAGATGTGGTTGTTTTAGAAGTTTACTTAGATTGGGCTTCAGTTTCTTTCGATAGTTTATGAATGACTTTGGGCGTCAGTTTGAAATGTAAACCGTTATCTGGGGTTTGGGGGAAAAAAAACTAAACATCATTAATCTTTTGGCTTAAGGTTCTTCTGCCACACATGTAAACTACGTATCTGCTTTTCTAGACATGCATCTAGTCATCTATTATAGAGATCAACAATTTCATAATATCTTTGATTTTGCACCATATAATAGAAGACCAGTTTGATTTCCTCGGTATACAATTCCAGCTGTATTTTCATGCAAGAAGTTAACAATTTTGCATTCAGGGAAATTAGCCCTTTGCTTGCTGAAGACTGGATATAATGTGTTGCATGCCTATATTCACACACAAAAACAACATTTTTTGCCTATTGGGTTAGTGTCGCTCAAGATTTGTAAGTTTGTTATTTCTTTACTAGAGGGCTTCATTTTGGAAGCAATGTCTGTCTTGAGAGGATTCTAATTAGCATTTTAATTACCAATAAGGGATAATATCTCATTTGTGTGCTGAATTTATTGGTGTTGAAAGTGGGTGGTATAGAAGTGTGGTTACAAGTAAACATCTCCAAACTAAAGGCTTATTTGAGAATGGAACAAAGATGACAGTCCATTAATACTTACATCAGACTGCAAATGATTTAGACCTCAGACAAAGAAACCCTTTTCTAAGCACTATGCTTTCTGTTGTAAAGGCCTTTTTTGTTAGTGCAAAATCACCATCTGTGGGCAGTGAGTTTTGCAGGCAAATGAAGTTTTTTTTATAAAGTCAGCTTGGGATGACTTGCTCATAGGACATATTAGAGCATTTAAAGAGAAACTAGTATGTTTTCTTAATTTGATAGCTCTTAGAATATCAAAAAAGGGATTTTCATCATTGAATTTACTATTGTGTTTTTCCAAAAATATTTCCCTGTACTATGCTGGAATTGTGTTTATTTATTTATAGCTCCAAGAGCTTTCAGGTTCTGCAGTTATATATAATGCTTCTCAAATATCCCTCCATTTTTTTATAGCAATTTTTCTAATTCATTATGTTGATCTTTTTCAAACTGAGTCTAAGTGCTTCCCATCCCTCAGCCCCCCACCAGTTAACCCATTGTGTGCTCCTCAAAATGTCTTCACAATGCCACCTTGGTAATTCCCCTAAAAATATTCTTGAAAGAAAGATTTGTATTTTAATAGAATCATTGCGCAATGTAAATACATGAAGGATCAGAAGAAAAATATTCTAAAAATCTGTAACATGTAACTCAACTGTTAAGCCCACATGGTTTACATGATTACAGATCATAAGCTTCCTATAGGGGTGGTTTATCATGAACTGTGTTCATACTTTGAGCTATGAATATACTTGGCCCATGAGGCAGTCCCATATTTACACATCATGCACTCTTTGAATGTACTTTACCTTGCAAATTCATAGTTTGAATATGAATCTCATTTAATTGAGGTTAATTTGAATCTCGTGCATGCATACACAATTTAAAGTATTGTAACATATTAATTAATGTTGTTTTTGCTGTATATTGTACACCTGGCTGGAAGAATTACATTCTTAGTTTGTGAAATATATATTACCTTCATTTTCTGATGTAATAGGCAATAATTAAAAAAAATTTAAATTTGGGGTCATTTAAACTTCTTTTTTCAATAAGGAATTACTGAAACCTAGACATACTTATGCACATCATCCAGGAAAAGTAGTTAGCTGCTGAAACAATTAGGATGAATTAGCTATACAGTTACTTGTCATTACAGCTGTTTTTATTTGAACTGCTTCTCATTGAATTGATCTTGTTGTTTCAACTTGATGTATTTGCTTCTCTCAAAAATGTTCAGAAATATTGGCTATTATGAAATGATATCTATTGGGTGCTGTTCTACTACATCATTGATGCTTTTATGAGCCACGGTGACGCAGTGGTTAGACTGCAGTACTGCAGGCAACTTCTGCTGACTGCCGGCTGCCTGAAATGTGGCAGATCAAATCTCACCGGCTCAAGGTTGACTCCTCAGCCTTCCCTCCTTCCAAGGTGGGTAAAATGAGGACCCAAATTGTTGGGGGCAAGAGGCTGACTCTGTAAAACCCCTTAGAGAGGGTTGTAAAAGAACTGTGAAGTGGAATATAAGTCTATAAGTGCGATGGCTATTTGGGTTCTGTCTGATTTTAAGCGGCGGCCATTTTACTGACCCTGAATGTGACTGTCTTCTTTTGGTGCTATTCCAGTTCCGTCTCCCAGTAAGTTCCGGTCTCCAGCAGCGCCCTCACCTCTGGCTCTGAGACAGCCAGTAAAAGCATTTAATACCCATGGACCTAATTCTCTTCCCGAAGCTACTCAGCTGCCTTTAGCAGCTCCCAGTTCTGCCTCTGTAAGTCCAGCCAGCACCATCAACAGCGCTACCCTTACCAGACCTGCGGGAACCACAGGGTTAAGGAGTGGCTTGCCAAGACCTAGTGCCCCCTCCACGGGGGGCATCCCAGTGCCTCGCAGCAAACTCACACAGCCCGTTCGCAGGTGAGTGAGCCAGTTTCACTTTTTACGTGGGGGAAAAAAACCCATCATTTATGGGACAAACCTTTGTCTCTTGAATAGCACTATCTCACAGAGCTAATAAGGTTCGTCTCTTATGTGTTTATTTTGAAAATGAGTCAGTTTTGTATCTAAAATAATATATTTTCAGTGGTGCATTTCTAAGAAGTTGATAATAGAGAGGAATGTTATTTTGTGTGTAATTTAGTAAGGGGACTTAAATCTACTTTTCTGCCTTTGGGTAAGTATTTTGGGATAAGATGGGGGGGTATGGGTAGACTTGAAAGATCTGGATGTTTTATGGATACTGCAATTTTTACGTCAACAAAAGCAGAAAGTAATTTTGGGTGCTTTGTTAGATAGAGTCGGTTTGTGATTTCATGGCTGAAACATCCATTCTAACTTGACATTTGTTACCTCTGTCTCATACTTACTCTTACAATTCAGATTTTGGGAGAAATAAAACATTTTTGCACTATTGCTGCCTTTGAATGAAATAACTGTCATTTTGACTTAAATCTACATTTGAAGTTTTTTTTTCTCTTATTCTTATATCATTGTCTTACTAATTTTGAGGTGGTTTGTGGAATTACTACATAGATGTTTCACTGCAAAGGCATTTTTGGGCTCGTGACAATGTTAGACTGTATACTACAAGTAGTCCTTGCTTAATGACCAGTCCTTAATGGCTGTTCAAAGTTACAGCACAGGACTTCCCAAAAGCCACTTCATCACCCTCGCAGTTGTCTGACTTTACAACCAGCTGAAAGACCCTGCAATCCCCCATACACCTGGCCGGGTGTCTACAGGACTTTCACACACACACACACACACACACACACACACACACACACACACCAGGTCCCTGCAGACCTTAGGCCTGATTCCCCACCCCACACACACACACTTCCAGGTCCCACACCCACCTACCCACCTACCTTTGCAAGAGTTGCAGAAGCTTCTGCACCACTAGAACAATTGCTTCATCACAAGGCCATGCAGCATGACTCCAGGTGCAGCTGCCATGTTTTCAGCCGCCACATTGAATTGTCACTGGGAACGTGGCATGTCACTTGTGCCACGTGGCTGCGCAACAAACCGCTCTGTTCTGCTTCCCTCACACAGTCTGCACAGCATTGCGGGAAGCTTCGGGGCCTCTGTGCTTTTTGGCAGTGCTGCCTAGGTTGCGATGGTGCAGTGGTTAGAATGCGGAACTGCAGGCTACTTCTACTGTCTGAGAAACTTCCTGATGGAATCTCATTTTCTCTGTTTCAGATCTCTGCCAGCTCCCAAAACCTATAGCAGCGCAAAAGACGAGAGCTGGAAGGATGGCTGCTACTAAGCAGCGAAGGTTTGTAACCCAGCATGCACTTCTTCACCAGACTAAACCACGGATCAACATGCAGACAGATGGAAAATACTTTTGGGTGGGAGAGGTTGAAACTCTCCAGATCTCTCTGTCTTTTAATTAGCACAAGCTGGCAGAAATTATAAAACAGCACTTTAATGACATTAACATCAGATACTTGGTGATCACTCAAATCATTTTTACGTGAATCACGTATCATTTCTGAAGCTCTGCTTCCCTGCTTCCTAGAATTGTTACCAATGCTCACGTGGCTACAACACGGATACAACCAGGGCAAATATCTTTTAATATGCCAAAGATACATCCATTTTGAAAAAACAGCACGTAAAATATTAAAGCAAAAAAATAATAATTCTTGAAAGAGCATACATTACTTGATTTTAAAGAACAAGGCTTTCTTTAACACGCAGAAGAGAAATATTAATGTCGATCAAAGCAAAAATTGGATTGTAAAAATGCTACTGGGCTAAGTGAGATTGTTGTAGGCAATTGTGGAAAGATGTGTGGAGAAACTGAGTCACCACAGAACCCTTGTCTCTGAAGTCTCCCTGGGAGAGGGAGTGGTAGGAGAGTCTGTACCAATTATTATTATTATTTAAACAAACAAACTTTAGGTCTCTGAGATTTGGTAAGCATAGTATGCATTCTTTTATGTTGACGTCTCACATCAGGTTTTGTATAATACTAAGATTGCCAAAAGGGCTTGTTTTTAGTTGTACAGTCACAAAACTAGCCGTTCCTGGCTCAGGAAAATAGCCTTCCTGCCCCCCCCCCCCCTTTTTTTTTTTTGCAGTGATATTTTTTTAAACATGCAAGTCCTTTTTTTAAGCTTCCTAGAAAGAGAAAGGAAGAGAACAGATGAAGAAATATTGCCACGTGTTTAATGCCTGGAGTGCAACTGAGCAGGCCAGCTGAGTAGTTTAACATAACAGTAGTTTAACATAAAGGGAAAAAGCAACTATGCAGCTCTTGCCCAGAGATTGATTCTAAGGAAATCAGTTGTTCTGCTGATACCAAATGCTTTATTCATGTGGGTAATGTTTCACTGTATGAGGGAGTCTTCTTTCTCCTTTTTTTTTTTAAAAAATCAGCTTCCTAGAGGTGTGTTTAATTGTAAATACTTCCACTGAGGTTATTGCCCCCATTAATATTTTAACTATGTACTTTGCCTTATATTTGTATTTTGCATTGTTGGTAACAGTTTGAAAAAAGAAAAAAGAAAACTCTGCCACGTATGTTTACAAAGTGGTTTGTTCCTCTAGCAGTTGTCAGTTTTTCACTATTTTGCTAGTCCTTGTTGTCAGGGTATCCCTCACGCGGTAGAAAACTGTTAATACCCAAAGCCCCATCTCTTGCAGCTCCCTTTTTCAGTTGCTTTTTATGTTGGAGTGGAAGGCAGAATGGTAAGCTACTTATCAGAAAGAAATTCAAAGTGAGTGAGTTGCAAGGATTGTTTTTTTCTTTTTAAGGAAAGAAAGGGCAGTCTCTTAGAATGACATTTCATTTTGCTGTCTCAAGTACTGAGCTTTAAAAAAAGGACTGAACATTGAAACATATTCTGTTTGTGGCTTGAAAACCTCATTCATGTCTGCCTCTTAAAATTTGTGCTTTTGAATTTTACAAAAGGAGTAAATGGATTGGGGATTCCAGTCTTTTGATTATTTTGGTAGCTTTCCTAGATTAGTGGATTAAAAGCCATGCAATTTTTACTTGAATTGGACATGTGACCAAGGCAGGATAGGAGTAGACATCTGTTCCAGCACTCAGGCAATTTTTCTTTCTTTTTCTTTTTAATTTAAAAGAATGGCCCTTCTGTGGTCTTGCGTAAGGGATGGGACTCTGGGATCTTTAGATGCTGGATTCTGAAGGCACAATATAAACCTTTCAGACATATATTATCATCTGCAAGTAAGACATGGGCATCCTGGAGACTTTGCAGAGTCCATCTCACCTTGCCGCTTTACATAGTTGGAATTACTTGCACTTCTGTGAGTCACAAGCACAGTGTGGGAAGTGATTTTCCTTTAACTGGGAATGTTACTTTGAACACATCCTAATTACAGTCAAGTCAGATCAAAAAGAATTGAACTGAAGATGTCTTCTTAAATCAGGGTAGCCAATAATTGTAGGAAGAGAAGCTAACAAAGCTGCGTTGCATGTTAGTCCAGCATATTTGAAGCGCTGAACAGAACACATGAGATGTTCTAAATATTTTTTTTAGGTAATTTTTACCTAGCCTAATTTTTAAAACGGGGCTCTAGCAAAGCAGGTATTGCAGTCTTTATAAGTGGGAACATTCTCATTTCTACTTTTACTAGAAAAAAAAAAATATTGAACTGAATATTTTCTTCAAACATCCAGATGTTGCCTTTTTAACCAAGCTACATCACCTTGATTTATGTAAGGTTTTTGTTTTTATGAAGCTCATCCTTGCATTACTTTGATAATGCATCTAATTTTAAGGGTGTCGTCCCCCTGCTGCCACATTGCAATAAACATCTAGCAAATTTAGATTCCTGAAAAAGGTATAGTTAGAGGAGACTTTCACATTGTCAGTTTATTTGATTGCCATGACATCCTACAACTTTCTGTGTTTAGAGGTTTGGGTATTGAAGTGTGGAAACATGGATATGATAAACTAGTGCCTATGATTTAATTAATTTATGTTTGACAATAGTTGTTAAGGGTTTTATGATTGGGGGGGGATTGTGTCAACAGCTCAGAATTGTTGTATGTATGTAGGCAGAAAAGAAAGGAGTTCTGCTTCTAAAATTATTTAATTTTTCCTCAGTGTTTGAACGTTTTTTTGTAAATGTTAATAATAAAAAGTGTAAAAAGGAAGAATATAGGTATTCTTAAAACATTTCTTTGACTCCTTTTTGAAATAAAATATATATAAAATGAAATATTTGTTGTATCCCTAAATATATTAAATACTTTGTTCATTTGCATGATTTCAGAAAATTTGTGTGGGAGATCCTGCCCTGTGTTCATAATAGCAACAATCCCATTTTTAAACATGTCTAATATTTTATTCATTCATTTATTTCAAGCTGAGGGATCAGGAGACTAAGTAAGGATAAACTTGTTATTTGTGTTGTTTTAGTTAAATTTTATCTCTCGCCTATGTTCTTCGGATGGGATTCCCATATCTTATCACTTGGATCTTGCTTGCTAAGAATAAGGGGAATTAAGGCTCAATAATAGCTGGAGGCCACACATTCCCAGGAGAAAAGATTGCAGAGTTTGCAGGGTTGATGAGGGAGAAAGATAGTGAAAGAAAGCGTGGTCCCTTTAACGTATTAATTCTCCATAATATGATGTATTGTTAATTCTTCATTCATAAGACATTTGAAAGACTACTTGTTAATACTAATTTACTTTGGAGCAATGCTAAGTACAAAGGAAAGGTGTCCACCATTATAAGTCTGCTGTATGAACCCACAGCTTCCACTGTATTTATGCAGGGAAGATTTCCTGTCATGTGCCAAGATTCCTGTCATTCTGACTATGCTTTGTTTGCTTTGCAGGAGACTGGGAGTTACTTTTACTCATTCTGCGATCATATCTCAAAAAAACAAACTAAACTGAGTTCATAGTAGTTCAGCAGGCTTTGGATATTCAGAGTTGCTCTGCATGCTTCACCAGCTACCGAATGTCCCTTGGGAATATTATTATGGTTATTATATAATAATAATATTATTATTGTTATTATTATATTATTATGGTCAAGGCAGGGACAGTTGAAGGCAGAGCAATACATTTTCTGAGGGATCAAAGGATCCGGAAAGGTAGCTTTGCCTTCAGCAGTGAGATCAGAAGAACCAGGTTTTGTATAAAGCTCAATTGTCAGGCAACATCCACCTGCATAGACCCTGTTTCCTCTAAAATATCACCTCCCCTGAAAGTAAGTCCTAGTTTGATTCTTATACATGAACCCATTATAAGCCCCACCCCCAAAATAAGCCCTAATTAAGGTCCCACCCATTCCAGAGTGGACAGGTAAAAATTAAGCTAGGATGGGGATAGGTGTAAAGCTGCCCTACTACTTGCCCTTGAACAGTTGTAGCCAGGCCTCACATACCCCCACACCTGCCTTGCCGGCCCATTTCTTCTGCAGCTGGCGAGGCTTTCCTGAAGGCCTCTGGAGCCGATAAGAAATCGATCCCAAGCTCTGTTATCGGCTGCAGAGGCCTTCAGGAAAAACTTGCCGGCCGCAGAAGAAGAAGTTCCTGAAGGCCTCTGACAGCGGAAAGGAGGCTGGGGGCGGCGCATGCAATTGAAGTTAGTCAGTGGATGACATCCCCCGAAAATAAGACCTGGCATCTTTTTGGTGGCAAAAAAATATAAGACAGGGTCTTATTTTCAGGGAAACACGGTAGTTAGGGTTCGGGATCAAGAAGGATATGATGATTCTGTCCCTGGCAATCATATAGGTAAGTAAGGTTGGAATTAATTTAGAATAGAATAGAATAGAATATAGAATGAATAGGAATAGAATAGAAACAAATAGAATAGAAATAGAATAGAATAGAATAGAACAGAATAGAATAGAACAGAAAAGAGAAAAGGGAATGGAATGAAAAGGAATGGAATGGAATAGAATAGAATATAGAATGAATAGGAATAGAATAGAATAGAATAGGGAATGGAACGGAATAGAACAATAGAATGCGGAATAGAATATGGAATAGAATAGTTAAATGCATACTAATCAGCATACATTAAAATTAAAATTTTGTTACATTAAAATTAAAATTCTGTTGCATTTGGCTCTCAAAGGATAACCATTATACACACACACACACAAAACTTCGCAGTCTAGTTCAAATGTATACATATACATGGCGAAAAGAATCTTGCGAAGTTACAAAACGGATAGAATAAGGAACAAAGCTATCTTCTACTGGACTAATCGGCATAGGATGTGGTGTCTCGGTTTGATAGTGACATCTCTCAATTGATGATTGATTGATTTTTTTTTCCCCCAGAACACTCTTATTTTCATGCTGCTAATTTTTACAATAGACTGAAATGTGAAAGAGAATCTCTTAATAATTTATTGAAGTTTAGCCTTCTAGGGAACAACCACTTTTCTTTATTGTGATTTATTGTTGGCTTTTGACCTGTGGTTCCCTTTTTACTTGTGAGATAAAGAGGACAAGAAGAAGAACAAAATTATCCATGCAGATTTTGGTGATCACACAAAAGAGATAAATCATTCATTCCTGGCATTTAGGCTTCTTCTATCCTTTTTCCAAATTCTACTTGTTTTATTCAGTGGTGGGATTCAAAGTTTTTTACGACCGGTTCTGTGGGCATGGCTTGGTGGGTGTGGCAGGGGAAGGATACTGTAAAATCTCCAGTCAGGGGTGGTATTTGCCAGTTCTCCAAACTCCTCAAAATTTCCACTACCGGTTCTCCAGAACTGGTCAGAACCTGCTGAATACCCTCCTCCGGTTTTATTCTTGAATAATGGTGCTATGGATCATCCACTTGTATTTTGAATCACATTCCACCCTCCAAATCTGGATGACCTCCACAGCCCTAGGAGATGTTACGAAAAGGGCAAATCGTTATTTTCCCTAAAGTTCACATTTTTACAACATAACACATTATAGGGTGTTCTGACAAACACATGAAGCTCAGCTCCCTCTAGTTGATGGTGATGTCCCTCCCAGACATACATCCAGCTGCATTCCTGATCCATCTGCAGAGTCTACTATAATCATGGCAAAACACAGTTTAATATATTTGAGAGCCTGGATAGTCTGGATGCCAGCAGTTGCTAGTTAGTTTAGTTCACGCCGTTGCGCTATCCAGGATGCACCACAAGGAGGTGAACTAGCTTCACACCCTTGAAGGCTGAATGCCCAGATGTAGGAAGACATATCAATGATCCCACAAAAAAGGCGCTAGGCTTCGAATTATCATGTCAGCAATGGACAATCCTGAATAGGAGCCGCACTTCACATGGCATCTGATGGGAACTCTGTATAAATGGGGCACAGTATCCTCCTCTCAGTGTGACTGCAGGGCCCCACATCAAACTGTAGATTATCATGACCAGTTGTAAGCTGATGGCATGTACCCAGGGGTGGGCTTCAAAATATTTAGCAACCGGCTCTCTGCCCAGTTGCTGGGTGGGTGTGGGCATGGCCTAGTCAGCCTCCTGCACCTTGGGGCGGGGCGTTTTTACCCTCAGGTTCCAGAGGCTTTCTTTGAGCCTCCGGGCAAGCGAAAACGGTCTTCCCAGGCTCCAGAGGCTCTGAGGAGGCTGGAAATGGGCTCATTTCCACCCTCTACAGGTATTTTTCCAAGATCATCTCGGAAAAAGAAATGGGCCCATTTCTGGCCTTCTGAAACTTCCAGGAGGCCCATTTTTCACCTTCCCTGGGCTCCGGAGGCTTTCATCAAGCTTCCGGGAGGATGAAAATGGTCTCCCCAGACTCCGGAGACCTGTTTCCAGCCTTTTGGAGTCCCTGGGAGACCCGTTTTTCATCCTCCCCGAGTCTACAAGGTGGCCCTGCACTTTCCTGGGATCCAAAAACAAGACTTCTGGGAGGGGAGGGGAGGGGAGGGGAGAGGTGGGCAGGGCCAGCCAGTCATTGCAACTATCTGTTTGGCGAGCCAGATATAAAATTAATATTCCAAACTGGGTTTGCCCAAACTGGTGAGAACTGGTAGCAGCCCACTCCTGCATACACCAGTCTGAATTTTTTTAATATAAAGGGTGCTGTGTTTTAATGGCCTTGATATTGATATTTGAACATAGATCTTTTTAACATTTATATTTCATTATGTTGTACTAATCTCAGTGAAAGGTTCTTCTTATGTTGCTATTCCATGGATGTTATGCCACAGGCTAAACAAATATCAATTTAATATAAAAGCTAAAATTGTGTTGATGATGGATATGTCAGCCCTGAAGCTGACCTGACTGAAGCCATTTTGGGAGCTTCAGTGTTGCCACACTGGAGCTGACAGATGGGGGGGTGGAGTTAGATAGCTGGGATTTCATAGGCAAAACAAAATACTTTCTCTTGGGAACCAAGGACATTCTTAACATCTGGTTAGAGGAAGGAGGAGTGATGTCACCAGGCAACCAGACAGTGCTGTGATTGGACCATGTGACTGATTATCTTGAGAAAGTGACAAACTTTTCCTTTTAATTAGATGAAAACCATGGGAACCCTCAGAGTCACTTTTAAACCAGATCTGTATCAACATGATGAATGATATATATCCAATAAAGCTATTATTTGAGGAATCTACCTGCCTCAGAGTTTTGCTTGCTATGGGTCTATTACTTGGAACCAGGGGTGGGATTCTACCAGTTTGCACCCATTCGCTAGAACCGGTTGTTAACATTCTAAGCAGGTCAGAGAACCGGCTGTTAGAAGAAATTATTGGCCTAATCCTGTAAGGAAGGCAGGAAGGAAACATTCTGGTGTTGCTTACAGAAACTGCCTCTCCGTTAACCCTTATTACATTCTTGGCAGGACTAGACTTCCTGTCTCAGGAACTTCTCTGGAGTTTTTTTCCCCTCCTTTGCTGGTACTTTGCTTGTGTGGAGTGAACATTCAAAGTTACAATGGCACTGAAAAAAATGACTTATGGCCATTTTTCACACTTATGACTGTTGCAGCATCCCCACAGTCATGAGAGGCCAGGTGAGAAGATGCATGCCTCAGTGTGAGTGATATTGAGTTGGCCACACCCAGCCAATAACATGACCACCAAGCCATGTCCACCCAGTCACATGACCACCAAGCCATGTCCACCACCTAAGCCACACCCACAGAACCGGTTGTTAAAAATTTGAATCCCACCCCTGCTTGAAACCCTGACAGTATAACTCTAAACAGGGTTAAAAGTTAATTTTAATGTAAGTAGGTCAACATTGCATATTTTCTATCAATTACATCCCAAAAAACCTCCCACATTCTGTTAGTATCTTTGATAGAGGATTTCCACATTTATTCCTCTGCAGATTCAGAATGACACCAACAGAGGGAGACATTGCTTTTTACCAACAATAGGATTCTGGCAACAATCTATATACATTTTTATCCCTGAATAAAAATGCTTCTTTATTTTCTTTTAATGTTGCAGGTGATATATATGTGCCTGCATGTCTGTGTGTTTTAACTTGTTAAAATAAAATGGCTGTTTTAAATGTTGCAACCACGTTGGATTCCTGTTTTCCAAGCATTATTTTTATGGGCAAATGAGGAAGAAGAATTGTGCAAGTGGCAGTGCTAAGACCCTCTTCCTCTGAAGGTGGGAAGCCAAAGGAGTCATCAGGGCCAACAGCTCAACAAAAGTTTCACTGGACTGTGTGCAAAACCATAAAAGACCTTGCAGTTCCCCCCTCGTATTGAATAAAATAATGAAGTAAATCCTCACCTGGGCTTGTTATGGTTCCCAGTCAGAACAAAGAGGTGCTGTTGTTTGTATGCAAATTGAACTATCTGAAATCTTATTTGGCCTCTCAATGGGGGATGCTGGAATGTTTGCTCAGCATATACATCTCATCCAGTGATGCGATTCAAAAAAATTTACTACCAGTTTTGTGGGGGTTGCTTGGTGGTCATGGTGTGGCTTGGTGGGCATGGCAGGAGAAAGATGCTGCAAAATCCCCATTCTTTCCCCACTCCTGGAGGAAGGTTACTGCAAAATCCCCATTCCCTCCCCATCCTACTTACTTGCTTTCCGGCTCCGTTCTCCTATGCAGTTTTCAGAGTCTGCATATTGTCCCCAACAATCTGGGTCCTCATTTTACTGACCTTGGAAGGATGGAAGGCTGACCTTCAACCTTGAGCTTGGTGGGATTCGAACTGCTGGCAATCAACATAGTTAACCCACAATGCCACCTTCTAAGCACTCAAGGCAATGAAGTAATATAGTACAAAATATTGTTGGGGAGCAATTTAAATAAACTGTAACAGCAGCAGAGCAGATTAATTAAACCATAATTAAGATCACTGTATCTTACAAGGGCCATATTTCATGGAAGTTACAATAGTTTATTGACCTGAGACCAATTTAGCCAGCTGTGCCCCAAGCCCTGAAGTTGGTGGGGCCTTCTTGATAGACTAGCCACAGTGGCCTGATTCACAAATAACTCTAAGCCATAAATCATGGTTGGCAAATTGCAATGGCTAGATTCACATACTCATTACCTTAAACCAAAACCAAATAAAACACATTATGACTAGGTTGGATGCATGGTAAAGTGTCCTCAAAGATTAAAGTTTTTGATAATGTTGTTTTAAAGAGCTGTTCTCTTTGCTCTGTGTATGTTTAATAAACACACACATAACCAGAACTTGGGGTTCATGTAATTCTTTTGCCTAACCAGGAAAGAGGTTTTACTTGTGTATCAGATGGTGCATGAACATGAACATTTTAGGTACATTATAGATTTTGTGGGCAAATGTTCAAAATTAGGATTTTCAATGACTATATGAATTATGGCATTATGTTCATAGCTATATATAAAAAGGATATGCAAGACTGCCAATTTCCCAGATTATTTCTATGTGTCACAGGACACATTTAAATGCCATAAAATTTCCACTTGTATTCTAGAATCATATTTTTACAACCTTTTAAAAGATATATGCAAAATACTACTAGCTTAAGCCTGGTAGAAAGTATTAATGTCCCTTTATAAAAACCATTTAATCAAACATGCTGTCTGCAAATGCTTATAGTTGATTATGAAGTGGGAAATGCTCTGATTGTGTCCCTTTTATCTCTCTTGAACATAATTTGTACAGAAGATTCCCAATGCTCATATCCAACCCCACCTCTGCAAAAAAACCCAATCAAACCCTAATTCACCAAAGCCCTTGAAGAAACAGTAGGCTACAAAGAGATATTTAAAGTTATGGCTGGAGGCATCATTTGATGAATGATGATGATGAAGTTCCAAGAATGGACTGAAACACCAAAGAACAAGGATTTTTTTTTTTTTTAATGAGGGAAAATGTGTTTCTTCCAAAATACCACATTTATGATGACATCCAAAACTTGTTAAAGTCAGGGATTTGGACAATGAAAACTCAGAAAATATTCAAAGCCAACCTAAATCCAGACGACCTTACATGTTCTACACCAGAAAGCTTTTTTGCCTTCACTTTAAAAAAAAAATGCCCATAACCCTGCCTGCACATTATTTAACTCACCCTCTTTTCAATCCTTTAACTTTCACAATTTCCATTGTTTATGTCTTGCTTCATTTTTTTTCTCTTCTGCAATGTTAGAGGCATCACCTTCTTTTAATTTATCTTCGTTACATATTGAGTATTTATTCCAGAATCTCTGTCTATGCTCCACTGTCCATATGGATCCTAAATCATCATAATTAATAATTATCTTTAAGTAGTCTTTCTTAAAACATTATGTTTCTGACCACCTGTGATCTAGTCTTCAAGGGAAAAAATAGGGAAGATTTTTATGCAGCGATTATGGTTGTACTCCAGTAAAGCTTTTCCCTATTTTACTTCAAAATAATCAAAGCCAAATCGTTGACATTGAGTGCACCGTGTATGATGTTTGTTTACTGGCATTCTATATCTTTTCCCTGAAATTCAAAGCCATGGCCAAAGTGATCCATCTTCCTATAAATTGGACAATATGGAGGCTGAAAGCAAGCTGCCTAAGAAGAAAGAGAATAATTAGGTATGAATTATCTAAATCCACTAAAAATTGATGTTCCCAAGTATATTTCATGGTACCATTTAAACTTAACGTTTCAAAGATCATGCAATTATAGGCTCCTCCAATCTGTCCAGCTATTTTTTTAAACAATTCCACTGGGGAAAATAAAATCACCCTGTATGAATTATCATGTTCATGACTTAGCAGGCTACAGCAATCCTCAAGAGAAATATGATTAAAAAAGCACGCAAAGAAAAGAAAATAAACAACCAAAAGCTTTATTTCTTTGGTTGTAGCTGCAAATTAAAGATGAAAGCTTCCCGACACTAACTTAGAAGGCACGTTGTGGTTTCATTTACTACATTTGTAAATCTGGCTGCAGTGTGTTTATGGCTGGGTTCACACAACACAAAGCCGAAGAAACCACGTAATATTTAACACAATGTCTGAGCGATGTCCTTCCATTGGGAGCGCACTCAAAGATAATGGAGAACGGGATGAGATCAGAGGTGGGATTCAGCAGGTTTTCACCAGTTCTGGAGAACCGGTAGCAGAAATTTTGAGTAGTTCAGAGAACTGGCAAATCCCACTTCTGACTGGCCCTGCCCCCATCTATTCTCCCTGCCTCCTGAGTCCCAGCTGATTGGCTGAGTCTTCTTTGGTTGCTCTGCACAGGAGAACGGAGCTGGAAAGCAGGTTAGTGGGGTGGGGAGGGAATGGAGATTTTACAGTATCCTTCCCCTGCCACGCCCACCAAGCCACGCCCACAGAACAGGTAGTAAAAAAATTTGAATCCCGCCATGCTGACTGCTAGTAGTTATGGTAGTTATACCTGAATTTGCATTTTTATGTCATTATTTGGACAGGCAGAAGCCTAACTTCTTTTTCATCTGCATAACTTCCAATCCAACAACTGACTTAAGCACACCTGTCTTGTTACTTCACTGTTTACGTTCTGTTTAGTCCTAAGTTAGCCTAACACATTCATTTCCACCCAGTGAAAGCAGACTGGCCTTAACAATGAAAGCATTTGGTTTGGGTTCAACATCTAATGTAGGTACAAACTAGCCAATCATATTATAGCCTAAAATGCTGTGTGGGTCAAAACACTGGGTTGCATAAGCCATGGTTCTGTTGATCTTGGGTTTTGTGCCAACACATACATTCTTCAGAGAATAATTCTGAAGTATACCATGTTAGCTTATAGTTACAGATTATCTATTAGTAGCAACAGTAAAAGCAGGAGTCTTCCAACTTGACAGCTTGAAGACTTGTGGACTTCAGCTCCCAGAATTTCTCCTCCAGTCATGTTAGCTCAGGAATTCTGGGAGTTGAAGTCCACAAGTTTTAAAGTTGCCAAGTTTGAAGACCCTTGAGTTAAAGTACTGTATATAACTGTTAGAATTTCAGATCCAAATCACATGTATGGATATGAGAAACATCCTCCAGAGAAGCTGCCAATATAGTTGGACACCATGTTCTCATTTGCTGATTAATGGCACCATTAAAGAGGGGGAAATTCAGTACGCTACAGGAATGTTTAATACCTGCATGTTGGAGAGAAAACATGCGGCTGAGATTTATTAGAGTCCTTAAATGTACTGTCACCATAAATATTGCTCAGGAACCTTTTACTCATTCAATATCAGTTACAAACCTGAAGGAGCAAGGACTCCATTATAGTGGATAAATAACCTTGTGATGCTTCTGGGAACTGGGTTCCAAGTAGTCATGCATAATGCCATGTATAGAGGGAGGTGTCTCCTTTTTATACTCGCATATGATATCATGACCCCACAAACTCTCTTTTATTCTGGTGTTGTTATTATGGTTATTGTGGAATCAATGTCTATCCTGCTGGATTATGTAACAAGACCTTCCCAGACATCTGATGGAACCAGAGTTTCCTGAATCCAGTTGGACACTGTCCAGGGATACTGATAAAACTATGATTGACACATCAAAGAAGGAATTGTGCCTGAGTCACACAATACTAGTGTCCTGTCTATTCTGGGAAACCCCACTCTGTTTTTTCATGTGAGAAAAGTGAGCAGAAGGAAATAAGGTGAAGTGTTGATAAAGAAAAAGTTAAGGAAACATAGACAAGAGTTGCATTGGAGATTAAAAATTCATGGCAGTAAGGCCTACAAATAAACATATTGGCGCAGAATAAATCAGTATTTTATTTTGAACATGATTCAGTTTGTGCATTGATACGGTTTGTTTGGCTTTGACTATTGTGATTAACTATTCTTAGACTGTGGATTGGTGTAGATAGAACAGAAACCTTTATCGGCCAAGTGTGATTGGACACACGAGGAATTTGTCTTGGTGCAAATGCTCTCAGGGTACATAAAAAGAAAAGAGACATTCGTCAAGAGTCAAGAATCATCAGGTACAACACTTAATAGTCATAGTCATAATCAACAATCAAATCATACTAAGAAACAGTCATTATAAATCGTAAGTGTACAAGCGACAAAGTTACAGTCATGCTGGCACAAGTAGGAGCGGATGGGTGATAAGGAGTAATGAGAAGATTAATAGTAATAGTGGTGCAGACTTTGTAAATAGTTGAATAATGTTGAGGGAATTATTTGTTTTGCGGAATGGTGGCATTCGGGGGGGAAAACCTGTCCTTGTGACTAGTTGTTCTGGTGTGCAGGGCTCTATAGCGTCGTTTTGAGGGGAGGAGTTGAAACAGTTTATGTCCGGGATGTGAGGGATCTGTAGATATTTTCACAGTCCTCTTTCTGACTTGTGCAGTATACAGGTCCTCAATGGAAGGCAGGTGGGTAGCAATTGTATTTTCTGCAGTCCTAATTATCCTCTGAAGTCTGTATCTGTCTTGTTGGGTTGCAGAGCCAAACCAGACAGTTATACAGGTGCAAATGACAGACTCAATAATGTGATGCAAAAATCAGCTGCCATGTGAGATCTTGGCCAAGATCTTGGCAACAGAATCAGACTGTTGCAGTTAAAGTTGATTGTAAACAGCCTGTTTTATTCGGTACACATACTCACTCAGATCTAAACTGCTTATAGATATTAAGTTCAGTTGATTCTAGCTTGGGTAATGGGTAGTCCAGTTGGTTTAGATTCTTTTCAGGTTATAGAACTGGAAAATTAGAATACTTTATGAGAATACGTTATTGGGCAAGTGTGATGAGACAACAAGGAATTTGTCTCTGTGCAAAATCTCTCAGTGAACATGCAAAGCAAACAGAGTAATAATCATCATAATAATGATACCAATAAGAGGGAATAGTAAAGTCTAAAAACAGTACTACAGCCATATAACTTGGAAAAATATATTTAGACATTAGTACTGGGAGAATTGGGTAATCAGCAAACTGATGGCACGAGGGGGAAAAACTGTCCTACATCTAATTGTTTTGGCATGCAATGCCCTATAAGAGCCTCCCAAGGGGTGGAGTTGAAAATTAACAGTTTCTTATCTTACAAAAGATTTTTAAAAAGTCTGTCTCAATTATTGTTTCCTCTTGATGTTTGTGGGAAAAAAATAGACTGACCTTTTTCCACATTTATACAGTATCTAAATCTCCCCAGATGAACCAGTGTGGTCAATTGGCTTAGAGAAAATTGCAAAAACAGTGTTTTAGAGAACAAAAAGAGAGAAAATAGAAACAGAAAATAGTATCTTGCTTCCCTGGAAGGCAATGTTGTTCTTCGATCACTTGCTGAGTCAGCAAGCACATGGTTCCTAAATTAAAATCAATGAATAATCTCTGATTGTATTGATCTGCTGTTATCCTCCCCCCAGATCAGAGCATTGAAATGCTGCTTTTAGTGGGGAGATGGCTGCAGAAATTGGAGCGGCTTTCTGGTGGCTGCTTGGGATAGTGAAAAGGGCATTGAAAAAGCTATATAACATCATTCTTTTCACTGTCACTTGTCTGCTTTTTATGCCCTCTGCCTGGATTGCAGACTTGATGTGACAGAGACAAGCCTTTGTCATTTCACCCTTCCTATTCTCATATTCAACAGCATGGAAAATGGCTGTAAAATATTATTTGTGCCAAACATGTTTTTCAGACACAGATAAGTGGTGATAATTATGCAATACAGTATTGTTAGAAGCTTGCAATATGGATTAAACATTTGAGAAACAGAAATCTGAGTTTGTTCCAAAATGCAATGACCAGAATGCAAAAACTGTATTAGATTTGAATCTATGCAACAGGTTAAGCCATAGCTAGTTTGAAGCGGAATCGACTGAACGCGGTTAGCCGGCTTCTTACATAACGCTAAATAACAATAGTTGAGAAATTGTGATTGCAAATTGCACATAAAAACCTAGTTAAAAAGAAAACCATGTTGTAGTTTAAGAATGTCAGGAGATCCTTGCAACAGAGTGCTACTCTAGCCCTCTCTATCCTACAACAGCCAGACAGATATATTCTGATAGCATTGATACAACTTGTTGGTTCATCAGATCCCCTTGCTTTGTCTAAGATCTCTTTTCTTCTTGCCTTTGCTGATATGTGTTCTCAATGGGCCTCAGTGTGGCAGAAGCAATATATCTTGCCTGTCAGATCTTCAATCTTCTTAGCTTAAATATGCTCAGTTCTTCTTGAGAATAAAGATGAAACTATCCCTTTCTTATCTGTAAATGTAACTTACAAATTGCAGTCTGCTATTAGAGATATCTAACACACCCAACCTCTGCAGAATTAGCTACAGGAGAACCCAGGGGAAAATGTTACAGACGCTTAAGAGTATACTCCTTCTTCCTCCACAATCAACATGTTTGTTCTCACTTCTGCTTTCCTTAAGAAAATGTTGGAAAAATATTTATATCTGTAGGGCAGTGGGAGGAAAGATCAACTTACCTTGAAATGGAGTCCCAACTCCTCAACCCTAGCCATCTAGTTGGAAAATGACTCAAAGAGCTATGGCAGAAATTGGTCAATGAATACAAGTGAACACAAGCAAAAAGAGATCATTGAATCTACTTTTTGAGAGAATGCTTTTTGGCAAAGCATTCATAGATCTTCTCATCACTGAGCAACCGTCCCAGAGATATGTGGAACATATGAGTTAAAAAAGTCTGTTTTCTCCAGATAGTAACAGAATGCTTGAGTCTCATGTGCAAGGAACTTCAACCACACGTATTTGCCTTGAATTTGATTCCATTCTTGATCCGGCTAGGATGCTTCAGTTGATGCTTCTATGAAAAGTTCGAGCTACATGGAGAAAGTAAATGAAAGAATGAATTTCAATGGTTTTTAGGTTTTATTCTCATCCTTCTTTATTGCTAACATTACAAGGAATTGGTTTTGAGTGGATAGTCAGTCCTATACTTTTCAAAAACAGCATGGTAACAATAACTTTGAAAAAGATAATTGTGTGGGTACTCATTATGAGTGATCAAGGAGAGCTTGCGAACAATCACCTACTTCCTAATAGCAAAGTCTTGGAAGACAAACATTGGGGCTGCAACTACAGATAATTTGGGAAGACATTCATTACTGGAATCCTTTTCAGTCTGGATACAAGCCCAGATTTCATATCTCAGTGGAATTGGTTGCCCTGATGGATGACCTCTCTTTTACTGTTCTGGCACACGACTTCTAGAACATTTTCTCCACATACTGTGATTAAAATGGATGTCACAGTGACTTAATTCCAAGTCATGTTTTTTATCTTGGTTCAGAATTTAAAGTTGTTTTGTTCTGTTGAATTTTTATTGCCTTTATTTTATTTATTTATCACATTGAGAAACTACCACTCTTAGTGGTGTAAAAGTACAATGTTAAAAATATTAAAACTGAATATAAAAATTTAAAATAGAGGCAAGGGTAGTTAAAATTTGATATTAAAAGGTAATTAAAAGACAGAGGAGGCCACTAACTAGCCCCGTAATTGAATGCTCCTCTTTAAAACCTAAGTGAGATGGCAAATCCAGATATCTTTCTCTATGTGTATATGTGTGTGTGTAAGAGTTTTAAGCTACCATTACAGAGAGTTTGTAATATATATATATATAATGTATGGACATAGCACAATCCTAAAACAGTAAAGAAATACTTGAAATATATGTATTTCTTTAATGTCTTAGGATTGTACTTATTGCATTTCATGATTATTTGTATTATTTATAGTTTACTATATTCGTATTGGTTGATGAAAGGCAGTATGTATGTATGTATGTATGTATGTATGTATGTATGTATGTAAAATAGATTGCACTAAGGAGTACAAAATTTAAGATATTAATGGTAAGTGAATTGAGAGAGAGGAGGAAGAAAAGAAGAATTGGAAAAAAAATCAGTTACACGTAGCAAAACAAGGCTAGAAAGACTGAAAGCTAAAGGAATTTTATATTTCATAAAAAACAATAGAGGAAGCCACTCAAAAAAGTATAACATAATTACATGAAGCACAATTAAAACGAAGTAAAAATAGTAGAAGAGTTAAGGATAATGTATAATTTTGAGTTGAATCATTAGAAATAGTATAGAGAAATATACAAGGCTTAACTGGAATAGGTATGGAAATTGATCAAAGAGAATGTATGTTTTTAAGATAGTAGAAGAGGAAAATGAGAACTATCAAAGAAAAACAAGAACAGGAAGCTGTAAGATAACAGGTAATGTTAGTATAAAATAAAATATGTGAAAACAACATTAGTGCTGGGTATAGTCAAGAGTATTGATGATTCTGAAATAAGGGCTCAATAATCTAAGAAGCCAAGAGATAAAGTCTTACTATTAATGGATATTAATAATGGAGGAGGAAGAAGAAAATTATTCGCCCAGTAGCTAATAAACCCATAAAAACAGAGAAATAAACATAGAAACAGCCAAACCAGAAAAAAGATGAGAGCAAAATAAATAACTTGAAATCTAACCACTCAGAAGGAGAGGAGTGAATTGATCATTAAGGCAGAGGGGAACATTTATTAAATGTTGAATGAAAACCAGGTGAAACAAGAAATAATAATAATAAAATAGGAGGATGAAAGAAAATGCACAGAAAAGCTGAAACAAAAGGCAGGAGAGCAATAAATAGGAGAGAAGAAGAAACAGAAGAACTTTGAATTTGCAAGGAACCATCTCGGAGGTGGTATTTAGCAGGTTCTGACTAGTTCTGGAGAACCGGTAGTGGAAGTTTTGAGTAGTTTGGAGACCCAGCAAATCCCACCTCTGACTGGCCCCGCCCCCATCTATTCTCCGCCTCCCGAATCCCAGCTGATTGGCTGGATCTTCTTTGGTTGCCCTGCACAGGAGAATGGAGCTGGAAAGCAGGTTCGTGGGGTGGGGAAGGAATGGAGATTTTACATTATCCTTCCTCTGCCACGCCCAACAAGCCACACCTAACAAGCCACACCATGCCCATCAAGCCATACCCACAGAACTGGTAGTAAAAAAAATTGAATTCCACCACTGAGCCATCTGGTTTATGTTCATGCTCACATCATACTTGTTAAGCAGGGATACTTTTGTTATATAGTCAGGACACCGACAGTTAAAGATTAAAACCTCTCCCTTCCCCACCCCATCCCGCCTTCCAAAAAATAGCTCCAGGCTAAAGACAAGATCTCAACACAGACCTTGAGATTCCAGCCCAATTTCTTATATGTTGTATTACACTTCTTTTGTGTAATACACTTGTATTACACTTGTATTACACTTCTTTTCCCTCCTTTTATAAGGAAGGAAAATAAAGTGCATAAATACTGCAGAAAAATATATTGGATATTCTTTTACAAGGCTTTGACAAGTGTGAGTTGTCCCCAGAAATCAATCTGATCTATATCTGTCACAAACAAATGAAAAATGGTTGTAAATCTTGAGCTAGAAATTCAGTATTAACAAAACAAAACAAAACAAAACAAAACCCCAGAAACAAATAGTGACTTCTCTGTTAACAAATCAACAACCTGTGTCAATTTATCAGTTTCAACTTTCTGATGTTGAGAAAACTTTTAGCAAAAATACGGGCAGTCCTTGACTTACGACCACAATTGAGTCCAAAATTTTCCGTTGTTAAGTGAGACATTTGTTAAGTGAATTTTGCCCCATTTTAGGGCGTTTCTTGCCCCAGCTGTTAAGTGAATCACTGCAGTTGGTAAATTAGTAGCAATAGCAACAGCACTTAGACTTATATACCGCTTTATAGTGCTTTACAGCCCTCTCTAAGCGGTTTACAGAGTCAGCCTCTTGCCTCCAACAATCTGAGTCCTCATTTTACTCACCTTGGAAGGATGGAAGGCTGAGTCAACCTGGAGCCCGGTGAGATTTGAACAGCCGATAGTCAGCAGAAATGGCCTGCAGAAATGACCACTCTAACCACTGCACCACCAAAGCTAGTAAGCTGGTGATTTAATGAATCTGGCTTCCCCATTGACTTTCGCTTGTCAGGAGGTCACAAAAGGGGATCACATGACTTTGGGACAGAGCAACGGTCATAAGTATGAACCAAGCATCCGAATTTTGTCTTCAACATTTTCATAAACGGCCTACACGATCAGATAGAAGGGAAACCCATCAACTTTGCAAATTAAATTTCCAAATTGGGGGGAATTGTCAACACTTTGGAAGATAGACTCAAGATTCCGAAGCGTCTTGACAGACGTGAGCGTTGGAGACCAATCCAACAATATGCAGTTCAGCGGTGAGAAAAGCAAGGTCCTGCATTTAGGCAGGGAAAATCAAACACACAGCTATAGAATAAGCGGTATCTGGCTCAGCAGGAGTAACTGTAAGAATGATCTTTAATGCATCACCTCTTAAGTATGACACAGCACTGTGCTGCAGCTTCCAAAAAAGCCAACGCCGTATTAGACTGCATAAACAGAGAGGTGGCATCAAGATCATGAGAAGTAATGACAGTACCTCCCTATACTGCACTTGTGAGGCCACACTTGGCCTACTGCATCCAGTTGTGGTCACGATGATATGAACAAGAGACTCTGGAAAGAATGGAGAAGAGAGCAACAAAGATGATAAGAAGTCTAGAGGCTAAACAGTATAATGAACAATCAAAGGAACTAGATATAGTATGTCCTGCATAACAAAGAGAAGGATTAGGGGTAGCATGTTAGCTGTCTACTGATACTTGAGGGGCTATTCCAGGAAGAATGGGGTCAACTTATTATCTAAAGCAGTGGCCATCAATTGTTGGTCCGCAAGAAAATTTTGGTGGTCCGCAGAAAAATTATTTGCATTTGTTTATATTGCACCAAGTTAAGGGTCCTCAAACTACGGCCCCTGGGCCGGATACATGAAATGAACATTTATGTTGCTGCAGAGAATCTCCCCCTTCGGGGTCTTTTTGTGAAGGTAGGAGGGGAGCAGAAATTCCAACGTAGCCTCCTGGTGCCGGGCTTTGGGCAAAGGCTGGAGGGAAGGGCCGCTGGTGGCGAAGAGCCAGAGGGCCTCGTTCCAGTGGGACTGCATCATGGCCTGGAACTGGCTGACCATCTCAATCCACTGAGCCTCCAGGCACCAGTGCCTGGCCATGCACTCCTGCAGGTCTGCCCTCTGCTTGGAAAGCCTATGCTCGTAGTCCTCAGTGAGGTGCTTCTGCTGAGCCTCCTTCTCGGTCAGATCCAATTTGAACTGAGCCAGCTGTTTTGCCAACTCTTTTCTTGTGGTGATGGCTTAGCTCCAACAACTGCTTCCTGTTGGAGCCCTAAGGAGCCCGGGCGGGCAGGCAAGGAGTGGCTGGGAAGGGAGGGGCGAGTAGAGGCCAGCGAGGGACCACTCGATGTGAGTGACAGTGAGTTGGCCACACCCATCTAGTCACATGATGACCTAGCCATGCCCACCCAGCCGGTCATTAGGCAGATCATATTAGTGGTCCACGGGATTTAAAATTATGACTTGATTGGTCCTTGAAGTCCGAAAGGTTGGTGACCCCTGGTCTAAAGCACCTGAGGGAGAGACAAGAAGCAATAGGTGAAAGCTCAAGAATCTGAAATTAAGGAGAAATTTCCTGACAGTGAGAACAATTAATCAATGGAACAGCTTGCTTCCTGAAGTTGTTGGTACTCCATCCCTTTCTTGGAAGTCTTCCTTTCTTGGAAGTACTTCCTTCCTTGGAAGTACTTCCTTCCTTGGAAGTACTTCCTTTCTTGGAAGTCTTCCAAGAAAAAGACTGGACATCTATTTGTCTGGGATACAATAAGGTCTCCTGACTTGGGTAGGAGATTGGATTAGAAGACCTTCAGCACTAGGATTCTACAATTCTACCAGTATGATTACGATGACATTTAGGCCAGGGGTGGGATTCTACCAGTTTGCACCTATTCGCTAGAACCGGTTGTTAAAGCCCATGTCACACTGAACCAACGGATGCAAAGAGGATGTAAAACGGACAAAAAAGCTTGCCATCCGTTGGTTAACGCAATATATCCGTTCTGTACTCACTGCCTCCGTTTTGCTTCCTCTCTATCTGTCCAGCATCCGTTTATGGACGTTTCATCCACTCCAAAAGTTTTGGGCTGCCTAAAACTTTTGCATGGAAAATGTATCCAGTTCGTCCGTTCTGCATCTGCTACGCATCCGCTACGTATCCATTATGCTTCTGTTACACATCCGCTATATCCGCTTGGTGTCCGCTGCGCATCCGCGCAACTCGCATCCGCCCGGACGCAGGGAGGAAGCGAAACGGACGCGGAACAGATGCAGAATGGATGCAGAATGGATGCAGCACGGAAACAAAGCGTTTAAAGCGGGAAAAACGTTCGCAGAGGGGATCTATCTCGGATATTAAGGATGTCTAGAGGATGCCTAGAGGATGCCTAGAGGATGCAAAGGGACATCTATACAGCCTATAAAAAGAGGGAGCAAAACATCTGGATCTCACTTTCAGACCAGCAGCCCTGCTGCAGACCTCTGCAGCCTTCATCTGCCTCTGCCTCTTCCACAGCATCCAGTCATGTCCACCGTGGATCGTACCACAGTCCTTTTGGCAGCCACCATCCTTCTGCAACAGTGCGAAGCCATCTACAGGCTCTGTGAACTCTACTATGGGAAGAAAAAGTGGCGGCCAAGAAGCGTCTGGGTCCGAAAATGCATCAGGAGAAGAGCAGAGTACGGACTGTACAACAAGCTGATGGTGAACTCAGGAACGAAGACACTCGGGCATTCCAGAAATTCATGAGGATGCCTCCAGCCATGTTTGACGAAGTTGTGCAGCGCCTGACACCCAGGTTGACCAAGGTAAACACCAGCTTCCAGCCCAGCCTGGAACCTGGGCTCAAGGTGGCACTCACTCTGCGCCACCTGGCCTCAGGGACCACCTACAGGAGCATGCAATACGGCTGGAGGGTGCCACACAACACCATCAGCATTGTGGTCAGAGAAGTGGTGCAGGCCATCATCGAAGAATACATGGAGGAGCTCCTCCAGTGCCCCTCCACTGAAGAAGGCTGGAAGAAAGTTGCAGAGCAGTGGTATCAGAGGTGGAACTTCCCCCACACCATTGGAGCCATAGATGGAAAGCACGTGGCCTGCAAAGCTCCAGCCAAGTCGGAGTCCACTTATTTCAACTACAAGGGCTTCTTCAGCATCATCCTCTTCGCCATGGTCAATGCTGACTACAAGGCAACCTCATCGTGGGCTTCCCAGATCCAGACCCCCTGCCCAACGACACACAAGATGTGCCCTACTTCATCATGGGGGATGATGCCTTCTCCCTCAGAACCTACCTCATGAAGCCATACACTTCCAGACTCCTGACCCGTGAAGAGAGGATCTTCAACTACAGGCTGTCCAGGGCAAGGCGGGTGGTGGAGAACGCCTTTGGCATCCTGGCCAACAGGTTCCAGGTACTTCTCACCACCATGCAGCGTCGCCCAGAGACCATGAGGAGGATCGTGGAAGCTTGCTGCATCCTGCACAATCTCATGCGCACCCGCTACCCAGTCTTGCAGAACAGGCTCGTGGACTGTCAACAAGGCAATGGGGACATGGAGCCTGGGGAATGGAGGCAAGAGCGAAACCTGATCGACACTCAGGATGTGCAAGGCCACAAAAGAGCCTCACGTGAAGGGAAGAAGCAGCGCAACCTCCTGAAACACTGGTGCAACTCCCCAGCTGGAGCAGTGGAATGGCAAGACAGGATGGTAGATGCTTAATGGATGCCTCCTTCAGCCTGTCTCATCACACGGATGAGATTGGGCCATGTATGTTGGGTGGGCCTACAATAAACAGGGCGTTTAATAAAGAGTTGTGTTTATGTTGACATGTGTGGATGATTGATTACATTATTATTGATAATAAAGGGCCATAGGTGCGGCACCTGGGAGGGTGGACCATACAGTCCCACTATGCTTGCACTGGAGGTTTATCTATCCCACAGCTATTACCCATCCCAAAGGTATCCCTGCTCATTCCACAGGTATCCCTGCCCACTCCACTGTTATCTTAACCCATCCCACAAGCAAGCAAAGGCTTAAGCCAATTCTAAAAGTTTCCACCAAGACTTTATTAAAAAAAAGAAATGAAGCAAGTGTGTGAATCAAAGATAAACTTTATTGAACAACAAGCTGTAAAAAAAAATGACCCAAGTCAAGTGTCCAAATAAAGTCCACAGGTAGCCAGCTAGCCGGTCTCTGGCACTCTTCTTGGTCACTCAGAGGTGTGCCCAGTCTCAGGGGTAAAGGGTCCAGGTACTGTGGTGGTGGTTGGTGCTGGAGTGCCTGGCCTCGAGAGGACAACAGGGGACGGTGTGTTTAGAAAGGTCTTGGACAGCTGGCTCAGACCCGTGATGCTGAGAGGTCCTTCCTCCATGCCATGGGGTATCAGCCCCAGTACTGATGACAGATGTACTGAGGCCGGGCTTGGCTGTGGGGTGGAGGAAGGAGTAGTGTAGTGGGGCTGTCTGCTCTGCATCTGGGTGAGGACTGGTGTGGGTGGCATCGCTGTCGTCGGTGGCATCATTGGCGTGGGTGGCATCGCTGTCGTCGGTGGCATCATTGGTGTGGGTGGCATCGGTGGCATCAGTGAAACAGGTGGCAACGGTGTTGCCCGATGACTCTGTGCCTGGACTGGGAAGGGCTGCTGCCTGTGCTGCTTAACCTCCTGGTAGCCGTAGCCCTGGTAGGTGAGGGGCTGTGGGAAGCCTTGGAATAGGAGGGACATCACCTGGGGTGGAGGAGCAGGCCTGGACTGGGTGGGAGCAGGTTCCTCTGGGTCTGGAGGGTTGTGAAGCAGCTTGGTGATCCGGTCCTTCACCTGCTGGTACTGTGTATCCGCCATTTCCTTGAGGGTCTGGTTGACATAGGTGAGGAAGGGCTTGCGGTTGGAGGATGAGGAGTCGGTGTGGACCAGCTGAGAAAGGAGATCTATGCTGGTGCAGATGGTGTCCCTGATCTCCAGCAGGACATTGTGGCTCTGCCCCTCCAGCTGTCCGGCTCTCTGCCTTTTTGCGGAGGCAGAGCTGGGGTATGTGGATGCGGCTAGGAGTGTGGTGGACTCGATGTCTCCTTTCTCCCACCGCACCAGGGAGTCCTCTACGCACTCCACCACGCTTACTACACCTGTCTGCGGGTTCTCCGCCGTGGCACGCTCCACAGAAACCTGCCTGGAGACAGGGACTGACTCTCGGCCAGAAGAGGACTGGGTGGCAGCAGGCTGCCGGAGAGAGAGGGTCGTGAGAGGGGCTGCTGGTGCTCCTCGGTGGCGGACCTCACCCTCCAGGAAGCTGCACCTGGCCATGACATAGGTCTCTCTGTCTGTCAGCTTCACAGTGGCCTGGCCAGATTTCTTCAGGTGTAGCTTCCCATACCAGGTGTGCATGTGCTTCCACCAGCCGAGAAGCACCTCCGAAGTGTAACCCATACTCTCTGCCCTCTCTCTCCAAGCAGCCTGCTTCCGCTTGGTGTCCCTGTACAGCCGGTGTCCCTTCCGCCACAGATAGTCGTTCTCTCTCAGCCACTCCAGCACCTCATCCTCGTGAGTCTCCGCAATGGAGTATTGCCTCCTCTCCCGTTGTCACATACGCCTCTTCCTCCCTTTGGCAGGACCAGATGGGCCCTCATCAGAGTGGCTCCCAGGTAGTAGGGGCTGCTCCTCCACACCACCAGCAGCAGCAGCAGCACCAGCAGAATCATCATCATCATCATCATCATCATCATCCTCCTCACCAGCAGGATCATAATCATCATCATCATCAGCAGCAGCAGCAGCAGCAGGAACAGCAGGACCAGGATCAGCAGCAGTAGAGTAAGCACCAGCAGGGCCAGCAAGTCCAGGAGCACGAGCAGGACCAGGAGCACGAGCAGGACCAGGAGCACGAGCAGGACCAGGAGCACGAGCAGGACCAGGAGCACGAGCAGGATGAGCAGGACGAGCAAGACCAGGAGCACGAGCAGGATGAGCAAGTCCAGGAGCACGAGCAGGTCGAGCAGGACCAGCAGGACCAGGAGCAGCTTCAACAGAGTAAGCACCAGCAGAAGCACCACCGCCAGGAGCAGCTTCAGCAGAAGCCCCAGCAGAAGCAGAGTCAGGGGCAGGGGGCGGGAGGTTGGCCCTGTCCCTCTTGCCAGGGATGGCAGCAGGTTGCTGAGGCTTTCGTTTCCTCCCCATGGTTGTGGGGTTGCTGGCTGGCAGGGAGGCTGGCAGGCACCAAGGCTGGCAGGAAGGCTGGCAAGAAGCCTGGCAGGAAGGCAGGCAGGCAGGCAGGCACCAAGGCTGGCTGGAAGGCAGGCTGGCAGGGCAGGCAAGGAACTTCTCTGGAGTTATTTTTCCCACCTTTGCTGGTACTTCACTTGTGTGGAGTTACAATGTTACCATGTACAATGTAACAATGTACAAAGTTACAATGGCACTGAAAAAAGTGACTTATGACCATTTTTCACACTTACGACTGTTGCAGTATCCCCACGGTTATGAGAGGCCAGGTGAGGAGAAGCGTGCCTCAATGTGAGTGATATTGAGTTGGCCACACCCAGCCAATAACATGACTACCAAGCCACGTCCACCCAGTCACATGACCACCAAGCCACGCCCACCATCTAAGCTATGCCCACATAACCAGTTGTTAAAAATTTGAACCCCACCCCTGGTTTAGGGTGACCGTTGCTGCATCCCCAGGGTCACGTGATCAAAATTTGGATGCCTGGTAACTGGCTCATATTTGTGGCAGTGGCAGTGTCCCGGGTTGATGTGATTCTGTTTTGCAACCTTCTGACAAGTAACAACAATGGGGAATCCAGATTCACTTAACAACTGTATTCAGTGGTAGGATTCAAATTTGTTTACTACCGGTTCTGTGGGCGTGGTTTGGTTGGTGTGGCAGGGGAAGATTGCTGCAAAATCCCATTTCCTCCCCATCCCACTAACCTGCTTTCCAGTTCTGTTCTCCTGTGCAGGGCAACTAAAGAAGACCCAGCCAATCAGCTGGGACTTGGGAAGCGGAGAATAGATGGGGGTGGGGCCAGTCAGAGGTGGTATTTTCTGTTCTCCAAACTACTCAAAATTTCTGCTACTGGTTCTCCAGAACTGGTCAGAACCTACTGAATACCACCTCTGACTGTATTACTAATTTAACAAATGCAGTGATTCACTTAACAACGGTATCAAGAAAGGTCGTAGAATGGGACAAAATTCCCATTAACATAGGTCTCGCTTAGCAACAGAAATTTTGGGCTCAGTTGTGGTTGTAAGTCAAGGATTACCTGTACTTCAGGAGGGAATAAACACAGATTATCTTATTTAAGGAAGTTATCCATTTAGACCTGCTTCATCTTCTGCCTCAGTAATTCTCCAGCACCTGACAGCAAGTCTTCTCCATGACCTGCTACTAATGGAAAATGCAGAGTGTGAGCCCAATACTGACAAAGACCTTGCCTTCCACCCATAAAGCTTCTCACTGGCCCATTTTCCAATCTCAGCATAGGTCAAAAGCACTCATCCATTTCTATAGGCTGAGCTTTTAATGTGTTTTTTATGCTTAAGGCTGTAGTGTTTGTATGGGGACAACAATGGGTTGGGGGGCTGCTGCAGAAAACTCATGGCTGAACCTTTCCCCTCTCAGTGGGATTGCTTGAGAAGGAAGATTGTATGAACCATGGATAACATCTTTTAATGGGAATCACAGAATTGGATGAGCTGTTTTGGCCACCAAGTCCGACCATCCTTGTTTCAAAATAATTCACACTATTTGCAGGGTGGGATTGACTGGTGTTGAAAATGTTTCTTTAAAGAAGCTGCATACATTCTTAGGTTTGTAACTTCTCATTGTTAGAAACATAAATATGCAGTCAATTCTCATTATTCGTGGTAGGTATGCTTTTATAAAGTCACCATGGGCACTGATTTAGCAAAATATTCAACCATTGTTCCTAGAAAATACAGGACAATAGTTTATGGAATGAGAACTGAAACAAGAAGGCAGAGCGCGGTTCAGCCTTAGCGGAACTGGAACCATCAAACAACTCAAATGTTCCCAATGTGTGCACAAACAGTTGTGAAAGTCCTTCAAGTATTAATTTTGGGGTCACAAATAAATGTTACTGAGTGAGCAAACTCACAAACATGAACTTCATGAATAGTGAAGATTGACTGTACATGTCTTTGGGTCTTTTTTTCTGAACGATTTCTTTCTTTAGTTTTGAAAGATAAATGCTATAGATGTTATAGAAAAATTCAGCATCCTTGTGCATTGAGTAAATCAATAATTTCACGATGCTATTTTTTTTTAATAAAATGAAGTTCTGGTTTCTCAAGGTGCCTGCACTTGAAAAAAAAAAAATCAAAATTACACATTTAGTTGATGAGTATTTCTTCAGTACAATTTTTGAGCTGGTTTTGTAATAATTACCATGACATTCAATCACATTTAATTTCCATGACATGCTTTACCAAATGCTTTGCTGAACTTAAGGTATATTATAGCTTAGAGCATACCCAGAATCCATTCATGAAGCTCTCTGATTTAAAAAAGAGAGAGAGAATAAGATTCTCCTTTACAATTCCATGCTGACTTCTGGTAATTACTTCATTGATTTCAATGTGCTTACAGATAAATCTCTTTATGAATATACCTAGGAACTTCTCAGTTACTGATGTCCAATTGAGCACTTTGTTTGTTGGATCTTCCTTTTTCCCTCTTTTTGAAAATAGAATCAATATTTGCTCTCTCTGCCACTTCAAAAAAATCCTTCAGGATTTGCATAAGATCATTTACAAGGTTTGGCCAAACCCAGTTTGTTCACTTCTGGAAGATGCCATTCATCTGGTCCTGGATAGTGGATCCCATTTAAAGTAAAGACTTTTAACATTTTCTGATCTGGTTTCTATCAGGCTGAATGAAGCTGCAGTCCTGCTCCTTCACAATTTCTTGGTGGAAGACAACATATTTTCTTGTGACAGAAAATGGATCCAAAAGAGGAGCTTTGCATGTTAGCATTGCCTTTCCCCTCCCTTGAGCTGTTGGTATTATAATTGTTCTTCTTCTTTTAACTTGCTCCTGTTAGAAGTTCTTTTTATTCCTCCACCATTCTCATTCTCAGTGGGTTCACAGTTCTGGGCTTCTCCTCAGCGACCTGACTCTCTCTGATGGCCATAGATTAGAATATACTTTTAGTTTCAGAATAAGAGAGTTGGAAGGGACCTGAGAGGTCATCCAGTCCAACCCCCTGCTCAAGCAGGAGACCCTACACCATTTCTGACAGATGGCAGTCCAGTCTCTTCTTGAAAAGCTTCCAAGGATGAAGTTTCCACCACTTCCGAAGGCAACTTCTGTTCCACGGGTGGATTGTTCTCACTGTCAGAAACTGTGTCTCGCTGTTTGTTTTCCAGTTCTTCCCTAAGCTTTTTGGGTAGCTTCTTCTCTTCCTTTCCCCTCAGAACAAATTGGGCTTTCAACAGCTCCAACTGCTCCCCTCACATCCCTTGTCTCCTTTCCCCCGTTAATTTTCTCTTGCTATGAGGCAAGTTTATAAAAACCGCTTTCTGGAGTCCAAGATGGGGGTCTCGCTTCGTTCGTCGCCCTTAAAATCCTGAAGTTGGACTTATTTATGTTTTGCTTCAAATCAAGACGCTTCTTTTCCACGCGGCTTTGGCTTCCCCTCAGAAAAGGCGCGCGGGTTGGGGGCGGGGTGAGGGTGGCGGCCTTGCTCCTTATCGGAGGCGCGCACAGGGAAGGCCGAAATCCACCCTCAGACGGCGGAGCCGGGGGCTGGGCGGGTGGCGTCCGACGGCCTTCTCGGGGGCGCGCCCGTTGGAGAAGCACGGCGGGCGGCCGCAACGGAAGAGCGAGCGAGCGAGCGAGAGAGGCGCGGCGCTTGAGGCGACGGACGGAGCGGGGCTTGGGAGGACGCGGCGTCTCCCCTCAGCCTCACATCGGAGAATTGAACCGGCCGGCCGGCCGGCTCCGCGGCTCCTTCCCCGGGCGCTTCGCCTCCGCGCTCTCCCCGTCCACGGGCAGGCTGGCAAAAGGCGGCCGCCCGTTTGCTTGCCCGCCCGCCGCTCCCTCGAAGTTGGACGCGCGCCATGGACAGCTCCGCCGTGCCGGAGAACCGCACGGCCTCTGAGCGGCTGCGGCTGCTGCTGCTGCTACCGCCGCCGCCGCCTTTCGCCGGGAACGCGACGCCCGAGCCCGCCGGTCCCGGTGCCGTCCCGGCTCTTTCGGCGGCGCCGCCGGGCTTGGCCCCTTTGGAGAGCGGCGTCGAGGCTCCCTTCTGGGACGGGACGCTGAACCACGGGCTGAGCGTCTTCGTGGGGCTGGCGCTGGGGGTGACCATGCTGGGCCTGGGCTGCACGGTGGAGCTGAGCCAGCTGGGCGCGCAGCTGAGGCGGCCGCTGGGCTTGTGGCTGGCGCTGCTCTGCCAGTTCGGGCTGATGCCCCTCTTGGCTTTCCTGCTGGCCCTCCTCTTCGCCCTCGACGAGGTGGCCGCCGTGGCAGTCCTGCTCTGCGGCTGCTGCCCCGGAGGGAACCTCTCCAACCTCATGTCCTTCCTGGTCGACGGAGACATGAACCTCAGGTAGGCCGGCCGCGGGAGGCGGAGAGGAGAACCGGGGCCGGCTGGCTGGGTGCCCATCGCCGAGAGCGGACAAGGTGCTTCCTCAGGTGCTCGGGTGGCCTAGAGGTGTGGAGCTGTCGCCTCAACAATCAGGAGGCTCGTAGTTCGATCCCAGGCAGAGGCTAATACTTAGCATGGACTCTCCTGCTTGCTCGAGCAGGGGGTTGGGCTAGATGGCCTCCTAGGTTCCTTTCCAACGCATTCTGTTATTCTGAGCAGGGGGTTCAGCTAGACGGCCTACAAGATCCCTTCCAACTCCTGTTATTCCGTCAGGGTCGCTTGCTTGAGCACAGGGGATTTGAGCTAGATGATGCCCTAAGCAGGGCATCTTGAGCACAGGGGGTTGGGCTGGATGACCTCCAAAGTCCCCTCCAACTCCATGATTCTGTTATTCTCTAAGGGGCGCCTGCTTGGGCACAGGGGTTTGGGCTAGATGACCTCCCAGGTCCCCTCCAACTCTGTGATTCTATTATTCTGTAAGGGTTGCCTGCTCAAGCAGGGGGTTGAGCTAGTGGCCTAGAGGTGGAGCTCTCTCCTCACAATCAGGAGGCTCGTCACTTTGATCCCAGGCAGGGGCTAATACCCTACTATCCTATCCTATTCTACATGGACTCTCCTGCTTGTTCGAGCAATGGGTTGGACTAGATGACCTCCAAGGTTACTTCTGACTCATGTTATCCTCATCTGTGATTCTGCCTCAGCTCTTCAGCCAGATATGCCCCCCAGTGTGGTGTGGCGCTTGCTGTAGCATCACCCTAAGGGTTACCCGGCTGCTTAAAATGAGGATGCGGGTCTTGCAAGGTGACATCGTGTACAGATAGTCCTTGACTTACAACAGTTCATTTAGTGACCGTTCAGAGTTCCAATGGCGCTGGGGAAAAAGTGACCGATGACCGTTATTTTCTCATAGTTACGACCCTTTGCAGCAGCTCCATGATCCCAGGGATCAACATTCAGATGCTTGGCCACTTGGTTCATATTTACGACGGTCGACGTGTGTCCTGAGGTCACAGGATCCCCTTGTGACAAGCAAAGGAGGGAAAATCCTGATTCGCTTCATTTTTCAGCTGCAGTGATTCACTTAACAAAATTCATAAAATGGGGCAAAGCTCAACAAATTTCTCACTTAACAACATAATTTGGGAACTCTATTGTGGTCGTAAGTTGAGGACTACCTGTAAAGGCCACCTTTTTCCAGAGGGGGAAATTTGGGAACAAGATGCCTGGGTGCCAGGAGTTTGGGATAAGAACTGTCTGTTCTAACAAGAGGAAGCTTCTTTCCTAAGCACTTTCCCCAGATTGGGAAATGCTTCACCTGTTGAATACCCAGAGGAACGTCCTGCCAAATATTACTCAGAACTTGATGGATTTGGGTTTTGCAGACTTTACTCTTGGCCTCCTCCCTTTTCCTGAACAAATGAAGTATGAGTGAAAGTATGGGGGTTGAGTAAGGGACGATGCCCCGAATATATCCCTATATAGACAAGAAAACACTTTCCTGTTATCTATTTTTGTGAATTGCTTAGCTCAGGCTTCTCCCTTTTCTCTCTCTCTGTTGAAATGTTTTCCCTGTGTTCTTTCTGATTGGTTGTACTTTGTTAACGTGCTGTTATTTCTCTCATCTTATTTTATCCTTTTTGGATAGGAAAACTAGGATTGATACAGCTTGAATCATAAATGATATTTAAAAAAGGGTTCGGAGACTTCTAATGTGATTGGAAGAGTCAACCAGGGACCTCCCAGATGAAAAATGTTCCCAGAGCTGGCCGAAGGGTTAGGGTTAGAGGTGATGATGAGGCAAAATTATTTTCTGGACAACAGGACTAGGAAAAAGCAAGAACTGGAAACAGAGACAAGGGTCCCTCTGTAAGAACCTTCACTAGAGGGATACAGCAGGCCACAGGCAATTCTGCTAGGAGGGCAAGTATAAAGACTTGGTTTTGAACAAATCAAGTTTGTTCCCCTTCCCCCCTCAAAATGACTGCCTCCTCTCCTCCTCCACAGAGAATAGAATAGAATAGAATAATGGAATGAAGAATAGAATAGAATAGAAT